>CM064503.1:7238946-7291446 GCA_032716605.1 Paralithodes platypus | reverse complement strand
ACGCTCGCCAGAAAGAAAAGCGACACCTAAATGGCACGAAAGGTCTTAATATTGAAATAATAAATAGGGTGAAAAGTCTTAAAATCGCCAAACTAATGGGGCAACCGTCTTAAAATCTGAAAAGTAATGGGGCTACACATGAGGGAGAAAGAAAGGGGGCCAGAAAAAGCAAGCAACCCCCCCCCCCCCCTTAAGTCGGTAAAAAAAAATATATATATATAAAAAGTCGTGTCAGGCGCTCAGCTGGTGGTGGTGGGTGGTGGGTCTGGAAGCGAAGGTCAGAGAGGGAAAAGAGAGGGGACGGAAAAGAGTGTGAGAGGGATCAAAGAGATATGAGTTAGAGCGAGAATGAGAGTAAGAGGGAGTGAGAGTGAGGGAGTGAGTGAGTTAGAGAGAGAGAGCGAGTGAGTGAGAGTGAATGAGTGAGTGAGAGTGAGAGAGGAAAAAACAAAACAAAAAGAGAGTGAGAGGGCGAGAGCGAAAGAGACCTACGGAGAGGGGGGAACATGAGAGAAAGAGGGGGGGGGGGTTGAGAGGGGGGAACATGAGAAAAAGAGGGGGGGGGGTTGAGAGGGGGGAACATGAGAAAAAAGAGGGGGGGGGTGAGTTGCGAGGGGGGAACATGAGGAGAAAGAGTGGGGGGGGGGTTTGAGAGGGGGGAACATGAGAGAAAGAGGGGGGGGGGTTGAGAGGGGGGAACATGAGAGAAAGAGGGGGGGGGGTTGAGAGGGGGGAACATGAGAGAAAGAGGGGGGGGGGTTGAGAGGGGGGGAACATGAGGAGAAAGAGGGGGGGTTGAGAGGGGGGACATGAGAGAAAGAGGGGGGGGGGTTGAGAGGGGGGAACATGAGAGGAAAGAGGGGGGGGGTTGAGAGGGGGGAACATGAGAGAAAGAGGGGGGGTGAGAGGGGGGAACATGAGAGACAAGAGGGGGGGTTGAGAGGGGGGAACATGAGAGAAAGAGGGGGGGGGGTTGAGAGGGGGGGGAACATGAGAGAAAGAGGGGGGGGGTTGAGAGGGGGGGAACATGAGAGAAAGAGGGGGGGGTTGAGAGGGGGGAACATGAGAGAAAGAGGGGGGGGGGGTTGAGAGGGGGGAACATGAGAGAAAGAGGGGGGGGTTGCGAGGGGGTTGAGGGGGGGGAACATGAGAGAAAGAGGGGGGGGTTGAGAGGGGGGAACATGAGAGAAAGATGGGGGGGGGGGTTGAGAGGGGGGAACATGAGAGAAAGAGGGGGGGGTGGTTGAGAGGGGGGGAACATGAGAGAAAGAGGGGGGGGTTGAGAGGGGGGAACATGAGAGAAAGAGGGGGGGTTGAGAGGGGGGAACATGAGAGAAAGAGGGGGGGTTGAGAGGGGGGGGAACAAAAAGAGAAAGAGGGGGGGTTGAGAGGGGGGGAACAGAGAGAAAGAGGGGGGGGTTGATGAGGGGGGAACATGAGAGAAAGAGGGGGGAACATGAGAGAAAGAGGGGGGGTTGAGAGGGGGGAACATGAGAGAAAGAGGGGGGGTTGAGAGGGGGGAACATGAAAGAGAGAGGGGGTGGAGAGAGAGAGAGAGGACAAACATTGGGCGATAGAAAGAGTGATGAAAACATCAGAGGAGATGCAATGGATAGATAGATAGACGGATAGATAGATAGATATAAATGGATAGATTGGAAACGATAGAGGGACGAAGATAATGAAATGGATAGATAGATTGAGAGTTTGATAAATTGATTGATAATTAGATAGCTACAGTAGGTTGATTGATAGATAGATAGATATAGATAAATAGACAGATAGATTTACTACTTTTTTTGCTAACTTTCTTTAAAAATCCATACTATATTGTTTGTATTTTGTTCATGTTGCACTGAGAATCCTTAACGAATTCCATGTTCAATATTATCGGGAGGATAGGAGGGTGGGAGAGACCCTGCCTGGTGTAAGTAACCAAACAGCCTCGTAAGGAACAGTAGAGAGAGAGAGAGAGAGTGAGTGTGAGTGCGTTTTGTGAGTGTGTGGGGGGGGGGGGGACAGACAAAATACACAAATGAAAACACAAAATTACCACACGAGTTTCACCAATTCTGAACAATATGCTTTTATACGGCATATATATATATATATATATATATATATATATATATATATACAGTATATATATAATATTACTAATAATTATTATTATTATAATAAAAATAAGTAAAGAAATAAACACTAACACCCCTCTATCAAGTTTCGTTGATATATGCGAGGAATGGTATCAGAGTGTTTCTAGCTTTTCTAGGAAGCACTATCACAGGTAGCTAGAATATAATTAAGTCAGGACACGTGGGAGATGGGAGAGTGGATGAGAGAGTGAGAGAGAGTGAGAGAGGGAGGGAGGGAGGGATGGATGGATGGATGGATGGATATAGATAGAGAGAGAGAGAGTGGGTGTGCTTCAGTGAGAGAGAATGTGTATGTGTGTGTTTGTGTGAGTGTGTGTTTGTGTGTGTGTGTGTTTGTGCGTGTGTGTGTGTGTTTGTGTGTGTTACCGGAGGATTAGAATAAAGCTTTAATAATCAAATGTTAACAGGAAATTATAAGTGTGTGTATGTGTGTGAGAGAGAGAGAGATGTACATATAGTTACATATATACACTGGCCTTTCTATATAGCAAATCCAATGGTTAAGGGCAAATGGAAGTAAAGGATAGCAAAAAAGAAAATGATCGATCGTTCTCTCTCTCTCTCTCTCTTTCTCTCACACACACACACACTCGCTTTTTCAGAGAGAGAGAGAGTGGGAATGTGTGTGTGTGTGAGAGAAAAGGAGTTACACAGAGTTACATAGATACTTAGACCACACAGACCTTGCGGCCCTACAAGGTGGTCCGGCCTTAATACTACTAGACAGGGACAGTTTATAGTAGAAGCATAGGACAGCTTAGTAGAAGGAGTGAATGTGTGCGAGTGAGAGAGAGAGAGAGAGAGTGTGTGTGTGTGTGTGTGTGTGTGTGTGTGTGTGTGTGTGTGAGAGAGAGTGTGAGAGAGAGTGTGAGAGTGAGTGAGAGAGTAAGTGTGTGTGAGGTAAGAGTGAGTGTGTGAGTGAGTGAGTGAGTGAGAGAGAGAGAGAGCAAGCCGTTACGCAAGGTCTCTCCCCATCAATAAATCACACACTAAGCTATGTAGACAGAACACACCTCATAAATATAAGGACACATATATGCCCTATACACTCACTCTCTCTCTCTTACTCACACACACTTACTCTCTCTTTCTCACTCTCTCTCACTCACACTTACTCTCTCTCTCTCATTCACACACTCACACATTCACTCTTACTCACACACACTTACTCTCTCTCTCTCTCTCTTCTCAACCCTTACCATATTTCTCCCTTAACCCCTTCTATACCGGTGACGTCCTTTTATCTTTATTCTGGCTACTATTAGACCGGGCAGGGGTTTAGGAATCCTCCTCCCCCTGTATAATTCTCCTACTCGACGAGACAGAGAAAGGGGCGAGGGAACGCGGAAGCGGTCCCGGACCCTGAGAATAGGAACTTTAAATGTTGTTTCTGTTCGGGCTCTGTCTTGTGTCGGCCACCCCCAGCAATGGGGTGTGTGCCAGAGTATATACATACATACATACATACTCTTAGACGATGATATTCAGTTTTAAAAGGGCCTCCAGCAATTCATAGGTTTCGAACTATTTCACTTATCCTTTTTTTTACTATCACAGGTCTTCTTAAACTGCACCAAATAATAATAATAATAATAATAATAATAATAATAATAATAATAATAATAATAATAATATATTTAGAATATAATTAAAACTACGTCACCCGTAGAGAAGGGGTTAATTCATAGAAACTCAAGTCTTATATATCATATGAACCTGCCAATACAGGCAAAGCTGCCTGAACTATTTAGGTGGTGTAATAGTTAGAATGTTTAAGATATGTATGTGGTATCCCAGGTTCGAATCCCGGGAAGACTACATGTTTTCATTAATTTCATTGGGAGGTGTTTGGTGTTTGTAGTGAAATTAATTAAATAGATAATATATAATTATAGCCGGCATCCCTTCAAATTGAAAGAGTGATAGAGAACCAAATTCAAGATACGTTGGAGTCCAAACGCCTGAACACGTTGAGTTTGAAGAAGTTTAAGTCGTAAAATAAAGGAAAGATAGACTGAGGAACAGCTACACCATCAAAGTTTCTAAAAAAAATTGTCCGCAATAAACGTGCCTCATATGTTGACAATGTCTTGAAATTCTGCATATGTGGTCACCAGAGGGACCCTAAACATTATATTATTTGCTCATCGAGGCCATCTATGATCAACAGGTAGAAGCATTAACCCTTTCAGTAACGGTACCATCCTTTTAACACTATTCTGGCTACGGGTAGACAATTGTATTCAGTTTATGAAGGGCCTCCAGCAATTAACAGGCTTCGAACCATCACACTTAACCCTTTCTACTACCACAGATCCTTCTTAAACTGCACAAAATCGTCTAAATATAGCTAGAATTGAATTAAAACGACATCACCGGTACAGAAGGGGTTAAGGGGAGATGGGTTGTTCTTCTAGACACCCTTCTCCTTCATGTTTAGCCCTATTAGATGTCAGATTTGACGACGTTCGCCCCATTAGTTGGTCAATTTTAACAACCGTACGCCCAATTTCGTTGTCAATATTAAGACCTTTCGTGCTATTTTGATGTCGATTTTTTCCTGGCGAACGATAGTGAGCCTGTAATTTTGAAAGAAACTACCGAAACATGTACAAATTAATCGAAAATATTTGATCTAATGGATGTTTTTTTTAAGTTTTATGGAGGTCTAGGGAGGAAACTAAAAAAAATAATAAATATATGAAATAATCAACCAAAAAGTGAACCCTTCCCCCTTCAAGGTTTAGGATGATGATAATAGACCTTGCCACTATGTTTGAGGGTCAAGAAGATAAGTGTCTAGCCATAAATCACACGACCCCCTTCTCCCTTATGCTTAGCCCAATTAGTTTTGCGATGCTAAGACATTCATCCCATTCGTTTGGCGATTATAAGACCTTTCGTGCCATTTAGGTGTCGATTTTTTTCCCGAGCGATAGCGAGTCTGCAATTTAGGAGGATCCGGCCTTCGACCAGTCATGTTTTTGACCGAAAAACTAATGCGACGATAATCTTAAGATCTCCACACTAATAATGCAAAACATATGTGAGCAGGGGGTAAAAAAAAAAAAAAAAAAAAAAAAAATTAGAACTGGGCTCTACACTCACTCGGCCCTGGTGACGAGAACCTAGGGGGGAAATACAATGGCTGACCCCTTGTCCCAATTGGTTGACGTATGGCGCCTTAACTCGCTGACATACGGCCCTCAACACCACATTACAATACACCCATATACCCTACATTAGGCACTGGGGGGGGTGGGGGGTGGGGGGTTAGTCAATTGAGGGTACTTCTTATCATACAGGGTACCTTAAGGCAGTTTGAACGTACGGTGAATTTCAACATCGTCTTTCATTTACAGTATATAGATAAGATTGTCAGCTCATTTAAGTATCTGGGCAGTGTGCTGAGTAAAGGTGGGACTATGGATGAAGAAGTGCGGGAGAGGGTGCAACAGGGGAAGAGGATTGTAGGAACGCTCAAAGCAGTAACAAGAAATAGGGTAGTCAGTATGGAAGTGAAGAAGTTTTTGCATGACAGTTTGGTAATCCCGACACTGACTTACGGAAGCAAAGCATGGACGTTGGTGGAGAAACTCAGACCAAGAGTGAGAGGGGTGGAAATGAGTTATTTGAGAAGTGCGTGCGGAGTTACATGGAGGGATAGACAGACAAATGAGGAAGTAAGAAGGAGGTGTGGTGTGGAGGTAGATGTGCTGGAAAGTGTGAAAAGGAACACCTTGAGATGGTTCGGCCATATGGAACATATGAGAAGCGAGAGGATGACTAAGAGGGTGTATGAGAGCGAGGTGGAAGGACAGAGAGGGAGAGGTAAACGGAAAGAGAGGTGGAAGGATGGAGTGAAGAAGTATATGGATGAAGGCGGTGCTGGTTGGGAGGAGGGGCGTCGACTGACTGGGGACAGAGGTGCATGGGGGCGTTTCATTCGCTGCCTTCCACTATACCCTCCATCAACTTTCCCTTCATAATTTCTGAGGGGCTCAGGGCCTTGGGTGGGGCTTTGGTTTCCAGGGCATTTCTACACCCTCCTCAGCTCCACGCCTTGGAGTGGCTTTGGTCACCTGGCCTTTATTTAATGGTAAGCAGGGAGGGTTTTGTGGGGGCGCTCGGTTATGGCCATGGCCTTGCTCGGGACCTTGAGACTGCTCGGCCAGACAGACTTGGGAACAGCAACAACAACTACAACAACCCTCCATGAGCCTAAACAGAGCAGTGTAGGAGAAATGGAGGAGTGTAAGTGGGTGAAGATCTGCAGCCCCCGTAAATCACCTCCGCACTAAGAGGTTCCAGCCCTATATATCCCCAACAATACCATGGACTGTGGGATGGAGGGGTGAGGGGGGGGGGGAGGGGGATTGGAAACGAGCTGGGTGGAGAAATTTAATGGGACGGGAGAATGGGAAAGTGAAGGGGGTAATTTAAGGGGAGAGTGAGCTAAATTGGAATGGGATGGGATTAAAAATTATGGAAGGGGGATTGACATTGGAGGATTATTGTAGGAGAGAGAGAGAGAGAGAGAGAGAGAGAGAGAGAGAGAGAGAGAGAGAGAGAGAGAGAGAGAGAGAGAGAGAAGCCTATGGATGAGGAACTTCGATAAGAGGGATAAAAGAGGAATTTCGGCGAGTTAAGGGGGTAGTGCTTGGTTTTTGGTCTACAGTATATTTTTATTTATGTATTTATTTTTTAGTTTCCTCGCTAGACCTCCAGCAAGCTTTAAAAAAAACACCCCCTAGACCCCATTTCAAGATAAATTTGTACATTTTTTGGTAGAAAAATATCCCGGCCGAAGGCCGATTCCTTCTATAATTACAGGCTCGCTATCGCTTGCCAGGAAAAAATCGACACCTAAATGGCACGAAAGGTCTTAATATTGACAAAGAAATAAGGCGAAAGGTATCAAAATCGCCAAACAACGTCCTAAAACCTCAAAACAAGTATGCTAAACACGAGGGAGAAGAGGGTCCAGACAAAGCGACAACCTTCCCCTTAAGGATGCGGGAAAACTTTGCACGGAGGACCGTTTCGCCGACCCGTTATTTCGCCCGCACTCTACTTTCGCCCCATTTCCCCATCGACCTCCAGAATTCGTTGTCTGCCATACGTCAAAGTAGCAGGTATATTAGGTTAAGGGGAGGTTTTTAGTTTGGTCCCTAGATATCTATCAAGCTTAACATTACACCCCCTTGACCCCCTTTCAAGATAAATTTCTACATTTTTCGGTAGAAAAATGTCCCGGCTGAAAGCCGGTTCCTCTTAAATTACAGGCTCGCTATCGCTCGCCAGGATAAAATCGACACCTAAATGGCACGAAAGGTCTTAAAATTGACAGAAATGGGTTGAAAGTTCTTAAAATCGTCAAAATAATGGAGCGAACGTCTTAACATTAGTAAAACAATGGGGCTAAACATGAGGGAGAAAGGAGTCGAGAAAAAAATCCTTCAAGTGGAAATCTCCCCTTAAGGGAGAAGACATGCTTTTTTTTTTTTTCTCTCTCTCTGGGTTATATCCATTCGGCCCCAGTCAGCCTACTGTTTTAAGACGTTTATCCCCATCCAGGTGTCGATTTATACCTGGCAAGCGATAGCAAGTCACCATATTTTTGATAATGAGTTAGACAGCTGGGTAAATTTGTACATTTTTCGATAGAAAAATTTCTCCGGCGAAGCCAGATTTCTCCACAAAACCGCCACGTAGATGGGGATAACTGTCTTAAAACAGTAGGCTGAATGGGGCCAAATGGATACAACCAAGAAAGAGAAAAAAGCAGGTATTGTTTATAGTTTGATATAGTTTTTTATAGTTGGAATATAGAACAAAACAAAGCCTTAGTCAATGTTCGGACCTTTCGTGCTATTTAGGTGTCGATGTTTTCCTTGGCGAGCGATAACCATAGTCTGGTTTCTTCAACACTGCAGGATCGCTATCACTCGCCAGGAAAACAAATCGAAACCTAAATGTCACGAAAGGCCTTAAAATTGACAAAGAATTGAGGCGTTATAGGTCTTAAACCCGCCAAACTAATGGGGCAAATGTCTTAAAATCTCAAAACTAATAGGGCTAAACATGAGGGAGAAGTGTGTCCAGAAACAACCTCCCACCCCCACCCCTTAATAGATAGATCGATATATATATATATATATATATATATATATATATATATATATAGAGAGAGAGAGAGAGAGAGAGAGAGAGAGAGATCCATTTATCGTGTGGTGTGAAAGGGGTCCAATAAGTCACCTCTTATCCAAATTTGGTCCCGTCCCTAGCTAAGACTCTCTCTCTCTCTCTCTCTCTCTCTCTCTCTCTCTCTCTCTCTCTCTCTCTCTCTCTCTCTCTCTCTCTCTCTATTTACTTATATATCCATCTATCTATCTATCCATCTATCTATTTACTTATTTATCTATCCATCTATCTATATATCTATCTATTTATCTATCCATCTATCTATCTATCTATATCTTAAGCTATACCCTACGCCTACTACAACTCCCCCCCCCCTCCCCCCAGTACTAAGGTAGCCGTAACTCCTAAGGCGCAGCTTCATCATTATAACTTTACTGTGTCAATTATAAGTTCCAGGGTGTGACCTAGCAGACCTTCCCCCCTCCCTAACCCCCCTTCCCCCAGCAACACACTTCGCTAACTATTTCACAGACCCCCCCCTTTCCCCCCTCCCTGGCTCATTACACCTTTAGCCCCCCCCCCCCCCCCTCCTCCCCCTGGAGTACAAAGACCCTATGCTTCAATATATTTAGGCTATAATACAAGAATATACTTAGGCTTATAATTACACTTAATTCAGGTGGCCATTAGGCGATTTTATGCAGTTTAGGAAGGATCTCAAGGAATCAGAGGGGTAAAGGTATTCTCAACTAACCCTTAAACTCCCACAATTTCTTCCTAAGAGGCATAAAATCGACTAATGACAGCAAAACGAAACGAAGAAGAAGAAGGTGGTCATGATGTGAATTTGATCAGGGTTTGGACAGAGACAAGGTATAGGAGGTGAAACAGAGGAGAGTAGTAGGGACAGTGGTATGGTTTAATGATGAAGGTAAGTTAGATCTGCCTCAAGGTTTGGACAGAGACAAGGTACAGGAGGTGAAACAGAGGAGAGTAGTAGGGACAGTGGTATAGTTTAGTGATGAAAGTGAATTATATCTGCCTCATAGTTTGGACAAAGACAAGGTACAGGAGGTGATACAGATGAGAGTAGTAGGGACAGTGGTATGGTTTAATGATGAAGGTAAGTTAGATCTCAGGGTTTGGGAAGAGACAAGGTACAGGAGGTGAAACAGAGGAGAGTAGTAGGGACAGTGGTATAGCTTAGGTTGTTTCTTTTTGTTGTGGTCTTGGCGTTTTTATGAGAGAAATCCTCCTCACAAACTCTAATGGCCGCGGGTAGGCTCAAACCCTTGCCACACTTTAGCTCTGCGCATAGTACAACGTTCCAACCGACTATACCTTGAACAGTAACCTCTATAACTCACAAACGACTAGAGTAATCGAGCTAATATGTCTACCATTTAGCAAGGTTCAGCCAGGGAATAGGTGTGGACATGTACAGCCCATTTACTCTAGCCCTTATGGGGTTATAGAAGTTAGGGTTCAGGATTTCTGGTCTACCCATTTGGAACAGGGTGTAGGCCACCAAGTCACCTTCCCCTCCTGCGTGAGAGATGGCTACGATTAAGGAGAGATGGACCGGTTTTCTGGACCACTTTCTCCCTCGTGTTAAGCCCCATTAGTTTTTGAGGTTTTAAGATGTTCGGCTCATTAGTTTGACGATTTTAACACCTTTCGCCACATTTCGTTGTCAATTTTAAGACCTTTCGTGCCATTTAGGTGTCGATTTTTTGTCCTGGCGATCGATAGCGAGCCTGTAATTTTAAGAGGAACCGGCTTTCGGCCGGGACATGTACAAATTTATCTTGAAGGGGGGTCTAGGGAGTGTTTTTTTAAGCTTAATAGAGGTCTAGGGAGGAAACTAAAAAATATATCTATCTATCTATATGCTCAGGCCCAATCCCCATTTTGGGGGTAGCCGACTCAAGACAGAGCAAGAACAGGGAACACACAAAAACAACATAAAACAATAAATAAACACAGATAAAAAGCACAAACTCACACACATCCAGGTCACCCAGGAGAAGACCCAGAGACCAGGGTCACCAAGGTCGCTCCAGCACTCCCCCGGCCCCCGACCACCCGGAGAGGTTCCGATCTCGGCAGGCAGACATGCAGCGGAGCCAAAGCCACAAGCCCCCCCCCCCCCCCACCACACTTCCAGGCGCACCCTTCATATTAATCGTCTCCCCGGGCCAGGCGCCTGATGGACTATTATCTAGTCCACCTTGCGCCCGACCCCTTACTCCAAATGACCACGTGTTCACTCAACTATTCACAAGCATTCTCCATTCACTCCTGTCCACCACCACTTCCCCTGCCTGATCTATAGTCATTCCTCTATCATCCAAAGCTTTTTTTACACAGTCTCTCCATCTCAATGGGGGTCTTCCTGCCCTTCTATCTCCCCTTGTACCTGACTCACATATTCTCTTTGTAAGCCTTTCATATATATATGTAAGCCTTTCATAAATATATGAAAAACTGAAAACATAGAAAAAAAAAAAAACAGCCACTATCCCCTTTAAGTGATCTGCGAGACATATGGTTAGTGCATAATTATGTTAGTCGGGGGTTCGATTCCCGGTCGCCGTTCGATTTCTGGCTATGGTTCGGATCCAGGTCATGTTTGGATTCCCGGTAATGGTTCGATTCCTGGCTATGGTTCGGATCCAGGTCATGTTTGGATTCCCGGTAATGGTTCGATTCCTGGCTATGATTCGGATCCAGGTCATGTTTGGATTCCCGGTAATGGTTCGATTCCTGGCTATGGTTCGGATCCAGGTCATGTTTGGATTCCCGGTAATGGTTCGATCCCTGGCCATGGTTCGGATCCAGGTCATGTTTGGATTCCCGGTAATGGTTCGATCCCTGGCCATGGTTCGGATCCAGGTCATGTTTGGATTCCCGGTAATGGTTCGATTCCTGACTATGGTTCGGATCCAGGTTATGTTTGGATTCCCGGTAATGGTTCGATCCCTGGCCATGGTTCGGATCCAGGTCATGTTTGGATTCCCGGTAATGGTTCGATCCCTGGCCATGGTTCGGATCCAGGTCATGTTTGGATTCCCGGTAATGGTTCGATTCCTGACTATGGTTCGGATCCAGGTCATGTTTGGATTCCCGGTAATGGTTCGATCCCTGGCCATGGTTCGGATCCAGGTCATGTTTGGATTCCCGGTAATGGTTCGATCCCTGGCCATGGTTCGGATCCAGGTCATGTTTGGATTCCCGGTAATGGTTCGATCCCTGGCCATGGTTCGGATCCAGGTCATGTTTGGATTCCCGGTAATGGTTGATTCCCAGTGGCGATGGTGTGGACTGAGAGTGTCTATGTGAGAGATGGCCCCGATTAAGGGGGGATGGCCCGGTTTTTTGGTCCCCCCTCTTCTTCATGTTTAGAACCCATTATTTTTCAGATTTTAAGACGTTCGGCCCGTTAGTTTGGCGATTTTAAGCCGTTTCGCCCCATTTCTTTGTCAATATTAAGGCTTTTCGTGTCATTTGGGTGTCGATCTTTTCCTGGCGAGCGACAGCGAGCCTGTAATTTGAGAGGAACCGGCCTTTGGCCGGAAAAATTTTCTATCGAAAAATGTACACATTTATCTTGAAGGAGGGTCTTGGGGGGGTGATTTTTAAGCTTGATGGAAATCTAGCGAAGAAACTAAAAAATAAATTAACATTTAATAAATATACCTAAAAACCAGCCACTATCCCCTTAAGGTGGCCTGAGAGACATATGGCCCCGCCCGGCTGACTGACGCAAGAATCCCACTCCACTGACCACACATACATCCACGTCTGTCCTCCCGTATATATTGGATGGGCGGTATTGTTGTTGGTTTTTTTTTTTTTTTTTTTTGGGGGGGGGGGGGGTGTGATTTTATTAACCTCTTCAGCACAATGACGCCTTTTTACCTTTGAGTCGTAGAGGTAGATTATAAACTAAAGAACACTGTCCTCCGGTATATATTGGTTGTTTGGAATTTTTGGGGGTATTTATTAAGGCTTGAGGGAGGTCTGGGAAGGGAACATTTAAAAAAAATGCTTATAATGAATACATAACAACAACAAAATATATATATATACCGGTATATATATATAATATATATATATATATATATATTATATATATATATATATATATATATATATATATATAATATATATATATATATATATATATATATATATATATAGATATATATATATATATATATATATATATATATATATATATATATATATATATATATATATATATAATTATATACTCCTATTAATGCATAACAATGAAAGTACCAAATGAAGTTACCAAAGTAACCCATTGAGGATTGTGACGCATTTGGACAGTTTATTCTGGCTAACATTAGGCGATTTTATTCAGTTTTGAAAGGGCCTCTAGCAGTTAAAGGAGCAAAAACTATCTCAATCATCCCCCTGACTCCCACAATCATCCCCCTGACTCCCACAATCATCCCCCTGACTCCCACAAGCATCCCCCTGACTCCCACAATCATCCCCCCGACTCCCACAATCATCCCCCTGACTTCCACAATCATCCCCCCGACTCCCACAATCATCCCCCTGACTCCCACAATCATCCCCCCGACTCCCACAATCATCCCCCCGACTTCCACAATCATCTCCCCGACTCCCACAATCATCCCTCTGACTCCCACAATCATCCCTCTGACTCCCACAATCATCCCTCTGACTCCCACAATCATCCCTCTGACTCCCACAATCATCCCTCTGACTCCCACAATCATCCCTCTGACTCCCACAATCATCCCTCTGACTCCCACAATCATCCCTCTGACTCCCACAATCATCCCTCTGACTCCCACAATCATCCCTCTGACTCCCACAATCATCCCTCTGACTCCCACAATCATCCCTCTGACTCCCACAATCATCCCCCCCACTTCCACAATCATCTCCCCGACTCCCACAATCATCCCTCCGACTCCCACAATCATCCCCCAGACTCCCACAATCATCCCTCTGACTCCCACAATCATCCCCCAGACTCCCACAATCATCCCCCCCCCTTCCACAATCATCCCCCCGACTCCCACAATCATCCCCCCCCCCCCGACTCCCACAATCCTTCCTAAAACCGAATACAATCGTCCAGTGGTAGCCAGAATAAACTGTTACGGGGAGATGGGTCGCTTTTTTGGGATCCTTTTCTCCCTCATGTTTAGCCCCATTAGTTTTCAGATTTTATGACGTTCGGCTCATTAGTTTAGCGATTTTAAGAATTTTCGCCCCATTTATTTGTCAATATTAAGACTTTTCGTGTCAAGTTAGGTGTCGATGTTCTCCTGGCGAACGATAGCGAGCCTGTAATTTAAGAGAAATCGGCCTTCGGCCGGGACATTTTTCTATCGAAAAATTTACAAATTTATCTTGGAGGAGGGTCTGGGGGGGTGCTTTTCTAAGCTTGATGGAGGTCTAGCGAGGAAACTAAGCAATAAAGGAATACATGAATTAATATACCCCCAAAACGGCCCATCTCCCCTTAAAGCGCGTCATAATCCTCAAGGGGTTAATCAACACCATACTTCATACCCCAATCTTCGTAATAGCCGAGTATTTTTGTTCTATGTGTTTGAAGGAGACAAAAGGTAAAGCTGCCTGTAACAAGTGTCTCCCCCAAAGATAGAAAGAGTGTCAGAGAGCCAAAATCAAGGTACATTATAGGTAATTTAGATGTTTTGGAAAGATGTCTGGTGTGCGTGTTAAGTATAGTGAAATCAATAGGAGTAGGATGTGTTTGTGAGAGTTAGCTGGATTACTCTCTGTGTAGGTGAGGCACAAATAGAAACAATAGGGGAAGCCAGGCAAATAAAACAGGAGTTCCAGCAACTTCTTATCATAATGACCTCCCCTAGGTGCTACCCTGCTCGATTGGTGTCTACTTCAACAAAATTATGAAGGGGACATGACAATTTACCGCCAGCTGAACACAAGCCGGCTATATAATATGTTTCTTTTCAACTGAAGGTATAAATTGCAAAGTTACCATCAAGAGTTTTCAGTTATTTTGAAGATTTTGTAGTGAAAAGTGGTGCTAATGGTGTACACTGTGGTCTTAATACGATGCAGAGACGTAGTAGCTTCATATTTTGGCATTAACCCGTTCTATACCGGTGACGTCTCTTTTTTATCTTACTGTAGCTATATCTAGACGATTTTG
This sequence comes from Paralithodes platypus, assembly GCA_032716605.1. Classification (NCBI taxonomy): domain Eukaryota; kingdom Metazoa; phylum Arthropoda; class Malacostraca; order Decapoda; family Lithodidae; genus Paralithodes; species Paralithodes platypus. The sequence continues at coordinate 7,276,938 of CM064503.1, read as the reverse complement.
TGCAGTTTAAGATGTATGTGTGGTATCAAAAAAGGTTAAGGGGAGATTTCCACCTGGAGGATTTTTTTCTGAACCTCTTTCTCCCTCATGTTTAGCCCCATTGCTTGTGAGATTTAAAGACGCTTGCCCCATTAGTTTGGCGATTTTAAGAACCCTCGCCCAATTTCTGTCAATTTTAAGACCATTCGTGCCATTTAGGTGTAATTTAAGGGGAACCGGCCTTCGGCCGGGAAATTTTTCTACCGAAAAATGTACAAATTTATCTTGAAAGGGGGTCAAGGGGGAGTAATTTTAAGTTTGATGGAAGTTTAGGGAATCAACTAAAAACCTCCCCTTAAATGAGATAGTTCGAAGCTTTTTAATTGCTGGAGGCCCCTTTTTGACACCGAATAAAATCGTCTAATAGAAGCCAAAATAATTTTAAAAAGACGCAGCCGGTACAGAAGGGGTTAATTATCCATGAATCTGCTGCTAAGGGATTCAAGTTACCGCCAGCTATATAGTGACCGACTATAGTGTGACTGATGACAATGGAAGAGAGTCACGGAAAGGACACATATATATTTACACGTTGAACATTGCCCCCCCCCCCCCGGCCGATAGAAAATAAAACATAAAAATAAAGCGAACAAAACAAATTGTGTGTGACTGTCTTAAGGGCAGGTTATCTGGTGGCCGACACGAGACACAGCCCGAACAGAAAAACATATTTAAAGTTCCTATTCTCAGCTATATAAGAGACAGACTGAAACAGCTAAGGTTGGGTAGAGGTGTATCTAAACTACATAAACTATTATGTAGGAGAGAAAAGATGGCTCAGAAGGGACAGGATTGATCTTTTCCATGCAGACTGGATACACTGACTGGATAAACTGACATGGTACTCGACAGGAAAATATGAAAATCGAGGGGTTGAGAAGAGCGTCCTAACCCCACAGAAAGGGTTAAAATGTATCTCTCTCTCCGGTTGGCCTTCTGGGTCTTGAACTCCTGGCAGGCCGTCCCTTCAATCAAAACAAGTGACTCGGCGGTTCCTTATCGAGTTTGTATATATATATATTAGGGAGGCACTTTCACGCACCCAACTACGGTACCTCAGAGGATGAAGATAAGTGTCTACAATTATATTAAGGAGTATATTGAATTTGGGACTTTCGATGTATTGACAAATAATGCTCTAAAGTGCCTAGAATTAAACTCAAGCTATATACCAAACAAGTTTATTCGCAAAAAAAAAAAAAAAAAAAAAAAAAAAATCGAAAGTGTCATGATGTACACCACCCAGATGATTGATTATACTCTGTGCCAAATTGGTAGGCCAGAGATCGTAAACCTTAATTTCTGTAACTCAAACAGGGCCAGAGAAAATTACCTGGCTGACCCTTCTTAGATGGTAGAAATATTAGCTCGATTGCTCCAGTCGTTTGTGTGTTACAGAGGTAAATAGTCAAGAGTTTTGGCCTGCTTATTTAGAACGGGGTATAGTTTTATATTACTGTAGGTCCAACGACAAATACATTAACAAACAAAAAAATCTATTATTTAACAAGTAAATATTTTGACAATAGGTCCACCTCTAAATATATAAATACATTTTCTGGGTACTATTTTGAAAGAGCCTACAGTTGAGATAAAACATAATTATACAGTATAACTAAATAAACCAAAAATGAATCAATTAATTGAGACACTGGGAACGATATTGTAAACAACAGAATAAGAATTGAAGAACATAGGGTAAACAACAATTATATATAGATGCATGAATTTGTTGTAAGATTATAGACTCTTAATATATTTACTTATATGCACTAATTAATTATGAGTAAGAATATTATTTAACCCATTCATTACCGGTGACATCCTTTTCAATATATTCTGGGAACCATGAAACGATTTTACTTAGCTTAGGAAGGACGTCTACCAATTACAAATCTACAGACTATCTCGAATAAACCTTTTAGCTACCATGTATCCTTCCTATGCTTCATAAAATCATCTAAATGTAGCCGAAATCAAATTAAAAAGACGTAGCCGGTATTGAAAGGATTAAATACGAGAGAGAGAGAGAGAGAGAGAGAGAGAGAGAGAGAGAGAGAGAGAGAGAGAGAGAGAGAGAGAGAGAGAGAGAGAGAGAGAGAGAGAGAGAGAGAGAATGTTATGCAAAAGGTAAACAGCCAAACGAGACAATTAGGGAAATCCCGGAGAACATTTTGTCTGTGTCCTGATAAATGTTATAGCTGTTGTTGTTGTTGTTGCTAATGATGATGATGATGATGATGAAAATAATAATGGTAACGATAATGATGATGAAGATGATGATGATGATGATGACGATGATGATGATTGTAGTAATGAGATGATGATGGTGAAGATGATGACGAGGATGGTGATGATTGTGGCCTTTGAGTGGGGCAGATATTAAAATCTATTGGTTGTGCTGTTGCTAATGATAGTGATAATACTAATAATTATAACGATGGTAATAATAATAATGATGACGATAATGGTGCTGGCCTGGCTGCTGTTGTTAACCCTTTGATGATTGTATAAGGCATAGGAAAGATCTGTGGGAATAAATAGGGTAAAGACTAGTGCAATTAAGGGGAGATTTCCACTTGAGGGATTTTTTTCTGAACCCCTTTCTCCCTCATGTTTAGTCCCATTGTTTTTGAGATTTTATAACTTTTGCCCCATTAGTTTGGTGATTTTAAGAACTTTCGCCCCATTTATGTCAATTTTAAGACCTTTGTGCCATTTATGTGTATGTTATCCAGGCGAGCGATAGCGAGACTGTAATTTAAGAGGAACCGGGAAATTTGTCTACCCAAAAATGTACAAATTTATCTTGAAAGGGGATCTAGGGGGTGTAATTTTAAGCTTGATGGAGGTCTAGGGAACAAAATAAAAACCTCCCCTTAACCCTCTGACTTCCATATATCCTTCCTAACCTGAATATAATCGTCCCAAAATAACCAGAATTAGCTGTCAACATGCGTTATAATCCTCAAGGGGTTAATGATGATTCGACAAAATACCCCCTTAAATTTAACATTGGCTCGAACGTTCCTTGATTTTGGCCTTGGCACTCTTTTAACTATGGGGGAGGCACTCGTCACAGGCGGTTTTGCCTTTTGTCTCCCTCATCCACATAAAAACGAAAAATATAACGTGTACCACCTTCTTTACATTTGCAAACACAATTTAAACAGTGTAGGAATTGTGGAGGACATTATAAAAGACAGTGACATTGTAGGCCTACTAGTGCTTCTCTTTCCTTTTTTTTTTTTTTTTTTTTTTGACACTCCACCTCACAAACCCGAGCATCTGTCATCGGGACTCGAACCCATGCCAATCCGTCACCCAGATCAGAGAGAATGGAGCTTCAACTGACTTAGCCATGAAGTCACTATTATATTATGCCCGTATGTTCTTCCTCCTCCTCCCTCTCTCTCTCTCTCTCTCTCTCTCTCTGACTGTGCATGTGTGTGGAAATACGTGTGTGCGCATAAGAATGTGCGTGATATTGAGTGTGTTAAGGGGAGATTTCCACTTGAGGGAGATTTTTCTGGACCCCTTTCTCCCTCATGTTTAGCCCCATGTATGTATGTATTTTTTTCTATTTGAGTGAAGTAGACAAAAGGTAAACCTGCCTGTAACAAGTGTCTCCCCCAAAGTTGAAAGTGACAGAGCCAAATTCGAAGTATGTTAAAGTCAAAATGCCTGAACACACGGAGTTTGAATCGTTTTAAGTCATAGGATGGGGGAAAGCCAGATTGAGGGAGAGTTCCACAGCTTACTTGTTGAGTAGAAGGAAGACTGAGAAAATCGGTTTATTCTTGGGTTAGAGAATTGGACAGACTAGGGGTGGGAGTGTGTTGAATGGTGGATGCCCCCCACTCTTCGTAAGGGGGGAGGTATACACTGAGAAAACTCTGAAGAACACTGCTTATTGTAATAGAGGTAGACGAGTGAGAGAGATGCAACATTGCGGCGTGTAGAGAGAGATTGTAGGGAATTAGTATGAGGAAGTGAGTTGATGAGACGAAATGCTTTTGACTAATTGACTCTACCCTTTCGAGAAGTGTGGTATGGGTGGAACCTCCCCCCATATGCGAACAATACTCGATACATGGGTGCACTATGCCCCTACACAGAGCAATAAGCTGTAAGAGTGTGTGTGTGTGTTACTCAGTTACTTGTTCGTCAAGGGGAATCCACGCAATGCGACCTAAGCTCATTATTATCGCGCCTCCTTAACTGGGAATGTATTGCGTGAAATGCATGTTAAGTGTTTTATGTACTGTTGGAATTTGGAATGGCTGTGGATGTGTGTGTAGTCTGTATTTTAGCCAATTGGCGACATCGGAAACGAAGGCTTAGGGTGGATCTGTATGGTACCATTCTCACTATAGACGGTACCGTCTGGCCCGAAGGCTTAGGTAGCCATCAGCTTAGGTGAACCATATGATACCCATCTCGCCTTGTACCATTTTTGCCAACCCCAGATGGGACGTCACAACGTCGTCCACTTATTCCAGGTACCTATTTACAACTAGGTGAACTGAGGCTAACACATGAAAGGAGACAAGCCCAATTTGTCTCCGCCCGGCCGGGGATTGAACCCCCGACCCCTCGTGTGTGAGACGAGAGCTCTACCTACTAGGCTACGGGCTGTGTGTACTTACTCTAGTTGTACCTACTCTAGTTGTATTGCGGGAGTGAGCATGCTCGTTATTTCCCGCCTCCTATATGTGTAGGTGTTATATGTATCGTTGGAATGGCTGTGGATGTGTGTGTAGTCTGTATTTTTAGCCAATTGGCGACATCGGAAACGAAGGCTTAGGGTGGATCTGTATGGTACCATTCTCACTATAGACGGTACCGTCTGGCCCGAAGGCTTAGGTAGCCATCAGCTTAGGTGAACCATATGATACCCATCTCGCCTTGTACCATTTTTGCCAACCCCAGATGGGACGTCACAACGTCGTCCACTTATTCCAGGTACCTATTTACAGCTAGGTGAACTGAGGCTAACACATGAAATGAGACAAGCCCAATTTGTCTCCGCCCGGCCGGGGATTGTGTGTGTGTGTGTGTGTGTGTGTGTGTGTGTGTGTGTGTGTGTGTGTGTGTGTGTGTGTGTACGGTGATGTACAGTAGTGTGTGTGGGTGTGTATACACTAACAAATATCTGTATGTTTACATGTTTTTCTCTGTATTTATCAACAGAAGAATCACAGTAAACTTAAAATACAGATATCTATTACAGGCATCGACTGTAAAACCATGGTGTTGAATAACTAAAGGAATACTGACTATATACCATATTTGTTCTTTATAAACTGTAGCAGCCTATACACTGATGTAAATTAAGTTAACTAAATACTGAATTTTTGTTTATATAATGGTAAAACTCAATATTTACCCTTGCAATGTATCTAGAAAACGAGGCAATAATTTATCACTAGAGTTGCCAGATACTTCTAGTACCTTTATTTATATATGAAACTTTTCAAGCATTTGTTTCAGGTTATATCTCATGAACCTTCTTATTTATAAATAATTGGAATTAATGTTGACAACATAAATGTGTTGTGGTATCAATAAACTATGTGTGGCGATATATACGACTATATATGACTTTTTGGCGGGAAAACGCCTTGAGTACTAGGCCTTGTTTCTGGGAGTGCAGCCAGGCTGTATTTTCGTGTGATAATTTTGCTAATTTCCAACTCCACACATATTATTCCTTACCTCAATTATTACCACAACCATATTAACCGTGATGGGCTGTGGAAATGCTCAGTATTATCGCCAGGAAATATGTAACATGGACAATAAGCAGTGTGATTTGCTGTATCTCTGCCGTGGAATGTCGTAACTGGTAAGAAACTATTAGTTGTTGAGCCTTTGTTGCCAATATTTTATGCACATTTACATTTGTAATAAGATATAGGCTAATACCGGGAATACGAGCTCTTTTTTAAACTGAGTAAACACGTCTAGCTTTAACAAAAATAGCCTAGTACAAAAAATAGCTACCTTATGTGTATGTGTTTCTCGAAAAGTTTTGCTTAGCCGATTAATATACCCTTGCCCAGTTTCATTTCATCAGCTGAATACAATTGCTTAACGTTTGGTAGAAAACTAAAAGATCTATCCTACCATATTATGATTAAATATCTATATATCTGTCTATCTATCTAATTGCCAGACGTAATCCATGAGAGGGGGTGGCCGTGAATGAATTGCCTTCATATTCTTCCTTGTGCCGAGGCAACTCACTCGACTATCTAGCTTGTATATATATATATATTTTTTTTTAATGCTAGGCTAAAAAAGTAGTAATGTACAGTACAGTACCGTGTGTATATTTTCCAACAGGTACCGGTATAGCCGAAGTAAGCAACCCTATAGATATTTAATTGGATATTGAATGAATGTCAGTGCAAGTTAGTTTCTGACAATATATAAAATTGTAGCCTACATGTCTATAATGTGTAAGTGTAACCAAATACTGTTACGGTTGCTGCCTAGCTGGGTTTTAGGCAATGTTTACGTTACGTAACAGGCTACCATAATCAGAATTTTGTTCTGCTATATTTGTAGACAACAGCCTTTGCGTGACACAAGGTAAGGTTGCGTTATATATTATATCAAACAACTCACGGTGTTTAACATAGCCTAACCTAACTGAGGGTGGGGTGGGATTATTATGGGTAACGGCATATATTCAGTATAACCTCGCCAAGGCTAGGTCATAATAAACAATGTTGGTCAATTATAAATACCAATTATGATTACAGTATATGATGTTATGTCTTTGTGTGTTGCAGATATATTGTGTTTATGTAAGAAATATTACTGTTGGTAAAGTATACATCAAAGGTCCCGGTAATATTACTGTTGGTAAAGTATACATCAAAGGTCCCGGTAATATTACTGTTGGTAAAGTATACATCAAAGGTCCCGGTAATATTACTGTTGGTAAAGTATACATCAAAGGTCCCGGTAATATTACTGTTTGGTAAAGTATACATCAAAGGTCCCGGTAATATTACTGTTGGTAAAGTATACATCAAAGGTCCCGGTAATATTACTGTTGGTAAAGTATACATCAAAGGTCCCGGTAATAACATATTGTACGCTAATTCGGGTTTTGCACCATATGCCTACATGGGTAGATGGTGGATTTTCCGTTTCACATGTCCATTTTTAAGACCACTCCACTACACCTCTCATACCGATATTTTACTTAAAAGTATATATATATATATATATATATATATATATATATATATATATATATATATATATATATATATATATATATACTGTATATACCTGTATATATATACGGTGTGTGTACGTTCATTCATAAATATCTTGCTTTGGTAGAACTAGGTTACCAAGAATGACAAAATATAAGTGTAACAATACAAGATTCTGTAAAATGTACGGAACAATTTCTGGCAATTAGGCTGCCAAACATTATCTGTATAATGTACATGATTCTGTAAAAACTTTGACAGAAACACTGTTAAATATACAATTGAAATGTAAATTTAGCAGATACATTCTGTAATTTGTTTACAGATAATTTTGTCATTTTTACAAGATTTTCTGTATAAATTAACAGATTATATCTAAAAAATTCCATGTCAGTCTGTAAATTCCAGTGTATTTTTGTAAATGATTATACAGAATGCTGTAAATTTTACAGAAAATGTTTGGCAGCCTAATTGCCAGATATTCTCGGTAAATTTTACAGGTTTTTGTTTTACAGTGTATGTATGTATGTGTGAGTATGTATGTGCAGTACGTACGGTGATGTACAGTAGTGTATGTATGTATGTATGTATGCATGTATGTATGTATGTAATGAGAGGGGGAGCTACTTGACGCCCTCACCACTGACAATGATGATGATGGATGGGTCTCTCTCTCTCTCTCTCTCTCTCTCTCTCTCTCTCTCTCTCTCTCTCTCTCTCTGCTCTTATGTAATGTATCGTAGGTGACAGTTAACCCCTTCGGTACCGGCGACGTATTTTTATTTTATTCGAGCTATATTTAGACGATTGTTTGCAGTTCAAGAAGGATCTATGGTAATTAAAAGGGTTAAGTGAGATAGTTCGAAGCCTATTAATAGCTGGAGGCCCTTTTGAAACTGAATAATATCGTCTAATAAGAGCCATAATAAAGTTAAAAGGAAGGCAGGGGTTAAACGCTTCACCTCAAAACACTATTTCTCTCTCTCTCTCTCTCTCTCTCTCTCTCTATCTAGCTATCTATGTCACACACACTCACACTCACAGATGGGACTCGTCAGCCTTGATTGGCAACCCATCTAGGGGAGAAAACCTTATAAAAATCCGGGTGGATGGGACTCGACAGCTTTGGTTGGGAACCCGTCTAAGGGAATAAACCTTATACAAATTTCCTAAGGGCGACGCGCTCATCGGCGCCACTTACAGGTGGCGAACTCTACAATAGATACAATAGATAGATAAAATACTCTCTCTCCAACCCCCACTCACTTACTCTCACACACGCACCCTCTCTCTGTCTCTCTCTCTTTATCAGGAAGGTGGTAGTCTTCACCCTTGCCACTTTACCCTATAGAATGAATGTACAGGCACCCTCATAAGTTGTGGCCCACCTTCACATGCTCAACTACTGTATCTTGGTTTAATAAAACATAAACAGTTAAATATGTATAGGGGAATTTTTACTAATGTATTTTTTAATTATCATTATTTGTTACTGTAGCCTATTTTTTTTTTTTTTTTTTTGCACCCTAGACCTCCATCAAGCTTTAGAAAGTCCCCCCCCCCCCCCCCCCGCTTCGAGATGAATTTGTACATTTTTCGGTGGAAAACTGTCCCCGTCGAAGGCCTGGTTCTTCCTAAATTGCAGGTTCGCTATCGCTCGCCAGATAAACATAGACACCTAACGGACACAAGAGGTCTTAAAATTGACAAAATAGGGCGAAAAGTTTTAAAATTCACAAACGGATGGGGCGAACGTCTTCATATCTCATAAATAAATGGGCTAGACATGAGGGAGAAGGGGCAGGTTGAAGCAAAAACACCCCTTAACTAAACTTTCTTCTCCAACCACTCTCCTTGTCTACTCTCTCTCTCTCTCTCTCTTTGGCTTATATCCATTCGGCCCCATTCATCCTACTGTTTTAAGACGTTTAACCCCATCCAGGTGTCAATATTTTCCTGGCGAGCGGTAGCGAGCCAGTATATATATATTTTTGTTTTGACAGCAAGCTAAATTTGTACATTTTTCGATAGAAAAATTTCTCCGGCGAAGCCGGATTTCTCCATACAATGCTGGCTCGCTATCGCTCGCCAGAAAGAAATCGACACCTGGATGGGGATAAACGTCTTCAAACAGTTGGCTGAATGGGGCCGAATGGGTACAAGCCAGGGAAAGAGAGAAAAGGAGAGCAAGATAAAAAAAAAAAAAAGTGACCCCCCTTAACACCATATGAGGAGGAGCACTTTATTGTTTCATCAGGCCCAAATGGAGATGTGTTCGAAACGTTATATATAATATTATAATGATCTCATAATATGGTGTTGATATTCATATTTGTTCTGGCTCGCTATCACTCTTTCAACCTTGGGGGCGACACTTGTTGCAGGGACCATTGCCTTTTGTCTCCTCCATACACTTAGAAAAACAATCCTGTTAACATATTTGACTTCATTTTCTAACATTCTTCACCCTTGCCTTACATACGCTACATACCGACCCCCACTCCCCCCTCCCCCCCCCCCCCCCTTCCTCCCCCTCTTGACTGACACACACCAATAGAGTGGAAGGATGGGACGTGTGATCAGTGGACAAGCTGACACCAAACTGACATGAGGGGGGAGGGGGGGAGGGAGTGGTGGAGAGAAGGGAAGGGAGGAGTGGTGGAGAGAAGGGGAGGGGAGGGAGTGGTGGAGGGAGAGTTGGTAGGGGATTGGGGAAGGACTGGTGGAGAGTGGGGGAGTTAAAATAAAGGGGTAGGGGGCGACTGGTGGAGAGGGAAGATGGGGATGGAGACAGAAATAGATGAAGGTAGGTAGAGATGGAGCGAGTTAAGAGTGATGGAGAGAGGAGACAAGGAGGGTGGGGGGGGGGGGGGGCCAGAAGGGGGTGATAGAAAGAGGAGAGAAGGGGGGGGGGGGGGGGGGCAGAAAGGGGTGATGGGAGGAACAAGAAGGGGGGACAAACAAACTAAACTAAACATCTTGACTGTCCCAGTGACTTTTGTTTCACCCAACTTCTTCACGTATTATAGACAGACAGATATACAGATTCATAGTTAAATAGATAGATAGATACATTGATAGATGAATAGATAGGTGTGTGTGTGTGTGTGTGTTCAAGTTGCCGATAATAGATGCCGTAGAATGAAGTGCGGTGTGACTCTGAAGTGCCATCTCTCTCTCTCTCATCACATACCAGGAACTGTTCTGTCCGTGTGGTGTTGTTATAGTCTCTCTCTCTCTCTCTCTCTCTCTCTCACTATGGAATGGACTCCCTAGTAATGTAATCGAGTGTAGTACTGTTTAAGAAACTTTAAACATTCGCCTAGATAAATATCTCGCTCTTAGCCCCCCTATTAATAATAGCCTTTACAAACAAAATAACACCACTCTTTACCGTGCTACCGTTACATTTTTTTTCTCGCAACAACAAACCATTACTTTCGCAGTCAAAACCTTTATATCAACTAGTCAGAACCAAGGCGTGTTTTATAGCCGTGTAAACAAGAGAAAGTGTACCCTGTCAAGTCCGTCCGGAAATGTTAGGTGAAAAGTCCGTAGAGTTAACCCCGTCTATACCGGAGCCGTTCTTTTAACTTTATCCTGGCTACCATTAGACGATTTTACTCAATTTAGAAAGGGCTTTCAGCAATTAACAGGCTTCCAACTATCTCCCTTAACCCTTTTACTACCCCAGATCCTTCTTAATCTGCATAAAATCGTCTCAATATAGCTAGAATATAATTAAATAGACGTCACCGGTAGAGAGAGGGTTAATTATGATTTGACTGCATGCTAGATTAACCCTTATTGTACCGACGACGTGTTTTTGTATTTGACTTCAGCTACATTTAGACGATTTCATTATGTTTAGGAAGGATATTATATGGTAGCTGAAAGGATGAATTGAGATAGTCTGAAGCCATTTTATGGATAGACGTCCTTCCTAAGCTGAATAAAATGGTCTAATAGTTGCTAGAATAAAGTGAAAAGGACGTCACCGGTACTGTATCATGGGTTAAAAACAACAGGCGAGGGTCAATGCGGCCACACTCCTAATCGGCCACAATATTAACCCTTTCTGAAGCCTGTGAGTTGGGCTTATAGGTGTTATAGGTAGCGCCAATGAACGTGACAATAATCTTGATCCTTGACCTTTCTGTAACTCAAAAGGGCCTAGAGCTAACTGACTGTAAATATCCATACCTATTTCCTGGTGGACTCTTCCCAAATTATAGAAACGTCAGCCCAATTGCTTTCATTCATTTTGAGTTATAATAAGTAATGGGGTCTAGATAATTGTCAAGTTCGTTGGCGCCACCTATAGTGAGCTGGGCTTATAATTAGGGTTGGGTGTGACAGGGATCTGCCTTGTGTGGGCCAATCGGCTTTCTGCAGACTCACATTTTCTTATGTTCTTTCATCACGCACAGGACGCGATTTGCACCCTTCCTGGGATATTTAAAAGCCTTTGTGACCATCAGGGGTGTTTAAGAGACCTTTGAAGAGGTAATGATTAGATTGAGTGACTTGAAGAGGTAATTATGAGCTTGAGAGATTTGAAGAGGTAATTATGAGCTTGAGAGATTTGAAGAGGTAATTTTGAGCTTGAGAGATTTGAAGAGGTAATTATGAGAATGAGAGAACTATTTCTGAATGATAAACGGCAACCCCTAAGTTCACAGGATAGCGAGAGGATTAAAGAGAGATTTTCACTTAAGTTTTTTTTTTTTTTTTTTTTTACCCTCTTACGTTTAGCCCCATTAGTTTTGATATTATATGACCTTCGTCCCATTAGTTTAGCGATTTTAAGACCTTTTTCGTTCCATTTCGTTATCAATTTTAGGATATTCCGTGCAATTTTGGTGTCGATATTTTCCTGGCGAGCGATAGCGAGCCTTCTCCTTAGGAAGATTCGCATATGCCCTCTTGGTTACCCAGTTATCACGAAGATTGTGTAGCGAAATTGGTTGTTATTTACGAAAAGTGGCATTATTATGATGGAGAATCCTGATAGTTTCATATTTTCCCTTTAAGGGGAGGCAGACCGTTTGTTTGGTCTATTAATTCATTTATTCATATATTTGTTTAGTGTCCTCGCTAGACCTCCATCAAGCTTAGAAAAACACCCCCTAGACCCCCTTTCAAGATAAATTTGTAAATTTTTCGGTAGAAACATGTCCCGGCCGAAGGCCGATTCCTCTTAAAATTGCAGGCTCGCTTTCGCTCGCCAGGAAAACATCGACACCTAAATGGCACGAAAGGTCTTAAAATTGACAACGAAATGGGGCGAAAGGTGTTAAAATCGCCAAACGAATGGGCCGAACGTCTTATAATCTCAAAACGGGTGGGGCTAAACATTAGGAAGAAGGGGGTCCCGAAAAACGGTCTTCCTCCCCTTTAACTATCGAGTATTCATCTGCTAAGGGAATAAATAACCTCTTCAGCACGATGACGTAATTGTCATCCTATTCTGGTTACCATTAGTCGATTTTCTTTACCTTATAATCTACCTTCCGGACTCAAGGGGGGGGGGGGTAAATACGATCTCCATAAACCCTCTGAATAACACAGATCCTTCTTAAGCTGCATAATATCGTCTAAATTAGCCATCATAAAAGGTAAAATGGTCGTGCTGAAGGGGTTAAATTAATAAATAGAGGAATAAATGCATAGGATATAATTATAGACTATAATTATACGCATGATCCCACCTGGTACAGTTGCCCAAATAAGTGATGTCGCGGTACCAAGTATAATTTATTTCGATCGATAATTGGTCTCGGCACTATCTAAGCATTAATTCATCGTTTCCTGTGAGATATACAAACATGTTCCTATCTTTACACACCCTATTCAACATCAGACAGACATTAATACAGCACACAGCGAGCAAAACGTAATGACAGCGGAGGCACGACTTATTGGGCCCACCTGTACAGTCGCGCTAATAAATCATGTCTCAGGCTGTCATTACGTTTGGCTCGCTCTGTGCTGTATTATTGTCTCAGATGTTGAATAGGGTGGGTAAATGTAGGAACATGTGTGTAAATTTTACTCGATATGAAGAATTGAAGCTTAGATATTGCTGATGCCAATTATTGATCAAAACCTACTTGGTGCCGAGACATGATTTATTAGCGCGACTGTACCTGTTCGCTAATACCTGATTGCGTAAGTTGCAAAGGTGGCCAGGTGTGCAGAGGTAGAGTCGGCCAGGTTGAGGTGGAGTATGTGCAACAGGGGGGTAGGTCAGAGGTCAGGTTGGGGGAGAGGGGAGGGGAGAAGGAGTGCGGGGAGGGGGAGAGGGGCGAAGGAGCGGGGATGGGGGGAAGGGAGTACAAAGGAAGTACAAAGGAAATCAAGCAACAACAGATCTAGTGACCCTTCTAGGCTGCTTGTCCTCCAAAACACTGAGGATCAAGTGTCCAAACAGGGAGGGGGAGAGGGGAGAAGGAGTGGGGTAAGGGAGGGAGGGGGAGAGGGGAGACAGAGCGGGGGGAGGGAGGAAGGAGCGTGGAGAGGAGAGGGAAAATATAGAGAGAGTGGAGGGGTATGGTTTGGGGGTGGGGGTGTGGGGAGGGGAGGAAAGGAGTAAGTAGAGTGGGGAGGTCAGGGAGGGAGGGAGGGAGGGAAATTGAAAATGTACTTATAATAATATTTAACCATAATTGCTTGTGTTATGTTTACCCTATTTAAATGTTATTAGGAAAGGGGAGGAGGGGGTATACAATAAAGAGGGGGATGTAGGGGGTGATGTTGATGGGGAGAAAAGCAGGGTAATTAATAACCCCTTCTGTACCGGCGACGTCTTTTGTGTTTTATTTCAGCTACATTTAGACGATTTTATGAAGCTTGGGGAGGATATATCTGTGGTAGCTAACAGGGTTAATTTAGATAGTCTGTAGCCTTCTCATTGGTTGACGGTCTTCTTAAGCTGTATAAATCGTCTAATCGTTGCCAGAATAAAATTAAAAGGATGTCAACGGTGCTGAATGGGTTAGGCAAGCAACTTTCTTTATTGAGGATGGGGGGGGGGGAGAGAGAGAGAGAGAGAGAGGGGGGGGGGGGTATGAGAGACAGATTCAGAATCATAAAGCACGTTTTTCAAAGGCACAAAGAGGCAAATGTTTGGTAATGTATGGTAATGTTTGGTATATGTTTTTGCCATTAAATATACAGTACAATGGCTGTTCATACAATAAAATTATCTTAAACCTAATATATCTTATCCTTACATAAGCAGAGTGTCGATAAAAATGCACATAGAAAAAAGGTTCCATGCCTAAAATACCTTAGAAATATTTAAAACGTGAGTAATATTTCATTCTAGATCACCTACAGTATATTATGTCTCTTTAGTCTCCCCTTGAATAGTTGCAGGCTATTAGGGTCTTTGACAAGGTTGGGCAGGGCATTCCATACCGTAGACCCCAATACTTTCAGAGAACGTGCCCAACAGTCGGTTCTAGTTCTAGGGACATAAAGATCATTCTGCTGTCTTGGGGTACTATTAGAGACATAATTTATGGTAGGGAACTGTGAGAACTAGTTAGGATAGCAAATATTGTGTACCTTTAAAACAGTAACAGCTACTTCAAAAGTAAGCTTCTGGGATATTGTGATCCATTCTAATTACTTAATAATAGGGGTAACATGGTCGTATGTTATGCAGAGGAGTGCAGATGAGTGTGATTAGTTCTTCCGATTATCTCCAAGCAGTAATACGAGACAGAGAGAACTAATGACTGGACCACAATGTTCCTAGTTTGTATGTCAACATTATCTTTAATTCAATTGAGATAGTACAGTGTTCCCATGGCATTTTAGTCGTGTCATGCATATGCTTGTTGAAAGTCATAGCACAATCAATATACACCAAGCTTTGTACAGTACATGTCTAGTCGAAATAATGTATGCTCACAGAGAGAGGAAAGAGAGAGGGATCATGCTGTAGGTAAGGGAGAGGGAAGGGTTAGAGTCACACATAATGACTTGCAGTTCACACACACACACACACACACACACACACACACACACACACACACACACACACACACACACACACACACACACACACCACCTCACCTGATTCCCCCCCACCCCCCAAGCACATATCTTTAAGTCCATCACGAATATATTATCATGTCATCTTCTATCAATGTATGTGTTATTTTTACATACATCTGGCCTAAGGAAGGTCTCCCAGAGGGAAAATGTTAATGTGTATTCCACCTCTTTCAGTCCAGTGAATTCTTTAGCTATTACCACCAACATCAGTAAAATAAAAATAAATATAATGTTTTTCGCACTGCTACACACTTTGGAGGGTAATTAGTGTTATGAACGATGTTAAAAATAATTATAAATTAATTTACATTAATAACTTGTATTCATAATTTACGATATAATCAACAAATAAAAACAAGTTGCAGTTCAGTATTTAAGGTTGGAACAAGGCAATTTTTGGCCGCATATATCCGGTATCACACGAGAACATTTATCGTCAATCTCAGAGGGACAACATTTTCCGACATTTCTGCATCTTTTTCATCGGTACTGATAGATTAATTTAACCGACATAATTTTAGGTAAGCTTAATTCATCAGCTGTCAGACTAGAGTTGACGATAACAGTTGAGGAAAAGCACTCGTGTGTTACTGGTTTAAGATGGCATTTTGCATTCGCGCACAAGAATTCTTAGACAATATTTGAAGGTACATTTATGAAACAAGGGCGAACCAAGGGACTGGAGTTCTCGAAAAGGGGCTCCAGTCCTGACGCTATTCTTGACTTACAGTGTGCTGGCTTAATAATCCAGAAGGGTTGATAGCTTCTGAAGTCCTATTTTAACTAACAAAAAAGAAACAAGGGCGAATAATTTTGTTAAATTGCTTGAAACACAAAGATAATAAGATTGACATTCGGTAGAGCTCATACCTCCGCCTACGATAGATGATTCTTAATTATTAATTTCATGCGCCAAAATTGTCTTCTGGATCTCAAGGGACTAGAGTTCTCGAAAAGAGGCTCCAGTCCTGACGTTATTCTTGACTTACAGTGTGCTGGCTTAATAATCTAATAGGGTTGATAGTCTCTGAAGTCCTATTTTAACTATTTCTGGATCTGGGTTCCAGGTTATGATCCGGATCACCTCCTATTTTGAATCACCTTTTCCTTGGTGCATATTCTATCTGCCCACCAAATTTCATGAAAATTGGTTCTTAACTCTTTGAGAGATTATTTGTTTTTCCCTCAACCTCAGGACTGTAGGCTGTTCAGTAGCCTGTAACTCTAGCGGGGCCCCGAAATTATCGATTGAAGCTTCGAGATGTTGGGTGCTTCATATGTGTCGCACTAGATGTTCACAGTGGAGCTTCAAGGTGTTGGTTGCTTCCTTTCTGTCACACTAGATGGCGACACCTTATTTATGCACGTTACTTGAATTGGAGAGTTCGTTCACAGCATCTTCAAATATGGTCGGGCATCTTCCATGCTATGAATTGGTGGTGATATAGGGAGTATTTTTTTGATATGTCGGTGTAGCCAGGATATAATTGTAAAACAGCAGGAACGATCAGATCACCTCAGAATAGCCTCTTACGTTTGGCATGGACTCGATCTTAGGTCCATTTGGTCTGCAGTCCACTACGCTATCCACTCTGCTATCGCCTTCCCCAGACAAACAGTTCTACAATTTACAGACAGACAGACAGACAGACAGACAGACAAATGAGGTGGCGGAGGTAAAAATACTAAGATGTACTAGTTCAATGCTGTCTTTTTTCCTCGTTATAAGTTGTTCACTTATTCCTGCACCCAACTGTACATCCCCAGAACCACAAGACGATGACAGATGCACGGCAGGGCTTCTTCCTTTAGTGCTCACTTTATTGATTGTAAAACCTAATAGAAAAACCTGTTTGACGCATTTTATGAGGATAATAACTTTCGGAATCAAATACTTGTATACTTGAATACTTATTCAATAACTGTGTTAAAATGTATTAACATTCCTTGACTTTGGCCCTGTCACTCTTTCAACTTTGGGGGAGACACTTGTCACAGGCAGTTCTGCCTCTTGTCTCCCCCATCCACATAGAGAATAAAAATACACACACATACACACACACACACACACATAAACACAAACACACACACACATCTACCACACCCTCATACACATATACAACTACCTGCCAACACACACACACACACACACACACACACACACTAAAGTAAACAATGACTGGGAAGGAAGGTACGGGTCTCACGGTCCCTTCGCCCGCAGGTTACTTCGCCCGAAACATATTTCGCTTTGTCACTTCGCCCACCAGCACTTCGTCCAAAGTAAAACCGATTCACAACAATACTTAATGGGAAGGTTTTTTGGTCCCCCTTCTCCCCCATGTTTAGCCCCACTAGTTTTCAAATTTTAAGACATTCAGCCCATTAGTTTGGCGATTCTCTGACCTCTCACTCCATTCCTTTATCAATATTAGGACATTTAGTGTCTTTTAGGTGTATTTTTTCCTGCCGAGCGATAGCGAGCCTGTAATTTTCACAGGTGATTTTAGGAGGAATAGGCCATCGGCCGGGACATGTACAAATACATCTCGAAGGGGAGTGTATTCTAAGCTTGATGAGAGGTCTAGCGAGGAAACTAAAGACAAATTAATAAATAAATAAATAGATCTACAAATATACCTTATCCTCTTAATTAAAACTATCCTTAGTCTAACTTATGTTATTACATAACTCGAATTATATATAAGAGCATTTCCACGATCCGATTGTCCGATTCGATATGACGCCGATTTCCGCATTTATCCGATCTGATCATATATCCGATATCGTACTAAAATTAAGGCAGTTTTTTATTATTCATAATTATATATTTCGGTGTGAGTATCCTAGGTTCGAGTTCCTGGAAGTGCCACACGTGTTCATTAATTTCATTGATTTTATTAGTTAGGTTTATTTGTAAGTTAATTTGTGGGTTGGTCTCATTACCAATTATATTATTTGCCAACTATAACAGGACTGACCCGAGCTTATCAGATAACCAATATCAATCAAAACAAATAGGCCTATATATACTTATTAATATATAATGACGGTGTTTGGATTATGTTATCGATATTTATGATCATAGACAAGTTCCATCTGATCCGATAACCAGTTGGTTTTATAAATCCGATTTTGTGATCCAATACAGGAATGTGAAAGAAACTGGACAGGTAGGTTGTAGGTAGCCACACCACTCTCTCTCTCTCTCTCTCTCTCTCTCTCTCTCTCTCTCTCTCTCCCAGGAAAAAGTTATTAACTCTTACAGTATCGGCGACGTCTTTTTGCTTTTATTTCAGCTGCATTTAGAAGTTTTCGGAAATATTGGATTCAATTCTGGTGCCCTTATTACCAAAACGATATATAGACATGTAGATATGTAGACAAACTAGAACGAGTTCAACGTAGAGTTACCAAAATGATACCTAGCCTAAAGAACAAACCATATGAGGAGCGTCTTAGAGAATTCAATATATTTCCTTTAACCCAACGCAGATTAAGAGGCGACTTAATTCAAGTGTTCAAAATCATAAAAGGCATAGACAATATGAACTGTAACAAGTAATTCACTATCGACCAATAAAATTACACGCGGGAAAATGGTTGCAAAATAATTGGTAAAACTTTTAACTCGCACGAGTCTAAGAATTTATTCTTCAATCGAGTTGTCAACTTTGGAATGGGCTTCCGCGAGATATAGACTGCAGCACCGTTGATGCTTTCAAACTTCACATAGACAAGCACCTTGCCTTAAATCCACGACTGACTGCATTTGTAAACGGATGACCTTTTTCCTCTCAGTTTCATCAAGGATTATCGCGTATATACAGTAGATAAGCAAGATTCTTTTCCCCAGATACACGAAAGATCACTTGTAACTGTGTTATGTTACTAACCCATCTGTCCCCTACTAACATAAGAACATAAGAACATAAGGAAATGGGAGTCTGCAGAAAGCCGATTGGCCTAAGCAAGGCAGATCCCTGTCCCACACAACCCCAATTACAAAGCCCAATTATAGGCTCAACACTCTCATACCCTGAGGATCATCTTACCAAAACGGATTAAAAACGATAGGGAGCTTTAAGATAAAATTGGATAAGCATATGGACGAGAAGGGTTGGGTGTGAAGGGGGATCAGCAGGGTTGGGCCAATCAGCGCTCTGCAGACCCCCGTAATCCTGCGTTAATCTCTAACCGTTTTGGTAAGATGATCCTCAGGGTATTAGAGTGTTGAGCCTATAATTGGGCTTTGTAATTGAACTGGGGTTGTGTGGGACAGGGATCTGCCTTGCTTAGGCCAATCGGCTTTCTGCAGATTCCCATTTTCTTATGTTCTTATGTTAGAGATTGACGCAGGATTACGGGGGTCTGCAGAGCGCTGATTGGCCCAACCCGGCTGATCCCCCTTCACACCCAACCCTTCTCGTCCATATGCTTATCCAATTTTATCTTAAAAGCTCCCTACCGTTTTTAATCCCACTATAGCACTTGGTAGTCCATTTCCACCCATCTACAACTCTGTTACCAAACCAATATTTGCCTTATCTTTTCTGAAACGAAATTTATCTAATTTGAAACCATTGGTACGAGTTCTTTCGCTATCACTGAGCTTTAGTACATTTGTCATGTCTCTATCTATCTATCTATTGCCTGACGCCGTGATCCCCGAAGGGGTGGCCACGAACGAACCGCCCCCATGCACCTCTGTCCCCAGTCAGTCGACGCCCCCCCCCCCCCCTCCAACCAGCACCGCCTTCGTTCATGTACTTCCTCACTCCATCCTTCCACCTCTCATTCGGTCTACCTCTCCCTCTCTGTCCCTCCACCTCGCTCTCGTACACCCTCTTAGTCATTCTCTCGCTTTCCATACGTTCCATATGGCCGAACCATCTCAAGTTGTTCCTTTTCACACTTTCCAGCACATCTACCTCCACACCACACCTCCTTCTTACTTCCTCATTAGTCTGTCTATTCCTCCATGTAACTCCGCACGCACTCCTTAAGTAATTCATTTCCACTGCTCTCACTCTTGGTCTGAGTCTCTCAACCAAAGTCCATGCTTCGCTTCCGTAAGTCAGTGTCGGGATTACCACACTGTCATGCAAGGACTTCTTCACTTCCATACTGACCACCCTATTTCTTGTTACTGCTTTTAGCGTTCCTACAACCCTCTTCCCCTGTTGTACCCTCTCCCGCACTTCTTCATCCATAGTCCCATCTTTACTCAACACACTGCCCAGATACTTAAAAGAGTTGATGATCTCCATAGCCTGACCGTTCAGCTTCACCTCACACTCTGTGACTTCACCCCTTTCGAAGACCATAACCTTGCTCTTCCCCGCATTTACCTTCAAATTCCGTTTTTCGCACACTGTTCCAAACTCATTTACCAGACCCTGCAACTCCCATTCATTATCACTCATCAGAACTGTATCATCCGCAAACAGCAGTATAGGTAGCTTCCACTCAATTCCCTCCCTTTTCAGCGATACATCAACATCCACTGCTCTTGATAGTATTTCTTTCATAACTCCATCCATATATACAGTAAACAACCAAAGGGACATCACACACCCCTGTTTCAAACCAACATTCAGGTCAAAGAACTCGCTCTGCTCACTCTCCACACGTACTGCCGCCTTTGCACCCTCATACATGCTCTTCACTGCTTTCAGCAACTTGCCCTCTACTCCGTATATTCTAAGTACTTTCCACAAACCTTCTCTATCCACTCTGTCATAGGCCTTCTCCAAGTCCATAAAGGCAACATACACCTTTTGTTTCTTCTCCAGCTACTTCTCCACAACACAATTCAGGGTAAAAATCTGATCTACACATCCTCTTCCCTTCCTAAAACCTCCCTGCTTGTCGCCTATCCATTTCTCCGTTCTCACTCTCACTCTCTCAATCACTACCCTACTGTATACCTTCCCTATTACGCTTAGAAGACATATTCCTCGGTGGTTACCACACACTCCTCTTTCCCCTTATATAGGGGGACTATTATGCCAGTCTTCCAGTCATCGGGTGCACTCCCCTTCTCCCATGCTAGTTTGCACATTTTCCATACCCATTCTATCACTATCTCACCACCATACCTCAACATTTCCCCACACACTCCATCTGTTCCTGGTGCTTTCCCCAACTTCACTCTTTTCATGGCTTCCCACACTTCTGACCTCCTGATCCCCACCTCCTCCTCCACTACTTCTCTTCTTCTCCCTCCCATATCATATCCAGCTATGTTTGATGGCTCTTCATTCCTTACATTTAGCAACTCACTGAAGTACTCCCTCCATCTTTCGACTCTCTCTCACTTCTCGGCTAGCATTCTCCATTCTTATCTTTCACACCCTTACTGTTTCCCTTGCTACCTTCCCTAACTTTCTTGACTTCTTTGTCATGTCCCCTTTGTTAATCCCACTAACCCACTTGAACACCTCTATCATATCCCCTCTAACTCTGCGTCTCTCTAACGAATGTAAACCTAATTTCTTCAACCTTTCTTCATACGGAAGATTTCTAATATTATGGATCATTTTTGTCATTCTACGCTGTACTCTCTCCAATGAATCTATGTCCATTCTGTAATAAGGACACCAAAATTGGACAGCATAATCCATATGGGGTCTCACTAATGACAAGTAAAGTTTTAAGATAACTTCAGCAGTTCTGTTACTCACACTCCTAGAGATGAACCCGAGAATCCTGTTTGCCTTATTACGAAGGCTTATACACTGTTTTCTAGGCTTCAAATCATTGCTAACAAACACACCTAGATCTTTCTCTCAGTCTGAATTTTCTAATTCTAAATTAGCTAGTTTATATTTAACATTTGTTTGCATCTTCCCTATCTTTAATACCTTGCATTTGTCAATGTTAAACTTCATCTGCCAATTTACTGACCATTCATGTAAGGTATCTAGATCCCTTTGGAGGCACTCTATATCGCTATCTGAATCAATTGATCTCCCCATTTTAGTATCGTCTGCGAATTTACTTATCCTACTAGTTATATCTAAATCTAGGTCATTTATGTATATAAGAAACAACAGGGGACCTAATACCGATCCCTGGGGGACACCACTTTTGACTGCTCCCCACTCTGACTTGGTACCATTTATGCTGACTCTCTGTTTCCTACCAATTAGCCATGACCTAATCCATCCCAACAACGACCCTCCTATTCCATGTGCCTCAACCTTTCTCATCAATCTCTCATGAGGGACTCTGTCGAAAGCTTCACTGAAATCTAAATATATAATATCATATGACTTGTCACTATCTACTGCTTCATATACGGTACCTCTGAGAAAAAGCTAAGCTAATCCTACCACGGACATTAGTGCCAGGGCAGTAATTACCTTTCCAATTTTCCTTTACACTCTCTAAACCACTGTTTGGACACTTGTACATCTGTGTTTTGGCAGCCTTGAGGGGTCGCTGGACCAGTTGTTGCTTGATTTCCTTTATACTCCTCTGTACTCTCTCTCTTTCAGCTAGACCTCTGATTCTCTCACTTATTAACTACTCTCTCTCTCTCTCTCTCTCTCTCTCTCTCTCTCTCTCTCTCTCTCTCTCTCTCTCTCTCTCTCTCTCTCTCACGGCTCTCCAACACGGCTTTCGTAAAAAACGTTCCTGTTTAACAAACCTCTTAGACTTCTTCCACGATATCCTCAACCTCTACGATGAAAGTAAAGCTGTAGATATTATATACCTTGATTTTCAAAAGGCCTTTGACAAAGTTCCCCACAAACGTTTACTGCTAAAACTAAAAGCGCATGGAATACAAGACGGTGTGTTGAAATGGATAGAAAATTGGCTCAGCAACAGAAAGCAAAGGGTAGTCATAAACGGTAAGGCATCTAAATGGACCAATGTAAGTAGCGGGGTACCCCAGGGATCGGTACTAGGACCAATTCTCTTTCTAATTTACATCAACGACATAGATGAGGGTCTCACCTGCACAATCTCAAAATTTGCTGACGATACAAAACTTGCAAATAGCGTACTCTCAAAAGAACAAGTTGACGATATGCAACACAATCTAGATAAATTGTCATGTTTGGGCCCAAATTTGGCAAATGAGTTTCAATGCGGATAAATGTAAAGTACTACATGTCGGATACCTAAATGAGAAAGCAAACTATTCGATGAATGGCACTCAGCTTAAGAATGTAAACAGAGAAACTGATCTGGGAGTAACAATATCGAGTAACCTAAAACCGAGTCAACAATGTTCAGAAGTTGTTAAGAAGGCAAACAAAATAATTGGCTTTATAGGCAGGTCATTTGAGCATAAATCCAAAGAAGTTATCCTAACCCTTTACAATTCCTTAGTCCGCCCTCTTCTGGAATACTGCGTTCAATCCTGGTGCCCTTATTACCAAAAAGATATAAACAAGCTAGAACGAGTTCAACGTAGAGTTACCAAAATGATACCTAGCCTAAAGAACAAACCATACGAAGAGCGTCTTAGAGAATTAAATCTATTTCCTTTAACCCAGCGCAGATTAAGAGGCGACTTAATTCAAATGTTCAAAATCATCAAAGGCATCGACAATATGAACTGTAGTAAGTACTTCACTATCGACCAATCTAATTACACGCGGGGAAACGGTTGCAAAATTATTGGTAAATCTTTTAACTCGCACGAATCTAAGAATTTCTTCTTCAATCGAGTTGTCAACTTGTGGAATGGGCTTCCCCGAGACGTTATAGACTGCAGCACCGTTGATTCATTTAAATTTCGCCTAGACAATATCTCGCATCAAACCCGCGACTGACTGCGTTTGTAAATGAATAACTTTATCCTCCCCTCAGTTACTAACCCATATGTCCCCTACTAACTTCCTAGTCCTGCCACGTTAGTGGCAGGGCAGTAGTTCCCTTTCCAATGTTCCCTTACCCACTCTAAACCACTGTTTGGACACTTGATCCTCAGTGTTTTGGAGGACAAGCAACCTAGAAGGGTCACTAGATCTGTTGTTGCTTGATTTCCTTTGTACTCCTTTGTACTCTCTCTCTCTCTCTCTCTCTCTCTCTCTCTCTCTCTCTCTCTCTCTCTCTCTCTCTCTCTCTCTCTCTCTCTCTCTCTCTCTCTCTCTCTCTCTCTCTCTCTCTCTCTCTCTCTCTCTCTCTCTCTCTCTCCACTGCCACCTGCCCATCTCGTCCCCCTCAGCTCTCCAGACAGACGTGATCTAGAAGCCAACTAACCCAAGCTCACTTCCCTTTCCACCAGAACGTGTTTTACCCGCGCTCAGAAGACGAGTTCAATTATTAGGGGGGGGGGGGGGTCACCGTTTATTTTTTTTATCTGACTCTCCTTTTCTCTCGTTCCCTGGCTTGTATCCATTCGGCCCCATTCAGCCAACTGTTTTAAGATGTTTAACCCCATCCAGGTGTCGATATTATGTCATTGTATGGAGAAATCCGGCTTCGCCGGAGAAATTTTTCTATCGTAAAATGTGCAAATTTAGCTTGCTGTCAGAGCAAAAATATATATATGCTGGCTCGCTACCGCTCGCCAGGAAAATATTGACAGCTGGATGGGGGTAAACGTCTTAAAACAGTAGGCTGAATGGGGCCGAATGGATACAAGCCAAAGAAAGAGGGAGAGAACGAGACAAAAACGAGGTGGGCTCCCTTAAAAGGGGAGGGGGAGGGGGGGGAGGGGGTTCAGTCGGCCAAATAAGTCATGTCTCGGCAGCAAGTATATTTTGAACCATAATGGGTATCAGCCATAGCTAAGCTCGATATATATCTATTTTGCGTGAGATATGCAAACCTGTTCCTACACTTGCCCACTCTATTCAACAACTGGCAGACATTAATACAGCACAGAGCGAGCCGAACGTAATGACAGCTAAGACATGACATAATATTAGTGCTACCGTAATAATAATAATAATAATAATAATAATAATAATAATAATAATAATAATAATAACAGTCAGACAACATTCCAACTGGTTCGGGGCTTATTTTATTTAGGCTGTTGTATAATAATACAGTAGAATAATGTCAAACGAAATATACAAACTTAACCCTTTGAAGATTATGACGCATTATGATATTTTATTTTGGTATGTGTGTGTCTGTCTATCGGTGTGTGTGTGTGTGTACTGGTGTGTGAGTGTTTCTAATGGTGTGTGTGTGTGTCTACTGGTGTGTGTGTGTGTGTGTGTCTACTGGTGTGTGTGTGTGTGTCTATTGGTATGTGTGTGTCTAGTGGCGTGTGTCATATGTGTGTGTGTGTGTGTGTGTCTATTGGTGTGTGCGTGTGTGTCTATTGGTGTGTATGTGTGTGTCTACTGGTGTGTGGTGTGTGTATCTACTGGCGTGTGTGTCTACTGGTGTGTGTGTCTACTGATGTGTGGTGTGTGTGTCTACTGGTGTGTGTGTGTGTCTACTGGTGTGTGTCTGGTGTGTGTGTCTACTGGTGTGTCTGGTGTGTGTGTCTGTATTGGTGTGGCTGGTGTGTGTGTCTACTGGTGTGTCTGGTGTGTGTGTCTACTGGTGTGTCTGCCTACTGGTGTGTGCCTACTGGTGTGTGTCTACTGGTGTGTGTGTCGTCTGGTGTGTGTGTCGTCTGGTGTGTGTGTCTAATAGTGTGTGCCTGGTGTGTGTGTCTGTATTGGTGTGTCTACTGGTGTGTCTGGTGTGTGTGTCTGTATTGGTGTGTGTCCTGGGGCGGTCAGCAGGTTGGCTCCAGTCCAGCAGTTCAGCAGCAGCAGCAGTAGTGGTGAGATTATTACTGCTGCTTTATCTACCTACCTACCTACCAACCTTATCTACCTACCTACCTACCCACCTATCTACCTACCTACCTACCTACCTACATATCCTCACTAATACCTACCTACCCACCTACCACCCTACCTGCCTCCCTACCTACCTTATCTACTTACCTACCTCTCTACCTACCTACCTACCTTATCTACTACCCACCAACCTACCTACCTTATCTACTACCCACCAACCTACGTACCTACCCACCTACTTACCTCCACCTTCCCTCCTACCTCTCTCTCTCTCTCTCTCTCTCTCTCTCTCTCTCTCTCTCTCTCTCTCTCTCTCTCTCTCTCTCCCATTAATCTTGTAAACTTGCCTCGTCCCCGTTTAAATTTTCCTTTTTTTCTCTCTTCCTCGCACACTCATAATTCTCTGTTATTACTTTATGTTTTGCTTGTTGTTCAAATCCCTTGCTCGTTCTCTCTCTCTCTCTCTCTCTCTCTCTCTCTCTCTCTCTCTCTCTCTCTCTCTCTCTCTCTCATCGAGTGGAACAGATTGCCATAGAAAGTGGTACAATGTAAGACAATTGACACATTCAAAAGAAGTCTAGACATTCATTTTGAGGAGGTGGGAATAATATAGGTAAACAAAAACAAAATAGGTTAAGCATCAGTAGTATATAATATTTCTCAACTTCGTTCTTTACTATAGATTTACCAGTAGAAGTTTTTCTCATTCTGCTGGGGGACTTGTTTCCCCAACTATATTTCATACCGACCAACGGTCGGAGGGGAGAGAGCCTTTGTTTTGCTATCCTTGCATTCCACTGTGTAGCAAATTCTATTTTAGCATTAAGTCCGGACTACCTAGTAGGGACCGCAAGGTCTGTGTAGTCTGTGTATCTATGTAACTCTATGTAACTATCTCAGTAATAATGTGGTGTGTAAACCTGGTGTTATCTCCACTGGTGTGAAGACTGAAGGTACAGCGAACCATAATGCTATAATATAGGGTACAGGATTGGGGGTTCAGGAGACGATGATACGTTTCTTATGGCTATTATTCAGAGGTTTTATGCAGTCTAGGAAGGGTAAGTAGTAGCTACAGGGTTAAGGGGGTAGGGCTTATTTGTTGGTCGATTATTTCATATATTTGTTATAAATTTAGTTTCCTCCCTAGACCTCCATCAAACTTTAAACACATCCATTAGGTCCCCCTTGTAGATTAATTTGTAAATTTTTCGTCCTGGCCGAAGGCCAGTTCTTCCAAAATTACAGGCTCACTAGGCTATCGATCGCCAGGAAAAAAATCTACACCTAAATAGCACGAAAGGTCTTAATATTGACAAAGAAATCGTGCGAAAGGTCTTAAAATCAACAAACTAATGGGGCAAACTTCTTCAAATTTGAAAACTAATGGGGCTAAGCATGAGGGAGAAGGGATCTAGACAAAAACAACCCATCTCCCCTTAAGAGGTTTTATGCAGTCTAGGAAGGATAAATAGTAGTTGGAGGGTTAATTAAGATAACCCTTACCACTCTGATTCTCACAAGTTCTTCTGAAACTGCATAAAATCATCTAATCACAGCCAGCATGAAGTAAAAGAAAGGCATCCTCAAATACTGAAATACTAAAGCATATATTACATCATATAGTGACGCTTTTTGTATTATACTAAAAATATTATTATTCGGTTTAAATATATTTACCCTGTAGAGGGTTCTTGACATGGGAGTAAAAAATATTATTTGAAATGTACTTCGTATTTAATATTCCTTGAGTTACTTCCTAAACTGCGTAAAATCGATAAGGGGTTAAGGATATTCCATTCAGAATTTTACAAATGGCATGTTATATTCATCCATTGCGTTAACATAATTAGTATCATACTAATATAATTATAATCAATATACTGATAATTAACATGTGTACTTACTCTAGTTGTACTTACTCTAGTTGTATTGCGGGAGTGAGCATGCTCGTTATTTCCCGCCTCCTATATGTGTAGGTGTTATATGTATCGTTGGAATGGCTGTGGATGTGTGTGTAGTCTGTATTTTTAGCCAATTGGCGACATCGGAAACGAAGGCTTAGGGTGGATCTGTATGGTACCATTCTCACTATAGACGGTACCGTCTCGCCCGAAGGCTTAGGTAGCCATCAGCTTAGGTGAACCATATGATACCCATCTCGCCTTGTACCATTTTTGCCAACCCCAGATGGGACGTCACAACGTCGTCCACTTATTCCATGTACCTATTTACAGCTAGGTGAACTGAGGCTAACACATGAAAGGAGACAAGCCCAATTTGTCTCCGCCCGGCCGGGGATTGAACCCCCGACCCCTCGTGTGTGAGACGAGAGCTCTACCTACTAGGCTACGGGCTGTGTGTGTGTGTGTGTGTGTCTGGGTGTGTGTGTGTGTGTGTGCGTGTGTGTGTGTGTGTGTGTGTGTGTGTGTGTGTCTGTGTATGCGTGTGTGTGTCCAATTATATTAGATTATATTGCTATTTGAAGTTTTCCTTATTGAATTCTTCAACCGGTTTACGATAAGGTATACTTAATGGTTCACACACACACACACACACACACAACACACACACACACACCTACATGTATCCCCGAACAAACAAACACAGCTACACAGATGGGTAAAAACCCACCTACACACAAACACACACACACACACAACACACACACACACAACACACACACACACACCTACATGTATCCCCGAACAAACAAACACAGCTACACAGATGGGTAAAAACCCACCTACACACAAACAAACACACACACACAACACACACACACACACACACACACACACACACACACACAACACACACACACACACACACACCTACATGTATCCCCGAACAAACAAACACAGCTACACAGATGGGTAAAAACCCACCTACACACAAACACACACACACACACACACACACACACACACACACACACACACACACACACACACACACACACACACACACACCTACATGTATCCCCGAACAAACAAACAGATGGGTAAAAACCCACCTACACACAAACACAAACACACACACACACACACACACACCTACATGTATCCCCGAACAAACAAACACAGCTACACAGATGGGTAAAAACCCACCTACACACAAACACACATATCCGCCCACTCGAATGATCACGTGCGAATACTAGCTCGTACTCTTAGGTAAACACACACACACACACACACGTGTGTGTGTCTGTGTGTGTCAAAATCTGCCTGCAATGTGAGAGAGGGAGGAGTGTGGAGGGGGGGTATACCGTAGGCTAAAAGGTCCCATCCAACTAGAGTCTATATACAGTATATATATATGTTGGTGTCATAAAGTATTGACAAGCCACTACTGAACCGTTGAGTGGACGCGACACACACACACACACACACACACACACACACACACACCCCCACCCACACACCCACACACACACACACACTCTCTCTCTCTCTCTCTCTCATGGCCGTAGCGGCCATTCACACTGCCGCGAATACAGGTGAATGGAAATATACTATCCATTTGGTGAGATACCTATTTACCTATCACTATCACTCAATCAATTAATCAATTAATCAATCAATCTATCTATTCATCTATCTATCTATATATTTATGATCATTTTACAGACATGGTTTTTATTTATATACTGTATATATATACCGGTATATATATATATATATATATATATATATATATATATATATATATATATATATATATATATATATATATATATATATATATATTATATATATTTATTTATCTATATATATATATATATATATATATATATATATATATATATATATATATATATAGTATACTAGATATGCCATTATTTTGGGGACTACATACCTTGGCATCACCAGCATTCTTTATTCTACACTCATCACGATAATCCCTAGTCCCTAACAGTCGACTCTAAGGGGGCTGAATGTACAATCGCGCTAATAAGTGATGCTTCGGCACCAAGTAGATTTTGATCAATAATTGGTATCAGCAATATTTAAGCTTCATTTCTTCATATCGAGTGAAATATACAAACATGGTCCTACACTTACCCACCCTATTCAACATCTGACAGACATTAATACAGCCCAGAGCAAGCCAAACGTAATGACAGCTGGGACATGACTTATTAGCTCGACCGTACAGTACGTGGTCCTTAAGGGGGAGGTAGTGGCTTTTTATGGACTCCCTTCTCCCTCATGTTTAGCCCCATTAGTTTTGAGGTTTTAAGACGTTCGTTCCATTAGTTTAGCGATTTTAAGACCGTTCAACCCATGTTGTTGTCAATATCAGAGTCTTTCATGCCATTCACTTAGGTGCCGATTTTTTCCTGGCGAGCGATAGCGAGCCTGTAGTTTTAGGAGGGCCGGGACATTTTGCTACCGAAAAATGTACAAATTTATCTCTGAAGGGGGTCAGTAAAATATAGACACCTAAATGGCAAAGAGATCTTAAAATCGCCAAAATA
Organism: Paralithodes platypus; assembly: GCA_032716605.1. Taxonomy (NCBI): domain Eukaryota; kingdom Metazoa; phylum Arthropoda; class Malacostraca; order Decapoda; family Lithodidae; genus Paralithodes; species Paralithodes platypus. Next base: position 7,246,351 of record CM064503.1, on the reverse strand, counting down.
ATGAAGCGAACGTCTTAAAATCTCAAAACTATTTGGGCTAAACATGAAGGAGAAAGGGGTCCTCCAACACGCATGTGATTTTGTGGCCTACCTATAATAAACGGACTATAGCATTGCCTTCTATTTAACTGTGTTGGTGGTGTAATGGTTTAGGTGCTTATGTTCTGGGTGTGGTGTCCCGAGGTCGAATCCCGGGAGGACCATATGCTTTTATTAGTTTATTCAAGTACATTAGGGTTTGTAATTGATGATTAATGTTAATAACGGGGTGTAGAGAAGGAATTGAGTCATGGTAAAGATACATAATATTAGTCTCTTTACCATGGGATTGAGTATAGTGAAGGGACAAGAATGGGGCCGAATACGAGATGCCGAGGTCGCGTGAGTTCCCCGAAACCTCCATCTCTGTAATTTGGCCCACACGCGAGATGTAAACAGTGGCGGGTTACCCAGGACACACACACATGCACATACACACACACGCACACATACACACTTCCTTGGTATGCTAGGTACACACATACACATACACACATACACACATACACACACACACACACACAATACACACACAAACAAACACTCACATACACACACACTTCCTTGGTATGTTAGGTACATACACACAATACACACACAAACAAACACTCACATACACACACATTTCCTTGGTATATTAGGCATACACAGACACACACACACACATACATAAATTGCCTTGATATGTTTGGTACACACACACACATACACACATACACACAAAAACAAACACTCACATACACACACACTTCCTTGGTATGTTAGGTACACACACACATACACACAATACACACACAAACAAACACTCACATACACACACATTTCCTTGGTGTATTAGGCATACACAGACACACACACACATACATAAATTGCCTTGATATGTTTGGTACACACATACACAAATACACACACACACACAATACACACACAAACAAACACTCACATACACACACACTTCCTTGGTATGTTAGGTACACACACACATACACACAATACACACACAAACAAACACTCACATACACACACACACATTTCCTTGGTATATTAGGCATACACAGACACACACACACATCAATAAATTACCTTGATATGTTTGGTACACACGCATATGCAGCAGCTCACACATATATATCCACATCACACATTCACTGACACATATAAGTAATCCTTAAAGAATCAGCACGTCATCAACAGGTCACTCCTCCCTGCTACTGAGAACACATTGTAACATTGAAGTATTCTCAGTACTCAAAACATAGTCACCAATATTATCAGTACTCAAAACATAGTCACCAATATTCTCAGTACTCAAAACATAGTCACCAATATTCTCAGTACTCAAAACATAGTCACCAATATTCTCAGTACTCAAAACATACAGTCACCAATATTCTCAGTACTCAAACATAAGTCACCAATATTATCAGTACTCAAAACATAGTCACCAATATTCTCAGTACTCAAAACATAGTCACCAATATTCTCAGTACTCAAAACATAGTCACCAATATTCTCAGTACTCAAAACATATTCACCAATATTCTCAGTACTCAAACATACAGTCACCAATATTCTCAGTACTCAAACATACAGTCACCAATATTCTCAGTACTCAAACATACAGTCACCAATATTCTCAGTACTCAAACATAGTCACCAATATTCTCAGTACTCAAAACATACAGTCACCAATATTCTCAGTACTCAAAACATAGTCACCAATATTCTCAGTACTCAAAACATACAGTCACCAATATTCTCAGTACTCAACACATAGTCACCAATATTCTCAGTACTCAAACATAAGTCACCAATATTCTCAGTACTCAAAACATACAGTCACCAATATTCTCAGTACTCAAAACATAGTCACCAATATTATCAGTACTCAAACATACAGTCACCAATATTCTCAGTACTCAAAACATAGTCACCAATATTCTCAGTACTCAAAACATACAGTCACCAATATTATCAGTACTCAAAACATACAATCACCAATATTATCAGTACTCAAAACATACAGTCACCAATATTATCAGTACTCAAAACATACAGTCACCAATATTCTCAGTACTCAAAACATAGTCACCAATATTCTCAGTACTCAAAATATACAGTCACCAATATTATCAGTACTCAAAACATACAGTCACCAATATTATCAGTACTCAAAACATACAGTCACCAATATTATCAGTACTCAAAACATAGTCACCAATATTATCAGTACTCAAAACATACAGTTACCAATATTATCAGTACTCAAACCATACAGTCACCAATATTCTCAGTACTCAAAACATACGGTACATTCTCAAACACCGTATAAATCCGTTACGTGGAGACACAATAATAATGTTAAAAAATATCGTGTTTCTATATTTATGTGAATATAACACTCTCCACACAATAAATACATACGGTACGCAAACAGTTCGTATACACAGTCATTATGTGTGTGTGTGTGTGTGTGTGTGTGTGTGTGTGTGTGTGTGTGTGTGTGTGTGTGTGTGTGCGTGTGAGTAGGTGTGAGTGTGTGTGTCTGTTTCTGTGTGTGTGCGCGTATGCAAATTCCCGCGCAAGTCACCCCCCCCCCCCCCCTGCTCCCTCACACAGTACTGGTGTATACCGGTACGGTGTGAGAAACAGTACGGTACGGTCACAGTCAAAAGTTATGGTCCTTCTCAACATTTAAGGGGAAGGGTTACATTTTGGGTCGATTATTTCATATACAGTATTTATTTTGTTTTTCCTCCCTAGACCTCCATCAAACTTAAAAATACATCCATTAGATTCCCCTTCTAGAGTAATTTGTACATTTTTCGGTAGAAAAACATGCCAGCCGAAGGCCGGTTCTTCCAAAATTACAGGCTCACTATCGTTCGCCAGGACTAATATCGACACCTTAGAACGAAAGGCCTAAATATTGACCCAGCAATGGGGCGAAAGGTCTTAAAATCGTCAAACTAATGGGATAAACGTCATAAAATCTGAAAACTAATGGGGCTAAACATGAGGGAGAAGGTAGACCCGAAAAACGACTCATCTCCCCTTAATACCTCCTCTCCATCAACAAAATACACACTCTTCAATATAACTGAACTAAGTCTGAATATACTGTATAGGTTTTGTTATTATGGGTTGACAGAGAGAGAGAGAGAGAGAGAGAGAGAGAGAGAGAGAGAGAGAGAGAGAGAGAGCGAGAGAGAGCGAAAGCGAGAGCGAGAGGGAGGGAGAGAGAGAGAGTCAGAGCAAAGTTTATAATACTTTGAGTCAGAGCGAGTGTGAAAGAGAGCAAGAGTTACAAGGAATAGTTAGTATCTCGAAGACCTTGCGGTCCATTCCAGGGAGATATTCGAAGTGGAAGGAGAGAGATTGTTTAGTGCACTACTCCCATTACAAAGTGTGCAAAATACTATATATATACTCTCTTCTTGAACTGCCTTACTGAAGAACTGTTTACAATTTCTGGGGGAATTTTGTTCTAGATAGAACAGATCTTATAATATGTGAAAAACATTCCACAAATACTAGTGCTGAACCTTTTCAATGCTACCTTCCAGCCATGGTTGCGTGTTGTATTCATATTGAGGCCAACATTTTGCTATAATCCACATTGTTAAACCCATTAAGTATATTAATAACATCAATGAGCTGACCTTGATAGAGAAAGAGTGAGAGAGAAAGAGTGTTTGTATGTCTGTGAGTGTGTGCGTGTGTGTGTGAAAATTTCAATGTGGGCGAGGACCTGTACGCCAAAATAGGTCTCTCCCCCCCCCCCCCCCCCACCTCATAATAACTTCATCACAGTGGAGATTGGAGAGATGTATTTATCTTTCTAAAAATGTATTCATATTTTTTAGTGCTAAAACATGCATAGAGTCGGATGGACCCAAAGTCGAGTGGTCAATCCTATAAATCCTTCAATTTAACTGGTACGGGTTGTCCTTCTCACAGGGGACAGGTCCGCTTGGGGGTGTTATGTGTATAGCCACCCTCATAAAGGGCAGTAAAGCGTCAGTCAATAGATAGATACTGGTATATATATATATATATATATATATATATATATATATATATATATATATATACTGTATAATGTATAAATATATATATATATATATATATATATATATATATATATATACAATACAGAAGGGGAATCATACTTTAAGAAAGTTAATTCCATACCAAGTCGTAGGACCCATGTTTCAGAGTACATTAAACATTTATTCATGTAACTCATGCGTAAGTGTTATATATACTGTATATATATATATATATATATATATATATTGAAACCGTTGTATATTTAATTGCTTATTTAAACATTTGTTTATCCACTGTAGAACTGAACAAGGAGGTGTAAACAACATGCTTTTTTGTTTATACCCTCTTTTTCAACTCTCCCACGCATATTTTTCAGGGTTTTTGTCTCCCGTCTCTAGGCCTACCCCCCCCCCCCCCCCCCCAGTGTCAGCAGCTCGCCCCCCAACCATCAATCTACCTTAATAGTTCCTAGACCAGACCATTTGTTGTGCTGCCAGGGACCCGCAGGCTAAAACTGACGTCACTCAAGCGATTTTTCCCATACATTTTACTTCAGCAATTCTGGTCTGGTTCTTCCTAAGTCGAAGTTGTGTAAGAATGCAGCTAGTTAACCCTTTCTGTACCGGTCAGGCTTGGAACTATCTCACTTTACTATCCTTCTTAAACTTCACAAAATCGTCAACATTTTGCTAGAAAAAAAATATATAAATACATCACCTGTACAGAAGGTAGTTTTAGTATGCTCCCTAAACCGCCATCAAACTTTTAAAAATATTCCCAAGATCCCCCTTCGAGATATATTTGTACATTTTGGGGGGTAGAAAAATGTCCATGCCAAAGGCCGTTTACTCCCAAATTGCAGGCGAAATTTGCAACCATTTCCACTCAAGCGTTACCTGGAGGGAGTGGTGGGTGGGGAGAAGCCTTCTGCTTTACTTTCCTTTTCTCTACCTAGTATTTAGTAGCTTAGCAGTGTAGATTTAAGTAACACCCTGTTCTTAACATTAATCATCAATTACAAACCCCAATGCACTTGAATAAACTAATGAAAGCAAATGGTCCTCCCGGGATTAGAACTCGGGATACCAAACCCAGAACATAAGCATATAAACCATTACACCACCAACACAGTTCACAGATATCAAAACATGCCCCGTAAGGATCAACAGGTATGTTGCAGATTGTAACTCCTTTGTATTCTGTATTCCACTTATTGTATTTCGGTTTCTTCTTATGTTATCTTCTACATCTTTTCCTCTCATTAAACCCGACCCTCTTTCCAACAACTCAATCACCACCAACCTCTCTCCCTCTCTCTCTCCTCCCTCATCTTCACCACCACCATCAACACCACCACCACCACCACCATCTTTCCAACAACTCAATCACCACCAACCTCTCTCCCTCTCTTCTTCACCACCACCATCTTTCCAACAACTCAATCACCACCAACCTCTATCTCCTCCCTCCATCTTCACCACCACCACCACCACCATCTTTCCAACAATTCAATCACCACCAACCTCTCTCCCTCTCATCTTCACCACCACCATCTTTCCAACAACTCAATCACCACCAACCTCTCTCTCTCTCTTCACCACCACAACAATATTTATCTGTATTAACCCCGCTACCACCATCATCGCCCCCTCACAACCACCATCCCTCCCAGAGACAATCACCATCATTATTGTGTCACTTGCTCCACCTCCCCTTCGTTCTTTTTAACCCCTTGAAGCTCGGACGCGTTTTAGCAGTTTATTTTTGGCTATCATTAGACGATTGTATGCAGCTTATGAAGGATCTGTGAGTATTAGACGATTGTATGCAGCTTATGAAGGATCTGTGAGTATTAGACGATTGTATGCAGCTTATGAAGGATCTGTGAGTATTAGACGATTGTATGCAGCTTATGAAGGATCTGTGAGTATTAGACGATTGTATGCAGCTTATGAAGGATCTGTGAGTATTAGACGATTGTATGCAGCTTATGAAGGATCTGTGAGTATTAGACGATTGTATGCAGCTTATGAAGGATCTGTGAGTATTAGACGATTGTATGCAGCTTATGAAGGATCTGTGAGTATTAGACGATTGTATGCTCTAACTTTCACTCTGTTGAGCACCATCTCTCCTCCTACAAACCTGATCTTCTCTTCCTCACCGAAACTCAGGTGTCTGTAGCAACTTCCAGCAACCCCTTCTCTGTATCCTCCTACTTTCTCTATCCTAGTTTCAAAGCCAAAGGCGGATGTTGTGCATATGTGCACAACAAACTCACTTGCTCTCGTGTTCCCGATTTCGACTCCTCTGAATTCTCAACTTTATGGCTCAAACTTTCCTGTCATTCTCTTACTAAATATTTCTGTGCTGTCTATCTTTCCCCTAACTCTACCAACTTTCCCAATTCTTTGACTATCTAAACTCGTACAGTGGAACACATTCTATCCATTTCTCCTTTCTCAGAAATCACCATCTTAGGAATTTTCAACGTTCACCACCGCCATTGGCTCTCCTCTCACACTACTGATCCACCTGGTGGACAAGCCTACGTCTTTCTATCCTAAATGACCTAGAGCAGTTAGTTCAGCAACCCACCCGTATCCCGGATCGCATCGGAGATCGGCCCAACATTCTTGACCTGTTTCTAACTTCTAACCCTTCTTCTTATACTGTCGATCTTTTCTCTCCTCTGGGCTCCTCCGACCATAAACTTATCTCTGCACCTGTCCTATCTCTCCAGTACAGCCACCCGATCCTCCTAGCCGGCGGCGCCTGTGGCACTTTGGCGCTGCAGACTGGGGGGCTCTTCGGCCGGACTTCTTTGATTTCCCATGGAATGATTTCTGCTTCCATGGCCGAGGACCCTCGGAGAGTGCTGAACGTATTACCGAGGTAATCCTATCGGGCATGGAAGCATACATTCCATTCTCTTTCTCTCAGACTAATGCTAAAAAATCTTGGTTTACTCACGCCTTGTTCTACTGCTGTCCGCAATAAGGAGGAAGCATTCAAACGGTACCGACGCCTTAAAACTCAAGACTCTCATTCTTCATATGTTTCTGCCCGGAATCAAGCCAAATCTGTCTTCGAATTGCCAAACACTCTTTCATCAATAATAAATGCACTGAACTATCCAACTACTAGTCTTCCCAAGCTTTCTGGCATCTAGCCAAAAACCTCTCCAACAATTTCTCTTCCTGGTCTTCCCTCCCCTTTCCCACTCTGATGGCACCACCATCACTTCTTCCTCTGACAAAGCAAACTCTTCGCTCACACTTTGCTAGAAACTCCACCTTGGATGATTCCGGTG
>CM064503.1:7230660-7238846 GCA_032716605.1 Paralithodes platypus | reverse complement strand
AGAGAGAGAGTACAAAGGAGTACAAAGGAAATCAAGCAACCAACAGGTCTAGTGACCCTTCTAGGTTGCTTTCCTCCAAACACTGAGGATCAAGTGTCCAAACAGTGGTTTGAGTGGGTAAGGGAACATTGGAAAGGGAACTACTGCCCTGCCACTAACGTGGCAGGACTAGGAAGTTAGTAGGGGACATATGGGTTAGTAACTGAGGGGAGGATAAAGTTATTCATTTACAAACGCAGTCAGTCGCGGGTTTGATGCGAGATATTTGTCTAGGCGGAATTTAAATGAATCAACGGTGCTGCAGTCTATAACGTCTCGGGGAAGCCCATTCCACAAGTTGACAACTCGATTGAAGAAGAAATTCTTAGATTCGTGCGAGTTAAAAGATTTACCAATAATTTTGCAACCGTTTCCCCGCGTGTAATTAGATTGGTCGATAGTGAAGTACTTACTACAGTTCATATTGTCGATGCCTTTGATGATTTTGAACACTTGAATTAAGTCGCCTCTTAATCTGCGCTGGGTTAAAGGAAATAGATTTAATTCTCTAAGACGCTCTTCGTATGGTTTGTTCTTTAGGCTAGGTATCATTTTGGTAACTCTACGTTGAACTCGTTCTAGCTTGTTTATATCTTTTTGGTAATAAGGGCACCAGGATTGAACGCAGTATTCCAGAAGAGGGCGGACTAAGGAATTGTAAAGGGTTAGGATAACTTCTTTGGATTTATGCTCAAATGACCTGCCTATAAAGCCAATTATTTTGTTTGCCTTCTTAACAACTTCTGAACATTGTTGACTCGGTTTTAGGTTACTCGATATTGTTACTCCCAGATCAGTTTCTCTGTTTACATTCTTAAGCTGAGTGCCATTCATCGAATAGTTTGCTTTCTCATTTAGGTATCCGACATGTAGTACTTTACATTTATCCGCATTGAAACTCATTTGCCAAATTTGGGCCCAACATGACAATTTATCTAGATTGTGTTGCTATCGTCAACTTGTTCTTTTGAGAGTACGCTATTTGCAATTTTTGTATCGTCAGCAAATTTTGAGATTGTGCAGGTGAGACCCTCATCTATGTCGTTGATGTAAATTAGAAAGAGAATTGGTCCTAGTACCGATCCCTGGGGTACCCCGCTACTTACATTGGTCCATTTAGATGCCTTACCGTTTATGACTACCCTTTGCTTTCTGTTGCTGAGCCAATTTTTCTATCCATTTCAACACACCGTCTATTCCTGGCGCTTTTAGTTTAGCAGTAAACGTTTTGTGGGGAGAGAGTCAAGGCCTTTTGAAAATCAAGAGTATATAATAGATAGCTATAGTAGAGAGAGGAGAGAGAGACGTGGAAGAAGAGAGAGAGAGGTGTTGTTATATATATATAGTTTATCTATATATATAGTAGTATCTCTATATATATCTATCTCAGATAGCGAGCTAGAGAGAGAGAACTAGAGATTAAAAGGATTGTAATTTAAGCGTCAAGTTGACATTTAGAAAATTGTGATTTAGTTAGAAATTGCAGACTACATTTAAAAATAACTCCACAAATCAATACCTGTCAACAACCTATTTAAGGGAGTAGTGATTGGTTTTTGGCCTATGTAAATATATATTAGTTTATTTTTGAGTTCCCTCGCTAGACCCCCATCAAGCTTAAAAATACACCCCCTAGACCCCCTTTCACGAGAGAGAGAGAGAGAGAGAGAGAGAGAGAGAGAGAGAGAGGGAGAGTTAGTTAGTTAGTTAGTTAGTTAGTTAGTTAGTTAGTTAGTTAGCTAGTTAGTTAGCTAGCTAGCTAGCTAGTTAGTTAGTTAGTTAGTTAGTTAGTTAGTTAGTTAGTTAGTTAGTTAGTTAGTTAGTTAGTTAGTTAGTTAGTTAGTTAGTTAGTTAGTTAGTTAGTTAGTTAGTTAGTTAGTTAGTTAGTTAGTTAGTTAGTTAGTTAGTTAGTTAGTTAGTTAGTTAGTTAGTTAGTTAGTTAGTTAGTTAGTTAGCCCAAATAGGGAGACATTGAAGGAGACCTTTACCAGTGTATATCTATAGGGTCTCCAGGAAACATCTGAGGTGATAAGTGGTATTTGTTTACTTATATAAATACATTGTTTATAGTTTCCTTCTTAACCTCCATCAAGTTTAATAAAAATACATCCTCAATCTCTCCCTTCCAGATTAATTTGTACATTTTTCGGTAGAAATATGTCCCGATTCAAATGAGTCAATACGATCTCAATAAACCCTCTCAGTAACATAGGTCCTTTTAAACTGCATACATTAATATAATTTTATTTAGAATCAAAGTTAAGCAGACGTCATGGTGCTGAAGGGGTTAAGGAGGGGTTTCGATACGTGGCTATTGGTTTGATTACGGCTCGAACTCCAATGCCGAACCCTTTTTATCCTCTCGAGGCTTGAAGTTCACGCCCATTTTTCCGACCCATCAAATGCCAGCCAAAGTTCAGCTTGACCTTACACACCTGGGTTACTATGGGGGGTTCCGGAGGCATGGTTTATTCACGCTCTTATGGGGAGATTTGTATATATATATGAACATTAATTAAGTAATAATAAATAAGTGTATTAGTATTTGATTATATTTCCTCTATATACCTCTACCAAACTAAAAAAAAAAAAAGAAAAAAAAAAGACCCCTTCCCTTCGAGATATTTTGTTTGCATTTTTTGGTAGGAAAATGGCCCGGCAGGCTCGTTATCGCGCGCCAGGAAGAAGGGTCGACACCTAAATGACACGAAAGGACTTAATATTAATAGAACTGATGGCGCTAACGTCTTAAAATCTGAAAACTAATGGGTCTAAACATGAAGGAGAAAGGAGACTAGAACACCCCCCTCCCCTTCGCCACCCTTCCGTCTAACTTGGGAAAATTGCGGCTAGATTTGAAGATACATTAGTTGATTTTGCAGTGGGGGTTTGGTGACTTGGATATTCAGCTGGATGTTTGGAAGTTTTTAAAATTATTATTGTTGTTGTTGTTGTTGTTGAGGGCTTATGGTGTCGTTGTTGTGATTGAAGGTTGATAGTGATATTGTTGTTGTTGTTGTTGTTGTTGTTGTGATTGCGGGCTGATAGTGTTGTTGTTGTTGTTGTGGTTCTTGTTAGGGCTGTGAGGGCAGATATTTTGGTTGTTGCGGCTGTTTTCGTTGTTGTTGGGTTGTGAGGAGTATGGCATCTCTACCTCCTAAGCTATATAGAATCGTCTAATGGTGGTCTTAAAGAAGGTGAATACTGAGATAAAACTGGTATAACAGGGTTTGAACTGGTATAACAGGGTTTGAACTGGTATAACAGGGTTTGAACTGGTATAACAGGGTTTGAACTGGTATAACAGGGTTTGAACTCCCAGACACTATTTTCTGTCCAGCTATATATTTATAAGTGCTTTGGGGTATTCATAAAATCTGCATATGTAATAGCAAAAGAGGCCTTGGATATATTAAGTTAGGATATATATACAGAATATATATATATATATATATATATATATATATATATATATATATATATATATATATATATATACTGTTTATATATATAATTATATATGTGTAGAGAGAGAGAGAGAGAGATAGTTAGATATATAAATAAAGCGAGAGTTACACAGTTACTTAGACGACACAGACCTTGCGGTCCCTAGTGGGTGGTCCGGCCTTAATACTATTAGAGACAGAGGTAGTTTATAAGTATAAGGGCAGGACAGCAAAGGAGAGAGAGAGAGAGAGAGAGAGAGAGAGAGAGAGAGAGAGAGAGAGAGAGAGAGAGAGCTAATACAAATACAGCTATCTCTGCCATTAAACTGATGCAAACCTCTTCCCTAATTAGTTCCCTGGGCAAGATAAAGAGTGAAAGTGTCAGTTAGAGTCCATCTGTCCAAACAAGAAAGAAACAAAAAATTGTGCCCCTCACACACACACACACACACACACACACACACACACACACACACACACACACACACACACACACCTCCATGTGTGGTGGATTGGTCTTGCCAGTGGACTGGTAATCCAATGGACCCGTGTTCAAATCCCGATATGTCAATGGGAAGATATTATTGGGATGGAATTTGTGCTGTATCTAGTATCAGTGCATTACCACAAAGCCCACCGAAATGCCAAATATATACCCTCATTGTTCCCTGATTAAATAGCATTGTATGAATAATCTCATAATCAAAATATGCTACAGGGGTGCAACGCCTAGTGAGTTAATTGCTCAATAGGTGGCGTTCTGAGAGTGAGGGTCCGAGTCTAGGGGATGAGACAGTGAAGCACTAAGGAGAAGCAGCTTAAGAGATGGGGCTGCTTCGAGCCATGAGTGGGTGCTTCACATGTCTCACTCCCTATACTAGAACGAGACTTCACGGGCTTCACCGTGTTCCGCGGTAGAATGTACAGGCTCTCGGCCTATGCCTTAGAGGGAGTAGTTGGAATATAGAAAGAAAACAAATTAGGAGTTCTGATGCACATGATTTTTTTTTTTTTTTTCACGGGATGATCTCCGTATCTTTGGTGTGGCAGTTTACAAATGGTTTAAGTGCCATATATTAAGGGGAGGCTTTTAGTCTGCTTTGGTGTGGCAGTTTACAAATGGTTTAAGTGCCATATATTAAGGGGAGGCTTTTAGTCTGCTTTGGTGTGGCAGTTTACAAATGGTTTAAGTGCCATATATTAAGGGGAGGCTTTTAGTCTGCTTTGGTGTGGCAGTTTACAAATGGTTTAAGTGCCATATATTAAGGGGAGGCTTTTAGTCTGCTTTGGTGTGGCAGTTTACAAATGGTTTAAGTGCCATATATTAAGGGGAGGCTGTTAGTCTGCTTTGGGTGGCAGTTTACAAATGGTTTAAGTGCCTAAGGGGAGGCTTTTAGTCTGCTTTGGTGTGGCAGTTTACAAATGGTTTAAGTGCCATATATTAAGGGGAGGCTTTTAGTCTGCTCCCAAGACCTCCATCAAGCTTTAAAAATACATACCTCCAAGACCCCACTTCGAGAAAAATGTGTACATTTTTCGGTAGAAAAATATCCCGGCTGAAGGCTGGTTCTTCAAAAATTTCAGGCTCGCTATCGCTCGCTAAGAATAACTAGGCACCTAAATGGCTTTAAAAGTCTTATGATTGACAGAGATGGGGTGAAAGGTCTTAAAATCTCCAAACTAATGGGTCGAACGTCTTAAAATCTCAAAACTAATTGGGCTAAACATGAAGAAGAAGGAGGGGTCCAGAAAAAAAAAAAATAATTTTGATAACATGGAAGTAAGTTGAAGCTCCTATAGTACCTGAGAGATAGATAAATAGATAGGTAATTAGACAGACATATAGATAGATAGACAGACAGACAGATAGATAGGTAGATATGTAAATAGATAGACAGATAGATAGATAGATCGATAGATGGAGAATATCATTAGAACCGAATCAAAAGCAATATTTATTTTCATTCCAAATGCCGAAAAAATCAATACTATCCAAATGTTGCTTGTATCATAAAGTATGTGACTGCCTGTTGACTTTTATATCTGGGACCTGGGGATCTTTTGCTGGGGGCCCTCATGATCCTTGGTCTCTGAGTCTTCTCCTCGCCGACCTATATGTGTGAGAATTTTATATGTTTTGTTTCATTGTGTTGTTTCTGTTCGTGCTCTGTCTCGAGTCGCCACCCCTAGGTATGGAGTATGTGCCTGAGTATAAACATACATATATACATACATACATACATACTGTAGCATACTGTACATACATACACACATACATATATACATACACATATACATATATACATACACACATACATGCATCTTGATTTTAATTGCCGTCAACAACTGGCCTCAGCTGATATCATCATGGGTGGAGGGTCGAGCTGGATTTAATTAGGACTCGCTGATAACCCCTAATAGGAACTTTTACTGATGGGGGAGGTAGCCGCTTTTTCTGGATCCCTTTCTCCCTCATGTTTAGCGTAATAGTTTTGACATTTTAAGACGTTCGTTCCGTTAGTTTGGTGATTTGGAGACCTTTCGCCTAATTTCTTTGTAAATTTTAAGACCTTTCGTGCCATTTAGGTGTCGATTTGTTTCCTGGTGAGGGATAACAAGCCTGTAATTTTAGAAGGAACCGGCCGGGAATTTTGTTCTACCAAAAATGTACAAATTTATCCTGAAAGGGTGTCTAGGGGATATTTATATATGCTTGATGGAGGTCTAGCGAGGAAACTAAAACAAAATCAATAAATAATATAAATATATACAGTAGGCCAAAATACAAGCACTACCCCCTATTAACATTCATGGAGTTTCAACTATTCTTTATCCAATCCGACTTGTACCTAAATGATATACAGTATAGTGAGAACAGTGCCTGCCTCACTACCACAATATTATACGTATATGTATATATATATATATATATATATAAATATATATATATATATATATATATATATATATATATATATATATATATATATATATATATATATATATATATATATATATATATATATATAATCCAACCCCCCCCCCCCCTTAAGTAGAGTGTCGTGTATTTTTTAAGGTGTTGATATTTCGACTTTGTCACTCTGAAGTTAACGATCTTGTCTTCAACTTTATCCGTATTTTCCTTTATTATTCTACGTTCTTCCATTATTACTGCTTTATTGTTTCTTAGTATTCTACTATGTTACTCTCTTGTTATTCCAATTCTTCTATTCACGACTCCGTGGATAGGACTGAGAATTGCTACTCAGAAAATCGGAGGTTGAGAGGATCTGTGTTTTCGTGAGGGGATCTTTTAATTAAGTCAGTTCTACAAGAAAATACCTCTTATGATATCACCTATTCTCTGCTATCTACACTCTCCCAGGCGTATAGTCCTAGTGTACTGTCTGATGGTGTTAATGGGTTTCCAAATGTAAGTCGCAGCACAGAAGATATTTGACGGTATTGCAAAACTCCGCAAGGAACATGGGGCGTGTATAAATAAGGTGCCGCCATCTAGCATGGCAAACATGGAACAGACAATATCTTGATATTTTCATGCCATGTCTTCAGGGCCTCGCATGAGTTACTGGCCAATGAAAAGCCATGGGGATTGGAGGAGAGAGAGAGAGAGCGTACTTGCTGGCAATCTCAGTGGCAGCTGGGACCATTAGCCTCTTCCCTGATCCTTGCTTAATTGCCAGCCAAGCCACTTCTATTGCCTGCTTGGACAGTCAAGGGAGAAGGGGGTTGAAGACAGAAGAGGGAGAAGCAGAAAAGAGAACAAAAGATGTAAGGGGAAGAAGATAATAAAGAGAGAAGCTAAAGAAATACCTTGGGAGTAAGCCGTGTGTCCTCTGTGGCAGCTGGGATCATTATATTCCTCCTCCCCTGATCCTTGCTTAATTGCCAGCCAAGCCACTCTTCTATTGCCTGCTTGGACACTGGAGGTAGGAGAGAAGAAGGAGGAGTATAGATGAAGAGAAGAGGGGGATGGGAATAGAAGGAGGGGTGAAGAGGAGAGGAAGAATGGAGGAGAAGAGAGGAGAAGGTGAAGAAGGGGGACTAGAAGAAAGAGGGGAAGAGGAGAGTAAGAACGGAAAATAAGAGATTAAGAGAAGAGGGGGATGGGAGTGGAAGGAATAGGAGTGGAGAAGAGGGGGAGGAGGGAGGCTAGAAGGAAGAGGGGAAGAGGAGAGAAAGAACGGAAGAGAAGAGAGGAGAGGAGAGGGGGAGGGAACTAAAAGGAGGGGTGAAGAGATGAAAAGGGGGAACTAGAAGGAGGAGAGAAGAGGGAGGAGAAGAGATAAAGGGAAGAAGAGGAAAGATAGGGGAAGAAGAAAAGAGGGAGATAAAGGAGGGATTGGGGTGGAGGAAAATTGAGCAAGAGAGGAAAAGTGGAAGGTGGAGAGTAAAGGAAAAATATGAAAAAGTGGACCAGAAAAGAGAATATGGGAAGAGGGAAAGGGATGAAGGAAAGAGAGCAGGAGAAAATGAAAAACAGGAAAAATAAGGAAGGGTGGATAATGGAAGAGAGAGAGAGAGAGAGAGAGAGAGAGAGAGAGAGAGAGAGAGAGAGAGAGAGAGAGAGAGAGATGACGAAAGAAAGCAGGAGAAAATGATAACAAATGAAAAATAAGGAAAAGTAGATAATGGATGAGAAGAGAAGAGAAGAGGAGGGAGAGAGCGAGCTGATAAAAA
>CM064503.1:7170660-7225660 GCA_032716605.1 Paralithodes platypus | reverse complement strand
CACTAATTGTATGCATAGAGTACAGAAAGGAGCAGAACTTATATATGCTACTGAACCTACAGTCTGGTTCAAAATTCCGTAAGCAACTCAGTGTGTATGGGTAAATCTCCTTTTAGGTCAAACCTAAGTCCATCATTCTTCTGAGTTGAGCAGCCACACCGAGCAGAGCTAAATATCCTCTTCTCTTCACCACCACCACCACCACCACAATGCCTCCCGCAACTTCCACACTCGTTGCCGGCACTGTAAAGTGGTTTAATGTGAAGAAGGGCTTTGGATTCATCACCAGGGACGACAACAGCACTGATATTTTTGTACACCACAAAAATATTAAGAAGAACAACCCCAGGATGTCTGTGCCCTCTCTAGGTGACGGAGAGAGGGTAGAATTCCACACCAAAACAGGGGGCAAGAGGTCCTGAGGCCATTCTGGTCACAGGACCCATGGGCAAAACAGTCAAGGGCACACATCATGTCCTGTGACCAGAGTGGCCTCAGGACCCATGGGCAAAACAGTCAAGGGCTCACATCATGCCCGAGACTTGAAGGAGAGGCAGGGTATTATGAAAAAAGTTGACAGACTAAAGCGCATGGACCTGCCTAATGATAATTATATCAATTACGATTGATATTATCTTCAGGACGGCCGTGGCTCTTGCTGGAGGAAACAACTCCCTCCTCCAGCAATACCTACCTGCCCTCCTTCAGGCCAACAATCTCCCAGGTATTCTTGTACCAGGAGGGTTGTTGGACAATGCCCAGAGGGGTCCTGTCAGACAGAGACCTACTCCACAGAGGCGCTTCACCATCAAAGCGCCTCTAAACAGAAACAACTGTCCCCCTGAACCTGAAGCAGTAACTTCAGAAGCTGATCCTGTAGAAGCTACTGGAGGAGCTGCTGAAGAAAAAAACTCAACTCTAGCTACTACTGCAGCAGAAGAAGAAGAGGCGATGGAGGAGACCCCTGCAGTCAACACCAACCCACCTGCAGAGCCTCCTTCAGCTTCTTCAAAACCTGAAAAAGGAGCCTCCATGACAATCATCGAGATCAAACCAGCAAGGCAGTTAGAGGAGAAGAAACCAGACACCCCCAAGACTCCTCAACAACTATTCGAGGAAGTCTGCCTAAAACACATGTATAAGGACTTCAACATGACCATGAGCTATGCTTATATGGACTGTGTCCCAGCTGAATTCCACGGGTTCCTGTCCTTCTGTATGGAGAACTGGAAACGAGACGGCTGCAATTGCTATTTCCACAAGAAGGACAAAAACAACTACGTGTCGTGCCACTTAACAGTGGAGGAAGCTCCACAACGCGGCTTCCCGGACCTCCCGAGGAAGTAAAAATCACCACCACTACCACCACCACCCATCACCTTCACCACCATCACCAGCGGGCTATTAGTACGGGACTCCCAGTCGGGCCGGGAGGATACATATATGGCCTTAAATTCCCTACCCGTACAAATAGCCCACAGTTCCAGCCCCCAGCTCTCGACCCAGTGCCTCCCTGGTCGGGTCCAGCCGTCTTCTTAGTAACGCCGATCCCCCAAACTCTGAAAACAATCAGGCAGCTCCAGTTAAGCCTGGAGACTTTTTTCTCCAACTAAGATTAATTTCAATCCAACTGATTCTTGTCCTATCCCCACTTCCCCCTAACCCCCTGTCACTATTAGTTTTCATTCATTCATTCACCTAAGTCAACACCCTAAATATACTAGATAATATCACCTCAACACCCCAATATAAAGGTTTTACATAATTTATGGGGTCTGAGCTAAAGAGACACTCAAGTTATAAAATGTGCAGTTGTTTTATGACACGGTTAAGTGGGTGTGTGTGTGTGTGCGCGTGTGTGTGGGGTCATTGAGTGTAGCACTGTTCAAACTAACACATCGATAAAATAAGTACCTCGCTTCTTAAACCCCAATTAACTGCGTTTACAAACGAATAGCACCACTCTTTTACAGTGCTATCCTTTCCTGTTATCACATAGGATCGGTAGTTAAGTTACAAGCAGTCATGATCATTATATCTGTTGTTGCTTGTTTTCTTTGTACTCCTTTATGTGTGAGTGTGGGTGAATTTTTATCTGTTTAAATAATATCGTTATCAGTTGAGGGTCCATCTACCAAACTCAAATCGGCATTGATGAGGATTTGCTTTTATGGAAATGTTCACCCAAACATCAAATTGCCTAAGTTCCTATTCAGCATCCTCCTCCATTTGTTCCAGGGTTCTCACTGTCTCACCTTCCTTGCTATTTGTGATTATGTACAGTCGCGCTAATGAGTGATGTCTCGGCACTAAGTATATTTTGATCAATAATTGGTATCAGCAATCTCTAAGCTTCATTTCTTCATATCGAGTGAACTATATAAAAAAAATCCTACAGTTACCCACCCTATACAACATCTGACAGACATGAATACAGCACAGAGCAAGAGGTTATGTTCCTCTCCGTGATCTTATACGTGGAAGTATACTGCGCATGATGGAATTACCAGTGTAGTTTCTTATGCAGTGGTCAACTCATCTGGCTATAGTCTATTCGTTGTAAGTAGGCGAGAAATCATGACCTCTATCCTCTGTAACTCAAAAAGGGCTAGAGCAAATTGGTTGTAAATTTCCATAGCTACTCCTTGACTGACTCTTCCCAAATGGTAAAAATATTAGCTCTATTACTCCCTTCTTTTTTAGTTACAGAGGTTAGAGGTCATGATGTCTCGCCTACTTACAGCGAATAGACTATAGTCACCTAACAATTAAAAGAAAACCACACTCGCAAATCATTCATACTAATTTGACTTCCATTCATAAGATCACGACGACGAGGAACAGAACTTATGTGGGCAACTGTACATTACAATAACAACAACAACAACAACTGTACATTACTGACCACCTGACCATTCCATATTCTCTTCACACATTTAACCCCTTCTGTACAGGCTATGGCTTGAAGGGGGCCCACCTCGTTTGTTTTGTCTCTTTCTCTCCCTCTCTCTTTGGTTTGTATCCATTCGGCCCCATTCAGCATTTTGTTTTAAGACGTTTACCCCCATCCAGGTGTCAACATTTTCCAGCATATGTATATATTTTGTTTTATAGCAATCTAATTTGTAAATTTTTCGATAGAAAAATGTCTCCGACG
Organism: Paralithodes platypus; assembly: GCA_032716605.1. NCBI lineage: Eukaryota > Metazoa > Arthropoda > Malacostraca > Decapoda > Lithodidae > Paralithodes > Paralithodes platypus. The sequence goes on along the minus strand of CM064503.1, from coordinate 7,222,503 downwards.
AAGCCGGATTTTTCCAGACAATGCTGCAGGAAGAAATCGACACCTGTATGGGGATACACGTCTTTAAACAGTTGGCTGAATGGGGCTGAATGGATACAAGCCAGAGCAAGAGAGAAAAGGAGAGAAAGAGAAAAAAGCAGGTGACCCCCCCCTTAAAGATTCGAAGGTTCAAATGGGTGTGCAGGTATTATCGCTCGTGATTGTACGATCGCGCTAATAAGTCATGTCTCAGCTGTCATCACGTTTGGCTCACTTTGTGCTGTATTAATGTCGGTCAGATGTTGAATAGGTTGGGTAAGTGTAGGAACATGTTTGTTATATTTCACTCGATATTAAGAAATGAAGCTTAGATATTGCTGATACCAATTATTGATCAAAACATACTTGGTGCCGAGACATCACTTATTAGCACGACTGTATCTTCTCATTATTCACCTGTACAGTCTCATTCAATAATTCCCCGAGAACCTTGCTCATTAATTGTGTTATTTGACCTTATTTATTATCAGTTCGGTGTGATGGTCCCCAAGTGTTTGTAGGTATTATAATATGTTCCATGTCATAGTTTAGATGTCATTGCTCCCTTTAATTCCCCACCATACTCACACTCACTCTCTCTCTCTCTCTCTCTCACACACGCACACTAATAATTACAGTATCTCATAATTACTCCAGCTTTTTCCTCTCTAGATCGAAGATAATATTGATCCCCCTTAGCAAATACAAATTAAAGAAGATAGCTACGGACAATTGTTTTTTTTTAATTAGCAAATATTTGTACATGCTTATTATTATCAATTAACATGTTTTTACACAGGCGGCCAATTAGTATGTTATATCTATAAAAATACCCACATAATTAAGTTTAGATAGAGTAACCCTTTGTAGATTATGATGCATTTTGACAGTTTATTCTGGCTGTCATTAGACGATTTGATCCAGTTTAGAAAGGATCTGTGGGAATCGTAAGGGTAAAGAGTATCTCAAGTAACCCTCTGATTTCCATATACCCTTCCTAATCTGAATAACATCGTCTAATAATAACCAGATCAGAAAAGGAATGCATAATCGAATCTTGAAAGGGTTATTAATGTGAATGTCATATGCACAGTCACGGCCATTATTGAGGGTATATTATACAAGGCTACACAAGGTAAATCATCATCAATATAGCCTCAGGACATAGTTTATATACCTTTTTCATACCCTTTTGTCATACCAGGATAGGAAGATAAGGCATCATCAGTATACGGTACCCCATGAATTTATATACCTTTTTCTTACCCTGTTTTATATAAGGATAGGAAGGTAAGTCATCCTCAATATACCCCATGACGTCGTAAGCCCTTTCCATGCCTTTATTCATACAAGGATCGAAAGGTAGATCATCCTCTATACCCCATGACTTCATATACCTTCTTCATGCCATTTTCATATCATTAAGGGGTTATTTTTTGGTATATGTATATATATATATATATATATATATGTGTATGTGTATGTATGTATGTATATATATATATATATATATATATATATATTTATATATATACTGTATATATATATATATATATATATATATATATATATATATATATATATATATATAATTTACTGTCTATATATACATATATATATATATATACAGTATATATAATATTAACCTCGCTAAACCTCCATTAAGCTTACAAAAACACCTAATAGATCCCCCTTGCATGATAAATGTGTACATTTTTCGCTAGAAAAGATGCTCCGGCCGAAGGCCGGACTCTCCTAATATTACAGGATCGCTATAGCTCGTAAGGAAAAAATTGACAACCTAAATGGCACGAAATGTCTGTATATTGACCAAAAATGGTTCAAAGTCTTAAAATCCCCCAACCTATTGGAATGAACGTCTTAAAATGTCAAAGTTAATGGAACTAAGCATGAGGGAGAGTCGTACTGCATGAGGGAGAGTCGTACTAAGCATGAGGGAGAGTCGTACTAAGCATGAGGGAGAGTCGTACTAAGCATGAGGGAGAGTCGTACTAAGCATGAGGGAGAGTCGTACTAAGCATGAGGGAGAGTCGTACTAAGCATGAGGGAGAGTCGTACTAAGCATGAGGGAGAGTCGTACTAAGCATGAGGGAGAGTCGTACTAAGCATGAGGGAGATGAGAGAGTCGTACTAAGCATGAGGGAGAGTCGTACTAAGCATGAGGGAGAGTCGTACTAAGCATGAGGGAGAGTCGTACTAAGCATGAGGGAGAGTCGTATTTTAACTATATATGGATGTGTGAGAGTAGGTATACCGGTAGTTCTTGGGCAGAGTGATTTGCGGTGTGTGTGTGTGTGTGCTTCGAAGTCAACATCACGGGAAGTAATTTGAATGTTGACCAACAGCAATAATGATCTCATTTATTTTTGCCAACTGTGCGTATGTGTGTGTGTGTGTGAGAGAGAGAGAGAGAGAGAGAGAGAGAGAGAGAGAGAGAGAGAGAGAACGAGAATGAATCAACCCTTGGGCAACAAAGCAGGTTTTGAGGAAGATAGGAGATAAATACACGAACAAGATGAAGGGTACAGACAAAAAAACAGGTTGACGCCTTTTTTTATGCAGTTTAAGGGGAGGCTGGCCGTTTGTTTGGTCTATTCATTCATTTATTGATATTGTTTTTTTAGTTTCCTCCCTAGACCTCCATCAAGCTTAGAAAAAAAAAACTAAACCCCCCTTCAAGATAAATTTGTACTTTTTTTGGTAGAAAAATGTTCCAGCCGAAGGCTGGTTCCTCTTATAATTGCAGGCTCGCTTTCGCTCGCCAGGAAATAATCGACACCTAAATGGCATGAAAGGTGTTAAAATTGACAACGAAATTGGGCGAAAGGTGTTAACATCGCCAAACTAATGGGCCGAACGTCTTATAATCTCAAAACTAGTGGGGGCTAAACACTAGGGAGAAGGGGGTCCAGAAAAACGGTCTGCCTCCCCTTAAGAAGGACCTGTGTTACTCAGAGAGCTTATTGAGATGGTATCTACCCCTTTGAGTCCTAGAAGTTGATGATAAGGTAAAGCAAATCGTATAATTGGTCACCAGAATAAAATTAAAATTACGTCATCGTGCTGATAAGAGGTAAACTTTATAATATATTACTAAATACGTAAATGAATAAACACGGCTGGGATAGGAATGGCGGGAGCACGGTATAAAGACAACAACATCGACACCTAAATAGCACGAAAGGTCTTATTATTGAAAAAAAAAAAAAATGGGGCGAAAGATCTTAAAATCGACAAACTTAATGAGCCGAACGTCATAAAATCTGTAAACTAATGGGGCTAAACACGTAGGAGGACCAGAAAAATGGCCCATCTCCCCTTAAAAATACGGCACCGGTACTGAAAGGGTAAGGATAATATACGCGATAAGAAGAAAGGTAGATGTAGAAGAGGATGTATTTGTGAACGTCTCTCTCTCTCTCTCTCTCTCTCTCAGGATAATAATTATCAAGTAACACCCCGTTCTTAACATTAATCATCAATTACAAACCCCAATGCACTTGAATAAACCAATGAAAGCATATGGTCCTCCCGGGATTCGAACTCGGGACACCACAATAGAACATAAGCATCTAAATAATAATAGTTTAATAGTATGTTGTTGATCCCTTCTAAACCCCCCCCCCCCCCCACACACACACTGAAGAGATCTGGACTAAGGATACACGTTGTTGTTGTTGTTGTTGTTGTCGTTAAGTGTTGCTTAAGCCGGTATCACACGAGAACATTTATAGTCAACATTCGATGATCGAAATTTTTCTGACAACATTTCTGGAATATTTTGCACTGGTATCGGAAACTAGACTGATGATAGATGAATTTAGGTGACAGAAATATTCTAAATGTTGACCTCAAAAGCTGCCAGACCAGTGTTGAGGATAAATGTTGAGGGAAAAAGCGCTCGTGTGATACCGCCTTAAGTAACCCCTTCTGTACCGCTGAAGTGCTATTACCTATATTCTGGCTATCAGTAGACGATTGTACTCAGTTTAACAAGGGCCTCCAGTAATTAACAGGCTTCGCATAACCTCTCTTAACCCATTTTACTACCACCGATCCTTGTTAAGGGGGGATGGTTCAGTTTTTTGGACTATTTTTGCATGCATTCATTATTTTTCTAGTTTCCTCCCTAGAATTCCTTCAAATTTAAAGAAAACATCCATTAGATTCCCCTTCTAGATTAATTTGTAAATTTTTCGGTAGAAAAATGTTCCGGCCAAAGGCCGGTTCTTCCAACATTACAGGCTCGCTATCGTTCGTCAGGGAAAAAATTGACACCTAAATAACACGAAAGGTCTAAATATTGACGAAGAAATGGGGTGAAAGGTCTTAAAATCGACTAACTAATGGGGCAAACATCTTAACATCTGAACACTAATGGGGCTAAATATGAGGGAGAAAGTGGTCCAGAAAACCGGCCCATATCCTCTTAAACTACACACAATCGTCTAAGTATAGCGAGAATATAGCTAAAAAGACGTCGCCGGTACAGAAGGGGTTAACCCGCAGTGGATGTAATTATTTCAACACCTGTTATATCCGCATCACGTGTCATGTCGGTAATAACTGTAAGGGGGTAGTGGTTATTGTTTGGTCTACTTATGTAGTTACACATATATATATATATATATATATATATATATATATATTTATTTTACAGTTTACTCGCTAAACCTCCATCAAACTTAAAAGAACACTCTTAGTTTCCCCTTCACATTTAATGTGTACATTTTTCGGTAGAAAAATTCCTGGCGATAAAGAGCCTGTAATTTTAGTTGTTGTTGTTGTTTTTCCCCAAGCTGCCTGGCCGAACAGCCCCAAGGCCCCAAGCAAGGCCAAGGCCATAACCGAGCGCCCCCACAGAACCCTCCCTGCCGACCACAATAAAGCCGGGGTGACCGAAGCCACTCCAAGGCGGGGAGCTGAGGAGGGTGCGGAAACGCCCGGGAAACCAAAGCCCCACCCAGGGCCCTGTGCCCCTCAGCAATTATGAAGAGAAAGTTGAGGGGCAAAGGAAAGGTGTGACACTTTGGCTTCCAATCTTGGTAGATTAGGAGGTCAATCCACGCAAGAGACGCCGTCACTTGAGATCTAGAAAATATATAAGTAAAAGGAACAGTCAGAGTAAGCTATGGTATGGCAGAGATCGCTCAGTTCTCACTCTGATAGACCAGCCCATCACCACATGACTAGAACCCAATCCTCTCAGCATCAGCTAGGAAAGGCCCTAGAAAGCCGCCTTTGGCGGGGGGATAGCTCCCCTATTTCAACCCTTTTCGGGGTTGGGCACCCGCCCTGTAATTTTAGTAGGAACCGGCGGTTCCTCCAAAAAATTACAGGTTCGTTATCGCTCGCCAGGAATAAATTGACACCTTAATGGCATGAAACAACTTTATATTGACAAATAAATGGGAAAATGGTCTTGGAAATGGGGCAAATGATCTTAAAATCGCCAAACTAGTGGGACGAACGTCTTCAAATTAAAAAAAAAAAATGGGGCTTAACATGAGGGAGAAAAAGCAACTACCACCCCCGTCATATTCTGTGGTGGAAGGTGTCGTGTGCACGGCATGTTTACATTGCGGGGAGACTGCTGATCATGCATAGCTGACCCGAACTTGGAGACGGATACCACTAATTTCCATATTTCCTGGTTGTAGTAGCTTTATACGTCACATTCAACTAAATTATTATAGTATTGATAAGGTTTGATTGTGTTGGGAGGGTTAGATTGAAGGATATTACAAATTTAGGAGATTTATTAAAGTTACTCTCCACATATCTTGCGCCCTCCATGCACCACCACCACCACCTGCCATCTTCTCTCCCGTGTGGCCGCCTCGTAATCTCTCGACTTTCGCCCGTTTTTCCCGCGGCAGTATCGGCTTCTCGGCTTTCATCCCTCGACCAGCGGCGGGATTAGGGCCTGATGATGAGCGGTGAGTGGGATTAGCGGGCCTGGGTGAGCGGATTAGACGGATGGAGAGGGATGAGGTTTGGGCGGCTCAGGCGGTGTTTTGGGGGAGGTCTCGCGCGTGGATAGCGTGGGTAGATGATATTATTAAGACGGTGTAATGCCTTGAGCTTTGCTGGGTTAGTATGATCTTTAGTGGTTTAGTTCCTTAGCTATGGTGATTATTCAGTTTGCTACCGCCAGAAGATGAGTGTTTGGAAGGATGTAAGAGATTTTAACGCGCGTACCTAAACCACACTCACACACACTTGTTCACACTCACACGCCCAACCTTTATCCTGATTATTTGTATGCTACCTCCAAACGATTGTTCCTCCGAGTTAAAGGGATAGTGCGATATGTAGTTTACTTGATCTATGTTCCTTATACCTGATGCATAACCCCTTATACCTGACTAATGATCCATTATACCTGATTAGTACTATTTATTTTGAATAGCCTATGACTAGTACTATTTGTTATTAATCAACTACTCCGTGACTAGTACTACTTATTATAATCTAATAGCCTATGACTAGTACTATTTGTTTATACTAGCCTTCGACTAGTACTATTTGTTATTAATCTACTAGCCCATGACAACTGTATTACTATTTGTTTTCAATAGCCTGTCACTAGTACTATTTGTATAATAATAACTCTTAACTAGTACCCTGTTCGAAATAAATAGTCTGGAAAATGTGAACCCTAACCTCCGTAACTCAAAACAGGGCTTGTACAAATGGGCTGTAACTTTCCACACCGATTCACTGGCTGACCCTTCCCAACTAGTAGAAATATTAGCTCGATTACTCTACTATGGGTTTCAGAGGCCGTGTTACATCGTTTTTCGGGAATAACATAGAACAAACAGTTGGATCAGTATAATATTTTGCCACAACTTTTTTCACACCGTGCCATAATTTTTGTTAATATTGTGCATTTATAAAAGTGGATAATTAAGCCACTTGTCCCTGTGTCAGAGGTTAAAGTCACACCTGAATGACTAGAAATCGGACAAAGCTACCGTGGCTTACCTGTGAAACTACCAAACCATTATTGCTCCTCCATCAAACACGGTAGTTATCAGCCACCACCCAATCCTATTATCGTCTTTAAGTTCAAGTTATGTCACTATTAAATATAAATATACAAAACTACATATTATGTATATATTTATATTTGATAGTGACAGGTAAATTGAATATAAAGACGATAATAGGGTTGGGTGGTGGCTGATAACTACCGTGTTTGATTATGGAGCAATAATGGTTTGGTAGTTTCACAGGTAAGCCACGGTAGCTTTATCCGATTTCTAGTCATTCAGGTGTGACTTTAACCTCATGACACAGGGACAAGTGGCTTAATTATCCACTTTTGTAAATGCACAATATTAACACAAATTAGGGCACAGTGTGAAACAAGTTGTGGCAAAATATCATACTGATCCAACTGTTTGTTCATAATAGTTATTCCCGAAAAACGGTGTAACACGGCCTCTGAAACCCATAGTAGTCGTTTGGGAGTTATGCACACCTGTGACACACACACACCTATCACACACACACACACCTATCATACACACACACACCTATCACACTCACATACACCTGTCAGGCAGTTACACACATACCTGACAGTTACAAGTGACACACACACACACACACTCAATTTTGTCACAAACAAATGACACACACCACACACACACTTTCTCTCTCTCTCACACACACGAACACATACACACATACCTCTCTCTCTCTCTAACACACACACACACACACACACACACACACACACACACACACACACACACACACACACACACAGTAATCACCAGTTAACTACAGCTAAACAAAGACACTATTTGTTTTAATTAACCAACTCGGAATATGTATTTATTTTCGATAAAGAGACAAACTACCATTTTGGCACCAATTAAGGGGGTCACCTGTTTTTTTTTTTTTTCTCTCTCTCTTTCCATGAGTTGTATCCATTCTGCCCCATTCAGCCAACTGTTTTAAAACGTTTATCCCCATCCAGGTGTCGATTTCTTCCTGGCGAGCAATGGCGAGCCAGAATTGTATGGAGAAATCCGGCTTTGCCGGAGAAATTTTTCTATCGAAAAATTTACAAATTTAGCTTGCTGCCAAAACAATAATATGTATATGCTGGCTCGCTACCGCTCGCCAGGAAAATATTATCACCTGGATGGGGGTAAATGTCTTAAAACAGTAGGCTGAATGGGGCCGAATGAATACAAACCAAAGAGAGAGGGAGAGAAAGAAAAAAAGCGAGGTGGGCCCCCTTAAACCTTTCAGTACAGTCGGCCTATTAAGTTATGTTTCGGCACAGTATACAGTATATTGATCAATAATATGTATCAGTAATATATAAAACTTGATTTATTCGTTTCGAGTTAGATATACAAACATTATCCTTCACTAATCCACCCTATTCAACATCTGACAGACATTAATACAGCCCAGTGCGAGGCAAACGTAATGACAGCTGAGACATGACTTATTAGCGCCACCGTACATGTGCCGTCCTTTTAACTCTATTCTGGCTACTAATAGACGATTATATCCAGTTTAAAAAGGACCTCCAGCAATTAACAGGCTTCGAACTATCTCGCTTAACCCTTTTTACTACGTTAGACTATTTTATGCAGTTTAAAAAGGACCTCCAGCAATTAACAGGCTTCGAACTATCTCGCTTAACCCTTTTTACTACGTTAGACTATTTTATGCAGTTTAAAAAGGACCTCCAGCAATTAACAGGCTTCGAACTATCTCGCTTAACCCTTTTTACTACGTTAGACTATTTTATGCAGTTTAAAAAGGACCTCCAGTAATTAACAGGCTTTGAACTATCTGGCTTAATCTTTTACTACCTCAGAGCCTTCTTAAGGGAGCCCACCTGGGTTTTTTCTTCTGTTTCTCTCCCTCTCTCTTTGGCTTGTATCCATTCGGTCCCATTCAGCCTACTGTTTTCAGACGTTTACCCCCATCTACTGTAGGTGTCAATATTTTCCTGGCGAACGGTAGCGAGCCAACATATATATATTTTTGTTTTGTCAGCAAGCTAAATCTGTAAATTTTTCGATAGAAAAATGTCTCCGGCGAAGCCCGATTTCTCCATACAATGCTGGCTCGCTATTGTTCGCCAGGAAGAAATCGACACCTGGATGGGGATAAGCGTCTTAAAACAGTTGGCTGAATGAGGCCGAATGGATACAAGCCTGGGAAAGAGAGAAAAGGAGAGAAAGAGAAAACAACAGTGATCCCCCTTAAACTGCACAAAATTGTCTAATTATAGCAAGAATGAAGATAAAGAGACGTCGCCGGTACAGAAGGGGTTAAATCGCACTTGTACTCGAATTTGATTGGCTGCGAGCTGAACTGATCTGGGTCTTGATTGGCTGGCCTTTCATGGTGTCCTCGATTTTGATTGGCTCGAGTTTAGTTGCTTTGGAATCGGATTGGGTGGCCTTTAACCCCTTCAGCACCATGACGTAATTTTAATATTATTTTGGTTACAATTAGATGATTATTTTTAGTTTATAATCTACCTCCACGACTCCAATGGGTTATATAAGACTCTATAAACCTACACAATAATCTACCTCCAGGACTCCAATGGGTTATATAAGATCTCTATAAACCTACACAATAATCTACCTCCACGACTCCAATGGGTTATATAAGATCTCTATAAACCTACACAATAATCTACCTCCACGACTCCAATGGGTTATATAAGATCTCTATAAACCTACACAATAATCTACCTCCACGACTCCAATGGGTTATATAAGATCTCTATAAACCTACACAATAATCTACCTCCACGACTCCAATGGGTTATATAAGATCTCTATAACCTACACATAATCTCCCTCCACGACTCCAATGGGTTATATAAGATCTCTATAAACCTACACAATAATCTACCTCCACGACTCCAATGGGTTATATAAGATCTCTATAAACCTACACAATAATCTACCTCCACGACTCCAATGGGTTATATAAGATCTCTATAAACCTACACAATAAAATAGGTCTCTCTTAAACTGCATAAAATTGTATAATTTTAGCCAGAATCAAAGGTATAAATGCGTCCCATTCACACATTCACGTATGCAAATCCGCATAGCGCCGTATAAGCATGCGGCCCTAGTTTTTGGAAAAATTGGCCCGACTGCAATTTCTATACGCATGCCATAGCCTAGAACCGCATACATCCGACCGAGAACCGGCTGACATATAACTGTAATCCGCATATAACCGCCTATAATCCGCATACACCCGACCATAATCCGCATGGCAAAAAATGTGAATTTAACGGTCATTTTCATGAACTGACTAACCCCGTATAATCACGACTGTATCAGACTAAATACGACTACTATATACGGATCACGACTACTATATACGGATCACGACTACTATATACGGATCACGACTACTATATACGGATCACGACTACTATATACGGATCACGACTACTATATACGGATCACGACTACTATATACGGATCACGACTACTATATACGGATCACGACTACTAGATACGGATCACGACTACTAGATACGGATCACGACTACTATATACGGATCACGACTACTATATACGGATCACGACTACTATATACGGATCACTACTATATACGGATCACGACTACATATACGGATCACGACTACTATACGGATCACGACTACTATATACGGATCACGACTACTATAAGATCACGACTACTATATACGGATCACGACTACTATATGTGGATCACGACTACTATATACGCATCACGACTACTATATACGGATCACGACTACTATATACGGATCACGACTACTATATACGGATCACTACTACTATATCCGCATCACGACTACTATATCCGGATCACGACTACTATATACGGATCACGACTACTATATACGGATCACGACTACTATATACGGATCCCGACTACTATATACGGATCACGACTACTATATACGGATCACGACTACTATATATGGATCACGACTACTATATACGGATCACGACTACTATATGTGGATCACGACTACTATATACGCATCACGCCTACTATATACGGATTCACGACTACTATATACGGATCACGACTACTATATACGGATCACGACTACTATATACGGATCACGACTACTATATACGGATCACGACTACTATATACGGATCACGACTACTATATACGGATCACGACTACTATATATGGATAAGACTACTATATACGGATCACACTACTATATGTGGATCACGACTACTATATACGGATCACGACTACTATATACGGATCACGACTACTATATACGGATCACGACTACTATATACGGGTCACGACTACTATATACGGATCACGACTACTATATACGGATCACGACTACTATATACGGATCACGACTAATATATACGGATCACGACTACTATATACGGATCACGACTACTATATAGGGATCACGACTACTATATACGGATCACGACTACTATATACGGATCATGACTACTATATACGGATCACGACTACTATATACGGATCACGACTACTATATATGGATCACGACTACTATATACGGATCACGACTACTATATACGGATCACGACTACTATATACGGATCACGACTACTATATACGGATCACGACTACTATATATGGATCACGACTACTATATACGGATCACGACTACTATATATGGATCACGACTACTATATACGGATCACGACTACTATATATGGATCACGACTACTATATGTGGATCACGACTACTATATACGGATCACGACTACTATATACGGATCACGACTACTATATACGGATCACGACTACTATATACGGATCACGTCCCGTATGCCATATGGACACTTATTATTTTTCCGTTCGGGGATATGCGGATCGATCGTAGTCAGTTGTATACGTATCTCATGATTTGTTATATGTGTGTATGCATTCGGATGGGGAAAGTTATCAGTGGGGACCAGGTTGGCAACAGTCGTACGACCGCGTACACATGTAGTCGCCTTTGTTCGGATGTATACCCGCATGCATCCGACTACATGCGTGCCTATGCGTGGTTGATCGTGGTTTATCCGTATTTATACATATTTATACGTGATGGTCGGCAACCAAACCGAGTGTTCACGTATAATGAAGACTGTCCCAGACCGACATACACATACTTATGGCCACAATACACATGCTACCATGCTACCGCATGGGTTGCATGCGGGGCTATGTGACGAGTTTGTTCAAAAGTTTGGCTCGCCACGCCGCATATCTACGCATGTTGGCAACTACTCCCGACCTTCTACGCATAGTTGCCGCATGTTGCAGATTGTTGTCCGTATAGTTCCTGCATGCTTATACGGCGCTATGCGGATTCACATATGTGAATGTGTGAAAAAGGGTTTAGATCGGTTCTTGATTTTTGATTGGCTCCGAGATATGCTGTTCTTGTTTGTATTTGGTTCCAAGTTACGCTGTTGTGGATTTTGATTGGCTGCGAGATATATTCTGTTCTGGATTGTGATTGGCTCATATATATATATATATTTATACAGTGATGGCTACGTAGCCTAACTTACCCGGTCGTTTACCAAACCCAGAATCTTACCTAAGAATAGTCGAGTTCTATACCAGCATATTATTCATCTTATATGCCGATGCCTAGGAGGTGTTTCGCGACTAGACCGCGACTGTGCAGCGAGGTATAGTTAGGCCCTGTTAGAGAGTAGTTAGTTCCTCGGGACTCTATAGTTTAGCCAGTCTCCCGGGGTGGACCAAAGGGGTAGTTAAGGGACCGTTGGATAGTTGACCATTCAGACTCCACCACCTCGCAGAAATTGGGGTGGAGGTATGACTTTCTATTATTCAGGTCTATAGGGGGTGGCGAGGTCTGTCTTTATTGTGTTTTGTTTTTGTGTTTCTATTATTATGTAAATGAGATATAAAAAAGGCAGAACTGCCTGTAGCGAGTGCCTCCCCCAGAGTTGAAAGAGTGACAAGGTCAAAATCAAGGGACGTTCGAGCCGAATTGCCTGGACACACAGAGTTTGAAGCAATTTAAGTCATAGGAAGAGGGAAAGACTGATTCTGGGAGAGAGTTCCAGAACTCAGCTGTTAAATAGAAGAAAGACAGAATAACGTTTCACTCTTGAGTTGGAGAGTTGCACAGAGTAGGGGTGGGATTGTGTTGGAAGACTGGTGCTACGTGCTCTACGAAGAGGGGGTGGTATCTTTTTTTTTTTTTTTTTTTTTCTATGTGATTGAGGGAGGCAAAAGGCATAACTGCCTATAGCGAGTGCCTCCCCCATAGTTGAAAGAGTGACAGGGCCAAAATCAAGGGACGTTCGAGCCAAAATGCCTGGACACACGGAGTTTGAAGCAATTTAAGTCATAGGAAGAGGGAAAGACTGATTCTGGGAGAGAGTTCCAGAGCTCAGATGTTGAGTAGAAGAAAGTTTGAGAGTAACGTTTCACTCTTGGGTTGGAGAGTTGCACAGAGTAGGGGTGGGATTGAGTTGCAAGACGGGTACCACGTGCCCTACGTAAAGAAGGTGGTATGCACTGGGATAGCTCTGAGGAACACTGATTATTATAGTAGCGATAGAATAGCGAGAGAGATGCAACATTGCGGCGGAGAGAGAGATTGCAGAGAGTTGGTGAGTGGACGGGAGTTAATGATACGAAAGGCCTTCCTTTCAACTTTGTCTAGGAGAGCGGTGTGAGAGGAACCTCCCCACATGTGAACAATACTCAATACAAGGGCGCACTATGCCCCTGTACAGAGCAAGAAGCTGTGCAGGGGAAAAGAACCCCCTAAGGCGGTTGAGCACACCCAGCTTCTGGGAGGCTGCCTTAGCAAGACTGGTAATATGGTCCTTCCAAATGAGAGCAGAAGAAAAAGAGACACCAAGAATATTGAGAGAAGATGAAGGGTTGATTTTTGTATTGTTGAAGAATAAGGGATAGTCCGCTGGGAGATCCTGACGGGTAGATAGATGGAGAAATTGGGTTTTGGAAGCATTAAAGTTAACAAGGTTTTCTCTGCCCCAATTGGAAATAGTATTTAGATCAGAATTTAAGAGTTCTATGGCTTCATTACGTTTGTCGTTGAGGGATTGCTGGCTGGGGCGTTCTGAAAAACTAATGGAGTAGTGTAAGGTTGAGTCGTCTGCGTATGAATGGATGGGAATTAAGGTACAGTTAAGGAGATCATTTATAAAAATTAGAAAGAGAATAGGAGATAGGACAGAGCCCTGAGGAACACCGGAGTTTATAGGGTGAGGAAGTGAACAATGGCCGTCCACAACCGCAGCTATGGACCGGCCGGAAAGGAAATTAGAGACAAAGGCACAGATGGAGGGATAGAAACCGAAGGAGGGTAGTTTAGAAATTAAAGATTTATGCCAGACTCTATCGAAGGCTTTCGATATGTCTAGTGCAATAGAAAAAGTCTCACCGAAGTCCCGAAAGGAGGATGACCAAGAGTTAGTAAGATATGAAAGAAATCACCAGTAGAGCGACCCTTAAGGAAGCCATACTGGCGTCTGAGAGCAGATTATGAGAAGAGAAATGCTTAAGAAATTTGGAAGCAAGAATAGTTTCAAAAAGTTTAGAAAGACAAGAGATAAGAGCAATTGGACGATAGTTGGAGGGTTGAGAGCGGTCACCCTTCTTTGGGACAGGTTGAATGTGAGCAAACTTCCAGCATGAAGGGAAGACGTTAGAGGATAGACAGAGACGAAAGAGTTTGCCTAGGCAGGGAGTCAGCACGGAAGCACAGTTTTTGAGAACAACAGGAGGAACACCGTCCGGACCGTACGCCTTATTAGTGTTAAGCCCAGAGAGGGTAGAAAGTACATCTTTAGAAGAGATTAGGATATTAGGCATAAGTAAGAGAGAGGAGGGCGGAGAGGGAGGAATAGCACCGGAATCATCCAAGGTGGAGTTTCTAGTAAAAGTTTGAGCGAAGAGTTTAGCTTTGTCAGAGGAAGAAGTGATGGTTGTGCCATCAGAGTGGGAAAGGGGAGGGAAAGACGAGGAAGAGAAATTGTTGGAGAGGTTTTTGGCTAGATGCCAGAAAGCTTGGGAAGAGCTAGAGTTGGATAGTTCAGTGCATTTATTATTGATGAAAGAGTGTTGGCAAGTCGAAGAACAGATTTGGCTTGATTCCGGGCAGAAACATATGAAGAATGAGAGTCTTGAGTTTTAAGGCATCGGTACCGTTTGAATGCTTCCTCCTTATTGCGGACAGCAGTAGAACAGGCGTGAGTAAACCAAGATTTTTTAGCATTAGTCTGAGAGAAAGAGAATGGAATGTATGCTTCCATGCCCGATAGGATTACCTCGGTAATGCGTTCAGCACTCTCCGAGGGTCCTCGGCCATGGAAGCAGAAATCATTCCATGGGAAATCAAAGAAGTACTGCCGAAGAGCCTCCCAGTCGGCAGCGCCAAAGTGCCACAAGCGCCGCCGGCTAGGAGGATCGGGTGGCTGTACTGGAGAGATAGGACAGGTGACAGAGATAAGTTTATGGTCGGAGGAGCCCAAAGGAGAGAAAAGATCGACAGTATAAGAAGAAGGCTTAGAAGTTAGAAACAGGTCAAGAATGTTGGGCCGATCTCCGATGCGATCGGGATACGGGTGGGTTGCTGAACTAACTGCTCTAGGTCATTTAGGATAGAAAAGACGTAGGCTTGTTCACCAGGTGGATCAGTAGTGTGAGAGGAGAGCCATTGGCGGTGGTGAACGTTGAAATCTCCTAAGATGGAGATTTCTGAGAAAGGAGAAATGGATAGAATGTGTTCCACTGTAAAGTTTAGATAGTCAAAGAATTTAGGAAAGTTGGTAGAGTTAGGGGAAAGATAGACAGCACAGAAATATTTAGTAAGAGAATGACAGGAAAGTTTGAGCCATAAAGTTGAGAATTCAGAGGAGTCGAAATCGGGAACACGAGAGCAAGTGAGTTTGTTGTGCACATATGCACAACATCCGCCTTTGGCTTTGAAACTAGGATAGAGAAAGTAGGAGGATACAGAGAAGGGGTTGCTGGATGTTGCTACAGACACCTGGGTTTCGGTGAGGAAGAGAAGATCAGGTTTGTAGGAGGAGAGATGGTGCTCAACAGAGTGAAAGTTAGAGGAAAGTCCACGAATGTTGCAGAAATTAATAGAATTAATAGAATTAATAATCTGAGGAACACTGATTATTGTAATAGCGGTAGAATAGTGAGAGATATGCAACTTTGAGGCGAAGAGAGAGAGAGATTGCAGAGTTCTGTACCCCATAAAATGTTCTTTCCTCTCGCATGAGCATTACGCTAGTGCAGTTGGGTCCAGTACATGATTACATTGATATCCAGTATTCGATAAATGGATATTAATCGTGGTCATGTGCTGAACCTATAAATGTCTGGAAGGTGTAATGGTAAGAACGTGTAAGTTCTGTATGTGGTATCCTGGGTTCGAATCCTGGGAGAATCACGTACTTTTATTAATTTCATTGGGGGTGTTATTGGTGTTAAGGGAGCCCACCTCGCTTTTTTTCTCCCTCTCCCTCTCTCTTTGGCTTGTATCCATTCGGACCCATTTATCCTACTGTTTTAAGACAATTACCCCCATCCAGGTGTCAATATTTTCCTGGCGAGAGGTAGCGAGCCAGCATATATATATTTTTGTTTTGACAGCAAGCTAAATTTGTACATTTTTCGATAGAAAAATGTCTCCGGCGAAGCCGGTTTTCTCCATACAATGCTGACTCGCTATCGCTCGCCAGGAAGAAATTGACACCTGGATGGGGATAAACGTCTTAAAACAGTTGGCTGAATGGGGCTGAATGGATAAGCCAAAGAGAGGGAGAGAAAGAGAAAAAACAAGCGAGGTGGGCTCCCTTAAGAACGATGTTACAAATAATAATAATATATATATTTTTCTCTTTCCAGGAAGATTGTTACGTGGAGGAAATAAAATACTGAACTACTGAACTCAAAAGATCCTTGAGCAAACTGGCTGTAAATATCCACACCTATTTCCTGGTGGACTCTTCCCAAATGATAGAAATATCAGCCCGATTGTTTTCATTAATTTTGAGTTATGAGAAGTTAAGGGGTCCAGATTATTGTCAAGTTCGTTGGCGCTACCTTTAGTGAAGCAAGAACAAAAAATGGAGGAAAATCTAACTCGGCGAACTAAGTGTTTTTTTTGTAAGTGATGATATCGAGGTTATTCGGAACTTTACAAATCAGTAGACATTAAACTAAGGATCCTTTAAGTGAAGAATTGAAATATAAAGTGATAGAAACTAAATGATGGATTTGTTTAGTGAATAAATAAAATAGGAAGACATAACAACTAAACGATGGATCCTTCAATTGAAAAAAAAAATGGTAGAAACTTAGCGATTGATACTTTAATTGAATTATTGAAACAAACTGATAGAAGCTAAACGATTGATCCTTCAAGTTAATTATTGAAACAAAGCGGTAGAAACTAAACGATGGATCTTTTAAGTGAATAATTTAAATATAAATTAATAGAAGATAAACGATAGATTCTTTAACTGAATAATTTAAATAGAAAGTGATAGAAACTAAACGATAGATACGATAAGTTAATTATTGAAACAGCAAGTGATTGGAACTAAACGATAGATTCTTTAACTGAATAATTGAACAGAAACTGATGGAAACTAAACGATTGATACGTTAAGTTAATTATTGAAGCAGAAAGTGGTAGAAACTAAACTAAACGATTGAACCTTTAAGTTAATTATTGAAGCAGAAACTAGTAGAAACTAAACGATGGATATTATAAATGAATAATTGCAACATAATAAGTAATAACAACTAAACGATATATACCGGTACTTTAACGGAATAATTGCAACATAATAAGTAATAACAACTAAACGATATATACCGGTACTTTAACGGAATAATTGCAACATAATAAGTAATAACAACTAAACGATATATACCGGTACTTTAACGGAATAATTGCAACATAATAAGTAATAACAACTAAACGATATATACCGGTACTTTAACGGAATAATTGCAACATAATAAGTAATAACAACTAAACGATATATACCGGTACTTTAACGGAATAATTGAAACATAATAAGTAATAACAACTAAACGATATATACCGGTACTTTAACGGAATAATTGCAACATAATAAGTAATAACAACTAAACGATATATACCGGTACTTTAACGGAATAATTGAAATAGAAAGTGATTGAAACTAAACGATGAATCTAAAAGTAAACAATTGCAACCAAAAGTTATATATTTGTTTATATATAATATTAATTGCTGAAAGTGCTTACGTGTAAACATTTATGAATAAAAGACAGTATTTGCTAAATATAAAGTTCATATACATTGTGAATTTATCGTGCTTCTGTGTCATGGAAAATACGAGATTTCCAAAAATATATAGTAATCTTTCAAGTTAATAAATATAAACGTGATGGCGAATTCTTTATAAAATGCAAGTGGTATTTTATGTGCTTGATTGAACTATAAACACATTTCGAAAACTATTATTATGGTGCAGTGATACTTTACACCACAGCAACCACAACCACCATCACTACCGCTACACCATCAACCACCACCACTACCACCACCATCACTACCACTACACCATCAACCACCACCACTACTGCCACTATTCCTTGGACCATAGCAACAGCAACACCACTAAAACCACCAGCATCTTAAAGGTCAGTTCCTCCTCTTAAATGCATTGTACATACATTCATACATATACAGTATACATGCATACCGGTACACACACACACACACACACACACACACACACACACACAGTATATATATATATGTATACCGGTATATATATACAGTATATATATATATATATATATATACAGTATATATATATATATATATATATATATATATATATATATATATATATATATACTGTATACTGTCCATATATTCCGTATTAGTAGCCTACTATTATACCTAGATTATTTTTCACACAGCTCTTATGATATTTAAGCATGTTTATTATCGGGTATTTTACATTGTCTCAATGAACCCGAAGAACCGAGCTCTCAAAGGTGGGTAGATGTAACATAAATAACCCTACTGTACAGTCGGCCAAATAAGTGATGTCTCGGCACCAAGTATATTTTGATTAATGGTATCAGCAATATCTAAAACTTGGTTTATTCGTTTCGGGTGAGATATACAAACATGTTCCTTCACATACCCACCTTATTCAACATCTGACAGACATCAATACAGTACAGAATGAGCCAAACGTATGTATTTATGTACTGTATATACTCAGGCACATACCCCATTGCTGGGGGTGGTCGACTCAAGACAGAGCCAGAACAGGGACAACACAACATAACAAAAATAATATAAAAAATAAAATATATACAAATTCACACATCTAGGTCGCCCAGGAGAAGACCCAGAGACCAAGGATCACTAAGGGCATTCCAGCACTCCCCTGGCCCCCGACCTCCCGGAGAAGTTCCGGTCTCAGCAGGCAGACATGCAGCGGAGCGACTACAGTACCGGCCCACCACGCATCCAGGCGTACCTTTCATATATACCAGCTCCCCGGGCCAGGCGCCTGACGGACTATTATCTAGTCCAACTGGCACCCGAACCCCTCTCCCAAACGACCGCGTTTTCACTCATCTACTCACTAGCATTCTCCATTCCTCTATCTTCCAACGTTTGTACTACGTACTTCAAAACTACAGTACTAAACAAAGCTACCTTCCTTCATCTCACAAGATAAGCTACCTTCAAAACTACAGTTCCATCAGAAATTGCTACCTTTGTTATCACTACCTTCAAAACTACAGTTCCATCAGAAATAAACCACCTAACATAAGCTACCTTCAAAACTACAGTTCCATCAGAAATAAACCACCTAACATAAGCTACCTTCGATCTAGTTTCCGCTGCCAATGTGAAAGCGCCTGAGAAGAGTACGCGGAACAACTTGCTCATCGATAATTGCCGGAAAATGCGCTCGTGTGATACCCCCTCTATATTATAATAATGATATGACGGTGTGGTGATAACATTTGTATACCGTACCTCTTGTTAAGGGGACAGTGGCTCTTTGTTTGGTCTATTAATTAATTTATTCATATATTTGTTAAGTTTCCTCGCTAGACCTCCATCAAGCTTAGAAAAACACCCCCTAGACCCCCCTTCAAGATAGATTTGTACATTTGTCGGTAGAAAAATGTCCCGGCCAAAGGCCGATTCCTCCTAAAATTAAAGGCTCGCTATCGCTCGCCAGCAAAAAATCGACACCTAAATGGCACGAAGGGTCCTAATATTGATAAAGAAATGGGGTGAAAGGTCATAAAATCCCCAAACTAGGGAACCAACGTCTTAAAATCTCAAAACTAGTGGGGCTAAACATTAGGGAGAAGGGGGTCCTGAAAAACGGTCTATCTCCCCTTAATACCTGATCGCGAACGAACGTGAATGGGTTCGTTATTAACAAGAGATATTTATTTCCGTTTCATAGCTATAATTGGAATTTGGACGTACCGTACTCGCTGGGGTCGAGGGGAGTTATTAATTGAATATTTATATATTTATTTATGGTTTATTGGTTAGTGTTAAAAATCTGTATACATGTGGTAACCCAAGTTCGAATCCCGGTGGATCACATGCTTATTTTCATAAATTTCTTTGGGAGGTGTTTGGTGTTGGAGTGAAATTAATAAAATTAGATTATCAATACTTTCTACTTGACGAGACAGAGAAACGGGCGAGGGAACACAAAAGTGGTCCCAGACCCTGAGATTAGGAACTTTAAATGTTGTTTCTGTTCGGGCTCTGTCTTGTGTCGACCACCCCCTAGCAATGGGGTATGTGCCTGAGTATATACATACAATACATACATACATGTAGGTGAGACACAAATAGAAATAGTGTGTGTGTTTTTTTTGTTTTTTTTTTATTCCAACTACTCCCTCTCGGGCATAGGCTGAGAGCCTGCACATTAACCGCTCAACACGGTGAAGCCCGTGAGGTCTTGTTCCAGCCTAGGAAGTGAGACAAGTGAAGCACGAGCTACAACCAGCCCTCGCCAACCTGCCATCGCAGACGCGTGGCTCTTGGTTGCCCAGTCTAGCTCGAAGCAGTCCCACTTCTGAAGCTGCTTCGCCTTTATGCTTCACTGTCTCACTTCCTAGACTCGGACCCTCATTCAGAACGCCACATAATGAGCAATTAACTCACTAGGCATTGCCCCCCTGTAGCATATTTTGAATATGGGAATATTCATACACTGCTTTTTAATCAGGGAACATTGAGGGTATTTTGTTGGTGTTTCGGTGGGCTATGTGGTAATGCACTGATACTAGGTACAGCACAAATTCAATCCCAATAATATCTTCCCATTGACACATCGGGATTCGAACCCGGGACCTTTGGATTACCAGTCCAGTGGCAAGACCACTCCGCCATACCACCCCTAAACTAATAGTCTCTGATTTGCTGTTTATCGTTGCTCTACTATGTTAGGTTAAATTAAGTTAGATTTTTGTTTTCTGTTAGACTTTCTGTTGCCATATTTCTGTTAGCTTTTTTCTAATAGCCTTTTTTTTGTTAGCATTATTTCTGTTAATTTTTTTCGTTTTTTTTCCGTTAGCTTTTGCTGTTAGCCTTTTTATGATGGCCCTTTTTTATCGCTTTGTTTAGATTAGCTTTATTTCTGTTAACGTTTTTCTGGTAGCTTTTATCCGTTAGATTTTTCTGGTAGTGTTTTCCTTATATTTGCTTTATGTTAGCTTTTTCTGATATGTTTTTTCTGTAAGCTTTTTCTGATAGTTTTTTTTCCTGATATTTGTTTTCTGTTAGCTTTTTCTGATATGTTTGTTTACTGATGTTATTTCGGTTAGCTTTTTTCCGTTAGATTTTTTTTCTGATATTATTTTTCTGTTGGCCTTTTTTTCCTGTTAGCCCGTTTTCTGTTAGCTGGTTTTACTGTTAGTCTTTATTTATGTTATTTTGTTTTAGCTTTTTTTTTTTTTTTTTTTTTTAGCTTATAATGTTAATCTTTTTGTTTTGTGTTTTCTCCTCGCTGTCGGTTTTTACACTAGTCTTTTTCAAGTTTTTTTTCTTTAGTTTCTTCTGTTTGATCTATTTTTTATCTAACTTTGTTCATTTTCCCGATAGCCTGTTATCTTTTGTTTTTGTTAGCTTTGTTTTTCCTTCGTTCAATGGTATGTGTGTGTGTCAGTGTTTGTGAGTGTCTGTTTGTGAGTGTGTGTGTGTGTGTGTGTGTGTCTGTCTGTCTGTCTGTGTGTGTCTGTGTGAGAGAGAGAGAGAGAGAGAGAGAGAGAGAGAGAGAGAGAGAGAGAGAGAGAGAGAGAGAGAGAGAGAGAGTGAGTATTGAGAGCCATTCAGAATCAACCAATAATAAGGCAGGGCAGATCAAAGCAGGTGAAGTCTTGGCAGGGAAAGAGAGGGTATATGCTGTTAATGGGGAAGTAGTCGCTTTTTCTGGACCCCCTTCTCCCTCATGTTTAGCCCCATTAGTTTTGAGATTTTAAGACGTTCGTTCCATTAGTTTGGCGATTTATTTCACATGCTTTGTATGGGGATGTTAATCAAGGCGCGGTAGCACTAGAGATTTGAAGAGCGTTATCATAGGTAATTCACCGCGTGTTTTAAATGTACGCAGAATCCAACCCGTTAGACGTTTCGCAGCCGCAACTTTGACCTGGTTATGTTCTTTGAAACCCATATTTTCAGACATGAGCGTGTGTGTGACTCTGTGTGTGTGTGTGTGTGTGTGTGTGTGTGTGTGTGTGTGTGTGTGTGTTACCATATACAGTAAGTGCAGGGATGCATAACGAGTCAGAAGAGATAAATCCTTCAATGTGTGTGTGTGTTTGACTGCGTGTGTGTGTGTATTTGACTGCGTGTGTGTGTGTGTGTGTGTGTGTGTGTGTGTGTGTGTGTGTGTGTGTGTGTGTGTGTGTGTGTGTGTGTGTGTTACCATATAAGTGCAGGGATGCGTAACGTTCAGTCAGAAGAGATAAATCCTTCAACATAATTATGTGTGTGTGTGTGTGTGTGTGTGTGTGTGGGAGAGAGAGAGAGAGAGAGTGAGAGAGAGTCTATGGTAGTAAAATTGGTTAAATGAGATAGTTGGAAGCCTGTTAATTGCTGGAGGCCTTTTTTTAAACTTATAACATCGTCTAATAGTAGCCAGAGTCAAGTTAAGGGGGGTCACCGGCTTTTTTGTAATATTTCTCTCCTTTTCTCTCTTTCCCTGGCTTATATCCATTCGGCCCCATTCAGTCAAATTATTTAAGACGTTTATCCCCATCCAGGTGTCGATATCTTCCTGGCGAGCGATAGCGAGCCAGCATTGTATGGAGAATTCCGTCTTCGCCGGAGAATTTTTTCTATCGAAAAATGTACAAATTTATTTTGCTGTCAAAACAAAAATATATATATGCTGGCTCGCTACCTCTCGCCAGGAAAATATTGACACCTGGATAGGGGTAAACATCTTAAAGCAGTACCCTAGGCTGAATGAGGTCGAATAGATACAAGCCAAAGAGAGAGGGAGAGCAAGAGAAAAACAAGCGAGGTGGGCTCCCTTAAGAAGAGAAAGGCATCGGTATTGAAAGGGTTAATTTTCTTTAGTTTATAATCTACCTCTACGATTCAAAGGGGTAAATACGATTTCAATAAACCCTCTTAAGGGAGCCTGCCTCGCTTTTTTATGTTTCTCTCCCTCTCTCTTTGGCTTGTATCCATTCGGCCCTATTCAGCCTACTAGTGAGCCAGCATATATATATATATATATATATATATATATATATATATATATATATATATATATATATATATATATATATATATATATATATATATATATTATTATTATTTTTTTTTTTTTACAGTAAGCTAAATTTTTACATTTTTTGATAGAAAAATGTTTCCGGTGAAGCCGGATTTCTCCATACAATGCTGGCTCGCTATCGCTCGCCAGGAAGAAATCGGCACCTGGATAGGGATAAACGTCTTAAAGCAGTTGACTGAATGGGGCCGAATGGAAAAGAGAAAGAGAGACAAGGAGTGAAAGATAAACAAAACAGGTGACCCCCCTTAATAACACAGGTGACCCCCCTTAATAACACAGGTGACCCCCCTTAATAACACAGGTGACCCCCCTTAATAACACAGGTGACCCCCCTTAATAACACAGGTGACCCCCCTTAATAACACAGGTGACCCCCTTTATAACACAGTGACCCCCCTTAATAACACAGGTGACCCCCCTTAATAACACAGGTGACCCCCCTTAATAACACAGGTGACCCCCTTAATAACACAGGTGACCCCCCTTAATAACACAGGTGACCCCCCTTAATAACACAGGTGACCCCCCTTAATAACACAGGTGACCCCCTTAATAACACAGGTGACCCCCTTAATAACACAGGTGACCCCCCTTAATAACACAGGTGACCCCCCTTAATAACACAGGTGATCCCCCTTAATAATACAGGTGCCCCCCTCCTTAATAACACAGGTGACCCCCCTTAATAACACAGGTGACCCCCCTTAATAACACAGGTGACCCCCCTTAATAACACAGGTGACCCCCTTAATAACACAGGTGACCCCCCTTAATAACACAGGTGACCCCCCTTAATAACACAGGTGACCCCCCTTAATAACACAGGTGACCCCCCTTAATAACACAGGTGACCCCCCTTAATAACACAGGTGACCCCCCTTAATAACACAGGTGACCCCCCTTAATAACACAGGTGACCCCCCTTAATAACACAGGTGACCCCCCTTAATAACACAGGTGACCCCCCTTAATAACACAGGTGACCCCCCTTAATAACACAGGTGACTCCCCTTAATAACACAGGTCCTTCTTAAACTGCAAACAATTGTCTATTTTTAGCCAGAATCAAAGGTAAAAAGGCGTCATGGTGCTGAAGGGGTTAAGGGGAGATGGGTCGTGTTTCTGGTCCCCCTTCTTCCTCATGTTTTGCCGCATTAATTTTCAGATGTTATGACGTTCGGCTCATTAGTTTGGCGATTTTAAGGCCTTTCGCCCCATTTCTTTGTCAATATTAAGGCTTTTCGTGTCATTTAGGTGTAGAATTTTTCCTGGCGAGCGATAGCGAGCCTGTTATTTTAAAAGGAATCGGCCTTCGGCCGGGACATTTTATAAGCTTGATTGTTTTTATAAGCTTGATTGAGGTCTATCGACGAAACTAAAACAAAAAAAAAAACAAAAAAAAAATATATATATATATATATATATATATACCCAAAAAATAGCCACTGTCCCCTTAACCCCTTCTGTACCGGCGACGTATTTTTCATTTTCTTCTAGCTACATTTTACGAATGTTTGCAGTTTTAGATGGATCTATGGTAGTTAAATGGGTTAGGTGTGATAGTTCGAAGCCTGTTAATTGCTGGAGGTCCTTGTTTAACTGAATCAAATCGTCAAATATTATCAAGAATATAATTAAAGAGACGTTGTTGGTACAGAAGGGGATAAGCGCCACTGAAATCCCGCCCCGCTTTGTGTCAGCGTGAATGACTCGCTGTATCAATGAATAAATCACGGAATTTGAGAGTGAATTTACGAGTGAATTTACGAGTGAGTGGTAAAGCTCAAGTGATTAAGGGGGGATGGGTCGTATTTATTTGGTCCTTTATATATATGTTGTTACGTATCTTGATCCTCAAGTGGTTAACTTGATGAATCTAGATAGCACAGAGATATATATTAAGGTATCAGTCAGCTGAAGGCAAAACAAAAGTAAAATCTAATAAAATAATTTCCTGTTGTTGCTTCCTTTCCTTTTGGATCTTAGGACTTGGTATCCTTTATTGACTGATACTCTTTACTTATGAAAAATACTGAAACTAATTAAAGTCATGTAGTATTTATAAAGAATTATTATTTAACCGAAGCTTAGTAGGCTATGGTTATGAACCGAATAAGTTATATCTAAAGAAGGACTATTAATTTTATAAAAAGTCTTGAAAGATAAATATTAAAGTAAGAATATTTCTGTCTCTTACCCTTTTTGAAATGAATAGATAGTTTTTATATGTCCTTTTATTTATATTTAATGTAATTATTCTTGGTTCTTGTCTTACGTTAATAGTATTATATTATTATGATCATCAGGAGTAATATCAAAGTCACATAAAAAGTTAGATATATATTTAATAATTAGTTAAATGTATTTCTTCACCACGTAACATTGAGGGTTGATTATGAGTAAATAAAGTTACAGGATCGTTTCATAGATTCGATTCAGGTCTCACTCAAATAATATGAAAAGCAAAATATAATATTTTGATGCAAAAGAATTTTCTTCAGCTTAGGAAATCACTAGAAGTAATATTAACACAGCCATGTTAGTCTAAGGCGATATTACTAATACGAGACAATAGCATCACCGTACTAAGCACCATTAAGCAATGTAAGCTTAATTCAAAGAAAATGAAAGAACTCGTAAGTATTAATATAAAACAATAGTATTACTTTCATCATAACCCAATTACTTAAAGAGTTGCTTTAGTCCACAAGTTAGTCAACTAAAATAGTTAAGTACATAATAATAGCGTTAACGTTAATTCCCAATCAAATAGTTAAGTACATAAATAGTAGCGTTAACGTTAATTCGCAATCAAATAGTTAAACACATAATAGTAGCGTTCACGTTAATTCCCAATTAAATAGTTAAACACATAATAGTAGTGTTCACGTTAATTTCCAATCAAATAGTTAAACACATAATAGTAGTGTTCACGTTAATTCCCAATTAAATCGTTAAACACATAATAGTAGTGTTCACGTCAATTCCCAATTAAATAGTTAAACACATTACACACATTAAACACATCACGTTAATTCCCAATCACATATCTCACTAACCAACATAACGTAAGTGTTTACACCGAACACACTTAACACACATTTATATAATCTGACTGACAGTCACAATCCCATTATAATACTTCACCCCGTCTTCCTCCAGCTGCAAGTTCACCTTCCCCAACTCCAAATGAGACTGATTTGAATGCCCACAACTCGGGTCTTATATACCAAACAATGATGGTGTAGGAACGAATCAGGAGGCGAGTGATGGTGCGCGCTCCAATCATAGCTCCTCGAATCACATAACAGGTGCGTGGTCCACTCACAGCTCCTGGCGTCGATCATACGTCATAGCATCGGTCATCGAGGTGTGAAGGCTAGCATGCTGGTATGGGGCGAGATGGTTTGCCCACTCGCTCGTTCGCTAGTCTGCTTCACCGTTTTGGGTAGTGGGCTCCTTCAACTCTAATTCTAACTCTTAAATTAACATACAGGGCTCCGTATGTCAGAATGTATTTATTTGGTCCTTTATATATATGTATTTATTTGGTCCTTTATATATATGTATTTATTTGGTCCTTTATATATATGTATTTATTTGGTCCTTTATATATATGTATTTATTTGGTCCTTTATATATATGTATTTATTTGGTCCTTTATATATATGTATTTATTTGGTCCTTTATATATATGTATTTATTTGGTCCTTTATGTATGTATTTATTTGGTCCTTTATATATATGTATTTATTTGGTCCTTTATATATATGTATTTATTTGGTCCTTTATATATATGTATTTATTTGGTCCTTTATATATATGTATTTATTTGGTCCTTTATATATATGTATTTTAGTGATTAAGGGGGGATGGGTCGTATTTATTTGGTCCTTTATATATATGTATTTTAGTTTCCTCCCTAGACCTCCATCAAGCTTAGAAAAACACCCCCTAGACCCCCCCTCAAGATAAATTTGTACATTATTCGGTAGAAACATTTCCCGGCCGATGGCCGCTTCCTATTCAAATTTCAGGCTCGCTTTCGCTCGCCAGGAATAAATCAACACCTAAGATCATAAAATTTACAACGAAATGAGACGAAAGGTGTTAAAATCGTCAAACTAATGGGGCAAGCATCTTAAAATTTGAAAACAAATGGGGCTAAACATGAGGAAGAAGAGGGCCAGAAAAACGGCCCATCTCCCCTTAAGATAGCCAACGAGTATAGCGCCGTCGACGTCAGTGTTTGGCATTTGGGAGGTGTTACGCTGGCCAGCTTACCAGAATGTACTCGGGACTCGCTAGCACTCGCCGCGGAAGTGAAATGGGCTATAATAATCGTAGAACGATGTTCTTTCTTTCTTAGTATTCGTGTTGTCACAGACAGATCAGTGTTTGCCTTTATTCTTGTCTGTGACACTTAGAAGTATTTTATATCCATAGTAGTGATTATAATATGCAGCGCGTGAGAGAGAGAGGGGAGAGCGAGGCGGTAGTGTGTGTGCGTATGTACGTGTGCATTCCTCGCTCGGTGGGCCCGCTCGCTCGCTATTGGACGGCGGGCCTGGCGTGATGTATGACGTCAGCTTGTTCTGGTGACGTAGTGGCCTGTGGTTGGTCGCCGCCCTCCTTTGCCCAGTGGTGGGGCTCCTACCCTCTCCTCTCCTTAGAGCATGGCATTGTGCGTTTGGTCGTAGACGTCCCTCGCATTCTATCTCACATCTAACCCTCTTTACTGCTGTTTCTCTCTCTGAACTCCTTCTGTCCAATACTTCTTATCTTTATTCAATTACCCATCCCTTCTGGTTCTCGCATACGACTTCCATAGTCGGGCAGTCGTATTACCAGCACCTGTTCTCACATATATGTTTTGCACTAGCTTTAGAGGTTATTAGAATCATAGTCACATGGAGTCATATTGTTGGGTGCTTCTAATTATTTGGTTGTTCTTTTTATTACTATTTAATGCTAGACAGTGGAGGGTACCTTTGGTCGTTGTCTGTGTTATGTATATGGCAAGTCAGAGCCTGTACGACTTCGACGGAGCTAGGTAGCCTGTAGTACACTCTTGTGCATATTTTCCTTTGCGAGCTTAGCAGTATACAAGCGAAGGGCTTTTTCCTACTCTTGCTTGTATACTTGCTAACTCATTTGGTTGACCTTTGAGGAGAGCCAGGGTAAGACCAGATACTTGAGATCTGGACTTACCAAGAGAGCTTCCTAGTCACTTAACGTAAGATAAGGGAAATCTGTTCAGGGGAGACAGTAGGCTGCGAGCATGCTTGAGCTCTGCCTAGGCTCCCTGTACCTTTATATTGCTGCTAGACTTTATTAGTAAGAAAGACAGCATTTTGTTTATTAACTTTAACTGCGTATGCTTTAGCAATTATTCACGTATTGTTTTAGCCTAGGTTGATGCATAGTGCACAACCCAGTATGGCTGTTACTTTGGCTAAGGAAGTACTGTTTTTGAGTTGCTGTTGTTAGTGCTGTCACAGAGTTGTTGCACTCTCTTGTTTCCATATATATGTATCCTACTTTTAGGTGTATTTAAGATACACGCTTTGGTGTCCTGCCCCTGCATTATTTCTGTTCTATATTCGACGAGCATCTTAGAGCATCAGACGTTTTCAGAATATGCCATATCTGTTTTCTGTAGGACTAGACTTCAAGTGTTTTCATAGAGCATTGAAGAGTTTAGTGTTGAGTTCAGACTCACACTAGAGATAATGTAAGCATATAACCTTTTATTAAATCTTGTCATAGTTTATTTAAGCATTGTTATTACTTGAGAGCTTTTTATTAACGTAATTACTCTTGTTGTGAGTAGGCTTTGCCGTCACCGGAAAGCCTTTGTAGAAGTACACTTAACCCAGTTAATTGATACCCCGTTATCCAGTAGATGAACTCTGGAGGGTTTAAGTGTTTTGTTCACCGGCTTAATAGTTCGAGGGTTTGTAATTAGCGTACCGTTGTTGCAGATCTAGCCTATCTTGTAGTCCAATATTAAGTGCCCTTGTTTATTTCGTTGTGCCGGTCGTAACAAATGGCGACCTTAGTCCAGGATATAGTGAACTGAGTTTTGCAGGATTTTTTGGGGGAGAAATCTTATTCGCCATTTTTGGGTTCGATTTTATTTCTCGCAGTGTTGGCAGTGGACATTGTTTTTGAGGATATATGGAACTTGTTGGAGTTTATTGGTGACCTATTATTGCACTTAAAAACATCTTCGAATATTCTTTGTGAATAGAGCTACGCGAGAGTTTGGCTACTTTTGTCTTGACTTGGGATTTTTTGTTGTTGACTCCATCATGTCGTCACTGGACGGGTTTGAGGATAGTGAGGGCACAGTGCGAGAGACAGGCGAGAAGGTGGAGTTGTCTGACGGCGTTCGGGTGGTGAACGGTGAGGAGGATGCTCGGAGGTTTTTGGAGGAGCCTGTGTCGGCGGACCGGGTGTCGGGGCTGGACCGGTACGGACTGCAGTGTATAGCCACAGTCTTAGGGTTTTCTTGCACTAGCGGTTGGTCAAGAAGTGAGCTGGTTGCCTGTGTGCTGGGTGGGGTGCGTGAGGCTTCGGGTGGAGCGGGAGCTGGAGCACCTTCGTCCCAGCCCCCATTCCACTCAACTCCTATCATGGCGCCCCCTCGGGTTCCGTAGCCGAGTATGTTCCCGCAGGCTGATGTCCGCTGGCGGTTGGGTAAGCCTCTAGGTGACTCACTGGGTGGGTCCCCGGTAGTAGCACCCCCTCCTCAGGGTTTGTCTTCCGAGATGTTGTTTCAGCTCGAGCTCGCCAAACTCGAGCAGCAAAAGCATGAGGCTGAGCTCAGGCAGCAGCAGCAGAAGCATGAGGCTGAGCTCGAGCAGCGAAAGCATGAGGCTGAGCTCGAGCAGCGAAAGCATGAGGCTGAGCTCGAGCAGCGAAAGCATGAGGCTGAGCTCGAGCAGCGAAAGCATGAGGCTGAGCTCAAGTATAAGTATGAGGCTGAGCTCAAGCAGAGAGAGGCTGAGCTCAAGTATGAGTCTGCAAGGTATTGTGCCGATGTTGACCTAGAGAAAACTCGTGTAGAGGTGACGGGAAACCGTTTCGTCCAGGGGGGTCGACCCCATGACCAGCCCCTGTCGCAGCTACTAAAGTTGGTTCCAGTGTTTGATGAGTCAGGAGTTACAGAATTCTTTCTCCGTTTTGAGAAAAAGTGCCGGGAGCACCAATGGCCCGAGGAGAAGTGGGCAGCCCTTGTTTCTTCACGATTGATGGGGAAAGCACTCAAGGCGTACGATGCTTTGCCCCTAGATTCCTGTGTGAATTATGAGGCGTTGAAAGAGGCTGTCCTGAGGGCGTATGAGTTGCAGCCAGAGACCTATAGGCTGAAGTTTAGGGCTGTTCCTAAGAGAAAGGAGAGTACTTTCCAGGAACACGGTAGAGAGCTGTCAGATGCATTTGAGAATTGGTTGAGGTCGGAGAAAGCAAGGCGGTAAAGCAATTAGTGTTGTTAGAACAATTTTTTAAATGCACTGGTGGGGACTTGACTCTTAACCTGAAAGAAAAGCAACCTAAAACTCTGCAGGAGGTGGCTGAGTTGGCTGACCTCAGGTTGTCGTTAATTCGTGGGTGCGGGTCTGCCCAGAGAGCTGAGGCAGGTAACAAGGGGCGTACCACCCTACCCCCCCGAACTAATGATACAACAAATTATCCTACTAAGAGCACTGTTGCCAATTTTGAACCCAAGTCGAAATCCTTCTTGTTAAAGAAAGGCCAGGGCCCTTCCCCACCCCAGGGGAAGTCAAGGAGTTAGGTGGAGTGTTTTAAGTGCCTTAAGAAGGGGCATATTGCGCGCTCTTGTCCGAGCACACAGTCTACAGCGGTGGTGTCTCTGGTGATCAACATCGGGGTGTCTTTGAGGTCTTCCGCGTTTGCCCGGGGTAAATCGTCGGTTGCGGAGTCACAGTCGGTGAAGAAGCATAAGGAGGGCTCGCTACCCGTCCGAGATGCTTTTTGTGGTCATAGGGGACATGGCACTGTGAGGTGGGCTGGTTTGGAACATAGGCTTGAGTTGTTGCGTGATACGGGTGCCTCCCAGACGTTACTTAAGAACTTCACTGGTGAGCCTATTAACGCAGCTCGGGTTGTAGTGGTTCAAGGCATCAATGCTGTGCGGTCTTACCCGCTGGCGAGAGTGGAGTTTGTGGTGGATGGTGTGACACGGAAGTTGGATGTGGGGGTTGTAGAGAAATTGCCAGTTGAGGGGGTCGACCTCCTTCTCGGTAACGACTTTGCGGTGCCTACTTCCGAGGTTCCACCCTTAGTCGTTGCCGAGAGGGCGGCCGACACGAGTAGGGAGGGGCAAGAGTGGCTCGAGAGGTGCCAGATGCAGCAGATGGGGTGTGCTGTCACCAGATCTCAGTCCGCTCAGGTGTCACAGCCTAGTACCCAGGTTTCAGACCAGCGGAGGAAGGGTCGGAAGGAGAAAGTCAAGGCTGGTGGTTGGGTTAAGAGTTTGGACCCAGCGACACTCTTTGGTGACTCGGTACTTGCACCACTTTTGAGGTCCGGAGTGGCCCCAGAACCTGTCCCCCCTAGTGACATGGTAGGGTGTGATAGCACTCTGCGACAGAAACGTTCCCAGGTGAAACAGACTAGGCTTGAGCAACCCAGTATTGGGGGTGCCCACAAGTTGATTCAGGAGCACTTGGACATGTTGGCACCCTTTGATATACGACGGATGCAACTAGAAGATCCTAGTCTTGAGAGTTGTGGGAACGGGGCTATTGAACTAGATGACGACAGGGATGCAAAGCCGGGAGACTTCTTTCGTGTTGATGGCATTCTGTATCGGCGTTTTGTTGATCCCAAACGCAATTGGGATGGTGGGGTTGGAGTGGTTGACCAGTTGGTAGTACCTGAAAAGTGCCGTGATAGCCTGTTGGGGTTGGCACACGATGTTCCGTTAGCAGGGCACTTGGGGGTGACAAAAACGTTGGCCTCGTTGGCAAGGCATTAAGTCGCAAGTCTCAGCCTGGGTGGCGATGTGTAGCACCTGCCAGACGGTGGGTAAGCCGAACCAGCTCATACCCAAGGCCCCGTTGCACCCAGTGCCTGCTAACGGTCCTCCCTTCAGCAAGGTTGTTATCGACATGGTAGGCCCTCTGCCTCCCACTAGTGCAGGTAAAAGATTTTTGCTAACCATCATGGACGTCTCCACTCGCTACCCTGATGCAAACCCTATGAGAAGTGGCAAGTCTAAAACTATTGTGCGAAACCTGCTGTTGTATTGCTCGAGATACGGGTACCCGCAGGAAATTCAGTCGGACCAAGGGTCAAATTTCACGTCCACTCTCTTTAAACAGACCATGCAGCAACATGGGATCAATACGGTTGTCTCTTCAGCTTATCACCCAGAGAGTCAAGGGATGTTGGAAAGATGGTATTCCACCCTGAAAAGCATGTTGCGGTGCTACTGTTTAGAGAATGGCAAGGATTGGGACCTGGGGCTACCGTACGTTTTGTTTGCCGCACGAGAAGTACCTGGTGAGAGGCTTGGGTTCAGCCCCAACGAGTTGGTTTTTGGGCATCAGGTTAGAGGTCCTCTAAGCATGGTGAGAGAGATCTGGGAAGGGACTGTGCCGCCATGTTCTCTACTCAAGTATGTCCTCGAGAGCAGAGACAGGATGCTGAAAAGCCTGGAGTTGGCAGGGAGAAATTTGGTGGGTACTCAGGCCTTGATGAAGGATCGATATGACATAAAAGCAAAGCTCCGGGAGTTTGTGGTAGGACAGGAGGTTTTGGTCTTATTGCCCTTAGTAGGCCATCCCCTGTCTGCCAAGTATGTTGGTCCTTACAAGGTCGTGAAGAAGTTATCCGACCTAGATTACCTTGTGGCTACTCCGGATAGGCGGAAGAAAAATCAGCTCTGTCATGTGAACCTGTTAAAAGAGTTTGTGAGGTGCCCACCTGAGCAACCTACTGTCCCCGTGCTGGTCTGCAGCGGCCAAGGTGGAGAAGGAGAGGGGGGCAGTGAGGCACAGGTGGAGGAAAGTTGGGATTGTCATGTCTCGGCGGATCAGTGGGCGGGGAACACGAGTCAGGTGGCTGTGGAAGCGCTTGAGCACCTGCCTGAGCAACAGCGTACAGCGATCCAGCACCTATTCGGTTTATACCCCTCTGTTTTTGCCGAGCACCCAGGCCTCACAACTCATGCGGTGCACGATGTAGACGTTGGAGACCACCCCCACTTTAAATCAGTGCCCTATCGTGTACCTCCCATTAAACTTCCGGCTCTCCGAGCGGAATTAGGCTACATGTTGGAGAGGGGGCTGATTGAGAAAGGGGCGGTTAGGTGGACATCTCCCGTCACTCTGCAGCCTAAACCAGACGGCAAGGTCAGGTTTTGCATTGACTTCAGGCGGTTGAACGGCTTAACCCCCACCAATGCCTACCCTCTTCCCCGCGTAGATGACAGTGTTGACAAGATCGGGTGTGCACGTTACCTGACCAAGGTGGATCTTGTCAAAGGCTACTGGCAGGTGCCGTTGTCGGAGCGGGCGAAGCAGGTGTGCTTGTGGTGGATGGGAACACTTACCGTTGCAACGTTATGCCGTATGGGTTGAAGAATGCACCTGCAACCTTCCAATGCCTGATGAATGAGTTAGTGGCGGAGATTCCTAACTGTACCGTTTATCTAGATGATGTAATAATCTACGATGATGACTTTGAAAGCGATTGCGAGCACATCGGGGCATTGTTCAGGAAGCTGAGTGAGGCTCATTTGGTGGTCAATCTGGGCAAATGCGATTTTGTTCGGGCAACTGTGCAGTACTTAGGGTTTGTGGTAGGGTTAGGCCGGGTGTGCCCCCCCCCCCCCCCAAACTAAGATACAGGCTATTAACCAGTTCCCCAGGCCGACCACCAAGCGACAAATCATGAGATTCTTGGGCATGATAGGGTATTATCGGAGATATATCCGCGGATACTCCTCGGTGCTGGCTCCTCTGACTGACCTACTTGCAAAGACGAAAAGTTTTTGTGGGCACCTGAGTGTGAGAAAGCATTCTCCCTGGTGAAGCATCTTTCGTGCACTCACCCCATACTCAGGGCCCCAGACTTCTCGAGACCTTTTCAGCTAGCGACAGATGCTAGCGGTGTAGGGGCTGGTGCCGTCTTGTTGCAAACAGACACAGAAGGTGTGGAACACCCAGTAAGTTTCTTCTCTAAGAAGTTCAACTCAGCACAAAAGAACTATTCAGTGGTAGAGAAGGAGCTTCTGGCCATTGTGCTGGCACTCAGGTACTTTGAAGTGTATGTTCCCGCTTTTGGCCCAGTCATGGTGATCTACACTGACCACCACCCTTTGAAGTTTTTGAATCAGTTCCACAACCGGAATATGAGGCTAACAGATGGTCCTTAATGTTGCAGGAGTACAACCTAGACATTCGCCATATTGCCGGTTGTGACAACGTGATAGCGGACTGTTTGTCTAGGGTGGAGGACCCAGGGTAGATCACCACAGGTGTGTTGGGTTGAGTGGAGAAAAATTAGGCTTGCCCCTGTAGTGCAAAGCCGCCAAAAACACTATTAAAATAATACAAAAACCTCACATAAAAACTCTTTCTTTTGATAGTATATAAGTGCAGTATGTTACAGCAAGAATCTAAGACATTCTGAGTTTTTGTTCGTAGTAGGCTAGGCTTGGTGAAGCTTGCTCGTTGAGCGTAGTATTGTTAAGTGATACTATTATTTTGGGGAAGTGTTGTGTAGATTTTTTTTTTATATAATGAAGTGTTTTTACGTTTGTGATTGTGCCTTGTTTTTCACAACTTGGGGAGTAGCTGGGTGATGCGGGGTTTGTGGGCATTCTGTCTGGTCAGATGTGGCGTTTACCTGAGGTTAAAATGTCCCACATCTTGGGCGGGGTGTTACGCTGGCCAGCTTGCCAGAATGTACTCGTGACTCGCTAGCACTCGCCGCGGAAGTTAAATGGGCTATAATAATCGTAGAACGATGTTCTTTCTTAGTATTCGTGTTGTCACAGACAGATCAGTGTTTGCCTTTATTCTTGTCTGTGACACTTAGAAGTATTTTATATCCATAGTAGTGATTATAATATGCAGCGCGTGAGAGAGAGAGGGGAGAGCGAGGCGGTAATGTGTGTGCGTATGTACGTGTGCATTCCTCGCTCGGTGGGCCCGCTCGCTCGCTATTGGACGGCGGGCCTGGCGTGATGTATGACGTCAGCTTGTTCTGGTGACGTAGTGGCCTGTGGTTGGTCGCCGCCCTCCTTTGCCCAGTGGTGGGGCTCCTACCCTCTCCTCTCCTTAGAGCATGGCATTGGT
The DNA here is from genome assembly GCA_032716605.1 of Paralithodes platypus. Classification (NCBI taxonomy): domain Eukaryota; kingdom Metazoa; phylum Arthropoda; class Malacostraca; order Decapoda; family Lithodidae; genus Paralithodes; species Paralithodes platypus. The sequence continues at coordinate 7,186,247 of CM064503.1, read as the reverse complement.
GCGTTTGGTCCTAGACGTCCCTCGCATTCTGTCTCACATCTAACCCCCTTTACTGCTTTGCCTCTCTCTGAACTTCTTCTTTCCAATACTTCTTATCTTTATTCAATTACCCATCCCTTCTGGTTCTCGCATACGACTTCCATAGTCGGCCAGTTGTATTACCAGCGCCTGTTCTCACATATATGTTTTGCACTAGCTTTAGAGGTTATTAGAATCATAGTCACATGGAGTCATACTGTTGGGTGCTTCTAATTATTTGGTTGTTCTTTATTACTATTTAATGCTAGACAGTGGAGGGTACCTTTGGTCGTTGTCTGTGTTATGTATATGGCAAGTCAGAACCTGTACGACTTCGACGGAGCTAGGTAGCCTGTAGTACACCCTTGTGCATATTTTCCTTTGCGAGCTTAGCAGTATACAAGCGAAGGGCTTTTTCCTACTCTTGCTTGTATACTTGCTAACTCATTTTGTTGACCTTTGAGGAGAGCCAGGGTAAGACCAGATACTTGAGATCTGGACTTACCAAGAGAGCTTCCTAGTCACTTAACGTAAGATAAGGGAAATCTGTTCAGGGGAGACAGTAGGCTGCGAGCATGCTTGAGCTCTGCCTAGGCTTCCTGTACCTTTATGCTGCTGCTAGACTTTATTAGTAAGAAAGACAGCATTTTGTTTATTAACTTTAACTGCGTATGCTTTAGCAATTATTCACGTATTGTTTTAGCCTAGGTTGATGCATAGTGCACAACCCAGTATGGCTGTTACTTTGGCTAAGGAAGTAGTGTTTTTGAGTTGCTGTTGTTAGTGCTGTCACAGAGTTGTTGCACTCTCTTGTTTCCATATATATGTATCCTACTTTTAGGTGTATTTAAGATACACGCTTTGGTGTCCTGCCCCTGCATTATTTCTGTTCTATATTCGACGAGCATCTTAGAGCATCAGATGTTTTCAGAAGATTCCATTTCTGTTTGCTGTAGGACTAGACTTCAAGTGTTTTCATAGAGCATTGAAGAGTTTAGTGTTGAGTTCAGACTCACACTAAAGATAACGTAAGCATATAACCTTTTATTAAATCTTGTCATAGTTTATTTAAGCATTGTTATTACTTGAGAGCTTTTTATTAACGTAATTACTCTTGTTGTGAGTAGGCTTTGCCGTCACCGGATAGCCTTTGTAGAAGTACACTTAACCCAGTTAATTGATACCCCGTTATCCAGTAGATTAACTCTGGAGGGTTTAAGTGTTTTGTTCACCGGCTTAATAGTTCAAGGGTTTGGAATTAGCGTACCGTTGTTGCAGATCTAGCCTATCTTGTAGTCCAATATTAAGTGCCCTTGTTTATTTCGTTGTGCCGGTCATAACAGAGGACGTTTGGGTCTATAAGGCAAGACTGGGGCGGTGCAGGGAGTTAAGGGAGCCCACCTCGCCTTGTTTCTCTTTCTCTCCCTCTCTCTCATTGGCTTGTATCCATTCGGCCCCATTCAGCCTACTGTTTAAAGACGTTTACCCCCATCCAGGTGTCAATATTTTCCTAGTGAGCGGAAGCGAGCCAGCATATATATATTTTTGTTTTGACAGCAAGCTAAATTTGTACATTTTTCGATAGAAAAATTTCTCCGGCAAAGTCGGATTTCTCCATACAATGCTGGCTCGCTATCGCTCGCCAGGAAAAATCGACACCTGGATGGGGATAAACGTCTTAAAATAGTTGGCTGAATGGGGCTGAATGGATACAAGCCAGAGAAAGAGAGAAAATGAGAGCAAGATAAAAAAAAAAAAAAACGGTGACCCCTCTTAACCCTTTGGCTGCGGCTATGTTTGGGCTATTTAGGGCATATTCAGGCACTCCTGAATGATATATCAAGCATCTGCATTAAATGAAGTGTATTCTGCCGAAAACTAGGCGAAAATAGCTTCAAAATGACACCAGAACGGACTATGTACGTGGTCTGGTTCACCCGCAGTGGTGCCAGTGAAACGCGGGAACCCCGCTATTATGAAACACTCGCTCGCTTGGCTACACTGGTGAGAGAGACAAAGAGACACCCGCGCGAGACACAGCCTCGCTCAGTGAGCCGCTCGGTGCTCTGAGGGTCGGAGGTGGGCCCCTCACGCTCCCGCCCACTGACACTCGATTTTTACGATTTTACAGGCTTTTAAAGCCTGGAAATTGCTGGAACTTGCCAGGACGTTCCAGAACGTCACCCGCAGCGAAAGGGTTAAAGAGTACGGTCGCGCTAATAGGGTTCTCGGACATCTCAACCAGTAGCTCTCAACCAGTGCTAAATCAACCAAGACCAACCAAACCAGTGCCAAAATATAGTACTAACCTAACCTAACCTAACCTAACCGTATTGGTTGATTTGGTACTGGTTGAGAGCAACTGGTTGAAATGGTCTACTGGTTGAGATGTCCAGTCACCGCTAATAAGTCATGTATCGGCATCAATTATGTTTTGATCAATAATTGGTATCAGCCATATTTACACATGATTTCTTGTTTTTGAGTGAGATATATATACATTCATGTTCCTACACTTACCCGCCCTATTCAACATCTGACAGACATTAATACAGCACAGAGCAAGCCAAACGTAATGACAGCAAAGATACGACTTATTAGCACCACTGTACAGTCGCGCTAATAAGTCATGTCCCAGCTGGCATTACGTTTGGCTTGATCTGTGCTGTATTAATGTCTGTCAGATGTTGAATAGGGTAGTTAAGTGTAGGAACATGTTTTTATATTTCACTCGATATGAAGGAATGAAGCTTAGATATTGCTGATACCAATTATTGATCAAAACATACTTGGTGCCGAGACATGACTTATTAGCACCACTGTACATTATTTTGATTGCTTGTATCTTTGCTATCTTCGTTAAGGGGGGTCACCTGCTTGTTTATCTTTCTCTCCTTTTCTCTCTTTCCTTGGCTTGTATTCATTCGGCCCCATTCAGCCAACTGTTTTAAGACGTTTATCCCCATCCAGGTGTCGATTTTTTCCTGGCGAGGGATAGCAAGCCAGCATTGTATGGAGAAATCCGGCTTCGCCGGAGACATTTTTCTATCGAAAAATGTACAAATTTAGCTTGCTGTCAAAATAAAAATATATATATGCTGGCTCGCTACCGCTCGCCAGGAAAATATTGACATCTGGGTGGAGGTAAACGTCTTAAAACAGTAGGCTTAATGGGGCCGAATGGATACAAGCCAAAGGGGAGAAGGAGAGAAAGAGAAAAAAAGCGAGGTGGGCCCCCTTAATTATTTTGATTGGTTTTATTATCTTTTTAATGTCGGTTGTGTATTTTTATGATTGTTTGTATCTTTCCGATCTTCGTTATTGTGATACAAACACCATATGAGGAGGAGCACTTTATTGACAACGTTTCGCATATAGCTTCATCAGACTTGTATATTTTCTATCTTATTTATTGTATATTATTTGTGATTGCTTGATGGAGGTCTGGGGTCTAACGAGAATAATAAATATATATATATATATATATATATATATATATATATATATATATATATATATATACTGTATATATATATATATATATATTCTTTAATACATACGAGGTTGAAAGAAATGGCAATTTCTGCGTTGGAAATTTTATTATTCAAAGTTTCCAGGTCTCTGATGAGTTTTTGCTGGGTGGCAGGAAGTAGATGAATGAGGTTAGCAAAATTCATGGTGGTACAGGGTTACATTAATGTATATGATGATACAGGATATAAGACACGTTTCACTGGACAACCAGCATTATCAAGTAAGGATAGAATGATATAAAAGGTAAACAGGAAGGGTATATATAGAGGGTGGAGGATCAGAGGAGGCGAAAATCAGGGGGCAAAAGTCTGCTATTGGTGGAGGGGTATTCTAGGAGTGTTAAAGAGAGATCCGCGTCACGCAGGCGCCCTGGATGCGGTAAGGTGGTGGTCGGTTGGCGGGGTCGAAGCTGATTGGCTGCGTGTCGAGGGGCGTGGCCTAAGTTGCGTAGTACTTGTGGCGCCGGCAGAAGACGAAGCTGAAGGAGGTAGCGCGGGGGGCTGCGTCAAGGGCACCGGGGGGCGAGGGGGGGGCGTTAGGTCCTGTAGGATAGTGCCTTTTGGCAGAAGGAAGGATCTGAAGGTCCAGAGTTTGGTTGTTGATGTTAGGATGTAAGGCTTGGATATATAACGCTTCGAGTATAGGTAATCTCCTTGGGTCACTTTCTTTATCGAGTATGGTGGTGTGTTTCTCTAACTCGTTGCGTGTGAGGTGGGGGTGGTTAGGGGTGAGATAGTGGTCTTTGATGGCTCCAGCCTGAAGGTGAAGAGTTAACCGACGTGAAAGACGAGTCTGCGTCATGCCAATATAGGAATGAGGTCCACAGTCCTCATAATTACAGGTATGTTGGTAAATGACGTGATCGTCGGTCATCGGGCTCTTTATCTTGGTGGAAGCTGGTTTGTTGCGGAGAACGAGGTTGGAGGTCTTGGGGGATTTGTAATAAATTATTAATTTGATTTTGTTTTCCGGGTTGGTTGGGTGGACATGCTTGGAGATTTTTTCTTTTAAGACGGCCTCGTCATTTTTGTGTTCAGAGGACATAAAATTGCGGTAGAAGATCTTAATTTTATTGGGGGGGTCAATGTTGGGAGGGCTTTGGGTGTACCATTTTTCAAGATGGTGGTTGATGGTGCTGGAGATGTCGGAGTTGGAGTATCCGTTATTCACTAAAACTTGGGATAGTTTTTCTACTTACTGGTGGGTGTCGGCCCAGGTAGAGCATTGCGTGAGGGCTCTCCTTACATAAGCGGAGATGGAGGATAGAAGATAACGGCGGGGGCATTCACTATCGCCGTTGCGACATTGTCCTGTGTTAGTTGATTTAGTGTAGACGGTGGTTTTAATCCCATGGTCGTTCAGAGCTACGAGGATGTCAAGGAAGGTGAGTTGTCCATTGTTTGATTTTTCAAAGGTGAAGTTAAGTCCGGAGGAGGTCATGAAGCGACGCTGGAGTTCCTGTAGTTCGTGGAGGTCCTTGATTTGCAGGAAGATGTCATCCACGTATCTACAGTAGACGGCAGGTCGTTGGGCAGCTAGGAGCTCTTCCTCGATGGTACCCATAAGAAAGTTCGCAAAAAGAACTCCTAGGGGGCTGCCCATTGCCACACCGTCTATCTGCTTGTACATGTTGCCCCGGGGGCAAAGGAAGGGGGCCTCCTTGTTACATAGCTCCAGCAGTATTTTCAGGGCCTTCTCCGGGATGTCCAGTGTTGGTGTATCAGGGCAATGGTAAATTCGACGTAGAATCATGTCAATGGTTCTATCCACTGGCACGTTGGTGAACAGGCTTTCTACGTCGAGGGAGGCGATTGTGTGGTTGTTGTTCCGGGGGGCGTCTTGTAAAATTTCCAAGAAATCGTGGGCTGAGTTAAGGTTGTATTGGCTGGGCACGTAGGGGGTGAGGAGGTTGTTCAGGGCCTTGGCGATCTGGTAGGTGGCAGTGGGGATCTGGGAGATGATGGGGCGGAGGGTGTTCCCAGGTTTGTGTGTTTTGATGGTTCCGTACGCATAACCAGGGGTGTATTCTCCGACGAGTTTTTTAAGGTGGACCCCTCCATCTCCGCTTATGTAAGGAGAGCCCTCACGCACTGCTCTACCTGGGCCGACACCCACCAGGAACTAGAAAGACTATCCCAAGTTTTAGTGAATAACGGATACTCCAACTCCGACATCTCCAGCACCATCAACCACCATCTTGAAAAATGGTACACCCCAACCCTCCCAACATTGACCCCCCCCCCCCCCCCCCCCAATAAAATTAAGATCTTCTACCGCAATTTTATGTCCTCTGAACACAGAAATGACGAGGCTGTCTTAAAAGAAATAATCTCCAAGCATGTCCACCCAACCAACCCGGAAAACAAAATTAAATTAATAATTTATTACAAATCCCCCAAGACCTCCAACCTCGTTCTCCGCAACAAACCAGCTTCCACCAAGATAAAGAGCCCGATGACCGACGATCACGTCATTTACCAACATACCTGTAATTATGAGGACTGTGGACCTCATTCCTATATTGGCATGACGCAGACTCGTCTTTCACATCGGTTAACTCTTCACCTTCTGGCTGGAGCCATCAAAGACCACTATCTCACCCCTAACCACCCCCACCTCACACGCAATGAGATAGAGAAACACACCACCATACTCGATAAAGAAAGTGACCCAAGGAGATTACCTATACTCGAAGCGTTATATATCCAAGCCTTACATCCTAACATCAACAACCAAACTCTGGACCTTCAGATCCTTCCTTCTGCCAAAAGGCACTATCCTACAGGACCTAACGCCCCCCCTTGCCCCCCGGTGCCCTTGACGCAGCCCCCCGCGCTACCTCCTTCAGCTTCGTCTTCTGCCGGCGCCACACGTACTACGCAACTTAGGCCACTCCCCTCGACACGCAGCCAATCAGCTTCGACCCCGCCAACCGACCACCACCTTCCCGCATCCAGTGCGCCTGCGTGACGCGGATCTCTCTTTAACACTCCTAGAATACCCCTCCACCAATAGCAGATTTTTGCCCCCTGATTTTCGCCTCCTCTGATCCTCCACCCTCTATATACCCTTCCTGTTTACCTTTTATATCATTCTATCCTTACTTGATAATGCTGGTTGTCCAGTGAAACGCGTTGTATAGCCTGTATCATCATGTACATTAATGTAACCCTGTATCACCATGAATTTTGCTAATCTCATTCATCTACTTCCTGCCACCCAGCGAAAACTCATCAGAGACCTGGAAACTTTGAATAATAAAATTTCCAACGCAGAAATTGCCATTTCTTTCAACCTCGTATGTATTAAAGAAAATGTATTACCTTGCTTTACTAATATATAATTATATATATATATATATATATATATATATATATATATATATATTGTTACGTATCTTGATCCTCAAGTGGTTAACTTGATGAATCTAGATAGCACAGAGATATATATTAAGGTATCAGTCAGCTGAAGGCAAAACAAAAGTAAAATCTAATAAAATAATTTCCTGTTGTTGCTTCCTTTCCTTTTGGATCTTAGGACTTAGTATCCTTTATTGACTGATACTCTTTAATTATGAAAAATACTGAAACTAATTAAAGTCATGTAGTATTTATAAAGAATTATTATTTAACCGAAGCTTAGTAGGCTATGGTTATGAACCGAATAAGTATAGCTAAAGAAGGACTATTAATTTATAAAAAGTCTTGAAAGATAAATATTAAAGTAAGAATATTTCTGTCTCTTACCCTTTTTGAAATGAATAGATAGTTTTCTTCCATGTCCTTTTATTTATATTTAATGTAATTATTCTTGGTTCTTGTCTTACGTTAATAGTATTATATTATTATTATCATCAGGAGTAATATCAAAGTCACATAAAAAGTTAGATATATATTTAATAATTAGTTAAATGTATTTCTTAACCACGTAACATTGAGGTTTGATTATGAGTAAATAAAGTTACAGGATCGTTTCATAGATTCGATTCAGGTCTCACTCAAATAATATGAAAAGCAAAATATAATATTTTGAAGCAAAAGAATTTTCTTCAGCTTAGGAAATCACTAGAAGTAATATTAACACAGCCATGTTAGTCTAAGGCGATATTACTAATAGAGACAATAGCATCACCGTACTAAGCACCATTAAGCACTGTAAGCTTAATTCAAAGAAAATGAAAGAACTCGTAAGTATTAATATAAAACAATAGTATTACTTTCATCATAACCCAATTACTTAAAGAGTTGCTTTAGTCCACAAGTTAGTCAACTAAAATAGTTAAGTACATAATAATAGCGTTAACGTTAATTCCCAATCAAATAGTTAAGTACATAAATAGTAGCGTTAACGTTAATTCGCAATCAAATAGTTAAGCACGTAATAGTAGCGTTCACGTTAATTCCCAATCACATATCTCACTAACCAACATAACATAAGTGTTTACACCGAACACACTTAACACACATTTATATAATCTGACTGACAGTCACAATCCCATTATAATACTTCACCCCGTCTTCCTCCAGCTGCAAGTTCACCTTCCCCAACTCCAAATGAGACTGATTTGAATGCCCACAACTCGGGTCTTATATACCAAACAATGATGGTGTAGGAACGAATCAGGAGGCGGCGGGTGGTGCCGGCGCCAATCATAGCTCCTCGAATCACATAACAGGTGCGTGGTCCATTCACAGCTCCTGGCGTCGATCATACGTCATAGCATCGGTCATAGAGGTGTGAAGGCTAGCATGCTGGTATGGGGGGAGATGGTTTGCCCACTCGCTCGTTCGCTCGCTAGTCTGCTTCACCACTGGGGTAGTTTGGCTCCTTGAACTCTAATTCTAACTCTTAAATTAACATACAGGGCTCCGTATGTCAGACCTCCCCCCTAGAAAAGAGTTGAAGGAGTATAGTACATAATATTAAACATAATACATAAATAGATTCACCACCAGATTGGCAACAGCAAGATTATAATGAGGATATAATAAGGATATCACCCAAAGTAGGCAACGTCTCCAGGTACCACATCAGAACATAGCCGGAACGTAGCTGGAGCGTTATTCGAACTGCAAGGCATCTCACAGCTGAAGGCTTAAAAGCGCACTACAAAAGCATGATATTTACCCCGCTACAAGGGAGAGCTAATTGCCAAAATCCTCTCATTAAATTATACTTACTGCTGCATGAGGCCAAACTGGTAAATGCAATCTTTGATCCGTGGCAGTGGGTAGGTATCGTTTCTTTGTGACAGCATTGACTTGCCTATAGTCCATACATAACCTATGGCTCCCGTCTGGCTTTGGCACAAGTATGACCGGACTACTCCACTGGCTTAAGGCCCTAGTGATCAGTCATTAGAAGAAATCATAAAGTCAAGCTCGACCTGCAGTATACTCCTGCGTTGTGGCGAGACACGGTAGGGGGATAGTTTAATGGGAGTTGCATCCCCTACGTCGATGTCGTGCACGGCCAAAGAAGCGAGCCCTGGAGTATCACGGAACACATTGGGAGACTGAGATAAAACAGAGATTAGTTGGTTCGCTTGATCAGAGGGAAGATGACATAGTTAGATGGTAATTCCCTCAAAGCCACTGAATTATACTGAAAGTTGGATAGGCTACATGACAAGTCAAAGTCTGCATGGATACCTTCAGGCTCTGGAACAGTCTGTTGCGGGTCAGTAAGAGAACTGAAGACTTTGTCCGCACCAGGCTGCTCACAGGTCCTGACATTCACTGCCACAGTGGGAGAATCTGGAGGAGAGGAATCAGGGGACCTATGGTAGGGCTTCAACATATTTATATGGAATACTTGTGTGGGCTTTCTCCTGTCTGGGGTAGTTACTAGATAATCGGTAATGCTCACCCTCCGAATGATCTTATATGGGCCCCTGAACTTGGCAGATAAAGGTTGGCCAAAAACTAGCTCATTAGGGGAAAAACCCAGGGATTCAGTTGAAACCTCACGAGTAGCAAATAAAAGAAAAGGTACCCCCTTATCCCACTCAACTCCGGTCTCTGTACAATACTTACGTAACATTCCCTTTAATGTCTGATGATATCGTTCGAGAACCCCTTGAACTCTCTGGGTGGTAGGTGCTAGACTTTACATGCTCGATACCCAACTCCTTCAGGGACTGCTGGAAAATGTTAGAGGTAAAATTAGTTCCTTGATCACTTTGCACCTCATGGGGGAAACCCATTCTGGTGAAAAATTTGAGCAGTTCCTTGATTACAGTTGGAGCAGAGGTAGTCCTTAAGGGTATAGCCTCTGGGTAGCGAGTTGCCATGTCCATGATAGTTAATAAATAAATGTTACCTTGGGAAGTCTTAGGCAATGGGCCTACAATGTCCACTACCACCCGAGTAAAGGATTCTCGAAAACGGGCAAGGGCACCAGAGGATGTACAGGCACCTTCTGATTGAGTTTTCCTGTCATCTGGCAAGTGTGACACACTCTACAAAACTCCACTACATCTGCACGCATTCCTGGCCAGTAAAAGTGGGATCTGATTCTGTCTAGAGTTTTTCCTCACACCTAGGTGTCCTGCCAATGGTATACAATGTGCCATTTCCATGATATCTCTACGACAAGGTTTGGGGACTACTACTTGATGGACGTCCCAAGCCCCGTCATCGATTGTCTGTGTGGCGGTCTCCATCTTCGCCACAATACTCCTCCTTTGAGGTAGAAACATTCACCACCCTCCTTCTCACATTCCTCTTCACTCACGGACCTGGCAGCTAACTCCTTGCATTCACGATCATCTCTCTGTAGCTCTACCAGGCCGCTAGGACAATTTTGAGGGGTTTCATGGTCATCGTTAGGGTCAAGATGAGCCATAAAGGTGTCAGATAAATCCACCTCAGTCACATCATCAGGCACAGTTGGAGCATCATTCACACTCTCATCATCCCTTTCATCAACTCTTACATTCGGTACATTTCTGTCTGAGGGAACTGCTACTTGAGACATTGAACGTTTGTCAGCACACACAGGGAAAACAGTTGGCAACTCCTTGTCGAGCTCACCGGTTAGTGGCTCGTTAACAGGGGAAAGTGACAAAATGGGGTCTGGTCGGACCTTCTCACCTGCTACATCATTCCCCAAAAGGAGTGTTACCCCAGGCACAGGGATATCTTGGGACCTACACAAAGCTATGGTGGCCTCACCCTGTAGTAACTCACATTCAATTTCGCCTTTTACCAAGTATGCATAAAACTGGCCTCCGCACCTCTCATTACAACTGGTTCGCCAGGTGGGCACTCAGTGTAAGGATTCACCATGAGGGTGCTAGTAGAACCTGTGTCTCTCAGAATTTTTACCTCATGCATGCAACCATTTAATCTCACGTTGCCAGATGAAATAAAGGGACGGTAACTGTCCTGCACTGATGGTGAAATTATTATTGGCTTAACCCTAGTGGGTTGCACCACACATGCTACTACACCCCTGTCTAGATGATTTACATTAGCTGCTAGGTACTCCTTCTGTCGAGAGTCCTGCATTAAAGGAACTTTTGGTGCTAGGTACTCCTTCTGTCGGGAGTCCTGCATTAAAGGAACATTTGGTGCTAGGTACTCCTTCTGTCGGGAGCCCTGCATTAAAGGCACACATGGAATTTGAGATACGGCGGCAACTGTCTGCCCCGATCTCTCGGTTTTTTCCTTGGCCCAGCACTGATAAGCTAGGTGGCCTCTCATGCCACAAAAAGTACATACTTTAGGGGATACGGGAAAGTTCCCTCTTTGAGCATTACTATTAGTTTGGGGCCCACCTCTGTTACCATTGCCCTGAGTCGCATTTTTAGTTGGGGGAACAATTCGGTTTTGACTAGCTGGGGAAGACGTTATAGGCTTGTGACTGGGTCGGTCAGATTTGTGATTGGGATACTTAAAATTAGAACTAGAATTATCGTAGGGCTTCTTTCCACGAAATTTGTTGTTGAGCACGTATGTGTCAGCCATGTCAGCAGCGTCGGCAAGACAATCTACCCTTTTCCCCTTTAAATGATAGGATACAGAAGAATCAATTTTCCATAGGAAATTTTCTAACAGGACCAACTCCTTCAGATCGTTGTAGCTTGTGACTTTCTTACTCTTGACCCAATGATTGAAAGTTTTAGTCATGGTCCTGGCAAATACCTTATGGGTTTCTTCTACTTTCTTCTGGTTTTTACGGAAAGATTGCCTGTAAGCCTCAGGCTGCAATTGATAGGTTTTTAGGATAGCTTCTTTGAGATTGTCATAATCCTGCCTAACTTCTGCTACTTCTGACAAATACGTGGCTCGAGCCTGCCCTGTCAAAACAGTTTGTAACATAAAAGGCCATTGATCTCTTGTCCACTTCATACCTCCAGCAACTTCCTCAAACAAAACAAAGAAATCCTGCACATTATCCTCAGTGAAAGGTGGAATGACACTAGTCATAGTCAATCCCAGAGGGGGAGCAATTACGGGAGCATTTGTATTGACATTTAGTTGAGCCGTACGATATTGATATTCATATTGTTCGGTAGTTGCACTGGCATTTATTCTGGCTAGTTCTATACTTGCGTTGGCTTGTTCGGTATTTATTCTGGCTAGTTCTATTTTTAGTCTGGCTTGTTTCGCATCGGCATTTGCTTCGGCATTTATTTTCATTCTGGCTAGTTCTAGTTCAAATATTTGATCACCGGTCAAACCAGGTGGCAATTGTTCATCAAGTTGGCTAGGTTTACTTGGGATCCCACCAACTGCTCCGTCACCCTCCCCGCCTTCTACAGGGAACAGGTGGGTTTTTATGGTCTGAGCCACCTCTACTTTAGACATGTTTGAGACAGTTAATTGGAGATGTGAGGCAAGCACTTTCAGTTCAGATTTTGACAGACAGTCAATATCAGGGGATGTGGGTTCTGATTCTATGAAAACTCGAGCATCTTCTTCATTAATTAGTTGAGGCATGATTAATATTTGATTTTTAAGTAGTGAAACGTTAATGAAACTGAGTGAAACTGTATGAAACGAATCCTGGCGAGGTCGCCACTCTTCTGTTACGTATCTTGATCCTCAAGTGGTTAACTTGATGAATCTAGATAGCACAGAGATATATATTAAGGTATCAGTCAGCTGAAGGCAAAACAAAAGTAAAATCTAATAAAATAATTTCCTGTTGTTGCTTCCTTTCCTTTTGGATCTTAGGACTTAGTATCCTTTATTGACTGATACTCTTTAATTATGAAAAATACTGAAACTAATTAAAGTCATGTAGTATTTATAAAGAATTATTATTTAACCGAAGCTTAGTAGGCTATGGTTTATGAACCGAATAAGTATAGCTAAAGAAGGACTATTAAATTTATAAAAAGTCTTGAAAGATAAATATTAAAGTAAGAATATTTCTGTCTCTTACCCTTTTTGAAATGAATAGATAGTTTTCTTCCATGTCCTTTTATTTATATTTAATGTAATTATTCTTGGTTCTTGTCTTACGTTAATAGTATTATATTATTATTATCATCAGGAGTAATATCAAAGTCACATAAAAAGTTAGATATATATTTAATAATTAGTTAAATGTATTTCTTAACCACGTAACATTGAGGTTTGATTATGAGTAAATAAAGTTACAGGATCGTTTCATAGATTCGATTCAGGTCTCACTCAAATAATATGAAAAGCAAAATATAATATTTTGAAGCAAAAGAATTTTCTTCAGCTTAGGAAATCACTAGAAGTAATATTAACACAGCCATGTTAGTCTAAGGCGATATTACTAATAAGAGACAATAGCATCACCGTACTAAGCACCATTAAGCACTGTAAGCTTAATTCAAAGAAAATGAAAGAACTCGTAAGTATTAATATAAACAATAGTATTACTTTCATCATAACCCAATTACTTAAAGAGTTGCTTTAGGTCCACAAGTTAGTCAACTAAAATAGTTAAGTACATAATAATAGCGTTAACGTTAATTCCCAATCAAATAGTTAAGTACATAAATAGTAGCGTTAACGTTAATTCGCAATCAAATAGTTAAGCACGTAATAGTAAGCGTTCACGTTAATTCCCAATCACATATCTCACTAACCCACATAACATAAGTGTTTTAACCGAACACACTTAACACACATTTATATAATCTGACTGACAGTCACAATCCCATTATAATACTTCACCCCGTCTTCCTCCAGCTGCAAGTTCACCTTCCCCAACTCCAAATGAGACTGATTTGAATGCCCACAACTCGGGTCTTATATACCAAACAATGATGGTGTAGGAACGAATCAGGAGGCGGCGGGTGGTGCCGGCGCCAATCATAGCTCCTCGAATCACATAACAGGTGCGTGGTCCATTCACAGCTCCTGGCGTCGATCATACGTCATAGCATCGGTCATAGAGGTGTGAAGGCTAGCATGCTGGTATGGGGCGAGATGGTTTGCCCACTCGCTCGTTCGCTCGCTAGTCTGCTTCACCACTTGGGTAGTTTGGCTCCTTGAACTCTAATTCTAACTCTTAAATTAACATACAGGGCTCCGTATGTCAGAATATATATATATATGAACCAATGCAAGTCTCCCCTGAAGGCAGTCTAGCATATTGGTTAACTTGGTGTACTAGACTGGGACTTTACCGTGCAACTTGCAACATTGAAACTGACGTCATATAGCTTTACTTGGTGAGGAGTGGCGATGGTCAGAGAGAGAGAGAGATAGGTAGATAAATAAGTATAGAGAGAGATTCAGATTCAGATTCAGATTCATTTTCATTTTTTTTCCATTAAATATACAATGGCTGTTCATACAATAGTACCATCTTAAACAAAGAGAGAGAGAGGGAGAGTGTGTGAGAGTGAGATAGATTTGTAGGTAGGTAGATAGATAGATAAAGAGAGAGAGAGAGAGTGTGTGAGAGTGAGTGGAATGAGATAGATAGGTAAGTAGGTAGATAGATAAGTAAGTAGATAGGTAAATAGATAGATAGATACAAAAAAAAAAAAAAAAAAAATTGTTTTTGCATAGATACTCTAACTACACAGATCTTACAATCCCAGCGAGGTGGCCAGGACTTAATCCTAGTAGAGATAGCTAACCCGAGAGTAAGGGACAGTGGAAGGAAAGGATAGGAAAGAAGGAGAGAGAGAGAGAGGGGGGTGGTCAGGACTTAATTCTAGTAGAGATAGCTAACCCGAGAGTAAGGTACAGTGGAAGGAAAGGATAGCAAAGAAGTAGAGAGAGAGAGAGAGAGAGGTGGCCAGGGCTTAATTCTAGTAGAGATAGCTAACCCGAGAGTAAGGTACAGTGGAAGGAAAGGATAGCAAAGAAAGAGAGAGAGAGGTGGTCAGGGCTTAATTCTAGTAGAGATAGCTAACCCGAGAGTAAGGTACAGTGGAAGGAAAGGATAGCAAAGCAAGAGAGAGAGAGAGAGAGGCAAAACATTTAGCTATAATCCACATTGTCAAACTCATTAAGTACGGTATTTTGAACACTGTAATGAGCTGACGTTGTAGTCTTTGAGTTTGCAACGGAAAAGAATAAAGAGCTCTCAATATAGCTCACAAGATAGACGGACAGTGTGAGTGAGTGTTGTGTGTATGTGTGTGTGTGAGAGAGAGAGAGAGAGAGAGAGAGAGAGAGAGAGAGAGAGAGAGAGAGAGAGAGAGAGAGAGAGAGAGAGAGAGAAACGCAGACTGAGTGTGTGTGTGTGAGAGTGAGAGAAAAAGAGAGAGTGAGTGAGAGTGAGACAATGGGCAACAACAAAGTTAATGTTGCGTATCTCCAATGGCAGGCAGGAGAGAGAGTACAAAGGAGTACAAAGGAAATCAAGCAACAACAGCTAGTGACCCTTCTAGGCTGCTTGTCCTCCAAAACACTGAGGATCAAGTGTCCAAACAGTGTTTATAGTGGGTAAGGGAACATTGGAAAGAAACTAATGTCCGTGGCAGGATTAGGAAGTTAGTAGGGGACAGATGGGTTAGTAACTGAGGGGAGGATAAAATAAAGTTATTCATTTACAAACTCAGTCAGTCGCGGGTTTGATGCGAGATATATGTC
>CM064503.1:7160390-7165390 GCA_032716605.1 Paralithodes platypus | reverse complement strand
TAGACAACATTTGGGAATTTTAGTAAGTTCAGGAAAGAGCTCTCGTAGTCAAGGGGTAAAAACGCTTTGATGGATCACTTATCTCAGTTAAATTATATCCTTAATTAATATATTTCCACTATAATAATATGTACTGACGGAAATTCAGTGCGATTTTTCACAAAGTTTGTTCAAATTTTTTCTTTATGTCTTGATGCACACCTCATAAGATCTTCACGCCTATTTTGCACAGTGACACAATACAGATAAAATAACACACACACACACACGTACAACAACAGCAACAACAACACAGCAATAATAACAACAATAGCAACAAAAACACAACACCCTAACAAAGACACACTTACAAGCAAACAGTCCCTTATTCCACTAAACTACGAGTGTGTGATACAAGTGAGTGAGGGTACACACACACACACACACACACTAACAATATAAACAACAACACAAACAAATACAGTGTGCTACAAGTGGATGAGGGTGTTGTAGTGGCATTCTAAGAAATGGTTGACAATACACACACACACACACACACACACACACACACACACACACACACACACACACACACACAATAAAACAACCAACAACAACAACAACAACAACCAAAACAACAACAACAACAACAACAACAACACAAACAAATACAGATACACATACAAATACACATACAAAAACAAGTGGGATAGCATGGACAGACAGACAACAACACTCACTGTACATTGTAATCATGCTATCAGTCAGATGTCCGCTTTAAAGGAGGGGGGGGGGGTTTCTGGACCCCCTTATCCCTCATGCTTAGCCCTATTAGTTTTGACATTTTAAGATGTTCGCCCCATTAGTTTGTCTATTTCAAGACCTTTCGCCCCATATGTTTGTCATTTTGAAGACCTTTCGTGACATTAAGGTGTTGATTTGTTCCAAGCGAGCGATAGCGAGCCTGAAATTTAGGAGGAACCGACCTTCGACCGGGACAATATTCTACCGAAAAATTTACAATTTTATCTCAAAGAGAGGTCTCGGGGGTGTTTTATTTAAGTTCGATGGAGGTCTAGGGAGTAAACGAAAATATTAACAATACTAGTTAATAAACAAAAAAAGGAAAGCGAAAAGAAAAACAAAACGAGTATGAGAAAGCGCGACAGACTACACTCCCTGGACATCGTAATCTGTCAGTCAGTGTAGTTGTCAGTTCAATCCTGTGTGTCAATCCAGGCCATTCAGAGCCCAGTTGTCTTAGTTCAACCCTCTCGGTACGGGTGGGACGTTTTCTTTATTGGATTTCAGTTACATTTAGACGATTTTGTAAAGCTTAGGAACGATATATGGCATCTAAAAGGATTAATGATCATTGTGTGTGCCCTTTTAATGGGTAGACGTCCTTTCTAACCTGAATACACTCGTCTCATAGTTACCAGAATATAATGAAAAGGACATAACCGGTACTGTATGGGTTAACCCTTTGACGATTATGACGCATTTTGACGCATCCTACCACACACAAGCAAGCTCCTCCTACCACACACAAGCAGGCTCCTCCTACCACACACAAGCAGGCTCCTCCTACCACACAAGCAAAAAGTGTGATACAAGTTGGTGAGTTCTGAGTTGTAATCTTGCAATCTGTGCGTCCGTTCAATTGTGTCTCATTCCCGTCCTTCCTGAGCCTTTGCCTATGTTTAACATCACTCATAACTAAAATATCATGACATAGCACACATACAAGTTGACACAAGAAGAACAACAATTCAACACACATATAAACACTAACATTAATAACATCAACGGCCACAGTGGCCGAATACACTGAGTTACTGTACTCTAGGCACAGGGCTCAGGTACCAGTAGCACTGGTTCGATTCATATTTGTTTTCACAAACTCACTAATTAATTTACAAATAAACCTAACTAGTGAAATCAATGAAAGTAATGAATACATGTGGTACTCCAAGGACTCGAACCTAGGATACTCACACCGAAATTCCGCACACTTAGCACTAAGCTATCAAGACAGTTGATACCTGCAGGTGAGGTTTCTGTCAAAAACATTCCTGACTGTGGAGGTTAGGTGTGAATACCTTTGGGTTCCACCTTGTTCCCTGCCCAAATCCTACCCCTTCTGGAGGTATGTAGGCACCCTTGTGGCAGCCAAAGTCAACCTGTTGACTACTTGGGATAAGTTAGGTTAAGGAATTGTGTATTTTCAGCTTCATTGGCTGCCGGCTCGAAATAAACCTATCATTACCGTATTTATTATTATCACACACACACACACACACACACACACACACACACACACACACACAGAGCCCGTAGCCTAGTAGGTAGAGCTCTCGTCTCACACACGAGGGGTCGGGGGTTCAATCCCCGGCCGGGCGAGACAAATTGGGCTTGTCTCCTTTCATGTGTTAGCCTCAGTTCACCTAGCTGTAAATAGGTACCTGGAATAAGTGGACGACGTTGTGACGTCCCATCTGGGGTTGGCAAAAATGGTACAAGGCGAGATGGGTATCATATGGTTCACCTAAGCTGATGGCTACCTAAGCCTTCGGGCGAGACGGTACCGTCTATAGTGAGAATGGTACCATACAGATCCACCCTAAGCCTTCGTTTCCGATGTCGCCAATTGGCTAAAAATACAGACTACACACACATCCACAGCCATTCCAACAGTACATAAAACACTTAACATGCATTTCACGCAATACATTCCCAGTTAAGGAGGCGCGATAATAATGAGCTTAGCTCGCATTGCGTGGATTCCCCTTGACGAACAAGTAACTGAGTAACTGAGTAACACACACACACACACACACACACACACACACACACACACACACACACACACACACACACACACACACACACACACACACAAGCAAACAGCCCTACCCCACTAAAGTCCCAGTGTGTGGGTGGTGCATGGGGTGGTGTGGTGCCATTCTTAGAAGTGTTTGACAGAGTGACCAGCGTCCTACCACACTCACCCGGCATTGTAATCATCCCATCAACTCTCTATCTACTCAATTCTACCTCAATTTCCCTTCCCTTCTATTCCCAAAGCCAGTGTCACACGAGATATTTCGATGAGCAAGTTTTGTCTCGTAATAATTCGAGACTCTTTCGCATTGGCATCATCGGAAGCTTAACTAAAATTAGATTATGTTACGTAGCTGAATTCGGATAAAGCTTCAATTTGGGAACTGCCAGAATACAATTGCTCGTAAAAATTGACGAACAAATAAAGCTCGTGTGACACCGCCTCAAGAGAAGATGCACCGTTTTTTGGTCTATTAATTAATAGAAGGCCGTGGCTTGACACGAGGTAGAAAGGGGACCAGCAAAAAGATCCACCTATCCTTAACAGCCAGGGTCACACGATAGTTTTTCCCGTCAACAGTTATCGGCAACCCTGATCTGGCAGCTTATAAGTTAACCCTATTTTGTCCGAGGGGAGGTCTTTTTGGATCTTCCCTGTTTCAGAATCGATCCATTAGCTTAGAGATAACAAGACGCTTCATCCCATTCAGGTGTCGATTTTTTCTGGGCAAGCGATAGCGAGCCTGTAACTTAACATTTACAGCCCATAATTATGCTCTAGCCCTTTTCTAGTTATAGAGGCTAGGGTTCACGATTTCTAGCCTACCTATTTGGAACAGGGTATAGTAGGATAGTCAAAACGGTCAGATTCCAATACGGCCGCACTCCTAAACGCCCACAACCAATACGTACACGAAACGACACAAAAACCTAACTTAACCGCGTGGCCGATTAGGATTATGGTATTTTTTATCTGTGGCACTATTGGATGTGGCCGTTCTGTTTGTAATAATTTAGAAATAGCCGTTTAGGAGTGTGGCCGCTTAGGAGTGTGGCCGTTTCGGAGCGTGGCCGTTTAAGAGTGTGGCCGTTTTGGAAAGTGGCCGTTTAGGAGTATGGCCGTTTAGAAGTGTAGCCGTTTAGGAGTGTGACCGTTTTGGAGTGTGGCCGTTTAGGTGTGTGGCCGTTTTGTCATGTCTCCGTTGACCCTATGGCCAATTTCAGTTAAGGGGATAGTGACTATTTTTAGTCTATTAATTTATTCATCTATTTTTTAGTTTCCTTCCTTAAACCTCTATCAAGCTTTAAAAACACTCCCTAGACACCCCCCCCCCCTCCTTCAAGTTAAATTTGTAAATTTTTCGGTAGAAAAAGTTCCCGGCCAAAGGCCGGTTTCTCTTAAAAATATAGCCTCGCTATCGCTCGCCAGGATAAAATCGACAACTAAATAGCACGAAAGGTCTTAAAATTGACAATAAAATGGGGTGAAAGGTCTTAAAATCGTCAAACTAATGGGCCGAACGTCTTATAATCTCAAAACTAATGGGGCTAAACATGAGGAAGAAGGGGGACCAGAAAAACGACCCATCTCCCCTTAAATAAAAACCAAATTTGCCAAACCTAAGCTCACACGGTCACCCGGTCCAATTTCCGCTGCCCCGGACGCTAATGGACTTCAAAGCGCTTATGTGTCCCGGACCAGCATTTCCATATTAGAGTGAAAATGGGGGGGGGGGGTATTTTATTTGGGGGTAGTTATTTTATAGGGGCGGGGGAGTTATTTTATAGGGGGGGAGAGTTATTTTATAGGGGGGGGGGGTGAGTTTTTTTATAGGGGGAGAGTTATTTTATAGGGGGAGTGAGTTATTTTATAGGGGGTGAGTTATTTTATAGGGGTGAGTTATTTTATAGGTTTATAGGGGGGGTTATTTTATAGGGGGAGAGTTATTTATAGGGGGGAGTTATTTTATAGGGGGGGGCGAGTTATTTTATAGGGGGGGAGAGTTATTTTATAAGGGGGGGGGGGTATTTTAGATGTGCGCGCTCTAGTCGGCTCGCTCTCGTTCATCCGGTCAGTCGTCATGAGAGGCCTTTATAGAGCTTGGTTAAATCGCTTATAGTGTTATAGCCGGAATTTAAGAGCAGGTATCGGTTCTTCCTATATTGCATGCTCGCTC
>CM064503.1:6912890-7155390 GCA_032716605.1 Paralithodes platypus | reverse complement strand
CTCCTTAACTGTACCTTAATTCCCATCCATTCATACGCAGACGACTCAACCTTACACTACTCCATTAGTTTTCAGAACGCCCCAGCCAGCAATCCCTCAACGACAAACGTAATGAAGCCATAGAACTCTTAAATTCTGATCTAAATACTATTTCCAATTGGGGCAGAGAAAACCTTGTTAACTTTAATGCTTCCAAAACCCAATTTCTCCATCTATCTACCCGTCAGGATCTCCCAGCGGACTATCCCTTATTCTTCAACAATACAAAAATCAACCCTTCATCTTCTCTCAATATTCTTGGTGTCTCTTTTTCTTCTGCTCTCATTTGGAAGGACCATATTACCAGTCTTGCTAAGGCAGCCTCCCAGAAGCTGGGTGTGCTCAACCGCCTTAGGGGGTTCTTTTCCCCTGCACAGCTTCTTGCTCTGTACAGGGGCATAGTGCGCCCTTGTATTGAGTATTGTTCACATGTGTGGGGAGGTTCCTCTCACACCGCTCTCCTAGACAAAGTTGAAAGGAAGGCCTTTCGTATCATTAACTCCCGTCCACTCACCAACTCTCTGCAATCTCTCTCTCTCCGCCGCAATGTTGCATCTCTCTCGCTATTCTATCGCTACTATAATAATCAGTGTTCCTCAGAGCTATCCCAGTGCATACCACCTCCTTTACGTAGGGCACGTGGTACCCGTCTTGCAACTCAATCCCACCCCTACTCTGTGCAACTCTCCAACCCAAGAGTGAAACGTTACTCTCAAACTTTCTTCTACTCAACATCTGAGCTCTGGAACTCTCTCCCAGAATCAGTCTTTCCCTCTTCCTATGACTTAAATTGCTTCAAACTCTGTGTGTCCAGGCATTTTGGCTCGAACGTCCCTTGATTTTGGCCCTGTCACTCTTTCAACTATGGGGGAGGCACTCGCTATAGGCAGTTATGCCTTTTGCCTCCCTCAATCACATAGAAAAAAAAAAAAAAAAAAAAAAAAAAATCGCCAAAGTAATGGGCCGAACGTCTTATAATCTCAAAACTAGTGGAGCTAACATTAGGGAGAAGGAGGGCCAGAAAAACGGTTTCCTCCCCTTAATACCTTAAAGGGGAGGTACTCGCTTTTTCTGGACCCCCTTCTCCCTCATGTTTAGACCCATTTGGTTTGCGATTTTAAGACGCTCGTTCACTAGTTTGGCGATTTTGAGACGTTTCACTAAATTTCTTTGCCAATATTTAGACCTTTCGTGCCATTTAGGTGTCGATTTTTTTCCTGGCGAGCGATAGCGAGCCTGTAATTTTAGAAGGCACCGGCCTTCGGCCAGGACATTTTTCTGCCGAAAAATGTACAAATTGATCTTGAAAGGGGGACTAGGGGGTATCTTTATAAGCTTGATCGAGGTCTAGCGAGGAAACTCAAAACTAAATAAATACATAAATATATAGACCAAAAACCAAGCACTACCCCCTTAACCCCTTCTATACCGGTGCCGTCCTTTTACCTTTATTCTGACTACGATTAGACGATTTTATTCAGTTTAAAAAGGGCCTCCAGCAATTAACAGCCTTCAAACTACAGTATATCACTTAACCCTTGTTCGAACAATGTACGGTATTTCAGTTTGTCCCCTAAAAAAAAGAAAAAACAAATCTAGATTGAAGAGGTTAAGCTAAATTTGTACATTTTTCAATGGAAAACTGTCCCGGCCAAAGCCTGATTACTTCCAAGTTACAAGCTCGCAGTGTACAGTATGTGTGTGTGTGTGTCGAGGGTGTATGTATGAAAGTGTGTGTCTGCGTGTGTGCCGAGGGTGTATGTGTATTGTGTGTGTGTATGTGTATTGTGTGGGTGTATGTGTATTGTGTGTGTGTGTGTGTGTGTGTGTGTGTGTGTGTGTATTGTGTGTGTGTGTGTGTGTGTGTCTGGAGACCTAGCCACACCTGTCAGTCCGGTAGATCAGGTAACTCGTTCACGGTATTTTCACCTACACGTCTGTTCTCATACAGTTGACATGCCTACACCTAACCTGACAAGCTAATATAACTGTACCTCATTTATCCAACTTTAACTAACTTAATATAAACTAATATACAGTAATTGTATCTGATTTATCCAACTTTACCTAACTTGATCCAAATTACCTAGCATATAACTTGTCCTAATTTATCTAACTTACCTAACTTAATTCAAGCTAATTTAATCTAATATAACGACCTGAAATATCTACCTATACCTAACTATCTAAACTAACAAACTATTATAACTTGGCCTGATTTATCTAACTTTACTTAACTCAATCCAAGTTACCTAACATAACTAAATATAACTTGACCTAACTGATCTACCTGAAATTTAGGCGAAAACGGCGCTCAACCGAGAACACTAACTATAACTTGACCCAACTGATCTACCTGAAATTTAGGAGAAAACGGCGCTCAACCGAGAACTTTTTCTACCGAAAAATGTAGAAATTTGTCTTGAAGATGAGCCATGGGGATGTTTATATTATTATTATTTTATATATATATATATATATATATATATATATATATATATATATATATTGGTGGAGGACTAGGGAGCAAACTGAAACCAAATAACCTAATGAGACTACTATTCCCTAGACCCAACACAACTGTAGCTTTAAGCCTACTCTAGCTGAGCATAACTTTTGAGAGAGAGAGAGAGAGAGAGAGAGAGAGAGAGAGAGAGAGAGAGAGAGAGAGAGAGAGAAAGAAAGAGAAAGAGAAAGAGAAAGAGAGAGAGAGAGAGAGAGAGAATATGTACTGTGAACGAAAAGGCATATGGGCGAAACGTTACTGTGAACGAAAAAACTTGTGGGCGAAACGTCCGGCGTATCGAATATCGCCCCAACTCACACCTCCAAAACACCCGATCCTGGAGTATCGAGCATAACAGGGTACACGTGGACAATGTGTAATACATGTGTAACATATAACACACTGTAACAACACTAGTTCAATTTTGTAACATTAGTTTAATTTTGTAACAATAGTTCAATTTTGTAACAATAGTTCAATTTTGTAACAATAGTTCAATTTTGTAACTTGTTCAACTTTGTAACACCAGTTCAATTTTGTAACAAGACTAGTTCAAATTAACATAAAAAAAATAATTATGCTAGACTAGTTCAAGTTTCTAACTAAAATAATTCAAATTTGTATCAAAACTACGGTAGTTCAAATTGGTAACAAGACTAGTTTCATTTCGTCACAGCAGTTCAAATGTATAACAAGACTAGTTCAAATTTGTAAGACAGTTCAAATGTGCAACAAGACTAGTTCAAAAGCGACTAAAGCCACGGTTATTAATTCACCTGATGTGATATGGTGAAATGCAGCGTAACTATAGTCGATACAAATTCAGTCGTGCCGGGATACGAACTCCGGACACCACACCCAGAACAAAAGCATCTAAGCCATTACACCACCTACACCGTTCAAGGCTAAGTACCCGATCACGATTAATATCCATTTTCGAATTATGGATATCACTCTAATCATGTACTTAGACCCAACTGCATTATGGAAAGCCTGTCCATAGTTTAGTTATCAGAGTGAGGACATACTGGCTAGCAATGATAACAGTGTATGATTGTTTTCATTAATTATTGAACAAACACCGCCAGCCGAGAACCAAATTAGTACGGTACCGGTAGTCATCAAAATGGCGTCCAAGTATGAAGTAAGACCCAACCCTCTGTGGTGTTACCCTGTTCTCTCCAGGTAACCCAAGTATAACCGCCCCGGGAGCCTGAGACACCCTAGCCACCGTAGCCCCTCCCTCTCTCTCCCACCACCTTAATTCATACACTCTACAAACCCTTTCTTCTTACGGGAAAGTAATTATTATTTTGTTCTGGACCCCTTCTCCTTCATGGTTAGCCCAATTAGTTGAGATTTTAAGAAATTCGCTCCATTAGTTTGACGAATTTAAGACCTTTCGCCCTATCAAGGTGTCGATATTTTTCTGGCGAGCGATAGCGAGCCTATAATTTAGCAGGAACCGGCCTTCGGTCGGGAAATTTTTCTACCGTAGTACAAATTTGGTGCTCTTTCTCCCTCATGTTTAGCCCCATTAGTGTTCAGATTTTAAGATGTTTGCCCCATTAGTTTGTCTTGGGGGTATTTTTCTTAAGTTTGATGGAGGTCTAGGGAGCAAACCAAAACAAATCTATGTACCGGTAAAGGATCAATATAATATAGCCTAATCAATATAATATATATAGCCTAATCAATATAATATATATAACCTAATCAATATAATATAGCCTAATCAATATAATATATATAGCCTAATCAATATAATATATATAGCCTAATCAATATAATATAGCCTAATCAATATAATATATATAGCCTAATCAATATAATATATATAGCCTAATCAATATAATATATAAAGCCTAATCAATATAATATATAAAGCCTAATCAATATAATATATATAGCCTAATCAATATAATATATAAAGCCTAATCAATATAATATAATATATAGCCTAATCAATATAATATATATAGCCTAATCAATATAATATATAAAGCCTAATCAATATAATATATATAGCCTAATCAATATAATATATAAAGCCTAATCAATATAATATATATAGCCTAATCAATATAATATAGCCTAATCAATATAATATAGCCTAATCAATATAATATATATATAGCCTAATCAATATAATATATATAGCCTAATCAATATAATATATATATAGCCTAATCAATATAATATATATAGCCTAATCAATATAATATATATAGCCTAATCAATATAATATATAAAGCCTAATCAATATAATATATATAGCCTAATCAATATAATATAGCCTAATCAATATAATATATATATATAGCCTAATCAATATAATATATATAGCCTAATCAATATAATATATATATAGCCTAATCAATATAATATATATAGCCTAATCAATATAATATATATAGCCTAATCAATATAATATATAAAGCCTAATCAATATAATAGTCTAATCAATATAATATATATAGCCTAATCAATATAATATATATAGCCTAATCAATATAATATAGCCTAATCAATATAATATATATAGCCTAATCAATATAATATATATAGCCTAATCAATATAATATATATAGCCTAATCAATATAATATAGCCTAATCAATATAATATATATAGCCTAATCAATATAATATATATAGCCTAATCAATATAATATATAAAGCCTAATCAATATAATATAGTCTAATCAATATAATATATATAGCCTAATCAATATAATATATATAGCCTAATCAATATAATATAGCCTAATCAATATAATATATATAGCCTAATGAATATAGTATATATAGCCTAGTCAATATAATATATAAAGCCTAATCAATATAATATAATATATAGCCTAATCAATATAATATATATAGCCTAATCAATATAATATATAAAGCCTAATCAATATAATATAGCCTAATCAATATAATATATATAGCCTAATCAATATAATATAGCCTAATCAATATAATATATATAGCCTAATCAATATAATATATATAGCCTAATCAATATAATATATAGCCTAATCAATATAATATATATAGCCTAATCAATATAATATATATAGCCTAATCAATATAATATATATAGCCTAATCAATATAATATATATAGCCTAATCAATATAATATAGCCTAATCAATATAATATATAGCCTAATCAATATAATATATATAGCCTAATCAATATAATATAGCCTAATCAATATAATATAGCCTAATCAATATAATATATATAGCCTAATCAATATAATATATATAGCCTAATCAATATAATATATATAGCCTAATCAATATAATATAGTCTAATCAATATAATATATATAGCCTAATCAATATAATATATAAAGCCTAATCAATATAATATATATAGCCTAATCAATATAATATATATAGCCTAATCAATATAATATAGTCTAATCAATATAATATAATATAGCCTAATCAATATAATATAGCCTAATCAATATAATATAGTCTAATCAATATAATATATATAGCCTAATCAATATAATATAGCCTAATCAATATAATATATATAGCCTAATCAATATAATATAGCCTAATCAATATAATATAGCCTAATCAATATAATATATATAGCCTAATCAATATAATATATATAGCCTAATCAATATAATATAGCCTAATCAATAAATACTATAAAGACACCCTAGACACCGTAGCCACTCACTCCCTCTCTCTCTCTCTCTCTCTCTCTCTCCCCCACCACCTTAATTATTACACTCTAATTAAAAATAAAAACCCCCTTTTTTATACTACGGCACCTCAAGTTAAGCGGGAGGTACTCGCTTTTTCTGGACCACCTTCTCCCTCATGTTTAGATCCATATAGTTTCGCGATTTTGAGACGTTCGTTCACTAGTTTGGCGATTTTGAGGCCTTTCGCCCCATTATTTTGTCAATATTAAGACCTTTCGTATCGTTTAGGTGTCGATTTTGTCCTGGCGAGCGATAGCGAGCCTGTCATTTGTGTAGGACCCGCCCGGGACATTTTTCTACCGAAAAATGTACAAATATATCTTAGGTGTGTAGGGGGTGTTTGTTTAAGCTTGATGGAGGTCAACATTAAATAAATACATGAATAAGTAGCCCAAAAACACCTTAGCCGCTCCTTCCCTCACCACGTTAATTATTACACTCTAATTAAAAATATACAACCCGTTCTTCTTACGAGTCAACCTACCTACTATTATATTAATTAAGCAACTCTGAATTAATTAGGGAGGATATTTTACATGAGGTTACTTCGGCTTAATTATTTTTGTCGGTAGAAAAATATCCTGACCAAAGGCCGATTCCTCCTGAAGTGCAGGCATGCTATCGCTCACAAGGAACAAATCGACACCTAAGGTCTTAAAATTGACAAAGAAATGGGTTGAAAGGTTTTAAAATCGGTACACTAATAGGGAGAACGTATTAAGATCTAAAACATGGGGCTAAGCATTAGGGAGAGAGGGGTACACATTAGGGAGAGAGGGGTACACATTAGGGAGAGAGGGGTACACATTAGGGAGAGAGGGGTACACATTAGGGAGAGAGGGGTACACATTAGGGAGAGAGGGGTACACATTAGGGAGAGAGGGGTACACAAAAACAAAACTTCAGTGAAAATCTCTCCTGAAGGATCGAAAACCATAAATAGCAGACTTTAAACTACGTAGCACACAGAACCTATTATTTGTGGCACGGGTCACAAGGCACAGGGTCACAAGGCACAGGGTCACAAGGCACAGGGTCACAAGGCACAGACAGGGTTACCATAATACTGTATAAGGTTACATACAATTGCCTTTAATTACACAAATACAGTGAAATACATAAGAACATACGGAACATAAGAAAACGGGAGACTGCAGAAGGCCCACTGCCCCACACAAGACAGATCCCTTTCACACCCAGCCCATCACGTCCATGTGTCTATCTAATTTTACCTTGAAGCTCTCTATCGTTTTTTATCCTACTACTGCATTCGGGAGCCTATTCCATGTATCTACACCTCTGTTACTAAACCAATGCTTGCCTATATCTTTTCTGAAACGAAATTCGTCTAATTTGAAACCATTTGTTCGATTTCTTTAGCTATCACTGAGCTTCAGTACATCTTTCATGTATTTTTATTAATCCCACTTACCCACTTGAACACCTCTATCATATCCCACTATACCAGGACTATACCGGATCTATACCAGGACTATGCCAGCCCAGGGGGATGAGCTTCTCTGGTTCCTTGGTCTCGCTCAGGACTTTCACCTTCCTTCATCTATCTGAGGGAGAGGGGGGGGGGGGGGGGGGGGGGGTGTGGAGGGACAGGGCGTGACGACAGGGGGAAAGGAGGGCGTGATGGCAAGAAGGGGGGGGGGGTGATGTCAGGAGGCGAAGGAGGGGGTGATGTCAGGGGGAAGGGGGACGTGATATCAGGAGGGGGGGGGAGCGCCATGTCAGGAGGAAAGGGGGGCGTGACGTCAGGAGGGGGGGCGTGATGTCAGGAGAAAAGGGGGCATCATGATGTCAGTTGGGGAGAGGAGGTTGTGATGTCAGGAGGGGGGTTGTGATGTCACTTGGGAATGGGAGGTAGTGATGTCAGTAGAGGATGGAGGGATGGAAGGGAGGGTCTGGGAGGCTTGACAGTGAAGCAGAGTTAAAGGTCTAGTGTAGTCAGCATTATCAGTAGTGTCATCAGAGTCTGTCACACGCGTCACTCCCACATCACACACGGGCCCTAGGGCAAGACCACCTCTATACAAGCCCACTTGCCCATGGTGTCTTTTGTGCCCCGGGCTCACAATTATATACCTTAAAAAACAGACATACAACGAACCAACTGCCCAATTAGTTAAACAAAACACAAATCGAACACTTTTTGCAATATATACGATTGTATATTATTTCGATATTCTTAAGAAAAATAGTGATACAATTACGATTACAATAAATTGAAAATAGTTTCAATGACAACTGGCACCCTCCAGGTTCCAATTCAAGATCCTTTGCATAAAAAATTTGTTTGTTAAATATGTTGTCATCATATTGAAAGCAGACCAGTGTGAGTTCCAAACTGAATATTTCGTTTATCATTATTCAGTTGAAATGGGAAATTCAACACCACATATTTAACCCTACCAGCATATCATGATCCAGGCATTCAGTTTATTCAGGCTAGTAATAGACAACTATATTAAGCTTAGAAAGGGTATTTAAGAGTCAAATACTTAATTGAGATATCTTTTATCCCAACATATCCCTAGAGGTTCTTCCTAAACAATATAGTATTGTGTCTAATAACCAGAACTAAAAATGCACCATCGTAAACTGAAAGGGTTCAAAGTACACTGTGATAAGGACTTGCTGAAACTCCTGTTTCAATTTTCTGGCTTCCCTCACTGTTTCTGTGTGTGTCTCATCTACACAGAGAGGAATCCAGCTAGCTCTCACAAATACCTCCTCATCCTAGTTATTTCATTACACTAACAAGCACACCGCACTTCTTTCCAATACCCGGGTACACCATAAACTTCTTTTCTGACACTCTTTCAACAATGGGAGAGACACTTGTTACAGGCATATTTTTGTCTCCTTCATACACATAGATAAAAATACATCTAACAAATCAAAGAAAGGTCTTCACTATCAATATACTAAATGAGTATATATTGTTTCCATATCCTGTTCAAATTTATACCCTTGAATTTTTAGTGCATATTTCCGAAGTGAATTAATGCCCGAAACTTATACGAATGTTGAATATATGTTATTTTTGCTCTAGTTATCATTTGATGATTGCATTCAGCTTAGGAAGGACCTGTGGGAGAAATAACGCTAACGGTGTTTTATTTATTTTACGCTTTGATATTTAGAGATCCTTCATAAGCTCAGTAAAATCGTTTAATGGAAGGACATTATGTGTAATCGTAGGCTAGTGAAGTAGTAATAACCCTTTCAGCAACTTGTTTTTCGTTTTATTCATGCTAGGAGTAGACGATTTTAGATAGCAAATACATCTCAATTATCCCTCGACTCTCACAGATCCTTTCTTAGCTTAACAAAATCGTCTAAAAATTGCCAAAATATAATTAACAAAAAAAGTCCCGGTATACTGACAGGGTTATGCGTCCTTCGTAAGCTTAGTAAAATCGTCGAATGGTAGCCAGAATAATATGGTATGGAAAAGGGGTTCCATGTCATCTCAACCAATAGCTCTCAACCAGTGCCAAATTAACCCAGACCAACCAAACCAGTGCCAAAATATAGTACTAACCTAACCTAACCTAACCGTGTTGGTTGATTTGGTACTGGTTGAAATGGTCTACTGGTTGAGTTGACCGGTCACCGAAAAAGGGTCATATACGGTACTCGTATTAAATAAGGAGTTAACCCTTTCCTCTCAAGGATCTCAGTCACTCTAACATATTTTCTTTTCAGTCTTGCTAACACTATACTATTGTATACACCATGGGAAGGGCCTCAGGTACTAATAGATCCTTTCTAAACTTATACAAATCGACTACTAAGTACTAACAGCCAAAATGAGATAAACAACACGCCTCCTGGTGCACCAAATAATATAGGGTATAGAAGAGTTAAACACAAGCAATTAGTACCTGATAGTGATAGTGATTTACCTGTCTATCCTTATATTGGTTTATTCCTAACCATATACTGTACTTTTATGAGGGTAAGTAATGATGGATAATTTAATTACCCTTGTCATAATTTCAATCATGCACCTCACACACCAAGCAAAACAATGGGCGGTAGGGCTAGCAATAAACCCGTAACTGTTGACCTTGTGTAGCATTAACCCTTTCAAGATGCATTTTGACAGTTTATTCTGGCTATCATTAAACAATTTTAGACAGTTTAGGTAGGATCTGTGGGAATTGTAAAAAGTGAACCACTGAACCCTCTGACATCCATAAACCCTTGCTAATCTGAATAAGTCCGTCTAATAATAGCCAGAAAACAGAAAATATATGAATGATCGGATCTTGAAAGGGTTAAGGGTTCCGTACATACCTGGTCCTGGTTCCGCGGTGTGCTGGACGGTGATACACATGTCGTTGTCCAGGGGGAACTTGTCGCAGCTGAGCATATCGGGCCAGGGGAAGCTGTAGGTCTGCATACGACTCTCACAGCCACTCCTCACCGCCTCACACAAGCTGCGGCAGGGGTATATGGGGCTCTCCAAACAGACAGGCGTGAAC
Organism: Paralithodes platypus; assembly: GCA_032716605.1. Lineage (NCBI taxonomy): Eukaryota > Metazoa > Arthropoda > Malacostraca > Decapoda > Lithodidae > Paralithodes > Paralithodes platypus. The sequence continues at coordinate 7,144,612 of CM064503.1, read as the reverse complement.
AGGGAGCACAGGAAAAGTTGGGTGTTGGGGTGGCAGCGTAGGTTCAACAGGGGCACCCAATACCCAGCCTGCTGCTGTGCCTCCTTCAGGGTATCGTGCTCCAGGAGGTTGGGCAGCCGCATTTTACTATAATCTATCCCAGAACAGAGCGGCATGTCCTGCGGGATGTCAACGCAGGTGGGCTCTTGCGGCCGCCCGCCTATTTCTCCCCAGTTAGCGAAATAAGCGCTGGTTTCCCCCGCCGCCTCCACCAGAAGGAGGAGGAGCGGGAGGAGCGCGAGGGCGGGCCAGCGGGGCATCACGGTCCTCTCTCACCGGGTGCCAGACATGTACTGGTGCTAAGCCCGTGTTGCAGGGTTGTCAGCTCGGCGGGTGCTCTTCTCGCCCAATTCTATCCCAAAACTCGCCCAACACGCTGGGAAAACCCAATTCCCTTTGTACCCCTTCTGTATTGACCATTTTGACTACCCTATAATTATTCTATCATTATTTTGACAATCATAATTTAATTTTTAGTTATACTTATGTCTACACTAACATGCGTTGCTTTATGCATACTGTCCAAGGCATTATTTGTGTTTGTCCCATTATTTATGTATGCTTGGATCAATCGTTAGGCGAGGAAGTATTGGTTCAGTAATTAATGCATTTCGAAGATTACATTAACCCTATCAGTATTATGATGACGCTTTTTTTCTGTTTGTTTTCTTTTTTTTAAGGGTGACAATGATTAGGAGATTCTGATAAGCTTAGAAAGGGCCTCAGAGAGTCAAAGGGGTAATAGAACAAAACTTGTATGTATGTATGTACATACTCTGGCACTTACCCCATTTTTTTTTTTGGGGGGGGGGGGCTCAAGACGAGCCTTAACAGGGACATCACAACACAACAGAAGGACTATACAAAACAAAACACAAAATCACACACATCTAGGTCGTCCAGGAGAAATACCCAGAGAGCCAGGCCCCAGCTAGATTTCCACGTCCCAGATATCCCAGAGAGACTCCGATTTCCACAGGCAGACCCGCAGCGGAGTCGCCACCACAAGGCCGCCCATCATGCTTCCAGGCCTACCCTTCATTACTATCGGCTCCCCGAGCCAGGCGCCTCACTGACTATTATCTAGTCCAACTGGCCCTCTCTCCTAAACGACCACGTTTACACTTATCTATATTCACTAGCGTTCTCCATTCATTCCTATTTATTACCACTTCTCTTGCCTGATCTATAATCATTCTTCTATCTTCCAACGCTTGCCCTACGCAGTCCCTCCATCTCAATGGAGGTCATCCTACCCCTCTACCTCCCCTTGTATCTGACTCATATATTCTCTTTGTAAGCCTTTCATCCTCCATTCGTTCAACATGTCCATACCAGCTCAGCACCCTTCTGTCCACTCTGGCCGACAAATGTTCCTGCTGCCCCACTCTCCTATGTATCTCTTCATTCCTCAATCTGTCTATACGAGTCACTCCACACATACTCCTCAAGCAGCTCATCTCCATCACATCCAGCTTTCTTCTCTCCTTTGCATTCAGAGCCCATGTCTCAGCCCCATACATCACTGTTGGTACAACAATTCCTTGATACATTGCACTTTTAAATTAACTTTCATTCTGAGATTTCTCACCTTCCACATTACTTCCCATTGCTCCGAAAACAAAACTTAAAATCGTCAAACTATTGGCTCGAACGTCTTATAATCTCAAAATTAATGGGGCTAAACATGAGGAAGAGGGGGGTCCAGAAAAACTAAGTCTTAAGCGTATTCCAGCTACTGTCAAGCCATCCAAAAGCTGGTAGTGTGGGTCTCCCTCAGAATTTAAGTGAGTTGAAAATAGTGATATATCTATCTACATTCTTATATATACTTATTTCATCTGTGTGTGTGTGTGTGTGTGTGTTTGTGTGTGATTTTGCTTTTTTATTTTATTTTGCTCTATAGATCTATTTTTGTGTTTGGTGTTGTGGTGAAATTAATAAAAATAAAGATTATTACAGGGATATTTCGTCGAGAGGCCGGTCTATATGATCTGTGCCCCATGAATATTCTTTCCTCTCACTTAAACAGTAGGCTACCATAGCGCGGTTGGGAATATGAACATGATTAGATTAATATCCAGTATTCGAGAATGGATAATAAGTCGTAGGCGTGTGCATAAACCTTAACCGTCCTGGTGGTGTAATGGTTAAGGTGGCAAAAATCTGCGTGTGATAACCCGGGTTCGAATCCCGGTGGATCATAAGAACATAAGAACATAAGAAAATGGGAGTCTGCAGAAAGCCGATTGGCCTAAGCAAGGCAGATCCCTGTAGACTTTAATTAATATACTTTAATTAATTTCATTGGGGGTGTTTGGTGTTGTGGTGAAATTAATACAAATAAAGATTACATACTTCTGAGCTGCATTAACTTTTTCATTAGGATGATGAATTTGTAAAATTTATCCCGGTTATAATTAGTTGATTTTACTTAGATTAGGAAGCGCATCTGAGAATCATAGCAGTGAAGACTCCAAATATCAACGCACCGACTCCTATAGGTCCTTCCTAAGCTGAATAATATCAATTAATGATGGTTCCCTACTATTATAATAAGAACAAGAGTCTCAAGATCTCAATGTCAAATTTAACCCTTTGAAGCTCTGATGCGTTTTAGCAGTTTATTTTGGCTATCATTAGACGATTGTATGCAGCTTAGGAAGTAGCTGTGGTTATGAAAAGGGTAAATACTGTCTCAACCCTTTGACTTCCGTATACCGTTACTAATCTGAATACAATCGTCAAATAGTAGCCAGAAACAAAAGAGAAAAGCGTATTGGAGCTTGAAAGGGTTAATTATTATCACTATGATGACGCATATCTATATTTGCATTATGGCTATTAAATACTTCAATTCATGAAGGATTTTTTGGAACCAGATCAGTTAATATAATTTTTACCTCATTTTATTCAAGAAAGGTCCTACCAAAGCTGAATATAATCGCTTTATGCTAGCCATAATAGATTTTAATTGACGCCATCGTATTGAAGGGAATTAACTCATTGACTGCGAGAGACGTTCCGGAACGCCATGGCAATTTACAGGCTTTTAAATCCTCTTAAAACCTGTAGAATCGAGTGCAAGTGAGCGGAAGCATGGCAGGCCACCCGTCCTCCCTCCAGCCAGCCGGCCGGTGCACTGAAGAGTATGAGCCATACTCTCGCTAGATATACAGCGCTGCTAAAGGCAAATGTAGCGCAACATTAGCGATAATTGCTCAGTATTAGCGAATGTGTATGGTAGCGCTGCGGGTGAAGCCCGAGCACTACAAAGCTCGTTTTGGTGTAATTTTGAAGATATTTTCTTCTAATTTATGGCTGAATACATTTCATTTCATTCAGACACATGCTTAATCAATCAGGAGTGCCTGAATGAGCCCTAATATGGTGGAAATAGGCGGAACTATGCCCGCAATGTAAGTGTTAAAGGCCTATTTAATGGAAGAACACGCCAAAATTGACCAAGACAGAGGAGTACAAAAGGCCCATATTATCATCGAGTTTCACATATTGCTTCCTTGCTGGAATATTTAATGCGTGTCATAATTCGTCGTTTTCCAAATCGCACATCTTGTGTATAATCGCCTTCACAAGTACCTGGTACTGTACACTATTTAAACCCTTCAGCACCATGACGTAATTTTGCTATGCTGGTTACCGTTAGACGATATTACAGTGCTTAGTTTATAATAAACCTCAGGAGTCATTGGGGTAAATACGATGTTAATACTCTCTGAATAACATAGGTTCATCTTAAACTGCTTAGTATCGTCTAGTTTTAGCCAGAATTAAAGGTAACAATACGTCATGGTGCCTAAGGGGTTAATGTCATGATAATCTTGAACACATTCATATTTACTGAAGGACAACACTGACACGGGGTATGTGGCTATAACAATGTTTAGTATAAACAAAATATATATCTATTTTATCACCATCGTGTCAGAATCGCACAATAACATGCTTACCACTTATCAGTGCAGGCGACTGTACAACCACTTCAGCATTCATAATAGAATACTTTTCCTCAGACATATATAATCTATTTTTTATTAATTTCACCACAACACCAAACACCTCCAATGAAATTAATGAAAGCATATAATTATGTGATCCACCAGGATTCTAACCCGGGTTATCACACACATATTTTTAGACACCTTAACCATTACACCATTACCAGTATCATTAAGAAAAGGGCAGTGTTGTTACAAGTCGCCAAAGAAATTATAGCAGCACATTCTGATAATTTGTCACATATCGCACACTTTGAATATTTCATCGCATCTGGATTCCAAACCTCGCCCAAGTGTGCAATAAAATTTGGACCTTGACAACCCTGGGTCCTGTGGTGTGAGGGGTGTCTTGTCTAGGGTGTCTTGTCTAGGGTGTCTCGTGGTGGTGGTAGTGGTGGGCAGCGCTGGGGATACCACCACCTCCTCCTCCCGACCACCCTGTCACACACACACACACGCGCACACCGACCGTCCCTCTGTACATCACTGGAATCACCTACAGTGAAGCCGAAACAATGGTGTGCGTGTTAGAGGCGAGGCAGGAGGGGAGTAGCGGGAGTGATGGTGGTGGTGGTCAGGAATGTTGTGGTGGTGGTTCCCTCCTCTCCTCCTCCACCCGTCCCACCTCAGGCTGTTAAGGTGGTAGTCTAGACTTTTCGCTACCTAACCACCTCGTTACCAATAATTGGTATGAGGGGGTCCCCTTAATAATTATTATTAAGGGGACCCCCTCATTATTCCTCACGTTTGGCCCCATTAGTTTGGAGATTATATGCCGTTCGATCCAAATATGTGCCATTTAGGTGTCTATACTTTCCTGGCGAGCGATAGCAAGCCTATAATTTGTGAGGAATCAGCCTTCAGCCCGGACATTTAACTACCGAAAAAATGTACACATTTTTCTCGAAGGGGGGTCTTGGGGTTATTTTTTAAACTTGATGGAGGTCTTGCGAAAAAAAAACTAAAGAACATAATAACTAAATAAATGACAAAATAAATCCAAATCACCGACCAACAGCCTACTACTGTATACCATAACTAACCTAGCATAACCCCACACATTATAAACTATCTTGTGTATAGCCTATTACTGTACTAGACTGTTCGCTACCTAACCACCTCGTTACCCATTACTAAGATTATCCCTTACAGTACTGGCGATGGCTTTTGATTATATTACAGCTACATTTAGACGATTTTATGAAGCTTGTGAAGGATATACGGTAGCCAAAAGGATTAATTGAGATAGTCTGAAATATTTTAACGGCTAGACGTCCTTCCTAAGCTGAATAAAATCGTCTGATAGTCGCCAGAATATAATTAAATGGACGTCACCGGTACTGAATGGGCTAAAGTTTATATCCCAACAAATTAAGGGAGCTCGGACGGTATTGTGCAGCATAATTTACAGGTTCGGCTCAATGGTTAAGGAGGGGGTTTAGTTTGCTCTCTAAACCTCCATCAAACTTAAAAGAACACCCACAATATAAATATGTACATTTTTCGGTAGAAAAACTTCCCGGCCAAAAGCCGGTTACTTCTATAATTACAGGCTCGCTATCGCTCGCCAGGAAAAAATCGACACCTAAATGACACGAAATGTCTTAATATTGGCAAAGAAATGGGGCAAAAGGTCTGAATATCGCCAGACTAATGGGGCGAATGTCTCATAACTATAGGGCTAAACATGAAGGAGGAGGAAAACTCGAAAAACCAACTGCCTCCCCTTAACACTATACCCTGTTCTTTATAGGTAGGCTGGAAAACCAACTGCCTCCCCTTAACACTATACCCTGTTCTTTATAGGTAGGATGGAAAACCAACTGCCTCCCCTTAACACTATACCCTGTTCTTTATAGGTAGGCTGGAAAACCAACTGCCTCCCCTTAACACTATACCCTGTTCTTTATAGGTAGGCTGGAAAACCAACTGCCTCCCCTTAACACTATACCCTGTTCTTTATAGGTAGGCTGGAAAACCAACTGCCTCCCCTTAACACTATACCCTGTTCTTTATAGGTAGGCTGGAAAACCAACTGCCTCCCCTTAACACTATACCCTGTTCTTTATAGGTAGGATGGAAAACCAACTGCCTCCCCTTAACACTATACCCTGTTCTTTATAGGTAGGCTGGAAAACCAACTGCCTCCCCTTAACACTATACCCTGTTCTTTATAGGTAGGATGGAAAACCAACTGCCTCCCCTTAACACTATACCCTTTTCTTTATAGGTAGGATGGAAAACTTGACCCTAACCTCTCATAACTAAAGAAGGCCTAGAGTAATCGAGCTAACGTGTCTACCTTTTGGGAAGAGTGAGCCAGGGAACAGGCGTGGAAACTTACAGGCCATTTGCTCCAGCCCTTTTTGAGTCGCAGGGGATATAGTTGAGGATTTCTGGCCTACCTATAATGAATGGAGTATAGGGACTTAAGGGATCCCACCTCGCTTTGCTTTTAGCTTTCTCTCCCTCTCTCTTTGGCTTTTATCCATTCGGCCCCATTCAGCCTACTGTTTTAAGACGTTTACCCCCATCCAGGTGTCAATATTTTCTTGGCGAGCGGTAGCGAGCCAGCATATATATTTTTTTTTGTTTTTGACAGCAAGCTAAATTTATACATTTTTCGATAGAAAAATTTCTCCGGCGAAGCCGGATTTCTCCATACAATGCTGGCTCGCTTATCGCTCGCCAGGAAGAAATCGACACCTGGATGGGGATAAACGTCTTTAAACAGTTGGCTGAATGGGGCCGAATGGATACAAGCCAGGGAAAGAGAGAAAATGAGAGAAAAAAGAGCAGGTGACCCAATGAATGTTCGACAATTTAGGATATGTAGCCAATTGTAGTTTGTTCAAATTTCTTAGCCCCTTTAGTACCGATGACGTCCTTTTGCATTATAGTCTGGTAACTATTATCAGACGATTTTATCCAGCCTAGGGAGGACGTGTAGCAAATAAAAGGCTTCAAACTATCTTAATTATCCCTTTTAAATACTACGGTTGCCTCCTAAGCTGCGCACAATCGTCTAAATATAGATCGAATAAGACAAAAATGCATCCTCGGTAAGGAAGGGGTTAACCCATTCAGTACCGGTGACGTCCTTTTGCATTATAGTCTGGTTACTATTAGACGATTTTATTCAGCTTAGGAAGGACGTCTACCCATGAAAAGGCTATATGGAACTCTCTCAATCAATTCTCTTTAGGACGTCTACCCATTAAAAGGCTACAGACTATCTAAGATAACCTTTTTAGCCACCATATATCCTTCCTTGACCCTTTGATTACCAGCGACGTGTGTTATATATTATTCTAGCTATTATCTAGACGATTTTATGCAGCTTGAGAAGGATGTGTGGTAGTTGAAAGGGTTGGTCGAGATAGTTTGAAGCCTTATTATTGCTAGAGGTCCTTCCTAAAGTGAATACAATCGATTAGTAGGAGCCAGCATAAAATTTTAAGACGTCGCCGGTATAGAAGGGGTTAACTCTTTCTGTACCGTCGACGTTCTATAAACTTTATGCTGGCGACTGTTAGACGGGTTTATTCAGTTTGAAAAGGGCCTCCAGCAATTAACAACAGGCGTGGAACTATCTCACTTAACCCTTTTTACTACCACAGATCCTTCTTAAGCTGCACAAAACCGTACACATATACCGTAGGTGGAATATGATAAAAAATACGTCACCGGTACAGAAAGGGTTAACATAGGTACCGGATGATAATACTAACAGGTTAATTAAGGGCAGATATTTTACACTGGAGGGATTTTTTTTCTTGACCCCTTTCTCCCTCATGTTTAGCCCCCATTGCTTTTGAGATAATAAGACGTTCGCCCCATTAGTTTGGCGATTTTAAGAACTTTCGCCCCATTTCTGTCAATTTTAAGACCTTTCGTGTCATTTAGGTATCGATTTTTTCCTGGCGAGCGATAGAGAGCCTGTAATTTAAGAGGAACCGGGACATTTTTCAACCGAAAAATTAACAAATTTATCTTGAAAGGGGGTCAAAGGGGTGTAATTTTATGCTTGATGGAGGTCTAGGGAGCAAACTAAGAACCTCCCCTTAACCCTCGCAATATGATGACCCCATTTATGATAACTTATGGATTATACGAGACGATTTGATGAAGCTAGACAAGGGCCCGTGTGTCTGTAAGCTCGTCGTGAGAAAGATATTAATCCCTCTGAAATCTAAAGGCCATTCCTAAGCTGAATAACATCGTCTAAAGTTAGCCAGAACAAACTAAAATATGACACCACCATACTGAAAGGGTGAAGTTTTTTTTGTAATACCTTCTCCCTCATGTCTAGCCCCATTAGTTTTGATATTCTATGATGTTCGCCCCATTAATTTGACGATGTTAAGAACTTTCACCTCATTTCTCTCAATTTCATGACCTTTCGTGCCATTTAGGTGTCGACTTTTACCGAAAAATGTACACATACATCTCGAAGGGGGGTCTTGGCCAAGATTTATTTGTACATTTTTCGGTAGAAAAATTTCCCGGCCAAAGGCCGGTTCCTCTTATATTACAGGCTCGCTATCGCTCGCCAGGAAAGAAATTGACACCTAAATGGCACGAAAGGTCTTAAAATTGACAGAAATGGGGTGAAAGTTCTTAAAAGCGCCAAACTAATGGGGCGAACGTCTTAAAATCTCAAAAGCAATGGGACTAAACATGAGGGAGAAAAAAAGGTTCAAGAAAAAGAAAAAAACTAAGTCCCTCAAGTGGAAAAAAAAAATCATAATCTCCCCTTAAAACTGGCGGAGACCCTACTTCTCGCACCCCCGTGTTTACGATATATTTATGGTAATATTATACAAGTGTGTCTGATCTATGGTGCCCCCCCAGCCTCCACCTACCAAGGGGGCTAATTACTTCATTACTTCTTCTGGTGGTGGGGAAGTTCGAACGCGGAATTATATGTATCTCTATCTATCTATGTATCTATCTATCTATCTATCTATCTATCTGTCTGTCTGTCTGTCTGTCTATCTCTATCTATCTCTACCTATCTATCTATATATTGCCTGACGCCGTGATCCCCGAAGGGATGGCCACGAACGAACCGCCCCCATGTACCTCTGTCCCCAGTCAGTCGACGCCCCTCCTCCCAACCAGCACCGCCTTCATCCATATACTTCCTCACTGCATCCTTCAACCTCTCTTTCGATTTACCTCTCCCTCTCTGTCCTACCACCTCCGCTCTCGTACACCTTCTTAGTCATTCTCTCGCTTCCCATACGTTCCATATGGCCGAACCATCTCAAGGTGTTCCTTTTCACACTTTCCAGCACATCTACCTCCACACCACACCTCCTTCTTACTTCCTCATTCGTCTGTCTATCCCTCCATGTACGCACTTCTCAAGTAACTCATTTCCACCCCTCTCAGTCTTGGTCTGAGTCTCTTCTCAAACGTCCATGCTTCGCTTCCGTAAGTCAGTGTCAGGATTACCACACTGTCATGCAAGGACTTCTTCACTTCCATACTGACCACCCTATTTCTTGTTACTGCTTTCAGCGTTCCTACAACCCTCTTCCCCTGTTGCACCCTCTCCCGCACTTCTTCATCCATAGTCCCATCTTTACTCAACACACTGCCCAGATACTTAAATGAGCTGACAATCTCTATAGACTGACCGTTCAACTTCACCTCACACTCTGTGGCTTCACCCCTTTCGAAGACCATAACCTTGCTCTTCCCTGTGTTTACCTTCAGATGCCGTTTTTCGCACTCTGTTCCAAACGCATCTACCAGACCCTGCAACTCCCATTCATTATCGCTCATCAGAACTGTATCATCAGCAAACAGCAGTACAGGCAGCTTCCACTCATGTCCCTCCCTTATCAGCGATACACCAACATCCACTGCTCTTCCTTGTATTTCTTTCATGACTCCATCCATATATAAAGTAAACAACTATCTATCTATCTATCTATCTATCTATCTATCTCTCTATCTACATACAGAATATATACATATAGATAGATAGATAGATAGATAGATAGACAGACAGATAGATAGATAGACAGATAGATAGAGATAGTGTGGTGGAGTGGTCATGCCACTGGATTGGTAATCCAATGGACCCGGGTTCAAATCCCGATATGTCAATGGGAAGATATTATTGGGATTGAATTTGTGCTGTACCTAGGTATCAGTGCATTACCACAAAGCCCACCGAAATGCCAAAAAAATACCCTCATTGTTCCCTGATTAAATAACACTGTATGAATATTCCCATATTCAAAATATGTTACAGGGGGACAATGCCTAGTGAATTCACTGCTCAATAGGTGGCGTTCTGAGAGTGAGGGTCTGAGTCTGGAGGGTTAGACGGTGAAGCACTTGAACGAAGCAACCAGCCGCTTCAGAGATGGAGCTGCTTCGAGTCATGATGGATGCTTCGCATGTCTCACTCCCCAGACTGGAACAAGACCTCACGGGCTTCACCGTGTTGAGCGGTGGAATGTACAGGCTCTCAGCCTATGCCCGAGAGGGAGTAGTTGGAATATAGAAGAAAAAAAAATATATATATATACCGGTATGTTGTTTATTTATGAAAACAGAGACAGTGGGTTCAGATATATTCACAAGTATTGACAAATCAAGTATTTAAGAGATTAATCTGTGTGGCAGGTTGTTGTTGTTGTTGTTGTTGTTGTTGTTCCCTAAGCTGCCTGGCCGAACAGCCCCGAGTCCCTGAGAAAGGCCATAGCCACGATCGGGCTTTCCCACAGAGCTCTCATTGAGTGTAGATTGTGTTGTTGGCGTAAGTGGTTGTGTGAAATGCAGTCTTCTATGATGTGTTTAATGGTATGGGGTGCTGTGTTACATCCCGGGCAGGCGTCGACAACGGAGTCATCCAGTCTCTTCTGATAGCTCAGGAGAGCTGGATGGTGTCCGCATCTCAGCCTGGCCAGGTGGACTCTGTCCTCGCGAGGAAGGGAGGATTCGGAAGGATGGATTTCGGGAGGTCGTGCATGCAGCTGCGTGTTGTCTGTGAGTGAGTGGATGGATCGGTGAGAGATATGAGTATGGATGTGCTTCTGGAAGTTGGTTCGGGGTGGGCAGGGAGGGAGAGGACAATAATTGTGTGTGATACCGTGTGCTGGGTGTTGTTTTGATATTTCTTGGTGTCTGTGGGTGTGTTGCCATGTAGTTTAGTGGGTGGTCTTGGTTCGGGGAGGCTGCTGCCAGGAATTGAGTGCCTCTCATGTCCAGATGGTCTTTGACTTTGAGGATTTTGGTTTCTTGATGTAGGTGATCTATGGGTGAAGTAGCTGTGCAGCCTGTAATGATCTTCAGGGCTTTGTTTTGAATAGTCTGTAAGGTCTTATGATGTGTTTCAGCTAGGTTAGAAGCCCAGGCTGGGCTTGCGTATTCCATCACTGATCTTATGTATTGTTTATATACTGTGGTGGTAGTTTCTTTGTTGTGTCCAAATTTTGTGTGAGCAAGTGACCTGAGGGCGTTAAGTCTGGGTGTCAGTTTCTTTTTAATGTTTGTGGTGTGCTGTTTGAATGTCATATGAGTATCATATGTTACTCCTAGGATTTTGGGTGTGTGTGTATGTGTTAGGGGTGTGTTGTTTATGGTGAGTTGAGGGATGTATTCGTGTTCTCCTGTCCAACTTGTGAGCAGGGTTGCTGTGGATTTGGCTGGGGCTAGATTAAGTCTGTTTGTAGTGCACCAACCATGTAGTGTGTTGAGATAGGGTTGAAGGAGATCTGTTGCTCTTTTTGGGTCATGGTGTGTGCATGTGAGTGTTATGTCATCTGCATAGGAGGCTAAGTTTATTTGGGGCGTATTGGGTGTAGTTATATCGTGCATGTACAGATTGAAGAGTGCGGGCGATAGGACGGATCCTTGTGGGACTCCGTTTGGAAAGTTTCTGATTTTAGATGACTGACCGGCAAAAGATACGTGTGCACATCTGCCTGCTAGGAAGTTGGCCAGCCACCTTTTTGTGTTGTTGTGCATGTTTGTGTTGTAGATTTTGTTTGTTAGATTGTGGCGGGGGATGGCATAGAAGGCTTTACTAATGTCGAGTGTGGCTAATAGTGATCTGTGTGGTGGTCTAGCTGAGTTGATGCCGTCGAAAGCTCTTTGTGTAAGGTCTGTGAGAAGAGTGTTTGTGGAGTGCAGTGGCCTAAAGCCATGTTGTGTTGGAGCTAGGGGTAGGTCAGGTGTAATTAGTTGTAATACTAGGCGTTCCATGACTTTGGAGGGGGAGCAAAGAAGTGTGATGGGGCGGTGCGAGGAGGGTAGCGTGGGGTCTTTGTTGGGTTTGGGGAATGTGATGATGATACCATGCTTCCAAATGTCTGGTATTGTGTTGTGTGAATAGCTGTAGTTTGATATATTAGTGAGTGCTTGTATGCCTTGTGGTCCCAGGTGTCTGAGGTGTATGTTGCTTATGTTGTCTAGGCCACAGGCGGGTGAGTGCTTGAGATTGTTGATGATATGCTTTGTCTGGTGATTGGTGAAGGGTGTATAGTCAGGGTCTGTGGGGAATTGTCTCTTACGTCGGATGACACGTCGGTCGTCTTTGTGAGGTTTTAGGTGGCTGACATGTGAAAAGTGATTGATGAGAGTGTTTGCTTGTTGTTTACATGAAGGAGTAGAGTCTGTTGTTGTGATTGCAGCATGTGATTGTGTTGTGTTGCTGTTGGAAAGTGTGATGCTGTTTAGTGTTTTGTAGAGTTTTTTGGGGTTTGTTTTGTGATCAAGTGTTTGTAGGAAGTTATTCCAATTTAGTTTTTGTTGTTCTTGTATTTTGTTGTTAGTTTGGGTGTTGAGTGCTTGAATTTGTTGTGTGATGTCTTGTGTGTGGGGTGCTGGGGAGTGTTTCAGTATGTCGCGTTGTCTGATGAGGTTTTGCATTTCTGGTGTGAAGTTGGGGTTGTGTCTTTTCCTGTTACCTCTTGGAATGTGTTTTTTGTCAGCGTTTTGGATAGTTTTATTGAGTATGTGTACAGCATTGTTGATGTTAGTGATGGGTGTGCTGTTTAGAGTTGTGAAGTGTTGTTCTGTCTCATTTGTGAATGCTTCCCAGTTAGCTCTTTTATAATTGGTGTATGTGTGTTTGTGGCTAGCTGGGGTGAGTCTGGTTTTGGTGGTGATAATGATCGGGAGGTGGTCAGAGCCTAAGGTTCTGACCACCCTCCAGGATGTTGTGGGGGCGAGTTCTGGGGAGCAAAAGGTGATGTCTGGAGATGATGGGTTATAGAGGGCTTGGTGAGGAATATGGGTATGTTGATGGATGTCGTTAAGGATGATGAGGTTATCGGTTTGGTTTTGTAGTACCAGCCCTCTGTCTGTGTCGGGGTTGTCGACAAACCAGGCCGACGTCTTGGCGTTGAAGTCACCACCCAGGATGATGTGTGGGGTGTGGGGTGTTTGTGATGTGTTGTAAGTGTGGTCTGTATTCATTTGGTACTGTAGGGGATGTTTGGGGAGGGATGTATGTGTTTATGATGGTTATGTTGGAGTTGTTGCCAGTGCGTATTTTAATTGATTGTATTTCTGTTGTGTTATCATTTGGGGGGAGGAGGGATTTGGTTTGTACACTGGTTACTATGTATGATATTTCTTTGTGTACCAGGGTGATGAGTCCACCGCCCCCGCCGACAGCCCGGTCTTGTCTGATGGTGGTGAAATTATGAAATGTGGGTGTTTTTTGTGTTGTGCGGAGTTTTGTTTCTTGTAAGATGGCAATGTGTGTGGCAGGTTAAAGGGGATAGTGGCCGGTTTTGGGGGCTATTAATTAATGTATTCATTTATTGTTTAGTTTCCTCGCTAGACCTCCATCAAGCTTAGAAATACACCCCTAGACCCCCCTTCAAGATAAATTTGTACTTTTTTTGGTAGAAAAAATTCCCGGCCAAAGGCCTGTTCAATTTTAATTTTGTTTGTGCCATTGGATTCAGCGGGTGAAAGTGTACTTGTGGTAGAAATTTGAGCAAAATCCATACATAAATAACCCGTATATGGGTAATTTAGAATATATATATATATATATATATACATTATATATATATATTCAAAATAAAAAATAGGTCTATTGGGCCTAAAAATGGTCTAAATAAATAAACAAATATACCGTTGGAATCGCAACGACGAGAGGAATCCATATATATCTTTGAAAACACAAAATTGGACATGAATTGCCAAGGTCCTCGGCTTCGCCTGGACTTTAAACCCAGGTATTTAAAAAAAAAAATTTTTTAATTCTGGACGAATGGCTGGTCGAAAATGGAATATACGATAATGTATGGAAGGTGTTGTGCGAGAGAAATCGAATGGCACCAGGTAGAATTAATTTGGACTTTTAGTTTGGGCTACAGAAGACTTTTAAAGTTTAAAAAGTGCTCATTTCGGGCGTTTCTGGATTTGAATCAAAATCTTAATCCTAAAGTAATGGTCCGATTTAAATTTTAGTCCAGGCGAAGCCGAGTACCTTGGCAAGTCATGTTCGAATTTTGTGCTTTCAAGGATATATATGGATTCCTCTCGTCGTTGCGATTCCAACGGTATATTTGTTTATATATTTAGACTATTTTTAGGCCCAATAGACCTATTTTTTATTTTGAATATATATATATATTATTCTAAATCACCCATAGACGGGTTATTTATGTATGGATTTTACTCAAATTTCTACCACAAGTACAATTTCAAATTTCTACCACAAGCATAGGTAATCGCACTCCTAACACACGAGGTATACACCTTCCTTTTAAAGCCCCGTCCACACGATCGAGCACTGCCCGTCGGGCACAAGGGAAATGTTCGATATGGGGCAAATTCAGCGGGCAAACCAGGGATATGCCCGTGCACGCAGTTGAGCGAAATCACCAGGCACTGTCCGGCAGTTTGCCGGCGGTCATTTGGTCATTTGGGCCCTCCAGGAAGGCCAAGTCGAACTGCCCGGCAGTTTGCCGGGGGAATGGGGATAAAGGGGCCCGTGGAAGGAGGGAAATAAATGTGTAGCTTGATCTTTAACCCATTCAATACCGGTAACATCCATTTTATTATATTCTGGCAATTATAATAAGTCTTTAGACGGCTTAGGAAGGACGTCTACCCATTAAAAGGCTACAGACGATCTCAATTAATCCCTTTAGCTATCATATATCCTTTTAATCTTAATGCAATCGTCTAAATGTAGCTCAAAACAAATACAAAAATACTTCGCCGGTACAGAAGGGGTTAATAAATATATATATATTTTATCCTTCTATTATACGGGTATCAATCAGGAAAATTTGGTGGAAGGTAAACAGGATGTAATGTGTGCAATCACTTATTAAATGTCACTGATGGTATGACTATAATGTTAGCTTCAGAAAAAAGTATGGGGAACGTCCCCATTTATATTGATAAGTTATTATTAGCAATATTATGAATATTTTATTAAGATTATTCATATAAGTATGATAAAACATATTTATCTTAAAAAAAAATTGGAATCGCAACGACGAGACGATTCCAAATATACCATAATCTTGAATAGTCAAAATCAGACCAAAATCATCGATTTTCCTGGGCTTAATTAAACCCAGGCATTATTTAACAAATGTTTTCGATTATGGGAGAATGGATGGTCGAAAATTAAATCTACGACCATGTATGGAAGCTGTCGGTCGAGAGAAATCGAATGACACCAGGTAGAATTCCCTAGGACTTAAAGTTTGGGCTACAGAGGACTTTTAAAGTCCAAAAACTGGTCATTTGGGCCCTTCTGGGAGGCCAAGTCATATGCGAAATTCTAAACTAATGGTCCGATTTCAATTCTGTGTGCGCCATTCGATTCAGCGTGTCAAACTGTACTGTATGTATAAATTTGAACAAAATCCATATATAGATAACTCGACCGATTTATTATTGAAAGTGGCACAACAAAGCCACTCCAACAGCTTCTTCTCTGAATTAGACAGCCAACATGTAGGGGACAGTGGTTTTTAAACTATAAAATAGGCCTATTGGGCCTAAAATTTGGTTAAAATTAAAAAAATCATATGCCGTTGGAATTGTAATGACGACACGAATCCATATATACCCATGAAAACTCGAAATTCGAAAGTCGCCCGCCAAGTGCAAACATTTTCCTGGGCAGGGATTTTGGAAACAAATATTTTCGATTCTGGGCGAATGGCTGGTTGAAAATGCAATCTACGACCATGTATAGAAGCTGCTCGTCGAGGAAAATCGAATGGCACCAAGTAGAATTCCCTAGGATTTATAGTTTGGGCTACAAAGGACTTTTAAAGTCTAAAAACTGGTCATTTGGGCCCTTCTGGGAGGCCGAGTCAAATTATAAATCCTAAACTAATGATCCGATTTCAATTCTGTTTGCGCCATTCGATTCAGCGTGTCAAAGTGTATTTGTGGTATAAATTTGAACAATATCCATACATAGATAACAACGGAAAGAACTAATACTGTATCTCGATTTATAATGAAATATAATAGTTACTCATCTATAATTATCGTTTTCTTTAATAAAGATTATTGAAAGAAATCTAGCCCGTATCAATATTGTATGGCTAACTATACTATTTGAACATGCCATATTATCACTTACGTGGCTGCTCCATTATAACAAGTGGGTAATTTGGGTGGAAGGAAGACACAGGAAAGAGCTTTAATTATATATCCTTCTCTAACTAATAACACACACAACAAAGCCACTCCAACAGCTTCTTCTCTGAATTAGACAGCCAACATGTAGGGGACAGTGGTTTTTAAACTTTAAAATAGGCCTATTGGGCCTAACCAAATTGTCAAAAATTCAAAACATTTATATACCGTTGGAATCGTAATGACGAGACGAATCCATATATTCCCATGAAAACTCACGATTCGAAAGTCGCCCGCCAGGTGCAAAAAATTTCCTTTAAAACCAAGGGATTTGGGAAATAATATTTTCGATTCTGGGCGAATGGCTGGTTGAAAATGCAATCTACGACCATGTATAGAAGCTGCTCGTCGAGAAAAATTGAATGGCACCAAGTAGAATTCCCTAGGACTTATAGTTTGGGCTACAGAGGACTTTTAATGTCCAAAACTGGTCATTTGGGCCCTTCTGCGCCCGCCAAGTGCAAAAAGGGATTTTGGAAATAAATATTTTCGATTCTGGGTGAATGGCTTGGTGAAAATGCAATCTACGACCATGCATAGAAGCTGCTCATTGAGAGAAATCGAATGGCACCAAGTAGAATTCCCTAGGACTTATAGTTTGGGCTACAGAGGACTTTTAATGTCCAAAAACTGGTTATTTGGGACCTTCTGGGAGGCCAAGTCAAATTATAAATCCTAAACTAATGATCCTATTTCAATTCTGTTTGCGCCATTCGATTCAGCGTGTCAAAGTGTATTTGTGGTATAAATTTGAACAATATCCATACATAGATAACAACGGAAAGAACTGATACTCTATCCCGATTTATAATAAAATATAATAGTTACTCATTTATAACTATCGTTTTCTTTAATAAAGATTATTGAAAGAAAACTAGCTCGTGGTCAATATTGTATGGCTAACTATACTATTTGAACATGCCATATTATCACTTACGTGGCTGCTCCATTATAACAAGTGGGTAATTTGGGTGGAAGGAAGACACAGGAAAGAGCTTTAATTATATATCCTTCTCTAACTAATAACACACACAACAAAGCCACTCCAACAGCTTCTTCTCTGAATTAGACAGCCAACATGTAGGGGACAGTGGTTTTTAAACTTTAAAATAGGCCTATTGGGCCTAACAAATTGTCAAAATTTAAAAAATCATATACCGTTGGAATTGTAATGACGAGACGAATCCATATATACCCATGAAAACTCGAAATTCGAAAATCGCCCGCCATGTGCAAAAAATTTCCAGGGATTTTGGAAATAAAATATTTTCGATTCTGGGCGAATGGCTGGTTGAAAATGCAATCTACGACCATTCATAGAAGCTGCTCGTCGAGGAAAATCGAATGGCACCAAGTAAAATTCCCTAGGACTTATAGTTTGGGCTACAGAGGACTTTTAATGTCCAAAAACTGGTTATTTGGGACCTTCTGGGAGGCCAAGTCAAATTATAAATCCTAAACTAATGATCCTATTTCAATTCTGTTTGCGCCATTCGATTCAGCGTGTCAAAGTGTATTTGTGGTATAAATTTGAACAATATCCATACATAGATAACAACGGAAAACTGATACTCTATCCCGATTTATAATAAAATATAATAGTTACTCATTTATAACTATCGTTTTCTTTAATAAAGATTATTGAAAGAAAACTAGCTCGTGGTCAATATTGTATGGCTAACTATACTATTTGAACATGCCATATTATCACTTACGTGGCTGCTCCATTATAACAAGTGGGTAATTTGGGTGGAAGGAAGACACAGGAAAGAGCTATAATTATATATCCTTCTCTAACTAATAACACACACAACAAAGCCACTCCAACAGCTTCTTCTCTGAATTAGACAGCCAACATGTAGGGGACAGTGGTTTTTAAACTTTAAAATAGGCCTATTGGGCCTAACAAATTGTCAAAATTTAAAAAATCATATACCGTTGGAATTGTAATGACGAGACGAATCCACATATACCCATGAAAACTCGAAATTCGAAAATCGCCCGCCAAGTGCAAACATTTTCCTGGGATTTTGGAAACAAATATTTTCGATTCTGGGCGAATGGCTGGTTGAAAATGCAATCTACGACCATTCATAGAAGCTGCTCGTCGAGGAAAATCGAATGACACCAAGTAGAATTCCCTAGGACTTATAGTTTGGGCTACAGAGGACTTTTAATGTCTAAAAACTGGTTATTTGGACCTTCTGGGAGGCCAAGTCAAATTATAAATCCTAAACTAATGATCCTATTTCAATTCTGTTTGCGCCATTCGATTCAGCGTGTCAAAGTGTATTTGTGGTATAAATTTGAACAATATCCATACATAGATAACAACGGAAAGAACTGAGACTCTATCCCGATTTATAATAAAATATAATAGTTACTGATTTATAACTATCGTTTTCTTTAATAAAGATTATTGAAAGAAAACTAGCCCGTGGTCAATATTGTATGGCTAACTATACTATTTGAACATGCCATATTATCACTTACGTGGCTGCTCCATTATAACAAGTGGGTAATTTGGGTGGAAGGAAGACACAGGAAAGAGCTTTAATTATATATCCTTCTCTAACTAATAACACACACAACAAAACCACTCCAACAGCTTCTTCTCTGAATTAGACAGCCAACATGTAGGGACAGTGGTTTTTAAACTTTAAAATAGGCCTATTGGGCCTAACAAATTGTCAAAATTTAAAAAATCATATACCGTTGGAATTGTAATGACGAGACGAATCCATATATACCCATGAAAACTCGAAATTCGAAAATCGCCCGCCAAGTGCAAAAATTTTCCTGGGCTTAAACGCAGGGATTTTGGAAACAAATATTTTCGATTCTGGGCGAATGGCTGGTTGAAAATGCAATCTACGACCATGTATAGAAACTGCTCGTCGAGAAAAAATCGAATGGCACCAAGTAGAATTCCCTAGGACTTATAGTTTGGGCTACAGAGGACTTTTAATGTCCAAAAACTGGTTATTTGGGCTCTTCTGGGAGGCCAAGTCAAATACGAAATCCTAAACTAATTGTCCGATTTCAATTATGTTGGCGCCATTCGATTCAGCGTGTCAAAGTGAACTTATGGTTAAAATTTTAACAAAATCCATACATAGATAACTCGTCTATGGGTGATTTAGAAATGTTCTAAATCAAAATCAAAATTAGGCCTATTGGCCCTACAAAATGGTCTAAATTCAAACATTTATATACCGTTGGAATCGCAACGACGAGACGAATACATATATACCCATGAAAACTCGAAATTCGAAAGTCGCCCGCCAAGTGCAAACATTTTCCTGGCAGGGATTTTGGAAACTAATATTTTCGATTCTGGGCGAATGGCTTGTTGAAAATGCAATCTACGACCATGTATAGAAACTGCTCGTCGAGAAAAAATCGAATGGCACCAAGTAGAATTCCCTAGGATATACAGTTTGGGCTACAGAGGACTTTTAAAGTCTAAAAACTGGTCATTTGGGCCCTTCTGGGAGGCCGAGTTAAATTATAAATCCTAAACTAATGATCCGATTTCAATTCTGTTTGCGCCATTCGATTCAGCGTGTCAAAGTGTATTTGTGGTATAAATTTGAACAATATCCATACATAGATAACAACGGAAAGAACTGATACTCTATCTAGATTTATAATAAAATTTAATAGTTACTCATTTATAACTATCGTTTTCTTTAATAAAGATTATTGAAAGAAAACTAGCCCGTGGTCAATATTGTATGGCTAACTATACTATTTGAACATGCCATATTATCACTTACGTGGCTGCTCCATTATAACAAGTGGGTAATTTGGGTGGAAGGAAGACACAGGAAAGAGCTATAATTATATATCCTTCTCTAACTAATAACACACACAACAAAGCCACTCCAACAGCTTCTTCTCTGAATTAGACAGCCAACATATAGGGGACAGTGGTTTTTAAACTTTAAAATAGGCCTATTGGCCCTACAAAATGGTCTAAATTCAAACATTTATATACCGTTGGAATCGCAACGACGAGACGAATCCATATATACCCATGAAAACTCGAAATTCGAAAGTCGCCCGCCAAGTGCAAACATTTTCCTGGCAGGGATTTTGGAAACTAATATTTTCGATTCTGGGCGAATGGCTTGTTGAAAATGCAATCTACGACCATGTATAGAAACTGCTCGTCGAGAAAAAATCGAATGGCACCAAGTAGAATTCCCTAGGATATACAGTTTGGGCTACAGAGGACTTTTAAAGTCTAAAAACTGGTCATTTGGGCCCTTCTGGGAGGCCGAGTTAAATTATAAATCCTAAACTAATGATCCGATTTCAATTATGTTTGCGCCATTCGATTCAGCGTGTCAAAGTGTATTTGTGGTATAAATTTGAACAATATCCATACATAGATAACAACGGAAAGAACTAATACTGTATCTCGATTTATAATGAAATATAATAGTTACTCATCTATAATTATCGTTTTCTTTAATAAAGATTATTGAAAGAAATCTAGCCCGTATCAATATTGTATGGCTAACTATACTATTTGAACATGCCATATTATCACTTACGTGGCTGCTCCATTATAACAAGTGGGTAATTTGGGTGGAAGGAAGACACAGGAAAGAGCTTTAATTATATATCCTTCTCTAACTAATAACACACACAACAAAGCCACTCCAACAGCTTCTTCTCTGAATTAGACAGCCAACATGTAGGGGACAGTGGTTTTTAAACTTTAAAATAGGCCTATTGGGCCTAACAAATTGTCAAAATTCAAAAAATCGTATACCGTTGGAATTGTAATGACGAGACGAATCCATATATACCCATGAAAACTCGAAATTCGAAAATCGCCCGCCAAGTGCAAAAAATTTCCAGGGATTTTGGAAATAAAATATTTTCGATTCTGGGCGAATGGCTGGTTGAAAATGCAATCTACGACCATTCATAGAAGCTGCTCGTCGAGGAAAATCGAATGGCACCAAGTAGAATTCCCTAGGACTTATAGTTTGGGCTACAGAGGACTTTTAATGTCCAAAAACTGGTTATTTGGGACCTTCTGGGAGGCCAAGTCAAATTATAAATCCTAAACTAATGATCCTATTTCAATTCTGTTTGCGCCATTCGATTCAGCGTGTCAAAGTGTATTTGTGGTATAAATTTGAACAATATCCATACATAGATAACAACGGAAAGAACTGATACTCTATCCCGATTTATAATAAAATATAATAGTTACTCATTTATAACTATCGTTTTCTTTAATAAAGATTATTGAAAGAAAACTAGCTCGTGGTCAATATTGTATGGCTAACTATACTATTTGAACATGCCATATTATCACTTACGTGGCTGCTCCATTATAACAAGTGGGTAATTTGGGTGGAAGGAAGACACAGGAAAGAGCTTTAATTATATATCCTTCTCTAACTAATAACACACACAACAAAGCCACTCCAACAGCTTCTTCTCTGAATTAGACAGCCAACATGTAGGGGACAGTGGTTTTTAAACTTTAAAATAGGCCTATTGGGCCTAACAAATTGTCAAAATTTAAAAAATCATATACCGTTGGAATTGTAATGACGAGACGAATCCATATATACCCATGAAAACTCGAAATTCGAAAATCGCCCGCCATGTGCAAAAAATTTCCAGGGATTTTGGAAATAAAATATTTTCGATTCTGGGCGAATGGCTGGTTGAAAATGCAATCTACGACCATTCATAGAAGCTGCTCGTCGAGGAAAATCGAATGGCACCAAGTAAAATTCCCTAGGACTTATAGTTTGGGCTACAGAGGACTTTTAATGTCCAAAAACTGGTTATTTGGGACCTTCTGGGAGGCCAAGTCAAATTATAAATCCTAAACTAATGATCCTATTTCAATTCTGTTTGCGCCATTCGATTCAGCGTGTCAAAGTGTATTTGTGGTATAAATTTGAACAATATCCATATATAGATAACAACGGAAAGAACTGATACTCTATCCCGATTTATAATAAAATATAATAGTTACTCATTTATAACTATCGTTTTCTTTAATAAAGATTATTGAAAGAAAACTAGCTCGTGGTCAATATTGTATGGCTAACTATACTATTTGAACATGCCATATTATCACTTACGTGGCTGCTCCATTATAACAAGTGGGTAATTTGGGTGGAAGGAAGACACAGGAAAGAGCTTTAATTATATATCCTTCTCTAACTAATAACACACACAACAAAGCCACTCCAACAGCTTCTTCTCTGAATTAGACAGCCAACATGTAGGGGACAGTGGTTTTTAAACTTTAAAATAGGCCTATTGGGCCTAACAAATTGTCAAAATTTAAAAAATCATATACCGTTGGAATTGTAATGACGAGACGAATCCACATATACCCATGAAAACTCGAAATTCGAAAATCGCCCGCCAAGTGCAAACATTTTCCTGGGATTTGGGAAACAAATATTTTCGATTCTGGGCGAATGGCTGGTTGAAAATGCAATCTACGACCATTCATAGAAGCTGCTCGTCGAGGAAAATCGAATGACACCAAGTAGAATTCCCTAGGACTTATAGTTTGGGCTACAGAGGACTTTTAATGTCTAAAAACTGGTTATTTGGGACCTTCTGGGAGGCCAAGTCAAATTATAAATCCTAAACTAATGATCCTATTTCAATTCTGTTTGCGCCATTCGATTCAGCGTGTCAAAGTGTATTTGTGGTATAAATTTGAACAATATCCATACATAGATAACAACGGAAAGAACTGAGACTCTATCCCGATTTATAATAAAATATAATAGTTACTGATTTATAACTATCGTTTTCTTTAATAAAGATTATTGAAAGAAAACTAGCCCGTGGTCAATATTGTATGGCTAACTATACTATTTGAACATGCCATATTATCACTTACGTGGCTGCTCCATTATAACAAGTGGGTAATTTGGGTGGAAGGAAGACACAGGAAAGAGCTTTAATTATATATCCTTCTCTAACTAATAACACACACAACAAAACCACTCCAACAGCTTCTTCTCTGAATTAGACAGCCAACATGTAGGGACAGTGGTTTTTAAACTTTAAAATAGGCCTATTGGGCCTAACAAATTGTCAAAATTTAAAAAATCATATACCGTTGGAATTGTAATGACGAGACGAATCCATATATACCCATGAAAACTCGAAATTCGAAAATCGCCCGCCAAGTGCAAAAATTTTCCTGGCAGGGATTTTGGAAACAAATATTTTCGATTCTGGGCGAATGGCTGGTTGAAAATGCAATCTACGACCATTCATAGAAGCTGCTCGTCGAGGAAAATCGAATGGCACCAAGTAGAATTCCCTAGGACTTATAGTTTGGGCTACAGAGGACTTTTAATGTCCAAAAACTGGTTATTTGGGCTCTTCTGGGAGGCCAAGTCAAATACGAAATCCTAAACTAATTGTCCGATTTCAATTATGTTTGCGCCATTCGATTCAGCGTGTCAAAGTGTATTTGTGGTATAAATTTGAACAATATCCATACATAGATAACAACGGAAAGAACTGATACTCTATCTAGATTTATAATAAAATTTAATAGTTACTCATTTATAACTATCGTTTTTTTTAATAAAGATTATTGAAAGAAAACTAGCCCGTGGTCAATATTGTATGGCTAACTATACTATTTGAACATGCCATATTATCACTTACGTGGCTGCTCCATTATAACAAGTGGGTAATTTGGGTGGAAGGAAGACACAGGAAAGAGCTATAATTATATATCCTTCTCTAACTAATAACACACACAACAAAGCCACTCCAACAGCTTCTTCTCTGAATTAGACAGCCAACATATAGGGGACAGTGGTTTTTAAACTTTAAAATAGGCCTATTGGCCCTACAAAATGGTCTAAATTCAAACATTTATATACCGTTGGAATCGCAACGACGAGACGAATCCATATATACCCATGAAAACTCGAAATTCGAAAGTCGCCCGCCAAGTGCAAACATTTTCCTGGCAGGGATTTTGGAAACTAATATTTTCGATTCTGGGCGAATGGCTTGTTGAAAATGCAATCTACGACCATGTATAGAAACTGCTCGTCGAGAAAAAATCGAATGGCACCAAGTAGAATTCCCTAGGATATACAGTTTGGGCTACAGAGGACTTTTAAAGTCTAAAAACTGGTCATTTGGGCCCTTCTGGGAGGCCGAGTTAAATTATAAATCCTAAACTAATGATCCGATTTCAATTCTGTTTGCGCCATTCGATTCAGCGTGTCAAAGTGTATTTGTGGTATAAATTTGAACAATATCCATACATAGATAACAACGGAAAGAACTGATACTCTATCTAGATTTATAATAAAATATAATAGTTACTCATTTATAACTATCGTTTTCTTTAATAAAGATTATTGAAAGAAAACTAGCCCGTGGTCAATATTGTATGGCTAACTATACTATTTGAACATGCCATATTATCACTTACGTGGCTGCTCCATTATAACAAGTGGGTAATTTGGGTGGAAGGAAGACACAGGAAAGAGCTTTAATTATATATCCTTCTCTAACTAATAACACACACAACAAAGCCACTCCAACAGCTTCTTCTCTGAATTAGACAGCCAACATGTAGGGGACAGTGGTTTTTAAACTTTAAAATAGGCCTATTGGGCCTAACAAATTGTCAAAATTTAAAAAATCATATACCGTTGGAATTGTAATGACGAGACGAATCCATATATACCCATGAAAACTCGAAATTCGAAAATCGCCCGCCAAGTGCAAAAATTTTCCTGGGCAGGGATTTTGGAAACAAATATTTTCGATTCTGGGCGAATGGCTGGTTGAAAATGCAATCTACGACCATGTATAGAAGCTGCTCGTCGAGGAAAATCGAATGGCACCAAGTAGAATTCCCTAGGACTTATAGTTTGGGCTACAGAGGACTTTTAATGTCCAAAAACTGGTTATTTGGGCCCTTCTGGGAGGCCAAGTCAAATACGAAATCCTAAACTAATTGTTCGATTTCAATTCTGTTGGCGCCATTCGATTCAGCGTGTCAAAGTGAACTTATGGTTAAAATTTGAACAAAATCCATATATATATAGATAACTCGTCTATGGAGTTTTTAAACTTTAAAATAGGCCTATTGGGCCTAAAAATTTGGTTAAAATTAAATAAATCATATGCCGTTGGAATTGTATTGACGAGACGAATTCATATATACCCATGAAAACTCGAAATTCGAAAATCGCCAGCCAAGTGCAAAACATTTCCAGGGCTAAATAAAACAGGGATTTTGGACAAAAATATTTTTGATTCTGGCCGAATGGTTGGTTGAAATTTCAATCTACGAGCATGTATAAAAGCAGCTCGTCGAGAAAAATCGAATGACACCAAGTAGAATTCCCTAGGACTTATAGTTTGGGCTACAGAGGACTGTTAAAGTCCTAAAAACGGTCCTTTGGGCCCTCCAGGAAGGTAAAATCAAAATCGAAATCCTAAACTAATAGTCCGATTTTAATTTTGTTTGCGCCATTCGATTCAGCGTGTCAAAGTGAACTTATGGTAAAAAATATGAACAAAATCCATCCATAGATAACTCGTCTATGGAGATTTTTAACTTTAAAATAGGCCTATTGAGCCTAAAAATTGGTCAAAATTAAAATATTTATATACCGTTGGAAACGCAACGACGAGACGATTTCAAATATACCATCCGCAATTGCATTATTTAATTAATTTTATGTAAACTTAGGTTGGATCGTCTCACTATAAATCTCACCTGCAAGCACTCTTGATCGAGTACTTCGTATATTGCTCGACAAGTTTCAGGAATAATGCGAGACAAACAATGCTTGGATAATCTTTTAGTATACTGCACATAAGTGTAGCTGCATCAATTTGAAACAAACATGAGGTGTTGCCTCCAGTCGAGCTTCTGCCGATATACACTCCCTCCTATTGGCATCTGCTTGGATATATAGGTTATATAACTGTCCTGTGATTATTGTTGTTGGGGACCATGGTGATCATACCGGACCCACTGACCCAGCCCTGCCGAGCTCCTACTCTGACCACTGGCAGACTTTGACTGGCCAATAACTGCCCGGCTGCCGTGTGGACAACACCGCAAGCGTGTTCAACAGACTTTCCCCGGTGAACGGGCACAGCCCGCCGGACACTGCTCGATCGTGTAGACGGGGCTTTACAGACTTTGCCCGGTGAAGGGGCACAGCCCGCCGGACACTGCTCGATCGTGTAGACGGGGCTTAAGGTTGGGTGGGAACCCTCTCATGGTCTGGAGTGGCAACAGCTCTCTAAACTCTCCCCAGCCACTTCTGACTCTAGCAATGGAGCTAGCTTCAGCGCCACCTCCGGCGGAAACCGTATCGCCCAGGTAGCAGAATTTATTCACACAGTCCAGCGTTACACTGTCTAATATATATATATATATATATATATATATATATAGACCTATTTTTTATTTTGAATATATATACTGTATATACAGTATTCTAAATCACCCATAGACGGGTTATTTATGTATGAATTTTGCTCAAATTTCTACCACAAGTACAGTTTCAAATTTCTACCACAAGCATAGGTCACACTCCTAACACACGAGGTATACACCTTCCCTTTAAGGTGGGGTGTAAGCCCTCTCATGGTCTGGAGTGGCAACAGCTCTCTAAACTTTCCCCAGCCACTTCTGGCTCTAGCAATGGAGCTAGCTTCAGCGCCACCTCCGGCGGAAACCGTATCGCCCAGGTAGCAGAATTTATTCACACACTCCAGCGTTACACTGTCTAATATATACAGTACAGTATATATATACTGTATATATATATATATATATATATATATACTAGCAGGGGTACCCGGCGTTGCCCGGGTTTAAATTCTACTACCATAATCACCATCATCGATCACTACTACCACAATCATCACAACACTACTACTGTACTACCATAATCACCGGCCTCGACCTCCCTGTGCCTCATTAAACGGCGACCTCGATTTCGGCCGCTAAATGACCTCCGATTTTGGATCTGACCTCATCCGTACCCCCATTTTGGGGAGCTGCGAAGAACTTTGTTCCATACACCTTTTCCATTGGAGGCCTCCTTCTGCCCCAAACGGCCATTTTTTTTCATTTGTTTTTTCAATTTCGGCCTCGAAACGACCTCCGATCGTGACCTCGCCCCCTCTATGACCTGACCCAGGTCAATTGACACCCACATGCAAAGTTTCAGCTCCCCAGGTCCAAAACTGCAGCCGCCTATTAAGAACACACAGACAAACAGACACACAAACTTATTTCATAATACAGTATAGATATGTAGCCGAGAGAGAGAGAGAGAGAGAGAGAGAGAGAGAGAGAGAGAGAGAGAGAGAGAGAGAGAGAGAGAGAGAGAGAGAGAGAGAGAGAGAGAGAGAGAGAGAGAGAGAGAGAGAGAGAGAGAGAGAGAGAGAGAGAGAGAGAGAGAGAGAGAGGAGAGAGAGAGGAGAGAGAGAGAAGAGAGAGAGAGAGAGAGAGAGAGAGAGAGAGAGAGATGAGAGAGAATTCCCTGAGTACTATACAAAATGGATATTTAGTGTCAAAATATTCCTGGATTATGTCTGAAGCGTTACTGTACTATGCATATTCGTATAAACAATAACCGCTCACATACAAAGAGGGAATGTGGCGAGTCAAAACTGTCTGAAGCTGGTATATTTTGTTTTTGTAATCGTAGTTTAACCAGACCACCGAGCTACAGAACGCAACTCTTATAGGGCTGGCATGAAGCTGGTATAACACGAGCCATTTCCCTCCCCTTTTGTCATCAACCTATGATTTGGCAGCTTCAGAAATATACTACTATATGAATTCTGTCACCTATGATAAACTACCTCCATTCTAGTTGCCAGTACCAGTGCAAAATAATTTACAAAATATTGCCTGGATGAAGTTGTGGATCAAATGTTGAGGGTAACGCGCTTGTGTGATATCAGCCTATCCCCTTCAGTACCGGTGTCGCACTTTTAACTTTACTCAGGCTACTATTAGACAATTTTTTCAGTTTAAATAGGGCCCCTAGCAACTAACAGGCTTCGAACTATCTCACTTAACCATTTTTACTACCACAGATCTCTCTGAAACTACACATCGTCTAAATATTGCTAGAATGTAATTGAAAATACGTCGTCGGTACAGAAGAGGTTATGCAGAAATATGGCAGTCTACTACAGTATAGGAAAAGTTCTATTACCTTTGTTGCTTACAAGTATCATATTACATAAGGTACAGTTACAATCAATAGTTTGACCAAAACTTTGATGTTGATTTGTGTGAAATCTATAGAGGGGGACGTTAACCCGACACATCTATATGAATCAAATAGTACAGGTAATAAATACTCATGAGGGTTGTCAAGGGATGGTAAGTTAAATGTGCATAGTTTATGAGCACATTTTTCAGCAAACTATTGATTTTGACTGTATCTACACTCTCAACTTAACCCCTTCTTAGCAGATGTTTTTGTTTTTGTTTTGTTTTTCCAGGCGCTGTAATTCCCGAGAAGGGGTGGCCATTAACATCAGGCGTTTGTCACGAATCGCTAGGTCAAGTTGTTCGGGCTTCACATCTACCAATAACATTTTGACAGTGAAGGCTTGATCCGCCGACCCTTTGATCAGCAGCCGATGTTCTACTGACTATGCCACGGCTCGCAACTTTTTTAATGCTACAAAGAATTTGACTCCACTTAGGAAAAAACTCCAAGAATGAAAGGAATACAGACTATCATATTTAACCTTCTATTAGGTCCTTCTCAAGTTGAATAAAATTGTCTGCAGATGGTCAGAACATAAGTAGCATCATCTGATTGAAAGGGTTAACTGGGAGAATACGGTCATCTCATAGCAAATCTCTTTATTAACCTGTTTAGTACGATGTGCTCTTTTATCATTTATTCTGGCTAACATTAAACAATATTATGCAGTTTAAGAAGGACCTATATTATTCAGATAGTTATTGAGATAGCATTCTCCTCTTGGAGTCCTGAAGGTAGCTTATAAGCTAAAGAAAATAATTGTCTAATGTTAGTCAAATTATGACAGAAATCATATCATCATGCTGAAGGGGTTAACTGGTGCTAGTGCTCTTCTTTTACTAAGCACTTCATATGATAGCCTGTCTGGGTTGGTTTCTATATACAGTACAGTATATTGGTATTAAATAAATACATCGCATTAAAGACAAATCCAAAACATCATAGTGTAACAACTCATGACTAATCTTAAGCATCAAGGATGAGAGACTTCCGTTTTAGGACAAGGAGGTGTGCGAGGATGTAGTCAAGTACTATCATTTTGGAAAAATGCTTAGAACTCCTAGTTTTCATAGTGACTAAATTATAAGTCATTATATACTTAACCATGTCATTAACTGGTGCTTTTCCTTTTGCTTTGGCTTACATTCAACTATTTTAATTGAGCTTAGCTAGATGGGGAAGCTAATCATCCATATTCTGTGGCTAATATTATAGTCAGAGAATGCATTCATCCTTGATGGAAAGTGTATCAGGTCAGCTGACCATTTCCTAACATCACGTTAATGTGGTTAACAATATAGCCCTGGGAATTTTGGTGCGAGTATCCTAGGTTTGAGTCCTTGGAGTACCACATGTATTCATTACTTTCATTGATTTCACTAGTTAGGTTTATTTGTAAATTAATTGGTGGGTTGGTGAAAACAAATATGAATATACAGCCCATTAGTTAGAAGCAAGGAACTGCTACCAAACACACTCATATGGGTCCTTCGGTAAAGTGATTCTGGAGCCGGAGACTCCAGTTGGTGATTACCCCCTCTATTTATTTAGCTAAGGGAGGGTCTCTTGTAGTGAAAGAGTAAATGTCTAGTCAAATCCATCCATAAATTAAACCCTGTGGGTATATATGCTTTAAGAAAACCCTCTAAGGACATAGGTTTTTACAAAGTGATTATGCCTGTTGGACTTTTCTGTAATGATTGACCATAAAAGGGTAATTATGCATCCTTTTAAATTATATATGATCTTATGTATAGCAACATGTAAATAGACCATTGACAATTTTGGCAAAATGAAACTACTGAGCCAGCTTAATTAAGGTTGAAAAATGTAAAAGGAAAGGTCAGCGAGGTGATATGATCCAAAACTCTTCAAGGCAATTGGCTATACAATACATGTACTGTATAGAAATTCCTCACCTAAAGTTGTTTTGTTCCTAAAAATTAAGTTATTTAATTAAACAACTAGAAAACATATATGTTTTAAGTGTCATCCTTGTTTTTAGATATGTGGTGTTTTGGCCTGGCTTACAACATAATAATAAAGTGAAACAACATTAAACAAATTTTGTTCCTTAATTAATTAATTGTATAATAATGAAACAACTTAAATTGAGGAGACTATGAAGTGGTCAGTGTCCACTCAAACCAATCCTACCGTACTCTGTTCAATTTTCATGTTCTCTGAGCTGGTATTTTGTCTAGACTAGAATACCATAACTTTCTACATACAGTATAGAAATAAATAACCAGAAATTATAACCCATTCTACAATATATTTCTATTAAATATGCACAATATGTGCAAATAAAACTGGCAGTCACAGAAACAGTTGCATAATTTTTTTTTTTTTTTTTTTTCTATGTGATCTGAAGAAACCTGAATACATGTTATCCATTATACTTATACTAGCCTCACTTAATTTTCTTAAAAGCTCTGTAAAGTTGACAGAATGGAAAAACACCACTTGAGGAGCAACACTTTATTGACAAAGTTTTACTTGGACTCGTATTTGTACACAAGCCCCATCATTGTCTGTAGTATTTACTACAGGTCTCCCTCACTATCCGATGCCCCAATTTACGATATTATTATAGAATTTTAGGTGTTTGTGTTTGTGTTTTGGCTGGTCCCAGAATGCATCCCAATTTACCCCATTAATTTGATGGTTCGATATACGATTTTTCTATTAAAGATCGGATTTTCAGGAACGTAACCCAATCGTAATTCGAGGGAGACCTGTATACTGTACCGTAGTGTTAAGAGTATTCCTAGCATGTCAATATGATACACTAGTTGTAAATACTATTAGAAGCACTGGAACATTATTTGCCAGACCTATGAGAGTTCCGTATAAAGCTCAGTGGTCGGGTTAATCTGCTCTACATAACTAACTAACTGGAACATTATTACAGTACTTTTATTAATATTACAACAACTAGCATATCCTGCTGACTATAAAAACTATAGTACCTACCATGGACAATGATAAGAGTTTGTTTAGGATAATGGGTTTTATAGTGAAATATTACCAATAAAGAGCCAGACCTATGAGAGTTCCGTATGGAGCTCAGTGGTCTGGTTAATCTGCTCTACATAACTAACTAATTACCAATAAAGTGATCCTCCTCAAATGGTGCTTTATCCTTTCGCTTATCAAACAAATAATCAAACCCATAAACAGTACTGTACAGTATTATATTTTTTCACCAACCAACTTCATTTCTAAACTCAATTAATGAAATCAACAAATACATGTAGCAATCCAAGGACTCGAACCTAAGACAGTCACACCGAAATTCCGCGCACTTATGCATTACGCTATCAAGACAGTTAAAGAAGTATGCACAAGCCTACGATTGATTATAAAGCTACTGTTGTTCGAAAGTGATACTGAAGCACCTCAAACATCCTATTGTACTTATCCCTGAATATACAGTAGGTGAGCACTAGTTTGAAAAGAAAATTGCACACAAACAGTTTATGTAGTCAAAATGAATACAGTAGTTTGCTTACAACCTTATAAGTGTGCAATCTTAAATTATTATACTGTATATACCAAACTCAGACCCAGACTATCGGATACAACTGCTCGTGACTCGGCCGGCTTAAGACAGAAGACAACACCAGCTTTTAATATTACTGTATTATTGAACTTATTATTGAATACATTTATTGAATGTATGCGTGTGAGGGCTGTTCCTGTCCAGAGTGAGGTCTGGCATCCTCTACCCAACCTAAGCCGTTTCTCTCGGTGTCTTTTTGTTGTTGTTGCTGTTCCCCAGGCTGTCTGGCCGAGCAGCCCCAAGGTTCTGAGCAAGGCCAAGGCCATAACCGAGCGGCCCCACAAAACCCTCCCTGCCTACCACTAATAAAGCCCAGGTGACCGAAGCCACCCCAAGGCGGGGAGCTGAGGAGGGCGCGGAAACACCCGGGAAACCAAAGCCCCACCCAAGGCCCTGTGCCCCTCAGCAATTATGAAGGGAAAGTTGAGGGGTAAAGGAAAAATGTGACACTTTGGCTCCCAATCTGCCAACCTCGAGGTTGGCAGTAGGGAGGTCAATCCACGGAAGAGACGCCGTCACTCGAGATCTAGAAATTATATAAGTAAAAGGAACAGTCAGAGTAAGCTATGGGCATGGCAGAGAACGCTTACCTCTCACTCTGATAGACCAGCCCATCACCACTCTCTCTAGAGCAGTGTGAACTCTCAATACTGAGTCCCTTGTTCCAACCACTAGCTCATATCGTATTGGATGCATCTCTCTGTGTCTTTTCCTATACTGTTCTACTTCACCTACTTCGGGGGTGGGAGGCTAGGATTCCTCCTCCCCTTGTAAAATTCACCTACTAGAGACAGAGAAAGGGGCGAGAGAATGCGAAAGTGGTCACAGACCTTAAGAATTGGAACTTTAAATGGGTTTCTGTTTCGGCTCTGTCTCGAATCGGCCACCCCCAGCTAATGGGGTATTGTGTCTGAGTATATACATACATACATTGAATGTATATACTGTACTTTGAGTGTACTGTATTGGCAAACTGAGTACAGTATGCATACAGGAATAAATAAGAAACTTAATTATACCATAGTGTCTTTAACTGTAGTCACATTTGTATTGTTTGATGATTTAAAGATTTGTTTTGTTAATTAACTACTTTCAATTGCCACTACCAAAAAATGTATCTAATACTTGTCTATCTATATATCTATTGCCGGACGCCGTGATCCCCGAAGGGTTTAGTTAGTTAGTTATGTAGAGCAGATTAACCAGACCACTGAGTTCCATACGGAACTCTCATAGGTCTGGCCGTGATCCCCGAAGGGGTGGCCACGAACGAAACGCCCCCTTTGCACCTCTGTCCCCAGTCAGTCGACGTACCTCCTCCCATCCAGCACCGCTTTCACGCATATACTTCTTAACTACATCCTTCTTATACTTGTAGGCTACTTGAATATATTATTAGAGTTTTAACTCAGTAATATATAAATATGAATAAATATACTAAATAAATAATAGACTTTACCTAGAACTACACTACAAAATAACTGGTAGGAAACTCATAACATAATAAACTAAAAATTGGTTATTATTAAAATATACAGTATAATAACCAACTAACAAAATTTCATAAATACATTTGTTTTAACTTTACATGTATTGTTTAGTGGAGGGTCAGAAATCCAAAAAACAAATTTCATATTGTCAGATATATAAACATTAATAATTTCCTGCAAATGCACTTCAGTCAATAATTTCCCAAACTTGACTACTTCCTTTAACGTGACGATAGTGCGTTGTTATATGTGCGATTAGTTTGCTTGGGAAACAGATTAACTTGCTCATATAGTAATGTACACCCTATGTGGTGGATTGTGTTCTTTTATTTAATAATTTTCATTTTAGTAAGCGTTGTTTCCACATAGCAATTTTGATAATTTAATTTGACTTTATATTGTCCTTGTCCCAATTTTGGTTTGTTTAGTTTGCAAGTTTTACATTTTAATTTTAGATTTAGACAAGTCTTTAGTGACTTGAAATAGGGTGGTCAGTATGGAAGTGAAGAAGTCCTTGCATGACAGTGTGGTAATCCCGACACTGACTTACGGAAGCGAAGCATGGACGTTTGAGAAGAGACTCAGATCAAGAGTGAGAGCAGTGGAAATGAATTACTTAAAAAGTGCGTGCGGAGTTACATGGAGGGATAGACAGACTAATGAAGAAGTAAGAAGGAGGTGTGGTGTGGAGGTAGATGTGCTGGAAAGTGTGAAAAGGAACAACTTGAGATGGTTCGGCCATATGGAACGTATGGAAAGCGAGAGAATCACTAAGAGGGTGTACGAGAGCGAGGTGGAGGGACAGAAAGGGAGAGGTAGACCGAAGGAGAGGTGGAAGGATGGAGTGAGGAAGTATATGAACGAGGGCGGTGCTGATTGGGGGGAGGGGCGTCGACTGACTGGGGACAGAGGTGCATGGGGGCGGTTCGTTCGTGGCCACCCTTTCGGGGATCACGGCGTCAGGCAATAGATAGATAGATAGATAGATTTAGTGATTAGTTTTAATTCAATAAATGCTAATTGAAATGTGACATGTACAGTATCTTAATATTCACAGATAACATAAAAAAATGTATAATAAAAATGCAATATAAACTTCAAAATACAGTGGAGCCCCCATCCTCGCTACACCGGTCTTCGTTGATTCAATTCTCGCACCACACACCAAATATTCCCCATTTCAATTCTCGCGCCAAAAGTCTCAATTCTCGCATCAAAATCCCAGCCAAAACCCAAAAAAATAGCAAAAATAACGAAAAACTCGACATAAAACTAGAAAACAAACAAAAACAATAATTTTGTTTTAACATAACGAAAGAATCTGCCAGTAGCTTGCCGTTTAGAGACGAAATCCGAGTGAATCCGAGATTCGATCGTCAAATGCGCAAGATGCCGCCATCTTTGTATGACGTCATCACTAAGCAGACGCTTGCAGTTTAGCTAGTATCTGTTGACAAAACAACCGTTTGCAAGCCTTTTTGTGCCTGAACCCCTTATCTCTCGCGTTTATTATAACCTCTAGTACATCTAGTGATAGGGATGGTTGGCCTGGTGGTAGCAATGAAGGAATTTCATGCTCAAAACACAGCAAAGACCAGTCCATGTCGGACGAAAGCGATTGAATTGCCTAGCCTAGACGATGTTAGCCTAGGCTAGGCTAAATATGACAATGATTTATAATAAAATATGTGTGGTAAGTAATCTTCTCATAACGTATTTACACGTCTTTTCCTCATAATATGTATTTATTGGATGTATTTGGGGCGAAATGGGTACTTGAGGGGTGGCTGGACGAATTTAGATTTTAGAACCTAGGCCTAAAAAATTTCGCATGATAGAAACAATGCCCCAATCTACAGTATTTATGGTTAGGACTGTCATTTAGCCATGTCTACATTATTATTTACAATGCATATGATTTAGGCCTAGGCTACTTGATGTAGCCTAGACAAAAACATGTTTTCATAGCCTAACACTGGGAAAAAGTGCGGTAATTGTTTAGATATTGGTCCTTTTTTTTTTCTAGTTATTAAAAACTTATTCTATGGTGTATTATATGATACAGTATAATGCATAAAATTTAATTTGTGTACAATAAAACATGTTTTCATAGGCAAAATATAGAAAAAGACGCAAATTTTGGCATGAGCACGGAACCGATTGAATTTTCCCCATAAGAACAGTGCCCCGATCTTGGCTGTTTCAATCCTAGCTCTATTTCTGCGGAACCGATTAGCAGCTAGGATGGGGGCTCCACTGTAATCTATAATGTAAAAGCATAGTGGTTCTAAATACTTGTACTTCAAATTTATGATATTCCACTGTACAGCTTCTTTGCCACCATATTACAACCGTCCCTCTTATGGATTGATAGATCCTTAAGTGTACAGTATGTGTGTATGTACCAAAATACGTCGCTCCTCCTCATATGGTTAATATATGTATTGCAACAAAATAGAATATTCAATATATCTATTGCCAGATGCCGTAATCTCCGAGAAAGGGTGACTGTGAATTAATCGCCTTCCATATACCGAGGCAACTCATTAGGCAACATATATACAGTAGCTTGTTCCTGTTCCCAAAGGAGGGTCGCTTAAGCTCGACCGCCCATTGGTGTGCATAGTGTGTGGGGATGCATTTGGCATACTATTGTACTGGTGGAATGGCTGTGGATGTCAATGTAGTCTGTAATCAGTGTAATCAGCTCGATAATGCTGATCAGGTGCTAGCACATACAGAACATATGTACATGCAACACTGGTCTACCGCACCTCTAATGTTTGCCAGTGCAGCTAAGGGTATAGAAAGCCATGCCTGTGGGTAAAAAAAAAAATACTTTACAGCACTCCGGCCGGGCATTGAATCCGGGGCCTCCCACGCACAAGGCAAATGGGTACCGCTTAGCTTCACTGGCTCTTACGAATTTTGAATTAAAATTAGAAATTTGCTGGCAGAAATTAAATACTTAGAGTTAATAAAGCTAGCAAATAAATTCACATAACCTCCACATACAATTTAACCCTTTCTATAAGGATGACTTCTATTAAATTATTGGTATCATTATGGCTATCATATGAGGATTTTATGCAGTTTACGAAAGATCTCAAGTAACACAAGGTCATAAACTCTAATTACCTTTTTGTTTTGTTCTTCCATACTACAGCAATATCCCACCTCGGTAATGGACAGCTTATGTAGTGTAGGAAGTGCATATTATGTACAGTGCTTTACTGTATCGTTATAGGTGCTGTGGTTGTAAGTGTTGTCTGTAACCAGTGTGTAAGCAGCTTCATATGCTGAATGGCAGCCACAATAAATTTAAGAAAGCTCTCACTGTATACTGAAATATATTTACAACTAAAGAATATGAGATATAATGAGTCAAATAAATTATGTACAATCTAAACCACACATATCAAACTACAGTATATTTCCCCGTATTTTCCACTTGCCCTCATATTCCACTTCCCCCGGAGTATATGCCCCTAATAAAATAAAGAACACAATAAAATAGCATTGCAAATTTCCTTTATTGTTTCCTTGTCTGTGAGATTTGTATATACCAAATGCGGCTTCCAGCCTCGCCAAGGTATCCAACAGATATATAAAAATAAATAAATTAATAAAATAAACAAAACTAAACTGGAAAACAAAGAGAAAAACATT
The DNA here is from genome assembly GCA_032716605.1 of Paralithodes platypus. Lineage (NCBI taxonomy): Eukaryota > Metazoa > Arthropoda > Malacostraca > Decapoda > Lithodidae > Paralithodes > Paralithodes platypus. The sequence goes on along the minus strand of CM064503.1, from coordinate 7,106,880 downwards.
CACACAACTTTTCGCTAGGCTACAAGCAGTACGGTATTATTAGTCTATTGTTTTCCTGACCACCTTTGTACTGTACATACTCGCTTTCTTACCGTCTGATTAACACTATTAAACTATTATACCTGTATATACTGTATTATGTAATATTATGTAAGGTAAGGCAAAGGGCATGATAACCTATTTGTTGGGTCTACCTTTACTGACAAACTAGCTTATACAACATTATTATTATGATCTGTTTATTCAAGTATCTGAATACTAAGCACCAGATATTATGGAGTGCATTAATAATCTTTGTGTAGGAGTGAGTGTGTAGTCATTAGTAAATATTTGGCATTAACCAGGTGGACCCCAAGCGATTTAATATAAATGTACACCCCAGGACCAGCAACTTGTAATTTTGTGTTTTTTCCTGAAAAAACATGGGATAGGTTAGTAATGAAGGTAAAACAACAACAAAAACGTTCACCTAGGTCATTTAGGGGTCCTGAGGGGCGGCGGAAAGTCGCAATTAACATGGGGTGATGGATAGGCAATATACTGGAAAATTACTCCCGCACGCGCCCACACGCACGCAGCTGGACTTGGAGGGTTGCCAACCATCGGTACTGTTCCGTGGGTTCCTAAAGTAGTTCCCATACAAATCTGAACCCTCCAGGTGCCATAGGATAAGAGTAATTAACGCGAACGCAACCATTGCGTCGCTGGGGTTTAGCGTTACATACATATGCGACGTATAACGTGCGTCGCTGGTACTCAAGGGATTAATCTTTGAAGCTACCATATGTAGAAATGAGATATAAAAATTAAAACTTGCAAAACAAACAAACCAAAACCAGAAACCGCATAGGATAATTAACTTATCAAAGAAAACTTTTGTGAAATCATAAAGATATAGTCTTATGTACCTCTTGCTATCAGTAATGCTCCATTTTATAATACAAAATATTCCAATTATACCAAAGCAATACATATGGACACTAAATCAATAGTACATTATTCCCTAAATACCACTTGTTGACAATGATGAGCTACAGATATTTATAAATAAAGAACTGCTTTGTGGCTCCTAACTAATTATATAAGTATTTTATAGGTAGCCTACAGTTTCACTTACTAGTAATTTTGCTTGATTAATTATATATTTTAATATAAAGTAAGAAGATTCAATATAATGAATTATCCTGTAAAATGATGGAATTGGTAATGTACGGTATGTTTTAATATTAATTTAAATAATGATACACAAATTTTCATTGTTATGCTCTAATTTAGTGTAGGGATTTTATGATTCAAACATATTGATGCAACAAGATACAAACGCTTGTATTATATTGCCTATTGCAAAGGTATCGGTATGCTTGCTTATTTCACTGTACTGTAGTTATATGTATGGATATAGAATATGTGCAAGTTAACTTCTCTTAGTTGTCTACTTAAAAGGAGGCATCACACTAGAGTTTTTATCGTCAAATTTCCATGGCCACAATTTTTCAAGCAACATTTCTGGGATCTTTTGCATTTGTAACAGAATCTGGACTGAAGACAGATTAATTTGGGTGACCGAATTTGCATAAAAGTTAAATCATAACTGCTTGACCAGAATTGGCAAGAAAATTTGAAGGAAAAGCGCTGGTGTGATACCGGCCTTACAAATTTATCAATACACTGTACATAAAATAACTGTGTGAAACCCAATATGTGTGAATATATATTTTGCTTTGTTTTATGCTGTGTTGTGTTGTCCCTGTTCGGGCTCTGTCTCGAGTCGGCCACCCCCAGCTATGGGGTATGTGCCTGTGTATATAGTTTACATACATATATACATAAAACAATGTATCACAGAAAGCTTCACCATTCATCACCATATACTCAGTTGATTACTAGATTATTCCAAAGCTAAATCATAACACAATAACTATATTATTTAGCTTTAGAATATAGCCCTTGACAATATTATTCAGCTTTGTATTATAGCCGTTGACAATATTATTTAGCTTTGTAATATAGCCCATGATAATAATTTAAAGCTTTGGAATCCTTTAGATATCAAATATGTATCTCCTCCATGATTTTCAGTCTCACAATTCATCATGACTTACGCTCGAACTTGGCTGCTCCTCTGCATACACGTCTTGTAATAAGTATTGGAAGGACTCTAACAATTCACTATCATTAGGCAGATCCTCTTCAAATGACATTGTTAGTAAGTTTTGTATATGGTTTAGATGGTGAAGCCTTACCCTAATCTTTCGTATATCTCGACCCAGCTGGAGCTTAGAGTCCTGCAAAATACGGTAGAGAGGATTCAAAGGGGATTGCGGAGGGCTAGACATTGTATCAGAGGGTTGGGTTGTATCAGAAGGAGGTTGTGAAGGAGTAGAGAAAGATGGATCAGAGGGTTGTGAAGGAACAGAGGAAGACGGATCAGGTGAATGTGATGAACTAGAGGAAAGTGGAGCAGCAGATTGTAAATTGGCAGATGAAGATGTATGAGAAGATTGTGATGAATCAGAGGAGGAAGTATGAGAAGATTGCGAAAGGATAGAAGATTCCAAGGGGATATTAGATTGTGACGGGTTAGCAGAAGATTGCAAAGGAACAGAAGACGATAGCGGGTTACAAGATGAAAAACTGTAGACAGATGGATCCCCGGAGAGCTTCACTAGCCGACCTATAACCTGGTGGAGCTTGAGGGTGGTCTGGGTGAGGCGGGCGTGGAGGCGAGTGGCGATATATATAGATCGCTGAAACACCTGCCTGCGACACTCATCCTCACATAGACTTAGAGCTAATGCCAGTCTATATCCGGGCTCCAGATTGCTAACCAGGAACGACATCAGGCTCGCTGGGGTTAAAGCCTGGCTGGAATCAAACACTCGGCTGTCGCTTTTCCTGCATATTAAAAACAATATTACCCAGGGAACACAATAGTAAAATTTAGGAAGAAATACATATTCAAGTACTGTACAGTAACTAAGCAATATTGTTAATTTATACATGCATGCATATCGCTTATTAAAATATATCATCAACTCTCTGACAACTATGATACAATCCCCGACATAAATGTAATCCTTACATGATGAATTTCCAAGGCATGAAATTCCCTCCAAAATTTACCAGACGAGAAACACATGTTAGCAGAGTACAGGTATTGGCTCCAAATCCACAAGAAAAATTAATAAAATTTTAAAAGGATCAGATACAAAAATGCATGACAAACAAGCAGGCACTTTTGAGCCCTGGTCAGCCAATGGTGGTTGTGAAAACAGAAAGGGCAATCCTCAACTGAAACACAGCAGTTAGTTAAGTGAGAGTCCCTGGCTCCAGCACCACATTTCCACCTCCAGGGACCATATGAGACTGCTGGGAGCAGCACACTGCTTCCAACTACAGGGCCGTATGTCCATACTGGCGCCCTGGCTATACTGAACTGTCAACCACCTTGATGTGATGCTGAAAAGTGTAACAGGTCAATGGCCCGATACACTTCCCAGCAAAGATGTATTCTCTTACTAACATACTGGCCACAGAATGTGGATGATGGGCGTCCATCTAAATAAATGGAAAAAAGACAGTACTGTACAGTATATACATTACCTGTGATGAGGGTGTATGATGATGGTGGGCAGAGTGTGGAAGGTGAGGTGCCACGGGAGGGTGTTGTGTAGTGTATTGATGCGGGCAAAGGTTATGTTGGGGAGGTGGTGGTATTGAGCAGCCTGGGCCAATGACAACAGCATGTGGCCCACACTGCTGCACGCTGCACAGTTCCCGCTGTAGTGAAGCACCACCACCATCTACAAGGGGAAGCAACACATACCGTAATCACATTAATGGCATATGCCTACCACTTGAAAATTTAAAAAAAATATATTCATCAACCAGCCTATTCCAACTAACTGATTGATTTGGTGAACACAACCAAAGATATCAAGTTTACTTGAGACTAAAGTAACTAATCTCCTATCTATCTATATATCTATCTTTTTTTTATTTTTTTATTTTTCTATGTGATTGAGGGAGGCAAAAGGCATAACTGCCTATAGCGAGTGCCTCCCCCATAGTTGAAAGAGTGACAGGGCCAAAATCAAGGGACGTTCGAGCCAAAATGCCTGGACACACGGAGTTTGAAGCAATTTAAGTCATAGGAAGCGGGAAAAACTTATTCTGGGAGAGAGTTCCAGAGCTCAGCTGTTGAGTAGAAGAAAGTTTGAGAGTAACGTTTCACTCTTGGGTTGGAGAGTTGCACAGAGTAGGGGTGGGATTGAGTTGCAAGACGGGTACCACGTGCCCTACGTAAAGGAGGTGGCATGCACTGGGATAGCTCTGAGGAACACTGATTATTATAGTAGCGATAGAATAGCGAGAGAGATGCAACATTGCGGCGGAGAGAGAGAGATTGCAGAGAGTTGGTGAGTGGACGGGAGTTAATGATACGAAAGGCCTTCCTTTCAACTTTGTCTAGGAGAGCGGTGTGAGAGGAACCTCCCCACACATGTGAACAATACTCAATACAAGGGCGCACTATGCCCCTGTACAGAGCAAGAAGCTGTGCAGGGGAAAAGAACCCCCTAAGGCGGTTGAGCACACCCAGCTTCTGGGAGGCTGCCTTAGCAAGACTGGTAATATGGTCCTTCCAAATGAGAGCAGAAGAAAAAGAGACACCAAGAATATTGAGAGAAGATGAAGGGTTGATTTTTGTATTGTTGAAGAATAAGGGATAGTCCGCTGGGAGATCCTGACGGGTAGATAGATGGAGAAATTGGGTTTTGGAAGCATTAAAGTTAACAAGGTTTTCTCTGCCCCAATTGGAAATAGTATTTAGATCAGAATTTAAGAGTTGTATGGCTTCATTACGTTTGTCGTTGAGGGATTGCTGGCTGGGGCGTTCTGAAAAAGTAATGGAGTAGTGTAAGGTTGAGTCGTCTGCGTATGAATGGATGGGAATTAAGGTACAGTTAAGGAGATAATTTATAAAAATTAGAAAGAGAATAGGAGATAGGACAGAGCCCTGAGGAACACCGGAGTTTATAGGGTAAGGAAGTGAACAATGGCCGTCCACAACCGCGGCTATGGAACGGCCGGAAAGGAAATTAGAGACAAAGGCACAGATGGAGGGATAGAAACCGAAGGAGGGTAGTTTAGAAATTAAAGATTTATGCCAGACTCTATCGAAGGCTTTCGATATGTCTAGTGCAATAGAAAAAGTCTCACCGAAGTCCCGAAAGGAGGATGACCAAGAGTTAGTAAGATATGAAAGAAGATCACCAGTAGAGCGACCCTTAAGGAAGCCATACTGGCGATCTGAGAGCAGAGTATGAGAAGAGAAATGCTTAAGAAATTTGGAAGCAAGAATAGTTTCAAAAACTTTAGAAAGACAAGAAATGAGAGCAATTGGACGATAGTTGGAGGGTTGAGAGCGGTCACCCTTCTTTGGGACAGGTTGAATGTGAGCAAACTTCCAGCATGAAGGGAAGACGTTAGAGGATAGACAGAGACGAAAGAGTTTGCCTAGGCAGGGAGTCAGCACGGAAGCACAGTTTTTGAGAACAACAGGAGGAACACCGTCCGGACTGTATGCCTTATTAGTATTAAGCCCAGAGAGGGTAGAAAGTACATCTTTTGAAGAGATTAGGATATTAGGCATAAGTAAGAGAGAGGAGGGCGGAGAGCGAGGAATAGCACCGGAATCATCCAAGGTGGAGTTTCTAGCAAAAGTTTGAGCGAAGAGTTTAGCTTTGTCAGAGGAAGAAGTGATGGTTGTGCCATCAGAGTGGGAAAGGGGAGGGAAAGACGAGGAAGAGAAATTGTTGGAGAGGTTTTTGGCTAGATGCCAGAAAGCTTGGGAAGAGCTAGAGTTGGATAGTTCAGTGCATTTATTATTGATGAAAGAGTGTTTGGCAAGTCGAAGAACAGATTTGGCTTGATTCCGGGCAGAAACATATGAAGAATGAGATTCTTGAGTTTTAAGGCGTCGGTACCGTTTGAATGCTTCCTCCTTATTGCGGACAGCAGTAGAACAGGTGTGAGTAAACCAAGATTTTTTAGCATTAGTCTGAGAGAAAGAGAATGGAATGTATGCTTCCATGCCCGATAGGATTACCTCGGTAATGCGTTCAGCACTCTCCGAGGGTCCTCGGCCACGGAAGCAGAAATCATTCCATGGGAAATCAAAGAAGTACTGCCGAAGAGCCTCCCAGTCGGCAGTGCCAAAGTGCCACAAGCGCCGCCGGCTAGGAGGATCGGGTGGCCGTACTGAAGAGATAGGACAGGTGACAGAGATAAGTTTATGGTCGGAGGAGCCCAAAGGAGAGAAAAGATCGACAGTATAAGAAGAAGGGTTAGAAGTTAGAAACAGGTCAAGAATGTTGGGCCGATCTCCGATGCGATCCGGGATACGGGTGGGTTGCTGAACTAACTGCTCTAGGTCATTTAGGATAGAAAAGACATAGGCTTGTTCACCAGGTGGATCAGTAGTGTGAGAGGAGAGCCATTGGCGGTGGTGAACGTTGAAATCTCCTAAGATGGAGATTTCTGAGAAAGGAGAAATGGATAGAATGTGTTCCACTGTAGAGTTTGATAGTCAAAGAATTTGGGAAAGTTGGTAGAGTTAGGGGAAAGATAGACAGCACAGAAATATTTAGTAAGAGAATGACAGGAAAGTTTGAGCCATAAAGTTGAGAATTCAGAGGAGTCGAAATCGGGAACACGAGAGCCTTTAGCTTTGAAACTAGGATAGAGAAAGTAGGAGGATACAGAGAAGGGGCTGCTGGATGTTGCTACAGACACCTGAGTTTCGGTGAGGAAGAGAAGATCAGGTTTGTAGGAGGAGAGATGGTTATGTAGAGCAGATTAACCAGACCACTGAGCTCCATATGGAGAGATGGTGCTCAACAGAGTGAAAGTTAGAGGAAAGTCCACGAATGTTGCAGAAATTAATATAAAGAGTAACAAGCCGAGGTCCAGGTAATTGTGTGGGGTCGTCAGGGGATGGTCGGTCGGGTGTGGGGGCATTTATGGTCCCTCCCCCTGGGGACTCCGAGGCTGGGCTAGAATTCATAATTTTTTGTTTTTTTTTAATTTTGGTGTGGAGGAATGAAGTGTGGTGTGCATGTTTAGTGTAGTGAAGTGGATAGGAGGAGGAGGTGTTTGTGAGAGCTAGCTGGATTGCTCTCAGTGTAAATGAGGCACAAAGAAAATCAGTAAGAGAGGCCAAGCAAATGAAACAGGAGTTCCAGCGACTCTATGCCACATGTATTTGTTGATTTCAATAATTGAGTTTAGAGGTGAAGTTGGTTGGTGGAAAAACATAATAATATATCAGTCTATCTGTCTATATACTTCTACCTGTTGCTCTCTCTTTTCCACACACATTTTTAAGTATGTCTATCTGTCTGTCTCTCACCTCCCCCGGCTGCTGTAATTCAGAACCTGCCATTTCCTCTCTCTCACATACACGCTGTAATCTAATTTGTTAATTTCACTCCCACACCAAACACCTTCCCAATGAAATTAATGAAAGCATGTGATCCCACCGGGATTTGAACCTGGGTTACCACACACAGATTTGAACCTGGGTTACCACACACAGATTTGAACCTGGGTTACCACACACAGATTTGAACCTGGGTTACCACACACAGATTTGAACCTGGGTTACCACACACAGATTTGAACCTGGGTTACCACACACAGATCTGAACCTGGGTTACCACACACAGATTTGAACCTGGGTTACCACACACAGATTTGAACCTGGGTTACCACACACAGATTTGAACCTGGGTTACCACACACAGATTTGAACCTGGGTTACCACACACAGTATTGAACCTGGGTTACCACACACAGATTTGAACCTGGGTTACCACACACAGATTTGAACCTGGGTTACCACACACAGATTTGAACCTGGGTTACCACACACAGATTTGAACCTGGGTTACCACACACAGATTTGAACCTGGGTTACCACACACAGATTTGAACCTGGGTTACCACACACAGATTTGAACCTGGGTTACCACACACAGATTTGAACCTGGGTTACCACACACAGATTTGAACCTGGGTTACCACACACAGATTTGAACCTGGGTTACCACACACAGATTTGAACCTGGGTTACCACACACAGATTTGAACCTGGGTTACCACACACAGATTTGAACCTGGGTTACCACACACAGATTTGAACCTGGGTTACCACACACAGATTTGAACCTGGGTTACCACACACAGATTTGAACCTGGGTTACCACACACAGATTTGAACCTGGGTTACCACACACAGATTTGAACCTGGGTTACCACACACAGATTTTAAACACTCTAACCAATACACCATCAAGACAAATTCAGAACCTGCCATTTCTTCTTTCTCTCATTTCTCTCACATACACTCTCTCACTCTTTTTCTCACACACACACACACACACACACATCGTCACTCACCTTCCCCGGCTGCTGTGTGACGGGTAGGTAATTGCCAGAGTTGAGTTCCCTGATGCAAAGCGGCAAGGATTCACAACCTGCCATTTCCTCCTCTTCTCTGCTCACCAAGGTTCTATAAGGTAATAATCTTGAATGGGTGAAGAAGCAAATACTATTACATTCAGGTGGCATCCCTGAAAAATAAATTATTGACAAAAGTAAGTTCCTGAGATTTCTGACATGAAGTTATCAAATAGGCCTATTTACCATTTCAAACAGATAACGTCATTCCTTTTTTTGTTCATTCTCAACCTGAATAAAATCACAACCATTGTGATTGTGCCACCAGTCCCTAGACCAGACCTTGGGCTGAATTCACCAATGCCTTTACCACCATCATCACTGGTAAAGTCCATGGTAGCTCAACGTTATCACCACTTAAAAATTCTCAAGACTAATTATGCACTTACTTGATCTTAACTATTTCAGTATTTGAGATGCCTTTCTGCTTTTCATTCTGGCTTTCAGTATACAATTTTTTTTACTTTAGGAACAAATTGTAAGAGTCAGAGGGTTAATTGGACTTTAATCCACTTTACTCCACTTTTCTCCTTGAAACTTCAGGAAGCTGCCGTTGCAAAGGCATTTTCCTCCTTGGAGACGACATCAGACATCAGACTTCTAAAGGTCCTACCAGAGCCGAGTAAAATCATTTAGAAATGAAAGAAGCATCCTTGAATTCTGAAAGGGTTAACCATCCCATTCCAAGTCCATTTTGTAGAAGAGTATGGAATTTAAAAAGATGATATTGCAGTAGTACATGGGTTATGTTAAGTACAATTGGATGGTAACTTTAATGAATCTCAACATTCCCTCCAGGGAGCCAGCCAGATTTGTAGTCTGCTGGGCTCTCAAAATGGGTTCAATCAACTAAAATCTAAGGAAAATATAAACAAAATAATTATCTGGTTGAAGGAGTGTACAAAACAGTCTCAGTGATCTAGTGACAGGTTTAAGAGGAGATGGGTCCTTTTTCTGGTCCCCCTTCTTAAGTTCTTTCTCACGATTAGCCCCCTTAGTTTTCAGACTTTAAGACATTTGGCCCATTAGTTTAGCGATTTTAAGACCTTTCGCCCCATTTCTTTGTCAATATTAAGACCTTTCATCCTATTTAGGTGTCGATTTTTGTCCTGGCGAACGATAGTGAGCCTGTAATTTTGGAAGAACCGGCCTTCGACCTGGACTAGAAGGGGGATCTAATGAATGTTTTTTTTAAGTTTGATGGAGGTCTCGGTAGGAAACTAAATAAATTATAAATAAATGAAAATAGACCTAAAAATTAACCTTGGACCAAGAGTTCCAGACTCACATGAGACCACTGGAATTTGTCATGCCAGCATTCACAAGAGAGGGTAATCCAACAACCTTGTTTTTCTTAACCCCTTCTGTACTGGTTATGTCCTTGTAACTTTATTCTGGTTATTATTTGATGATTTTATTCAGTTTAAAAAGGGTCTCCAGTAATTAATAGGCTTCCAACTCTCTCACTTCACCCATTTTACTACCACAGATCATTCTTAACCCCTCCAATACCAGCGACGGCGAATCGCCGTCAGAAGATAATAAACTCCCCAGTCCCAGCGACGGCGAATCGCCGTCAGTAATGTACTTTCCTTTTAACTGCCTGTACAAGGCTGTACCAGGTACCACAACCGTTTGAGCACTGCTCTCGTTATGGCAACACTTCTCAGCTTATATAAGACCCACTGAACCGTGGGAGAGCCAGTGTTGCTTCATCTCTTGTAGGAGAAGGGTGTTCTAGCTTGCCATTTTGGCCACAGTGCTTGGGACTGCAGGGGACTTTTATTACTGTATCCTACAGTACTGAATGGGTTAAACTGCACAAATTCATCTAAATATAGCTAGAATAGCATTAAGAAGACGCCGGCAGTACAGAAGGGGTTAAGGAAAGGAATATTAACAATTGGTTAACCCCCTAACCCCGGATATTTTGAAATTTTTGTCATGTTTACTTTTTCTCTCTAAAAAAAATGGGTTTGGGAAATACTAAATATGATAGCTCATAATCAAGGTTCTTATCAAAACTGCAAGAAGACATGACAGACTCTTTATAAAGTACAACTTGCAAAATAAACAAACCAAAGCTGGGACGACACAAGATAAACGCAAAGGAACTAATCAAAATCGCTATGCGGAAATAACGCTACATAAAATAAAATTTGAAATAAAAGAACACAATCCACCACTTAGGACAGCTTTCTTGGGTGAAAAGATACATGGAGGGAGCTGCACCAAGAGGCAGACCAAAAAAGACATGGGTTACAGTCTGATCGAGTGTTGAAATATCTGACAAATGAGGCAGCTCTGAACAGAGCTACCTGGAGCGTCGCCATTAGGACGTGAGACCGGAACCGCACTTCGTGTCGAGCACTCGGTCTTTAAATTTATGTACGTATAACAAGAATGATTGGGTGAAGTCAGTACACCAAAAAAATATTTAACGCGGTCCCCAGGAAGGATCTCATGGGTAGGGGAATTGGAGACACTACAGGGGACCGTGCAGCATGGAGGGCAGCCATCAGGTGACGAAGGCATACCCACACATAACATGGAACAAAGGTCAAAACATAAACTGATACTGAAGACAATACCGTAATTGTATTATTGTGGTGCTGGTATTTAGCTTATTAACTTATGGGGCAATTATACTTAAGCGACCCTCTTCCATGAACAGGAAAAAAGGTAGATAATCGAATGAGTTGCCTCGGCACATGCTAGCATATGGAGGTGGTTCATTCGAGTCCACCCCTTTGGGGATTAGAGTGTCTGGCAATAGATATATAAAACTGTTAGTTGGCAATGGTTAAGATGGCCTGAGTTGCATTGGCACTGGTTAAGATGTACAGGTTGAAATAGACTATTGGTTAAGTTGTCCGGGAACCCATAGAAAGTTGTTGTTGTTGTTCCCCAGGTTGTCTGACCGAACAGCCCCAAGGGCCCGAGCAAGGCCAAGGACATAAACCGAGCGCCCCCACAGAACCCTCCCCGCTTTACCACTAAAAATGCCCAGGTGACCGAAGCCGCTCCCAGGCGAGGAGCTGAGGAGAGTGGGGAAACACCCGGGACACCGAAGCCCCACCCAAGGCCCAGTGCCCCTAACAATTATGAAGGGAAAGTTAAGGGGAAAAGGAAAAATGTGACGCTTTGGCTCCCAGTCTGCCAATCTCAAGGTTGGCAGTAGAGAGGTCAATCCACGGAAGAGATGCCGCCACTTGAGATCTAGAAAATACATAAGTAAAAGGAACAGTCAGAGTAAGCTATGGGTATGGCAGAGAGCGCTCAACTCTCACTCTGATAGACCAGCCAATCACCACTTGACTAGAACCCAATCCTCTCAGCATCAGCTAGGAAAGGCCCTAGAAAGCCACCTTTGGCGGGGGGATAGCTCCCCCATTTCAACCCCTTTTGGGGTTGGACACCCGCCCACCCATAGAAAGTAATCCAAAGTACTGGGAATACTATGCAGGCTACAGTAAATACACCTTTAATATTAGGCAGTTAGAAAAGTATTTAGAAAATCTGCAACTTGTGCTTACATATGAATTTATAAGAGATAAACTGCATTGTAATCTTACCTGCATAATATCCTCAAAATTAAGAAACTTACTGCAAAGAAAGTGCAACAGAAAATCAAAATGTGCAACTCTAAGTGCTCCACATAGGGTAGACTTGACAATTTTTAATATGAACATGGTGGTCCATTTAGTAGGCCATATTGATATTTTGTGGAACTCAGTGGTCTGTTTAATTAAACTAACAAAAAATAAAATATTGATAATAAAATACTTCCCAATATTGAGTCGAGTTAGATTAACCCTTTCAGGCTCCTAATATCTATCTATCTATTGCCAGATGCCTTACTCCCCTTAATGAGGAGGGCATAAGATGCCGATAGTATTTACTGTATATGAAAACTTCTCCTTATCTCATAATTAGCTCTCCAAAATTATTGTTTTGCCAATAAGCTCTCTCAAAGACAACTCTCGGGGTTGAAAAATCTAAACTAAAGGTTTCTAAACTGCTCTGATAGTCACAAAGGCTTTCAAGTATCCCAGGAAGATGCAGGTATGTCTTTACATACACTAAAGGGCTAATATAAATAGCACTGTACAGTTGCCAGGACATCAACCTGGGACAAGTGCTGTGAATGCATGATAGGATTTAATGCTCTCACTGGGTTTAATTTTGTTTGATGATGAACTTTCTAGTTTACCTTTTTGTAATTATCTTGCTTGAAGTGGGTAAAACCATTTATTTCTATCAATACTATGCCTTCACCCATAATGGCGGTTGAATAAAGCTAGCTCTCAACAGCATTTAGCCCAGGTTCAAGTTCCAGCAACTGTATAAGCTCTAATTTTTCGGAAGCTTTAGACATGCTTAATCATAGTCAGTTAAGCAAACTTTCTCTGTCAGATTTTAGCAATTTAAAGTAGAATTATACGAGGTTGCTTTTCATGATTCAACATTAAGTGGATTTCTCAAAAACTTAGCTCTATCCTGAAACTGAACAGATTGTGTATGTAACAGAAATGCACATTGTGTATGTAACTTAATCTTTTCTTCAGCCATGCATCTCCAGAAGTTACTCCCACTAATGTATCAGCAAGCCTCAGGACTGGGCCCTTTCCCTGCCAAGGGATCAGTACATCTTGCTGATATTCCCTACCCCTTTAACTCCTTCTGTACCGGCGACGTCTTTTTTATTTCATTGTACTGTAGCTATATTTAAACGATTTTGTGTAGTTTAAGAAGGATCTGTGGTAGTAAAAAAGGGTTAAGGGAGATAGTTCGAAACCTGTTAATTGACGGAAGCCCCTTTTAAACTGAATAAAATCGTCTAATAGTAGTCATAATAAAGTTCAAAGAGCGGCACCGGTACAGAAGTAGGTTAAGGGAGTGTGGGTTTGGCTACTGACTAACTGACTGTATTACATTTTGACACTAAAAATATTATTCTAACCTACAGTATTACATTTTGTTGTAGGTCGTATGCTTAACCCCTTCCGTACCGGTGACGTATTTTTAATTCTATTCTAGCTATATTTAGATGATTTTGTGCAGTATGAGAAGGCTCTCTGGGGTAGTACAAAGGGTTAAGCGAGATAGCTTGAAGCCTGTATATTGCTGGAGGCCCTTAATAAACTGTGAAAAATTATCTAATAGTAGCCAGAATAAAGTTTAAAGTACAGCACCGGTAGTGAAGGGGTTAACGATTTTGCCGACTAATTGGACCACCATGTAAAAAGAGGCTAGTCTACCCAGGTGAAGAGAAATACAGTACAGTACATAATCACTATTTTCAGTACAGTTACTCAACCACGAAATAGACTTCCTTAAAACCTCAATTACTCCAAAAAATGGTTGTGTTTCATACCAAGAATGTATTATCAAACTTTAAGAAAAATGGAGTAACAAGAACAAAAACAACTAAATAATCTTTGTATCACAGCTTAGTTTTTGGTTGGCTTAACTCGGTCAGCTGTTTGGGAGGACCACTCCACCCTCCTCCCCTCTTCCCTTCACTCCACAAATGTTCAAATTGGTCACTTGGTATGTATTTTACCATATTTTACTATTATTTTCAATTTTGTAGGTTACTGCTGGACAATAAGAGTACAAAATAACAAATTATTGGTAGGTAAAAAATAGCAAGGAAAGGATAACCGAATGGTTAATAGTGGAAGAAAACAAATTAAAAGTGGAAAGAATAGGAGGTACCTCCGTGTAAGAGGTCATTGAACTTGAAGTGGGAAAATCAATTATTTTTCATCTTCTTCAGTGATTTAGTTTATGAATTAGCGAATACTGTATAGTGAATTACTGTATATTGCCTCTCATTTAATGAAACTAAGTAGAATCTAGGCTGAAGAAGTCTCTAATAAATATGTGCACAAAAATAAACAACCTTGAAATGAGCTGATAATGCAGAAGCGGTACCGAGTTGATGAGCAAAGGTCGAGTGATATAGCTATTGCAGATTGAGTGCATCTGTAGGTTATAAACTCAACCTTTGCTCTCTAACTCTTTATTGAATCATTGTATTAGTAAACTTTATTTGCTTTAGTGATAAAGGTTTGCCTTTCAAGGCCATATAATAATATATACCGGTACCGTAGAGTACTGTAAGGTACAGAATATTTTAGAGGATTTTATCTGAAAACCCAGAAAATCCCCAAACCAGGACCTCTTTGGTCCCTAGGATTAGGGATTTGTGGTTGAGCACCTGTACTAGCAAAATATTTCACATTAATCAGTCAAGATATGGATATTGTGTTGCATGAAAAATTGAATAAACAGCAATACATAAAAATATGAACAATCATTTATAATGCAGTATAACAATCAGAAATATTTAAAAGATAATTTCTATCATTACTTCCCAATATACACAGGCCGTAGCTCGATTGGTAGAGCGTTCACCTGCTAACCGTGAGGTTGGCGGTTCGAGCCTCGGGCCAGCCAGTGAGTTATTGGCAGATGTCAGTGCTGTTGGTGAACGGTGCGGTCTAGCAATCTGTGGTAACTATTCACTAAGTCCCTGATTCATCAGGGCACCCACCCTAGCCTTGCTATTCAGCAGGGAGTGTATGGTGGTAAAAACTGCATCATCATCATCATGACTGTAATCAATCCTGTGAAAATAACCAAACTTTCTTCAATGACATCATGGCCAAAAAATGTCATCACATGGTACAAAAATATTAATTTAAGACAAACCCCAAGAGATCAGGGCCCAGAAACACAGAGCGGTTATAAGTTACCGGTACAACACGGTGAGAGGAAGAACAAACTAAGAAATTAACTAACAACTTATGACTTACCCAATACATCAGACGTCATAACTTGTCTGTACTTGCCCAAACTTTAAAAATTATGACATCTTTTGAGCATTGTTGATGCAAGAATTAGAAAGGCGGCTGCCAAGATATGATGTCGGAAAATATTTGAGTATCTGGCAACAGGCTAATAATTTTCATGTTACAGAATGGAAGTTGAACATGCTTTAATTAAGAGGGTAGTGCTTGGTTTTTGGTCTATATATTTACTTGTTTATTTATTTTTGAGGTTCCTCGCTAGACCTCCATCAAGCTTAGAAAAACAACCCCTAGACTCCCTTTCAAGATAAATTTGTACATTTTTCGGTAGAAAAATTTCCCGGCCAAAGGCCGGATCCTTCCAAAATTAGAGGCTCGCTATCGCTCGCCAGGAAAAATGGATACCTAAAGGGCATGAAAAGTCTTAATATTGACAAAATAATTAGGCGAAAGGTCTCAAAATCGCCAAACTAACGGAACGAACGTCTTAAAACCTCATAACTAATATGCTAAACATAAGGGAGAAGGGGGTCCAGAAAAAGTGAGGGCTACCCCCTTAAGGTAACAATAATAATAACCTCCACAAGAGTGAGTGGGGTGGATGAAAATTGTTAGATGTGAGCATATAATTTTGGGGGGAGACAAGTGATCCATAACTATCACAGCTGTTAATACCTATCTGGTAGACTGGTAGCTCATTCCATCTGTTTTAGACACACATATATCAAACTAGAAGGGGTACCCGGCGTTGCCCGGGTAATCACCATAATCGCCATCACTACTACCACCACTACTACTACCATAATCACCATCATCAATCACTACTACCACAATCATCACAATACTACTACTGTACTACCATAATCACCGGCCTCGACCTCCCTGTGCCTCATTAAACGGCGACCTCGATTTCGGCCGCTAAATGACCTCCGATTTTGGATCTGACCTCATCCGTACCCCATTTTGGGAGGCTGCGAACAACTTTCATTCCATACACCTTTTCGACCGGAGGCCTCCTTCTGCCCCAAACGGCCATTTTTTCAATTTTTTTCATTTTGTTTTCAATTTCGGCCTCGAAACGACCTCCGATCGTGGCCTCGCCCCCTCTATGACCTGACCCAGGTCAATTGACACCCACATGCAAAGTTTCAGCTCCACAGATCCAAAACTGCGGCCGCCTATTAAGAACAGACACACACACACACACACACACACACAGAGTGGTTGACATATTACAAGAGAGAGATGGATGGGTGGATTGCGTATATATTGACATGAAGAAAGCTTTTGACATAACAGGCTGAAGTGGAAATTAAAAGAGTATGGAGGGATTCAGGGTAGTTTGTTAAATTGGATGGAGGACTATCTTTCAGGGAGACAGATGAGGACTACTATCAGAGATAAATTTTCTACGTGGAAAGATGTCACAAGTGGAGTTCCGCAGGGAGCGGTGCTGGCTCCCATAATGTTTCTAATATACATTAACGACATGCCAAAGGATATAAATGCATAATGAATATGTTTGCAGATGATGCCAAGATCATGAAGCGTATAGAAGATGAAAACAGTGGTAGGGAATTACAGAGGGATTTGGATAGGATAGATCAATGGAGCAAGAAGTGGAAAATGGAATTTAACACAAATAAATGTCATGTAGTGGAAATGGGAGTAAGTAAAAGAAGGCCTCATACGGAATATAAGTTAGGAGAAAACACTATTAACCCATCAGAGAAAGAAAAGGACTTAGGGATAACTGTTAGGAGTGATCTTTCACCTGAGAATCATATTAATAAGATAGTGGGAGAAACATATGGACTGCTAAACAGAATAAAAATAGCCTTTAACTATATAAACGAGGAGATGCTGGAGAAAATAATAAAAACATTGGTGAGACCAAGACTGGAGTATGCGGCAGTGGTGTGGGCACCACATCTAAAAAAGCATATAAAGAAGCTGGAGAAGGTTCAGAGAGCTGCAACTAGGATGATACCAGAACTGAGAGAATTACCATATGAGGAGAGATTAAAGAAATTAGATTTACCATCTCTAATGGATAGGAGGGAGAGAGGCGATATGATTATGATGTACAAATGTGTGAGAGGACTCGAAAAGGTGGACAAGAAGGGTTATATTGTGAAAGATAATGGTAGAACTAGGGGGCATAGATATAAACTAATGAAAGGAAGATGTAAAGGAGATGTGAGAAAGTATAGTTTCCCTTACAGAAGTATAAGTAAGTGGAATCAGTTGGAGGAGGAAGTGGTGTGTGCCAAAAACATTCATATTTTTAAGGCAAAGTTAGATAATTGTAACTCAGGAAGCGGGACAATACGAGCCTAAAAAGCTCAATTCCTGTATACTACAAATAGGTAAATACAGACATTCGAAAATATTATATAGATACATGGACTAGGTTTAACCCCTTCATTACCGAGGTCGTCTTTTCATTATTTTCTGGCAATTATTAGACGATTATATTAAGCTTAGAAAGGGCATGCACTAATTAGACGGCTTCCAAGTATCCTAATTCCTTATTTTAACTACCACTCGTCATTCCTTAGTTGTATAAAATCGTCTAAATATAGCTGAAACAAGAGAAAAAGACATCCCCGGTAGTGAAGGGGTTAAGGAGGTCACTGAGAAGGTGTAAAAAGAGGGACCTTGGGTATGTGATAGGAACCAACTTGAAGTACAGTATGGTACCATACAGTAATTCCTCATTTAAATTTGTAGTTTCGTTTCTGAAAATTGAGACTTAAAATATCACTTTTAATGAATCAAGTATTTGTTTTTATTACATACATAAATTTAACTCTTTCCCTGTTGAGGTTTTGGCCCTAATTGACCTTCATTCCCTGCACATTTTCATGCATAAACAAGAGCCAGAACGTAATACAATGATATATCCGTGAAAACAAAGTAGTAGAGCTTTCCAATGATACCTGAATCATCTCTGCATGACATATGGTTGTCTTGCAACGATCTTGCAAAGGTCGGCCAAAATCGCTAGAAATTAGCGGTTTTGAGCGGTTTTCGCTATGTGTAACGCTGCATTAATGTGGCAGATATCCGAGATTACGTCAGTGTGGGCCAAGCCTTGCTGGGCGACGGACGAAAGGGTCCCGCGCTGCCTGCACTCGCTTGCCTCACTCCCAGGACACATAATAAGCGGATTTTGGTGCCGTCACATGCAGCTAAAGAGTTAACCTAAGCACTGCGAAGGTCCTCAATGGAGTCTGTAGTGAGGATTTTTTTTTCTATACTTTTTTCCATAGGGTGAAAAAAAAAAAAAAAAAAAAAAAAAAAAAAATATATATATATATATATATATATATATATATATATATATATATATATATATATATATATATATATATATATATATATATATATATATATATATATATATATATATATATATATAATCTCACTAGACTCAATTGAGGACCTTCGCAGTTCTTGGGTTAAAGACCAAGTGCTTCACAAGAAATGCAGTTCCGGTCTCATATAATGGCAGCATTCCAGGCAGCCCTGTTCAGAACTGCCTCACTTTTCAAGTTTTTCAATCAAGATCAGACATAAGGTCTGATCCCACATCTTTCATGGTTTGCCCTTTGGTTCAGCTCCCTCCACGTTCACGGACTTGCATCTTTTCACCTAGCTTAGTTCATCCATCCTCTCCTCATGTCCAAACCATCCAAGCCTGCAAGTACGCATCTTATCACAGATACTCTTTATACCTGTCTCCTCAGCTTTTCACAATAGGCAGTGCCAACAAACTTGACAACAAATGTTATCACTGACCACTTTGTAACTCAAAAGGGCCTATAGCAAACTGGTTGTAAATACATACATCCATTCATTAACCCGGGAACTGTGGGGAGACTCTTAAGAGTTCCCCCGGCGGACTGCGGGAAGACTCTTAAGAGTAAGGGGAAAAAAAATCCATTTAAAACACCCAATTATTTTTTTGCCCCTGGGCCATGCCAAATATCACTCCTCCACCTCCCCTCCTTCCCCACTTTCCTCCCCTCCTTCAGTTATCACCTATTTTCCCTGTTATTCCCTTATTCTGTGGTCTATTTTCGTGCTAACATTAGCGAGTTGGTAGCAGGGCGTTGTCATCACTGTTACCAAGCGTGGGAAAGAGCGAGAGAGAGACTATTGCGTAACAGTGTCTCTCCAGACAAGGGGAGGGGAGGAGGGCAGGGAGGTTGCCTCAGCCATACATTATGTAACTCCCGGCCTGTATCGCCGATTTTGACCATCCAAACACTGTTTCCACTTGTTTTATTGTTGTAACAGGTTAATACCTTTATAATCAACCTATAATGGGTGCATATGGATAAGTATTAATGCTATTTATGGTAAAATAACGATGTTAGTGATGGGAACAGCTCAAATACGTCAGCACAGGAGTGTGGTGTCTCATACCCCCCATGCGCACTTCTTAGGTTAAAGACTATGATCTACACTTGAGTAAGTCAGTCTTTTGGTTCACCTAATGGTGGCATTTCAGGCAGCCCATTTTTTAGCATCCCTCTTAGTCAGTCCTTTGGCTGTACCACCTGATCCCAAGTCTTTCTTGGTGTTTACCTCTCCTTACAACTCCCTCCACATTCATAGATTTGCTTTTCTTAAACTTAACCCAATTATTCTCATCCATCCATTCCACATGTCCATACCACCTAAGCCTACTCCTACATATCTCCACACTAATACTCTCAATGCCTAAGCGCCCTCTGAGTTCCACACAGGGGGTTGTCGTTCCCTAAGCTGCCCAAACAGCCCCGACACTGGGGGTTCTGTCTCTCTCAGCAGACCCAAATATCTATCTCACCATCCTCTCCACAAACACAAGGTACAGATCCCTATCTTTAAGTAAATATCTTTCCTGTAGCTGCCTGACTATGAGTATTATGAATATGGACCATTTTAGTCTGATTTACAGCTAAATAATGAAGCATAACAATATGCAAATTTTGTTCCCTAATTAATGAAGTGTAATAATGAAGCAACTTAAAATGAGGTGACTTTAAGTGAGGAGTGCCTGTATACTTGTATCTCCCAGACTCTCACAGGGTTTTCATTTAATGCATAGTATATTTGTGGTATATTATCCACATCATATGAATATTCTTTATACTACCATAGCAAACTTGCATGTGTATGGATTTACATAAGCATGCTAGTAAAGAAAATAGGTAATTTATGTGTGTATATTTGTCAGCTCATACATAGATATATTACTCATCTTACCTATCTAATTGTCCTTTAGTGTAGTTAATGATGAAGCTTGCCAATGTGTGCTTAGATAAACTGGCATCCATGATAAAGTGTGACTCTCTGTGTAGGTCGACAATTACGGCGGCTGTACTGGACGGTTCTCTGGCGGTCAGGTTTAGGCCGAGTCTCTTAGCCACGTCTTTCTGGCGTATAGAGTCAATCGCTACGAAAGATAGGGTCCGGTTCGTCTTGCATCCAAGGCCTGAAACTGTTATTCAGATCTATAAGAATCGTTTTGCTCCATAGAATTTCATGCAAATAAGTAAATGAAATAACATAATCTAATATATATTTTTTAATCCTAAATTTTAAACAATAATTCATTTTTAGAGGAAATTATAAGTTTCATGCATATATGTGAAATAACATATGAAAGGTTATTCAAAATTTGCATCAAAGGCCTGAAACTACAATTCATATTTGCAAGAAATTATCTCTATTAAAGAGTTTCATGCATACTGTATATGTGAAACATATGACTGCGTTTTAGTATATTATATAAAAGTGGGGATTGGGCCTGAGTAAATAGATACAGTAGATAGATAGATAGATATACCATTAAATTTATATAACGTTTATTCTCTATCTCTCTCTTTCCATCAAGATCCGGGCTCGAGAACGAGTTCTTGATAAGAGCGGAGGATGTCAGGAGGGAGACGCACTTGTACTCACACACACCATATATACTCTCTCTCACACAGATACATACACAGACACACTCTCTCTCTACATACCATCAAGATCTGGTCCCTGGTGAGTGTCCTTAATGAGAGCAGAGGGTGCTAGGAGGGAGCCATGGAAGAGTCGCTTACACTGGTCCTCGGCAGCCCAATTCACCAGCCCCTCTATGTGATCATCGATCTGCCCGATGTCAACCTGATATAATGCATATCTCAGTCAATGCATGACAATAGTGCGATTATTATTTACCCTGATTTTCTTAGTCAGAAATAGTAATCTAATAAAATATATGAAACTCAATAACTTAAAGGTGAATTACATAGGCTGCATACCTAGTTAGATGTATACAGTATTTTGTATGCATCAAAACATATTAAGAATACTCAGGTTTGTGTAACAGATTAACTTGCTCATGTAGTAATGTACACCCTGTGTAGTGGATTGTATTCTTTTATATCATAATTTTATTTTAGTAAGCATTGTTTCCACATAGCGATTTTGATAAGTTATTTCGCCTTTATTTTGTCTTTGTCCAAGTTTTGGTTTGTTTAGTTTGCAAGTTTTACATTTTTATTTAAAGTAATTTACGTCAGTAAAGAAAACAAATATTCAACATTTTTATATCTGGCAGAGTCTGATAGTTCACTGTCTTGCAAATTTCCCGCCTTCCAGTATTGTGATGACGTCACAGAATCCGATAGTTGTCAGGCAACAGAAATTTACGTTTAATTTGACCAGATTTATTTTATATGTTTGGGGCAAATTTAAGGATATTCCCGATAATGGTGCATTGCTAGAGCATTAACGTTCTGCAAGATAACTTTTCTCACTTTTTTATCATCTTTGTGTAATTCACCTTTAACTGAAATACATGCCGAGCACAGTAAACGAAACATTAACTAAAGTCTATATACAAAAATTAGCAAAACAGAATCGCAACACCGGTACGTGAAAAAGTACAATTTGTTAAGCACAAACAATTAATTATTATCAAAACACATTCTTTAAAAACTAAGGCCGCTATCTGGCCAGTACAAAGCTCCATGGAGTGCAGACATATCCCAGCAAGTACTGTGTTCATATTCTTCCAAATACAGTAGTACCGGTTTTTCCGGTACATATACATTATACAGTAGGGTCTCACATAGAACGTGTTCGCATAGAACGAGTCGCTTATAGAACGACCGACCTAAAATATTGTTACAAAATTTTTGTTAGGAACGAATGTGATCATATAGAACGATTTCGCCATCAAAGTAGGGCAAATCCGAGGAGTTCTCATAAGAGCGCCGAAATATCGTACAAAACGTACGAAATATCGTACGCTCCTGACGGAAATTTACGCTTACAGTGAACATTGACCATATTGGGCCACCAAAATGCCGCGATCACATAGAACGAAATCACATAGAACGAAATCACATAGAACGGCCTCGTTTATCGACCAATTTCTCGTTCTATGTGAGACCCTACTGTATAAACATAATTATGTACTGTCTTTATGGAGGTAAAACAGAGAGGAAGGAATGAAAGTTTTCGAGGCAATGGGAAGTACAGTATGTGGAAGGTGAGAAATCTCGGAATGAAAGTTAAAAGTGCAATGTATCAAGGGATAGTTGTACCAACAGTGATGTATGGGGCTGAGACATGGGCTCTGAAGGAAAAGGAGAGAAGAAAGCTGGATGTGATGGAGATGAGCTGCTTGAGGAGTATGTGTGGAGTTACTCGTAGAGACAGATTGAGGAATGAAGAGATACGTAGGAGAGTGGGGCAGCAGGAACATTTGTCGGCCAGAGTGGACAGAAGGGTGCTGAGCTGGTATGGTCATGTTGAACGAATGGAAGATGAAAGGCTTACAAAGTGAATGTGTGAGTCAGATACAAGGGGAGATAGAGGGGCCATTGAGATGGAGAGACTGTGTAAGACAAGCTTTGGATGATAGAGGAATGACTATAAATCAGGCAAGGGAAATGGTAATAAACAGGAATGAATGGAGAATGCTTGTGAATAGATGAGTGAACACATGGTCATTTGGGAGAAGGGGCCGGGCACAAGTTGGACTAGATAATAGTCTATCAGTCGCCTGGCCCGGGGAGACGGTTTATATGAAGGGTGCGCCTGGAAGTGTGGTGGGCAAGCTTGTGGTTTCGGATTTGCTGCATGTCTGTCTGCTGAGATCGGAACCTCTCCGGGTGGTCGGGAGCCGAGGGAGTGCTGGAGGGACCTTGGTGACCCTGATCTCTGGGTCTTCTCCTGGGTGACCTAGATGCGTGTGAATTTGTATTTTGTTTTTGTGTATTCATTGTTTTCTGTTATGTTGTCCCTATTCAGGCTCTGTCTTTAGTCGCCCCCCCCCCCCCTCCCGAGAAAGAGAGAAAAGGAGGGAAAGATAAAACAAAATGTGACCCCCCTTAATTGAATTATGTAAGTCTATAGACCTACCTGTTCCTGTTGAGGCAGTGGTGGTGGCTGCTGTGGCTTGTTGGGTGTGTGTTGTGAGGTATTACTCTGGCAGCAAACAGAGTAGTGCTCCCAGGGACTGTATTGCAGCACCAGCTCCCGGCACGAGTCACTGAACACCGTCATCAGGCTGTTCACGTGCTGGAGTAGGCCTATCGCTTCCACCCTGAAATTAAAATGCAAAACTTGCAAACAAAGCAAACCAAACTGGGATAAAGATAATATAAAGTCAAATTAACACACATGCTTTCATTAATTTCATTGGATGGTGTTTGGTGTTGGGAGTGAAATTAATAAATTGGATTATATATTGTAAATAATAGCCTTCCATGTTAACCCTTGCAGTGCAATGAAAACTTTCTTCAGTTTACTCTAGCTATTCTTTATGTATGTATGTATGTATATACACAGGCACATAACCCCATAGCTGTGGGTGGCCGACTCGAGACAGAGCTATTCTTAGCTATTTTTAAATCATTCTAATCAGTTAAGGAAGGATATGTGGTAGGTATAAGGTTATAATGTAAAACTTGCAAAATAAACAAACCAAAACTTGTACGAACACGGTAAAAAGACAAAACAACTAATCAAAATCGCTATGTGGAAACAACGCTTAAGCAAAATAATAATTTATAAATAAAAGAACACAATCCACCACATAGGGTGTACATTACTACATGAGCAAGTTAATCTGTTTCCCAAGCAAACTAATCGCACACATAACAACGCACTATCATCACGTTCAAGGAAATTGTCAATTTGGGATCATTTAATTGAGATTGTTTTTAAACTTGTAATTCCTAGAGATCCTTCCAAAGCTGAATAAAAATTGTCTAAATAGTAGCCAAAATAAAAAGACGTCATCAACACTGAGAGGGTTAATAAAATGACAATTGTTGATGTGTGCGAGTGTGAACAGTTTTGAATATGGAGCGCGATGACGTCACTGTCATGGCGGACCAGGAAGCAACCGTAATATGCGGTCAGCTGGCCAGCAGCTGGCAGTTGTATACATACACCAGGTGAGCGAACATTAACACTGGTAGCTGAGCGTAGTTACTGAACCATGGCGTCGTCTAAGTGGCCACCGAAGTTCGTTGATGAGTCGGAATATGAGACTTGGAGAAAAGACATTGAGATATGGTGTGAACTGACAGAGTTAAAGAAAGACAAACAGGTGTTGGCTATCCATTTGTCTTTGGAAGGGCACGCCAGACAAGCGTCGTCTGAAATGGTTGTGGCAGATTTGAAAAAGGAGACTGGTGTGACTGCCTTACTGGAAAAGCTTGATGGGTTATTTTTGGTGGACAAAGGCCGCCGACAATTTGCGGCATTCCATGAGTTATATAATTTTCGGCGAAGTGGTGATATGGAGATCAGAAAGTTTGTGTCAGTGTTTGAACACACATATCTTAAGTTCAGTAAACAAGATATGACCCTCCCGGATTCTGTTATGGCGTTTGTTGCTTGCTTCGTGCCGATTGAGGGATAATAATAATAATAATAATAAGCATGTTACTTATTTCTCATAAGCGCCAATTTTTCCGAAGAATTCACTAGCGCTCGAAAAGAGAAAGAAAAAAGAACAAAAATCAATGCATCAAAAGAAGGCTTATATACAACACACATTTAACAATCACTAGCAGTGGCAAAATAGCCTAAACTCTATAGCCATCTGTCATGACACCTCTCTCAAGATCATAGCTTCTCTCAAAGAGAAAAGTCTTAAGTTGTCTCTTGAAGCATTCAACAGAACTCAGTTGTCTCATGGACAGCGGCAACCTGTTATACAACCTCGGAGCCATGTAGGAGAATGACCTCTCAAAGAAAGAAGACTGCTGGAAAGCCCTTGGTTCATCAAGACGAAAAGGGTCATTGTCATGACGCACAACTACACCATGGTGTGCCGGTGGGCGCCTGAGAAGCTCCGCAAGGTACCTAGGCTCACCAAATTTGAGAACCTTAAAAGTCACCAAACACAACTTAAATTCTATTCTTGCTCTTACTGGCAGCCAGTGCAGTTCTATGTGAAGAGATGTAGTAGGAGTTCTAGGTAGAACACCAAAAATTAGTCTTGCGGCCCTGTTAAGAACAGACTGAACTTTCTTCAAAATATAATTTGGAAGACCCACCAACAGGGCATTGCAATAATCAACACGAGAGAAGACCAATGAGTGAACCAACGTCAGGAGGCAACGTCTGGTTAAAAACGGCTTCACCAAATAGAGATTTCTGATGTGCAAGTAACAACTTTTAACTATCTGGTTTACATGCTCTTTGAAATCTAATCGGGAGTTCACATATACACCCAGATTTCGAACAGAGTTGGCCGGTCGCAGCTGAGATCCACCCACATTGATGGAGAGGGCACCCACTATATCATCAGCTCTTCTATTTCCTCGGATGATGAGAATATCAGTTTTACCATCATTTAGTTTAAGTTTTCTCGCTCTCATCCACTTCTTGATATCAGACATCAACAATTCCATCTTACTCCGTATATCAACTATATTTGTGATTCTCACATAAATCTGGGTGTCATCTGCATAAAAGTGAAAGGTGACATTATGTGCACGAAGCAGAAGAGACAAACTGCTAATATAAATTATAAATAGGATAGGACCTAAAACTGATCCCTGCGGAACACCATACTGCAGGGGTGTCGAGTCCGAGACCACTTGATTTACCATCACACTCTGGGATCTACCTGACAAGTACGACCCAAGAAGCAAGAGAGCGGAGTCACGCACACCACAATCATAAAGATCACTCAATAACAACTCGTGATCCACTGTGTCAAAGGCCGCAGAGAGATCAAGCAAGACCAATAGTGAGGCCACACCATTGCAAATGTTCTCAACTAGATCATTATGTACTCTAATCAATGCTGTTTCAGTTGAATGATGCTGTCGGTAAGCAGACTGAAAAATTGGGATAGTTTCATTCTGCTGAAGTAGTGGTTGTAATTGGTCAAGTATTGCACGCTCTAATATCTTTGATATGAAGGACAGGTTGGAGACAGGACGATAGTTCAACATGTTCTCAACATCAAGTCCAGGTTTCTTTAGAGTAGGTCGGAGTAGTGCATGCTTTTCAGAATGTGGGAAGCTACCTTCAGAGAAGCACTTATTAATTATTTTGGAAATAAACTCAACTGTGTGATCATAGACTCTTGGTAGCTTGGAAACATTTATGGGATCCAACGGGCAAAATGTTTTATTGAGGTTTCTTATGTAGGACGAGATCATGTCCACCTCTACTGAGTGAAAGGATGAGAGGACATTATTAGGAATGTGTCGGGGTTGGAGTACAACTGAAAGTTCTTCACCAACAGAAGCATCATCCAGTTCCTGTCTTATGCGAGTTATCTTGCCAGCAAAAAATGCCACAAAGTTGGCAGCCAACTCGGCATCGGGTACAGAAGGTCTTAAGCTGACTCTTGTTTTTCCAAGTAAACTGTTTACAATTGAAGCCAACCTCCTCTGGTCATTACCACACGAGTCAACTTTTCCCTGATAATACACTTTCTTTTCATCTTTGATTGTGTGGACCACAGCTCTTCTGGCTGACAGATATTGCAACCATGTAGAGTCTGTTTTATTTTTCCGCCATTCACGTTCAGCTCTTCTAAGCGCTCTTCTAAGAAATTTAACTCGAGTGCTATACCAGGGTGAATCATCTCGTACTATGATTTTCTTCTCTACTTCTGGACAGTGATGATCGAACACTAATTTAAGTGCATTTCCATGTACCTCCACCAGCTCATCTGAAGTAAGGTTGGAAGTATCAATACTTCCCAAGTACTGTTTTACTTCACTGCTAGCCAAATTTTGGTCTGCATTTTTATAATTTCTAAATCTGATTACTTTTTCATGTGTGAGTGGCTTAGGGAAATCAAAGCTGAAAGTAATCAAAGCATGATCAGAGGTATCAGGGTCAGCATTCTCAACATCAACATCCAGAACACCACCACAACCCACAGGAGAGAAAACCAAGTCAAGGGTGTGTCCTAAGATATGAGTTGGGTGGGACACATGGTTTACAAAATTGTTCTGATCAGTCAACTCAAGGAACTCAGGAGAGAATGGCTTCAGATGAGGGCTGTCAACCCAGTAATTAAAATCTCCACATATCAAAAGTCTTCCGGTTTTAGCAGAAAATTCCTCGAGAAACTGCCCAAACTCTTCCATAAAACCCCTATCTGTGCCACGATGGCCAGGCCTATAGACAACTGCCATTCTTAGAATTTGTTGATGGAGTTTTATTTCCACTTCCAACAGTTCATAGTAAAGAGGGGCTGGGTTATGGCTTATTTGCAAGATATTCACCAGAGATGTGGAGTAGACAACTGCCACTCCACCACCCGGATGATCTCCCCTAGGCCTAGGAACATTTATTATGGAATGGGTTTTAGGCAATGCCGCCTGGATAATATTCAGATCTGACTCGAACAACCAGGTCTCAGTGAGACATAATACATCGAGGTTACGTTCATCCAAGATCTCGCAAATATGATCCATTTTGTTACGCAAGGAACGAACATTCAACAGACCCAGTTTCAACCGGCTCCCATGTGCATTTTTCAGTTTTTTGAACCTACAAAATTGGTGTTCTCAATAATTTTATTTCTCTGAGCTGTCATTAGAGGACAATTTCTACTTGAGGCGAAATGATTTGGCGGCTCCGTAACTGATGTGGAGCTCATACAATTTATACATTTGGGGGAAGTCTTGTTGGTGCAGTCTTTTGAGTTATGGGATAGTGAGTTATGGGATAGTGAGTTAGGGATAGTGAGCAACAATGTTGGGGAGGTGTGGTGGAGTGGTTATGCCACTGAATTGGTAATCCAATGGACCCGGGTTCAAATCCCGATATGTCAATGGGAAGATATTATTGGGATTGAATTTTTGCTGTACCTAGTATCAGTGCATTACCACAAAGCCCACCGAAATGCCAAAAAAATACCCTCATTGTTCCCTGATTAAATAACACTGTATGAATATTCCCATATTCAAAATATGTTACAGGGGGACAATGCCTAGTGAGTTCACTGCTCAATAGGTGGCATTCTGAGAGTGAGGGTCTGAGTCTGGAGGGTGAGACGGTGAAGCACTTGAGCGAAGCAACCAGCCGCTTCAGAGATGGAGCTGCTTCGAGCCATGATGGATGCTTCGCATGTCTCACTCCCCAGACTGGAACAAGACCTCACGGGCTTCACCGTGTTGAGTGGTGGAATGTACAGGCTCTCAGCCTATGCCCGAGAGGGAGTAGTTGGAATATAGAAAAAAAAACTAAAAACAAATTGGTGATGTCTGCAATCACGGAGGCGTCCTACAGTAACATGAAAAATGCATTGAGCCGCATATTCGCCGGGGATATCAGTGCACAGTTGGATTCTGTACCAGCCGGGCCTGTTTGTAGTGTGAAAAGTGAGCCAGTATTTATGGGTGAAGAGGTGAAGAGTCAGAGTGATGGTGGGGTGAAGGCGGAAGAAGCATTATATGTCAGTGGTTTTCAACGGGGTAGATCGGGATTTCGAGGCGGTCGCAGGGGCAGACCGTCAACCAGAGCAATAGGATACCCAAGTTCATCATCAAGGAAGCAGAATCCACTAGGGGTCCGTCCCTAGTGGATTCTGCTTCCTTGATTGGTAGGGTAACAAGGTGCAACATATGTGACTCACGATTCCATTGGGTCAGGTAGTCCTGATGCTTATGAAAATAATGGAAGTCGTGGGGGTTCTACAGCTGTGAGTGGCAGTATTGGGGGAGACACTGAGACGGCATATCTATCATTATTTCTAGGTTATGCTGGAGACGGGGGTACTGATGTTAAATTAAGTGGGCTTGTGAAAGAGGCCAGGGGCTGTGCAGTACTGGACTCAGGGTGTTCTACTAGTGTGTGCAATTGGCTGGCTTAATGGTTTTCTGGGTAGCTTTAGTGATTATGAACGGGATACAATTGTGGAGGAGAAGTCAATTTCCACATTTACCTTTGCTGATGGTGTCACTGTTCCTTCCCTTAAGCGAGTCACATTGCCTTGTTTTATTGGAAATATGAGTGCAAGAGTTGTGACGGATGTGGTGGATTGTAATATTCCATTATTGTTGAGCAGGCGTTCGATGAAAAAGGTAGAGATGTTGATTAACTTTGCTACAGACCAGGTCAAGATTCATGGAAGGGTGATTGATCTACAGACGTCAGCTTCAGGTCATTATTTGTTGCCGATATCAGCGTGACTAGGACGGATGTTTGGGGGAATGATTTCTTTGGCTGCTGTGGAGGGGAGGGATGTGAAGAAGACAGCTTCGAAACTTCACAGGCAGTTTGGACACCCTACATCATCAAAGCTTGTCAAACTCATTCATGATGCAGGAATTGAGAGTTTGGATCTGGAACGGGCTGTACAAAAGGAAACCGAGGAGTGTATTTACCTAATTGTATTTACCTAATTGTAGTTTACAGGAGTTGAGCTAAGCTCGTGTTGTCCCGTCTCTCAGTCTACTTTTTATCCAATTTTTTCTTGAAAATATGGATGTTCCTTGCCCCCACCACCTCCTCCTCCAACCCATTCCATTTGTCAATACATCTATAGGGGAAGCTAAACTTCCCGATATCGTTCTTGCAGGTAGGTCTTTTTACTTTGTAGCTGTGGCCTCTAGTTATTCCTGTATCCATAATTAATATATCCTCCCTATCCAGCCTCTCCAGCCCCCGGGTACATTTGTACATCATTATCATGTCTCCCCTCTCTCTCCTCTCTTTTAGACTCGGTAGATTTAATTTGTCTAGCCTCCCTTCATATGGCAGTTCTCTGAGACTTGGAACCAATCTAGTGACTGCTCTCTGGATTCTTTCTAACTTGTGAATATGCTTCTTTAGATGCGGGACCACACCACTGCTGCATACTCCAATCTTGGTCTAATCATACTCTTCATAATTTTCGCTACCATGGTCTCATCCAAATAGTTCAGAGCAACTTTCATATTCCCGCCATTGCATACATTCCGCTAAAGAGCTTGTTAAATATGTTTTCTCCGGCGACAAAGTATCTTGTATAATCAACCCTAAATCTTTTTCTTTTTCGGCCTTGCTAATTTTATTATCTCCCATCCTGTACTCCCAATTTGGTCTATTCACACTTCTTCCCATATTTAACACATGACATTTACTTATATTAAATTTCATTTTTCCACTTGGTGCTCCATTCGTAATATTTTATCTAAATCCCCTTGCAGCTCCTCACAACTACTTTTATTTGTTATTTGTCTCATAATTTTTACGTCATCTGCAAACATTGACATGTAAGAGTTTATGCCTATCGGCAGGTCATTCACGTACATAAGAACATGAGAGGTGCCAACACAGTCCCTGCGGCACACCACTCTCACTTTCCGCCACGATGAGTAAGTTCCTCTAATGTTTGGTCCTCATTTCCCTATCTGTTAAATAGCTCTCCATCCATTTCAGCAAACTCCCCCTGACACATCCTAGCGTCTCAAGCTTAGATAACAATCTCTTATGTGGTACCTTATCGAATGCTTTGGAAAGGTCTAAGTAGACGCAGTCCACCCATCCGCCTCTTTCTTGGAGTACATCTATCACCCTACTGTAATAACATAGCAAACTGGTAACACAAGATGTCCCTTCTCTGAATCCAAATTGCTTTGGGGTTATTATTTTCTTTCTCTCCAACATTTTCATCCATCTCTTCCTAATTAGCTTTTCACAAATCTTGCATACAATACTAGTAGTGAAACTGGTCTATAGTTTAGAGGGTCCTCAGGGTTTCCATTCTTGTATATCGGAATGATATTAGCTCTTTTCCATTCAACAGGAACCTGTCCTTTATCTAAGGAAGCTTGAATTATGTCCCTCACTGGCTCCACTAATTGCTCTGCACACTCCTTTAAAACCCAGGCAGACACTTCATCCGGTCCCATAGCTTTCCTTACTTCAAGTCCTCTCATCGCAGATAACAGCTCATCTCTAGTTATTTCAATCTTACTAGACCACTCTCCAGTACTCCCGCCTGTGGTTCATCAAAACCTTCCTCTTTAGTAAAAACTGACCCCAATTTGTTATTCATTACCCTCACACATGTCCGATACATTTTCATACGTCCTAGCATCAACTCTTAATTTAGTCATTTGTTTCTTTACCTTCAACTTACTGTTTATATATTTATAAAATAATCTAGGGTCACTTTCACATTTATTTACTATGTTCTTCTCATAGTTCATTTTAACTTGCCTAATTATGTTAACATATCTATTCCTCTCCTGTTTATATTTATTCCGATTACTCTCAGTGTTCCTTCTTCTCAAGCTGCATCACGCCTACCCAAAGCTCTTTTGCATTTCAAATTAAACCAATCTTTCTGCTTAGTAAAATTTCCAGTTTTATATCTTGGGACAAACATATTGGTTCCTACTCTATAAATTTCGAGGAATCTACTATATTTACCTTGTACGTCCCGTTCCTTCAAAATAAGATCCCAATCTACTCCCTCTAAATATCTTTTCAAGGATACATAATCAGCTTTACTATAATTTAATCTGTCATTTATGTAGCTATTGTCTAATCTATTGGCATTACTCGAGGTCAACTTCCATTTTAGTAATAGGTGATCACTTTTACCTACCTACTGTGAGGTATGTTTTAAACTTAGGAGGGCTACACCACGTCCCATAGTTAGCATGCCTATGGCGTCTAAATTGAATGAGGTCATTGCTATGGACCTAAAGGCCTGGGGCAATAAATATTTTTTGGTGATTGTTGATTTGGCCACTAGATATTGTACAGCAACAGTGATTGGAGATAAACGTGCAGCCACCATTATCAAGGCTGTGTTTCAGAGCTGGATTGTTACGTTCGGCGCGCCTGGAAAGATCCTGACGGACAATGGATGTGAGTTCAACAATGAAGATATGAGGGCACTTGGTGAGGTATTCAACATTAAAATTATGACGACCGCAGCGGAGAGTCCCTGGAGCAACGGCGTGTGCGAACATTTAAATGTAGTGATCGGTGACATAGTAAGGAAAATCATGGCAGACAGCAAGTGTAAATTGGGTGTGGCTTTGGCCTGGGCAGTGTCAGGGAGGAGGCATTGCCTTAACCAACTTTACAGGCTTTTCCCCTAACCAACTAGTCTTTGGTCACAACCCCGGATTGCCTAATGTGTTTACGAATGATCCCCCAGCATTGGAATCTGTTTCGGCATCAGACATTGTGAGAAACAATTTAAACGCTCTTCATTTGGCAAGACAGGAGTTTGTTAAAATAGAGTCTGGGGAACGCTTGGCAAGGGCCTTGCGACACAACTTACGTTCAAGCAAACTTGCGGATGTGCAGAGTGGAGATGAGGTGTTTTACAAACGAAACAACAGTCGTGAGTGGCACGGCCCTGGCATTGTCATTGGAAAGGATGGGAAGCAGATTTTGGTGAGACATGGGGGTGTCTATGTAAGAGTTCATGAGTGTCGGTTGGCACGCGCTCCAGGTGGGGACTCGACGGCAGGACGAGATGTTGACAATCTTCAAGACAAGGGGACAGGGCTATCGTCGACGGAATATCCACCTGATGAGGGGTCGGAGAGTGGAGATGGACCGCGTGAGCCTGAGGTCGTTGATGATTCAAGTGATTCGAGTGAACCGGAGATCGGGAACCAGGACCCGGATCCGGGGCTAGAGTCAGATCCAAATCAACCTAATAGACTCACCGCCGGTCAACGGATACAGGGTGTACGGGCTGAGAGTGGTGAATTGGTGTCTGGACGTGTGGTGGGTAGAGCTGGTAAGGCCACTGGAAAACATAAGGACTGTTATAATTTTAGGTGGGACTTGGATGGAAGCGTTTCCTGGGCAGATCTGAAGGGGGACTTTAGCACTTGGGAGGTGGTGGATGACAATACAGAGCTGATGGTTCTTTTCAACTCAGATGAGATGTTGTGTGCCAAGAAGAAAGAGATTGTAAACTGGCAGGAAAATTATGTGTATGAGGAGGTGGAGGATGTTGGACAGGTGGCATTCTCGGTATGGTGGGTTGTGACGGAAAAAGTCAAAGGAGGTCAGACAGTGGTGAAGGCACGTTTGGTTGCGAGGGGATTCGAGGAGGAGACTGGTGATATTCGGAAAGATTCGCCTATATGTTCTAAAGAAGCGGTGCGTTTGACACTGGCGACTGCTGCTTCCACCGGCTGGATCTGTCACTCCCTAGATGTAAAAGCTGCTTATTTGCAAGGTTACGAGATTGGAAGAGTTGTACATCTAAGAACTCTGCCGGAGTTTGCTGATGGACAACTGTGGAAGCTGAAGAAGACGGTTTACGGGTTGTGTGATGCGGCTAGGCAGTGGTACCTGCGAGTGAAAGATCAGTTACTGGATCTCGGTGCTATGGTGTCTTCACTGGATTCGGCGCTGTTCTCCTGGAAATGTAATGGCAAGGTTGAAGGCGTGGTGTGAATTTACGTGGATGATTTTCTTTGGACTGGGACTCCTGATTTCAAGAATCATGTGATAGAACCGTTAAGTCAAGTTTTCCTCATCGGTAGCACTGAGTCCAAGGCTTTTAAGTATGTGGGTCTGAACATTGTCTCTTATAAGGATGGAAGCATTACCTTGGACCAGCTTCAGTATGCATCGACCTTGACTCCGGTACCTATCTCCAGACAACGTGCAAATGTAAAATCGGCCGAATTGTCGGTGTCAGAAAGGTCGGAGTATAGGGCTCTAGTGGGCCAGTTAAATTGGATAGTCACGCATACCTGCCCAGACATAGCATTTGATGTGTGTGAGCTGAGTGTGGCATGTTGTCGGGCGATCGTGGCTGATCTTCTGCGGCTTAACAAGGTTATAGAAAGAGTGAAGACAGATATTGTGAAGTTATATATGCCAAAGATGAAGGAACTGGGAGATTGCTACTTGGAGTGCTTTTCAGATGCCTCGTTTGCCAACCTAGCGGGAAATGGGTCACAGGGAGGTTTTGTTATATTCTTGCGGGACGATGGTGGGAAGAGATGTCCCGTTTACTGGCAGTCAAGAAAGATCAAGAGAGTTGTTAAATCCACCCTGTCCGCTGAGGCCCTGGCGCTGTTGGAGTGTGCTGAGACAGCAGTGTATCTGGCGAAACTTCTACATGAAATCTCCGACTGTGGGATTCTTAGGATAAGGTGTTTCACCGATAACAAGAGCATGGTAGACGCGCTTCACTCGTGTAGGAGTGTGGAAGATAGGAGACTGCGGATTGACATTGCTGTGTTATGTGATATGTTGGAGCGTGGAGAGGTCACTGAAGTGGCTTGGGTGGATACGACAGGACAACTAGCTGACTGCCTCACCAAGAAGGGAGCATCAACCGTGTGACTGCGCGCTGCAGTCAGGTATTCTAGTCCCGGCGACTAGAATACCTGTCCAGGGGGTAGATGCTATGTACTTTGGATACATATTTGGAATCATTCGCAAGAACTGGGAAGTAGAGGCTATGTACTTTGGCTACATATTCGAGGTCCTTCACAAGAACTAGGAAGAAGAGAAGTGTTGTACATCTAAGAAGAGAAGGACGAGAGTGTTGATGTGTGCGAGTGTGAACTGTTTTGAATATGGAGCGCGATGACGTCACTGTCATGGCGGACCAGGAAGTAACCGTCATATGCGGTCAGCTGGCCAGCAGCTGGCAGTTGTATACATACACCAGGTGAGCGAACATTAACAACAATGGTGATAATATCTAATTCTTATGAATAAAACAACTTATTACCAAAGAGAAAATAAAAACAGTAAGACAATATGTACCCTTGACTGGGGTTGGAACAGTGTTCTTGGTGAGGTCCGGTTCCCTTATTGACTGGATGGACACACACATCGCACACCTTGTTAGGTCGTCCTGGTCCCGATGCTCCCGGGGTGGTAGAATCCATGGATGGTAAGCTGCGGCAACATGTCTCATCTGCACGAGAGAGAGGCAAATTTAATCATTCTGAAGCAAACTTGTTGAAATACTGACAAATTAAGGTGCTAACCATTTTCCTTGACAAATAACAAAAACCATAGGTACCAACAGGTTAAATAGAATAAGGTCAACATAGACATATGGGACCAGATTTATTGGGTGGAAGGGAAACTCTTCAAGGAAGGATTCTGCGCAGCCAGATATTATAGAGGAATAAAGAAATAAAGCTCTTTCCTGTGTTTTCCTTTCACTCAATTCAACTATTTGCCATAATGGATCAATAGCATTGATCAATACATTTAATTTAAGAAACTCAACAACATAACTGAAATAAATGCCAAACACAGCAAACAAAACAATAACAATAATTGCAACATAAATATTAGCCAAACAAAGATAACTAAAAAGAATCACCATGCGTTAAAAGGTATCATTCGTATAACACAAAATGAATGACGATATAAGAGAACATAAGCTGCGCAGGGACAGCGCAAAGACCTGTGAAGGGCACCTCTACAATCCCAATTATAGAAATGGTGTCCAATGACCAGGGCAACTAGTTTATACTATAACCGGGTAGGTCAAACACGTGGATCAGAGAGGGGAACTTTGTAGTAAGGAGAAATAATTTAGTAAAACAAAGTCATACTTTCAAAGTTTATCTGAAGGAGCAATAATTTAGTAAAACAAAGTCATACCTTCAAAGTTTATCTGTTGTCTCGAGAAGTGCAGTGCCTGAAGCTGATCCTGTACATAGCTGCGACACACCTTCTCCGCCCGCCTCAGCTGACTACGGCCTCTGGTGCGAGCTGACCCCAGGTACTTTATTAGGTTGGATACGCGGTTGGACTCGTTGCAGTTTTGGTAGTCTAGTGATACCTCTCGTAGCTGAAAATATATGGAGATTTTGTTCCATAAAACCAATAGGCTTTCTTTATAGCATAGTTGAAGTTTTTGTTTATACCAAATGAAAGCACTTATAAAACATAGTAAGGTACTGTATAATAAAGAATAAAGATATCTGGCAATATATAGATAATATAAGACACACAAACTTTGTTTTCCATTATTTTCATTAGTATCTGTAGTCTGATAGCTTTAGGACTAAACATTTTGTGGATATTTATTTGTGTGTTCTGAAATTATGTGAAGTCTCTCGCTCTGACGCTCACTTAAAGAATTTCAAGAAAGTATAGACTCACAAGGGTAAAAGGATCATTGGCCAGATGATAGGGGTTGTCTGGCGTGAATAGCATGAGGAGGGGCCCAGGCTCTAACAGACGGTCCACAGTGAAACTCTTGGTGCCCGGGATGTGTAGCCAGGTGGCGGGATGGTCCAGTCTCTTGTTCACCCAGTTGCTCAGGACCTCGCTATTTGAACCCACTGCTTTTGTGAATATCTGTAAAAACAAATATACGTTACATAAATGTTTTCTTTGCTGGCTAAATTACTAAAATAACATGAACATGCATAACACTTACACACACATACACACCTGCAACAAGTCACGTATGTTGAATGTATCCCCAAAATAAAAAACACATGTCAAATTTATCCCTAATAAAAATCATGACTATTGAATGTATTCTGGGCCTTGAGACACATGCACACAATATAAAATTACCATAATAAAACAAAAATTTAAGTGAAAATTCAAATCTCACCAAAGTAGTGTTCCACAGTACAAGATGGACCGGATGTGTGGTATTCAATGATAGAGCCACAGCTACCCTAGGATTGGTGACCACGGCCCAGGTGACCGAGTTGGTGTGGTCCTGCTGTAGGGCCCTCAGGGCACCCAGGTAGTAGGATGTGAAGCCTCGGGGTAAGCTGGAGCCCCGACCAAAGTTATAGAAGCCCAGAACCACGGCCTGAAAAAACAAATCGAAACTAAATCCTTCGAACTTTGCCGAAATACCAAAATAAATGCCTAATCTCTGACAATATTAGGTATTTCACACTTCCAGACAAGGTCCCCCACCCCCGTATTTACCCTAATTCTATTCCCCTCACACAATGTAACGTAAATTATAAAGTTGAAAATCCAGTTGGCGTGGAGTGAGTAACCGTAGATTTTTGTAAGGGGGTCAGAGGGGGCGGAATACCCTTATAAACCATTTCCGCTTATTGCCACCTATACCATATCACTTACCTCGTCGTACCTTCCTGTTAAATACAATAATAATTTGCTTAGCTCGTATAGGTGCAATTATAGAATAATTCCCAAACAACGTGGGTTACACGAATCTCGGCTGTAGAGGTCTTCTGCCCCTCTCTCTCTCTCTTTCTCTCTCTACGACCAAAATGTAATGTGATTTATATCATAATACAGTAATTAAATCCAAGATCATACAACATTAATGATAATATGTTCACCATCATTGCCATACACATCAAAGTGCCCTTTACGATCTATTCCTTGGTTCTCAAATAACTTATGACAGTCGAGTCTTTTTTCTAACATAACAGAACAGGCAGAAAAGGAAAAATGGCAAAGATTGGCTGGAATAGTGTTGCGACTATTATCGATTGTTTCGTTTATCATTTCATTCAGTTTCTTTCATATATTCTATACCACACATACGATAAACTGTCTGGATTTCAGTCTATGTATCCTATACACTCATTTTTTTTTTAATTTAAAGGAGAGTTGATGGGAAGACTATCTATTAAACCTAAACTTTAGTTGTGGGATTGTAAAGGTGAGAGGCTGAGAACACAGACAAGATACAGAGGCGGGGTAAGTGATGAGGCAAGCACTGTCACTCAAAGGCTTGATATAATCAAACCGTACTATATATAAGTTAACACTGACTTTGATCATAAGTTATATATCGAGTTCTACATTAAGTGTATCAAGTGCAGGCAACATTCATCATACAACATTATTGACGGTAAATATACTATCCCATTCACACCCGTTATATCTTAGTTGTTAAAAGTGTGTGCTATGAGAGAGTTACAAGGAGTTACAAGGAATAGTTAGTGCCGGTATCTCAAAGACCTTCCGGTCCATTTCGGGGAAATATTTGAAGTGGAAGGAGATACATTGTTCAGTGCACTGCACTCATTACAGAGCGTGCGAAATACTATCTACTGACTACTGTCTTCTTGAACTGTTCAACTGAGGAAATGTTTACAACTTCTGAGGAAAGTTTGTTCCAGGTAGAACAGATCTTAAATGGGAAACAGTTTCCAGAAGTACTAGTGCTGAACCATTTCAATTCTAACTGTCAGCCATGGTTGCGTATTGTATTCATATTAAGGCTAAACATTTTGCTATGATCCACATCGCCAAACCCATGACATATTTTAAAAACTTAAATTAACTGACCTCGTAGTCTACGTGTTGAGAGAGAGAGAGAGAGAGAGAGAGAAGCAGATCACTACAGCTGAGATTCTTGTAACCCACGTTGTGTATAGAGACTCATTTTGAGAATACAATTATACAGTATATTGTATTAATAAATTCCTAATAAATTATAAATATTAGCCATTGTAAGCATGTGCAATGATGGTTTAACAATAATTTGCAATACATGAGAACAATCGTCGCTAATCACTAACTGCCAGCTAGAGAAGGTAGGTGGGGGAGTTGGGGGTAGTTTGGGGGTGGAAGGTGGGGTAGACTTGGACATGACTCCCCCCTTCCACCTGTCCAGGGTGGAGTAGGGTAAGGAAGGACCCACCCCTGAGCAACTTTTAGTACGCGCGAGTGTACACCCTATGTGGTGGATTGTGTTCTTTTATTTAATAGTTTTCATTTTAGTAAGCGTTGTTTCCACATAGCGATTTTGATAATTTAATTTGACTTTATATTGTCCTTGTCCCAATTTTGGTTTGTTTAGTTTGCAAGTTTTACATTTTAATTTGATAATCTGGCATCAGTAAATTAATCTGATATGATACATAGCTTTCATATTACAGTATATGATAACTCCTAATGGAAACTGAGGCTTCAATATATATTTGCCACAAAAATTGCTAATGAGACAGCAACTGTACAGCACATTATGATGCTAGACTCGATAAA
The DNA here is from genome assembly GCA_032716605.1 of Paralithodes platypus. Taxonomy (NCBI): domain Eukaryota; kingdom Metazoa; phylum Arthropoda; class Malacostraca; order Decapoda; family Lithodidae; genus Paralithodes; species Paralithodes platypus. The sequence continues at coordinate 7,067,128 of CM064503.1, read as the reverse complement.
TAGCATTAAAGTTCCATACAGCAAATATATCATCTCTGTGTCGAGTGGTGGAAACAGAATATCAAACTATAGATTATTTCTAATCTAACTGTTTGCATCCACTGGTGCCAACTTGTCATTGGTTCATTGCTTCTCTTCAAATCTTGCATTGAAAAAATCAATACTGCATTATGTCTGGCAACACATGCTTGCATTTAAGGTTTGGGACTGGGGGAGTGCTGGAGGCCCTTAGTGATCCTTGGACTCTGGGTCTTCTCCTGGGCGACCTAGATGTGTGTGAAATTTTAAATTTTGTTTTTTATATTGTGTTGTGTTGTCCCTGTTTGGGCTCTGTCTCGAATCGGCCACCACCAGCAATGGGGTATGTGGCCGAGTATATACATACACATACAAAAGTCTTGTAATCCAAATGGTATTGAACCAGTGCTAATTTGGATTGCTATTGTTGGGGAATTGTTAGGTGCCTTTGAAAACACTATACAGCAAATACTGTACAGTATGTACTATTGCCCACAGAATTTTTGTTCCTCTCCAGGAGAGCGATTTAATGTGATAACATGGCAGTAGTTCAAATGCTTCACAACCTGCTTATAAATCTTGAAAGCTATCCAAGGAGAGCAAAGAGGGGAGGGGATGTGGATGGAGAGATTACCATGTTGCCAGATCTACCACACCACCCTTTAGGAGAGGAACAAAACTTCTGTGGGCAATAGTTCATAATAATATAATATACTGTACACATAAAATAGATTTGCCCTTAGTACTTTTGACTGTGAAACATTTGTAAATTACAGTGGTCCATATACTGTCAGAAATTATGCCTAAAAGATACAAAGACAATGAATATATATGAAAAATTAATAAACCAAAACATGCATAGATATATGAAAACAAATCAGAACTTCAGACGTGAACTGTAGCCATTGATATATTATTATGTGATGGCCTAAGCTTTGTTCAAATTATTTATTCTGATCTTCAAAAATTTGGACTATTGGGATGTTCGTATTATATGTGTCCAAATTAAAGGAATTTTACTGCATATTATTTCTACTACAATGCTATATGTATCTCCAGCATTCTGTAGGATCTAGAAAAAACTGGAAGACACTAAACTAACAAGCCATAATTTATTTTCAATCTGTGATTTTGAGTTTTCAAGTATATTACGGTAATTGAGAATATTATGTCAGTTCAATATGTTCTGATTTATTTCATTATTATATTCAAACAGACTTGATTTTGTTATCACTTGGAGCAAAGGTGTTAAGGAAATTTAGCTTTGGTAATACATGTACAATATACAATACACACATTGTACTCTATCTGTAGCCTGGCCAGATCTGAGTGTGCAGCAACATGTGAGAGTGGCCGGAGTGCCCGAGACAGGAAGCGTATGAGATGCGATGCCGTGAGTGGTCCGTTGTAGGCAAGGGCACGAGTCTCTAACCCAGAGGACGCCCTCACGTGCAACACCACCGCCGGGTAGGTGCGGATCTTGAAGCGGCCCTTGCACTCCGATCCCGGCTGCCAGCAGTTGATGGCAGCAAAGTATATCTGTGGGAAGAATAGGTGTGATCTAGGTTGGCTGTGAGACCAGTAAGCCATTTTATATGCTTTCCCCGTTTTATTTTCTAATTGGATTGCTTTTCTTACTGAAGCCTTCAGGTCAGCAATTCTATAATTCTTCCAGTGGGGAGGGTAAATTGTAAGTAGATCTCAACCAGTGGCAAATCTACAAAGGTTATATAAAACTTGACAACTTGACTGAAATGCATGCTGAACACAGCAAACAAAATATTAACTAAAGTCTCAACACAAAATATAGCAAAACAGAATCGCAATACTGTATGTGAAAAAATATAACATATAATAATTGGTTGAGGTGGCACTGGTTGACAGCTACTGGTTGAAATGGTTTACAGGTTGAGTTTTCCGGTTACCAACAACTTTTACAATCTCATTATAGTCCTCATCCTTCAATTAGTATTTGTCACAATGCCCAAGAGAAGAGCAACATGTAAGTTCACCAACAAACTAAACTGAACTGATATTACATCCGTGTGTTTGGGAGAGTTAAACTCAAGGTGAGACGTAACATCCAACCACGGTACAATGAAAGTTAGGTTACTCCAAAGACGCACCTGCTCATGGTGGTAGCGTGCAGCCTTCTCAAGTTCCCAGCGTAGCACCTGAGAGTCCTTGTCCCATGGAGCATAGTAAATAACCAGAGAGAGGTCCGCAGCCAGTAGCCGCTCCGTCAGGCGACCCACGTCACCGGAGTAAAAGTCCGACACCAGGGAGTGTCGGGGGAAGAACGGCTGGGCTGGAGCGGCTCGCTGGATCACTGGACCTCTGCAAATAAGAAATTATTTTATAAGATTATGAAACAGTGGAATTTACTGTAAATTATAACTATAAACTTTAGGATCTTTGAAAAGCTATGTAAAATGTGAGTTCTACTGAATTTGCTATGTGGTGACCTGGCACATATGACAATAAAACACACCAGCTATTATTTGATCATTATCAATTACGGTCTTCTATCCATATGTTACTTATATAGCAACAAACTTATCATTGCATCTCAGTGCAAATCTAAGATATAAATGTTGTTCCATAAACTTAAGATAAGGGCTTCAAGATTCAACTTGTCTACTGGTAAAAAAGTACTGTGCCTACTAGTATGATGATAGTAAGTATTTTACAGTGCCACAAGACCTACAGTTTAAGACTAATAAGTATACTAAATACTGTAATACTAGAGTGCAAATGTGAATCTTACCCTTCAGAAGTTATGGCCCATGAACTAGAGGAAGAGACCAGAAGTTAATATTAGTCTTCAATATAATGGAGAACAATATTCTACTGTATTTACTGAACATCAATACAAATAATTAAAAAAACGAAATAATTTAAATTGATGGCAATTTCATTACAGGTACAGTCGTTTATTCTAATCTTCACTGGATTATTTTCTTCAGCTTAGGAAGCATCTCACATACTAAAATTGAGACGTACTTCCTAATACAGTACATTTGGTATCTGTAAATACATACCGTAAAACCGGATCGCTTCGGACTGCGGTCATGACTTCGGACATCGGCGATAATAAGTAATTAGCCATTGTCATTATATAATGGAAACGCTTTTTATTTTATTTTTTTGTGGGGTCCATTTAGAGAAATGGCAAAGGAAGAGCATGTAAAAGCCCTAGGGAACTGACATGAGTACCTGTATATGTACACGAAAAAAATATTATATACACGACGAAAATTTGTACATTTTTCGCTACCCTGCCAAACTTCTATCACCCCGAAGAATTTTGTTTGTATGAATGATGTTGTGACTGATATAATTTTGTAGTAAAATTACCAGACAACATCCACCAAAGGAAATTTGTTACACTTGTATAACACTCTAGCTAGAACACTATCATTTAACCTATTGTGTTTTCCAAAAAAAAAAATATTAACTTCGGACATGGAACAAACAAATCGTTTGTTATTATTTGCCCTATGAAAATAATTCATAATACTTGTCCATCATTAAAATGGTGGTTAAAGATCAAATAATCATTCTCTGAGTCCAAAAACCCATAAACATATGATAATATGGTAACCAATTTATGTATTTAGGATAATTCTGGATATATAATATAATTAGGAAAGGCATATATCTTGTCCCAAAAAAATGTATCTGCCGGAAGAAACACCAACACATACTGTACGTTATACCTATAAAAATACTCAAATTCATAAAAATGTATATGCAGTGATAGAGTATACATACCTATATATTTTCACTAGGCCTAGTTAATTTTTGAGTTATTGATTTGACAGCATTGGTTATTTTTCCTGCTCAATATTTTCTAAGAGTGAGTTCAGTGCCTAACGAGAACAGATCCAAAAAGAATATCTGTTAAACATCGTATATAACCCCCTCCTATACTAATTATACAGGCCTAAAAGTATTGACTGAAAGTATTGACCGAAATTCCACTAAGACATCGGACAGGAATAAGCAGCAATAATAAAATATTCATATAAAATAGTAGGAGCCGAAAAATGAATGAAATAAAGCCACGAACGTACGTCCGAAGTCCTCCTCCGTTTGTCCGAACTTATCCCAGCTTTCTTGCCAATCATTTTCCATAAGAAATCACTGTATGTCCGAAGTTATCCATACATGTCCGAAGTCATCCACTTTTCAGGATGACTTCGGACATCATTTAGGATAAGGATAGCTCTCTTATTATGGGGGATAATTTTAGGAGGCTTCCTGGATTACGGCCCACTATCACCACAAATCAGTTGACCTAGTTAAATCTCTATAATGTGATTTACCCGATAGCACTATCGTTAGTGAGTGCTGTACTGTATTTTATATATTATTTTGTAATAGTATAGATATCTTATCAATATTTGTATTTTGTACTATTGTTAATGTCTTGTCATGTTGCAAATTTGATATTAAATAATATTTTGACATTTAACATGTAGTTTCTTTATTCATGCAGAGTTTAGTAAAATTTACCAGAACGTCCCGGACTTCCCAAACTTGACTAATTCCTTTAACGTGACGATAGTGCGTTGTTATATGTGCGATTAGTTTGCTTGGGAAACAGATTAACTTGCTCATGTAGTAATGTACACCCTATGTGGTGGATTTTAGTAAGCGTTGTTTCCACATAGCAATTTTGATAATTTAATTTGACTTTATATTGTCCTTGTCCCAATTTTGGTTTTAGTTTGCAAGTTTTACATTTTAATCAATACCCAAGTTTTTAAGTAATGACCTAATATTAGCAAGTACAGTACCGTACTGTACAGTGAGATGATATATTACTCATTTTCTATAGCCAAGAGTTCTGTGGAATTACCGAGAAATTATCAATGGAAGAACCTTTGGTTTATGATTAAACACTTTCAGGAAATATAGATTCATAAATCTTGTTTTATTTGGCCGGTCCAATTGTACCAACTCACGAGCGGAATATATACTTGGTTAACGGTATCGTATCTCGCTCTTGGTAATGACCCATACTGGCAACATAAATAATTATTAAAGTAAGTCCTGGGGGGATGAGGGGAGCAGAGCCCCCTCTCAACCCATTGTGTACCCATCGGGATCCTTAGTTAACCCCCCTTGAAACATATGAAAGCCCAAGCCAAATTTTGCCTCATTTTGTGCATTTTTGCTAACTTTTGGGTCTAATTGGTCGATCAATTGGCCTCCGTTATGTTTGGGTAGCTTTGGGTATAACTAGGAGACCACCTGTGGTCGTGTATTTGCGCTGAGGAACAGGTGACGCTCAAGCCCGGATCGACCCGCATTTATCATATTTTATGTCTTGTATGCATCTCATAAGTACAAAAATTGGCTTGAGTTTCCATATTTATGTACTTTTAAAGGTTTGAAAAAGTTTTGTTTACCCATAATCACTCGTTAAACGTTCTTAACCCCAAATTTTCCCTGAGCCTCAAAGCCCTCTCCACTTGTAGGGTTTTTCAATATTCCTGGGGTAATGGGGCCATATATTATATACTGTACTGTTTTATAGGCTTTTGCCAAAAGATTCTTCTAAAAAGTATACTGAAATACAATTTGTTTAGCTTCTGGAAAAAAAATGATTTCTCAAACGTGCTATGATGCTAAAGTATCCCTACTTTTTACCAAATCTTCAATATGGTATTGATATAGGAGTTCGCTTGTAAAGATGACTTTTTGCTACTTTCTCTTCAATTTTTATCAATGTGAATAAGCTAATACTCTACTGTACTATGCTACATAGGCCTAATCCCACAATATAAAGTTGCATATCAAAATGTTACCAACAAAAATATGGTAGACCTATTTGGGTGTCCTAAGATTTCTAATAAATTGTAGGCCTATTTCATCCATTCTATAGTGGTCTGATTGCTGGCAGTACTGTAGTGGCAAAACATCATTGAAAATTTCTCGGAAATCCACGGAGCTCGTCAGTTGGACAGGAAGTTTACCTGAAATAATTAAGAGTTTAGGTTAGGTTACATATAATCAAAATTTCCCCTTGTTGTTGTTGGCACCTTCTCATATCCAGTTCATATTTTGACCGATGGCAGGTCAAATCTAAAAATTTAATCTACTGGGTAGCAATATGGATTGGGGGACAAGGTTATCATGTGTCACCAATTCAGGTACCTTATCATAGTTATGTCATATATACTATCTTTATGATTCATACATCATTCCTATAGATGTCATTAGGCTACCATCGGAAATAAAAACAAACTTCACTAGACTTTGTGGGTTATAGGCCTAAGCCTATAAGGGTGGAAGCAAGAAAAGGTGGCCATCTTGAATCAATGGAGGTCTAATTTGTTTCATTCTTCCACCGTATTTTTAGTATTTTGTCATCTTCTACGTCAATACTGGGGGCGGCAGCCCTAAACCCGCCAGGCGGCGCCAGGCGGCGCCAGCCCCCAGGTTAGGTTAGGTTGTTAGGTTAAGTTAATGACAAAATATGGTTTTCAGGAAGCATATCTTAACATTGTTGGATAATGGGTAAATACTAATTTCGGACAAATTAGATTTTCGATCACGTATGGGATATAATGTTCTAAATGTGTACTATAGCTTTGTCATAGAGTATTAGTCACCGCAATACAGTATATGTCTTTACCGTTGCAGATTAAATTATTTTTCCTTAGACTTTCTATCTATCTATCTATTGCCTGACGCCGTGATCTTGGATCAGCTGAGAACTATTATTTTTCACTTTTTTACCGTATTTTTTGTATTTTGTCAAATTTGTCATATTCTATATCAATGCTAACCTTGCGGGGGTCTGGGGGCGGCAGCCCCCAGGTTAGGTTAGGTTGTTAGGTTAGGGTAGGCTAATGACAAAATATGGATTTAGGGGGCATGTTTTAATATTGCAAAGTAATGGGTAAAAATGAATTTGCAGAAGGAAAAACACCTTAAAACACACTAATCAATAAAGGAACTGATGAGAAAAAGGATTATAATACAAAAAACACATAGGCTACGTGACCGAAAATCCAATTTGACCCTAATTTCCAATGGTAATGACATAGGCCTATATAGGATTATATATAATAGGAAATTAGGATTAGGATGATGTAGCCTATGGGTCATAAAGATTGAATATAGCCTATGACATAGCCTAGCCTAATTATCAAGGTACAGTACCTGAATTGGTACTGATACATGATAACATTGACCGGATTGGGTAAGGATGGTGTTAGCGGGATAATAAACAAAAAAATCAACTTAGGCTAGACGTGAAAGAAAGTAGCCTAAGTGCAATGCAGCAATCATATGAGTGATATGACTTATGTCAAGCAGATTCACACATGAGCTTGCTCTCCACTCAACCACTGTGGCCCCTTTTATGTTGACATTAGGCCTACTGAATACTGTACTAGGACTGTAGGAACTAGGATAGCCTATGTAGGCTACGTTATGTTAACCTACATCTTAGCATCTAGCCTAGGCTACTGTCTACATCTACAACAGCTGTTTTCTAGGTGATCACTCACTTGCTCTGAACAACGATGACTATTGCCAGAAAAAGAAAAGCCAGCTTGCAGGCCAGCATGATCTTGCCCTCCACGTATTTCCCGAAGGAGACTCTGAAGGGGAAGAAGCAGAATCCTTGACGCCCTTCCTCCTGCTCCTCCTCCTCCCTCCTGTCTTCCTCTTCTCCCTCCTCCTCCCCTGGTCTTGTTAATGTTAACTCTTGGGGCTCCTCAAGCTCACTTTCATCGCTCGATACGCCCTCCTCTTCCTCTACCCCAGGCATCCCACCACCATTGCTTATCTCCTGCCAAGGCCCCGTGTTGTCATATAGTAAACAATACGAAGAGACACGAATTCTTATAAACACATTTTGACAGCGATGAAAACAAAAGAGCATCGGATCTTTACCACGCAGGCACGGGTGGGGACATTTAACTCAGAGTTATAGATCTTGAATACAATCAAATGCATACAGTCGAATAATACAGTTATCTTGAACACCTCTATGCAATAGCCAATGACCTATCATTGAAGGCCAGCTATTATAGGCTAATTATGCTAGTGCTATATGGTTATTTCAAACTCACAATGCCGTTAATGCTGGAATGGGGGGATTTATTCCCACACGATGAAAGAGCTAAGCGTTTATTGTAAAGGCACGACAGTTTCAACTCTTCTTCAGGTGAAGAGACCCAAGAAGAGTTGAAACTGCGCCATATATAATTACGTATGTATGTTTATCAGGGGAAAGTGACCCCTTAGCACACTGTGCATCAACAGTGAAGAAGACGATGTATATACTCAGGCACATACCCAGGTGCTGTTGTAAAGGCTATTATCCCTCAATACCTTCACCTGACCCATATAGATATCTAATGGATCACATAAGGGCCTCCAGCACTCCCCCATCCCCAGACCTCCCGGAGAGGGTCCGGTCTCAGCAGGCAGACACGCAGCGGAGCTCACCACATTGCCCACCCACCTCACATCCAGGCATGACCCTTCATTTATACTGTCTCCCCGGGCCAGGCGCCTGACGGACTATTATCTATAGTTCAATAGTATTTAACTATAGTCTATTTTTTTCCAGCTGAGCCTAAATTGTCATGTTTCTATCTTTGTTACTCAGCTATAAGTTAGATTTTGTAGCGAAAGATGATGGGTATTCTGAAAACTTGGCATTAATATGACACACAGCCATAGTATAGTTTCATATATTTCCATTAAATATCAAGAAATCAGCTAATAAGAGATTCAATTTACGATCAGCTGGAAAAAAATAGAGTATAGCACCCGACCCCCTCTTCCAACGACCGATCTATCACTCATCTATTCACAAGCATTCTCCATTCATTGATCCTATTTAATACCACATCTGCTCTTGCCTGTTCTACAGTAATATCTCTATCTTCCAACGCTTGTGCTACACGCAATTCTCTCCATCTCAATGGAGGTCTTTCCTATCCCTCTACCTTCACCTGACCCTGATACCCTAGTTGACCCTCTACCTCCCCATGTATTTGACTCATATACTCTCTTTGTAAGCCTTTCATCTCCCATTCACTCAATATGTCCATACCAGTAGAGCACCCTTAATTCTGTCCACTCTGGCCGACAAGCTAGGGTTCCAGCTGCTGTCCCACTCTCCTCCATCTGTCTCTACGAGTCACTCTACATATATATACTCTTCAATTAAGCCGTTCACCTTAATCATATCCAGCTTTCTTCTTGTGTGTGCCTTCAGAGTTCATGTCTCAGCCCTATAGCCTACATCACTGTTAGTACAAATATATCTTGATACATTGCACTTTTAGCTGTCATTCCATGATTTCTCACCTTCCACATACTTCCCATTGCTCCGAAAACTTTCCTTCCTTCACATACTCTTTGTTTTACCTCCATTTCCACACCTGCGTCCTTGCTTATCACTCCTAGATATTTAAAACATTTCAATTGTTCCAGTATTTCCCCATCCAGCCGCACATCTAGTCAATAAAACACCATCACTTTACATTTATTGATGTTCACCCTCAGCTTCCTCATCCCACATACCATACCAAACTCTTTGACTACTTGCTGCAGTTTCTTCTCAGAATCCGCCACCAACGCTAGCTGTTTCATCAGCAAACAGCAACTGGTTCAACTCCAATGGAATCTCTACTATTCTTTCCTACTAAACCCAATCCTCTATCCATGCATAGTTCTCATGTTCACTTCCCTCACCACACTATCCATATATAGTTATATACATTAAATAACAACAGTGACATTACACAATCCTGTCGCAGACCTACATTTACCTCAAACCATTCACTTAACATATTTCCTTCTCTAACACACATATCTGCTCTCCTCATAAAAAAAAACTTGACTGCTCTTAACAAATTTCCTCCAATTTCATAAATCATATAGCACCTTCCACATCGTCCTCGATCCACACAATCATACGCCATATATTATTATACCGGTATATCCTACAAATTCAACCTTTTTGGTTATGTGGGTAGGCTATCAATAAACTTTAAGGGTTAAATAGGCCTACTACTATAATAGCTACTACTACTATACTTATAGTAATTACTACGTATTAATGTGTTATAAGCCTATATTTTCGCCCTCCTGTTATTAATTCGCTCAATGCAATCGAAGGTGCCCTCGCGTTTAAAGACCCTAATAAGACTCCTCGCCTCATTCTTCAGGGACAAAATTGTTGGGGATAGGCCAGAGGGCGATGTTGTTGTAAGCAGGAAAGACACTGCCATCAAATTGACCCTTGATGGGATATAAGTCTGCTGTGGTCTACGTGTAGGCCTACAAGTAAAACAAAAATAAGAATAATCGGGGGGCCTCATCCTGCCTACTCTACCTTAATACGTTTATTAAAAAAAGGGGAAACAAAAAGTTCATTCTATCTCACATTCTACTGTATATAGGGCCTAGGTCATGCTTCAGTTAATTAACCTCACTCATCCTCGATCACTTGGTCTCACTCTTATCTCACACAAGATTGATCATTATATAGACACGAACACAGTCCTCACTATATAGGCCTATAGTTAGCTCACTATATTTCACTACCTTTACTTAAATTCGAAAATTCACTTGATTGAAATTAGCTAAACGTTTTTACCTCACTCGGACTTATTCTTATATGTAGCTTAATGGTGGAAACCTGTTGTACAGGACCTGTCCTCATATATTCTATCTTACTTAATATACCCACTCAGTCATCCCACACGATATCATTCAACCTCACCACTCCGTTTCCATCTTCAATCTTTCCATTCGTGACCCATTCTATACCTCAAACAAATTGCACCTTGCATGACCTCTATCTCTCCAGCCATATGCCTCATTCAGTCTCACTCTACTTAATTCATTCAATCCTCAGTCTGACTACTTCAATCAGTCTCAATTCTTCTATTTCGCTCTATACCTCAGTCAGTCGCACTCAACCTCAATCAATCTCAATTCTTCTATTTCACTTAGTTGCACTCTAGGCTACCTCAATCAATCTCAATTATCACTTGTTCTATTTCACTCTATCTTATATAATTATAGACCTTTCCTCTACTGTATAGGGCTGGAACGTTTGTAGAAATCGATACTGTGGAATGCCTTGCCTGCAGTATTTAAGTAGTAGGTCACGATTAATTAATTTCCATTATAGAGTGAATCGATCTTGCTACAGGTTCATGATTTAGCTTCCCTTGAATGGACATTGGCACGCTAAAAAGTAGAGACAATTCAGGATTTGCATTTGGTGATGACCTTTTTTTATAGCTCAGCTGTGGCTATACCCTGTTCCAAATTCGTAGTCCAGAAATCGTGAACCCTAAGCTCTGTAACTCAAACAGGACACGAGCAAATGGGCTGTAAATATAAACACCTATTCCCTGTCTGACCCTTCCCAAATAGTATAAATATTAGTTCGATTACTCTAGTCGTTTGTGAGTTATAGAGGTTATAATGTTCAAGAGTTTTGGACTACGTACTTTGAATAGGGTATAGACGATAGGGTAATTCTTAGGAAAATCTCACTCTCACTCTCACACTCTCTCTCTCTCTCTCTCTCTCTCTCTCTCTCTCTCTCTCTCTCTCTCTCTCTCTCTCTCAATGCCAATTAAATTTGTAAATGCATTTTCAATTCAGTGATAAACATTGCCAAAAGGTCAACGGTGTAATCAAGAGGCCTTATACCTGGTCATATGGTGTATCTTTGTAATTAATATTTGGTGCATAGGCTAATAAACATACCAAATCAAATCAATCTTTCTCTTAAGATAAAATGTATATGCAAATAACAAATACTGTATAATACAAAATAGATACAAAAAAAAGTTCGTTAAGGCCTACCTTATTATAGTTAACCACATATGACTATATTCACAAGGGACTAAATCATGCGCAATACAGTAGGATTATACGACTCAACGAAATATACTACATCAGTTTGGACTAGAATGAACGATTGCTACAGATAAAAGAAAATAGGTACACTCGGTCAAAGAAATATCTGCACCCCTATGCTGGTCATCTTGTGTGTACAGCTCAGTAGGGTTGGCACCTATGCCTAAAACTATATCCATGTGTCAGAGAGGATCCTCTCTGACACATGAATATAGTTGCAGGCAGAGGTGCCAACCCTACCGAGCTGTACACACCAGATGATCAGCATAGGGGTGCAGATACTTCTTTGACCGAGTGTACAAAAGGCGAGGAAATATAGGACAAGGAATTAGTAATTGTCAAGCAGGTGTTCTCTCATGTTGATAAATTATAAGTCAGGGTTAGTTACAAGATGCAGTTAAGATATATTAGCTTTGACATGCTATAGAAAATGTTATGGGTTAACTACGTGCAGGTAAAGTAACAGCTCTGATTTCTTATAGCACTTAATATCTCGAGTGAGGTATAGAATCAAGTATGTTATAATGACTTTGACACGTAATAAGTAAGGTTCTGGGATGGATTTAAGATAATATAAGGGGTTATAGACTAGCAATAAATCAGATGAGTAACTCCGATTATTTATAGGTATGGTTCCAGATTGGCTGTAAGGCCAGATAAAAATAACGGATATGACTCATGATGGTTAGAATTTCGGGGCTGCTATGAAATTTGGTAATTAAAGTATGTATGTATGTACTGTATATACTCAGGCCCAATCCCCATTTTTTTTTGGGGGGGGGGGGGGCGACTCAAGACAGAGCCCGAATAGGGACAACATGACAGAACAAAATGAACACACACAACCAAAATACAAATTCACACACATCTAGGTCATCCAGGAGAAGACCCACAGACCAGGGTCACCTGGAAGGTCCCTCCAGCACTCCCCCGGCCCCCGACCACCCGGAGAGGTTCCGATCTCAGCAGGCAGACATGCAGCAAATCCCTACCACCACAAGCCCGCCCACCACACTTTCAGGCGCACCCTTCATATAAACCGTCTCCCCAGGCTAGGCGCCTGATGGACTATTATCTAGTCCAACTTGCGCCCGACCCCTTCCCCCAAATGACCACGTGTTCACTCATCTATTCACAAGCATTCTCCATTCATTCCTGTTTATTACCACTTCCCTTGCCTGATCTATAGTCATTCCTCTATCGTCCAAACCTTGTCTTACACAGTCTCTCCATCTCAATGGGGGTGTTCCTGCTCCTCTATCTCCCCTGGTATATATATTCTTACATATTCTCTTTGTAAGCCTTTCATCTTCCATTCGTTCAGCATGACCATACCAGCTCAGCACCCTTCTGTCCACTCTGGCATATACTACATAATATTACATGATAGATAATTATATGTGTTAGCTATTAGATCAGGTGAGAATATTAAATTACCTCTATATCTTCCGTGGCTTGTTGTTATCTAAAATCATGCTGTGTTATGATTATGATTTAATTCAGATAACGGACAAAAAAGTAAGTGATAAGAACCTAAATTGTCGGAATGCGGGATAGGTTGGCGTAATGACACACACACACAGACACACAAGTCACACACACACACACACACACACACATATACACACACACACACTCACACAAATTCACAGATCACAAATACCACTCCGCTTTCTCTCATGACATTATAAACAATTATACAGTTGTGATTAGGAATACTTGAACACCTAATGATAAAAACAGCAACATGAAGATGATGAACATGAATCACAGTAACCTGATCGTTGTGGCTCGAACAGTTTATCAAGAGTAGTTCGTCAGTGTATCTTAAAATAATTAGATATTCTGGTCCACACTAGCTGTAGCTCTTTATTATGCTACCCCAGAGTGTATACAGTCAACCACATAAGTTTGTCGTCAGTTGTTAGTGCGTCTCGGCTTTCTGCACTATACTAATGTCTGCTATATGTTGAATCAAATGCTTATATGTAAAAACACATTTCGGATATTCGTAATTTCTAAATTGGCCTTGGTAAATCTTGGATGTCAAATATTTCTTATAATGTACATTAAATTGGGACATCACTTTTTGTATATGTGCCCATCCACCTCCTCCCATGTAAGTTCTCTGACACACACACACACAGATATACCCACACACTATATACCGTTATTGGTTTCGTGTGCTGTCTATATATAATTTATAACGGACAAGGAAATAACAAAAAGTTAACCTGATGATATGACACACTTAAAAAGAGAACAAATAAGTTATTACAAACTGTGTATTATATTATGTGGCACACTGTATTAATACGATGCATTAATTGCCTTTGCCACACTGTTACACTGGCACACTTTCTTTTCTAAACTTTTTTTCAAAGCTATTGTTCAAGTCTATGTAAAACTTCAATTTATGTTCGGAAAAGGATTTTATAATGCTTTAGATTTAAGCTATTAGGTCAAATAGTCATCTGTGGATATTATCTTTAGTCATGAGGAATTCTTCTAACTTCAGAGAATAGAGGATAATACACTGGTTTAGTTCTATTCTTTCACTAAATAATTATTTCATACTATCTGTACTTCCAGAGTAACTGCATGTAGCCTACATACCAATATAATAAAGTGATACATAAAGGTAAATACCCACTGCAGAGCCATGATGGTATCTTCACCTGACCTGATATCAAGCCCCTGTGTTTGCATTGTTCAAACATATAGGTACACATATATACAAGATACAAGATAATATGTACAGTGCCTCGATCATTAATTTAAATATGTACTGCCTACGTAGGCTACTTATTAAAAGATAAACACTGCACGCTTGTATCTATGGGTACATTAGACTATAATTGCAATTGTTTAAGGACAATATATAGTGTGTTTATATGTGAATCAACCTGGAAATAGCTGTGAACAACTCATGAATGTACGAAGTTCCTACCTTCATGAGGGAGGATGTGTGGATGTGGGCGAGGCAGAGGTAGCCCAGTAACTGACTCAGGGTTACCACATCAAATCATTAACTGCTGCTAGATTAAGCCTTACAAGTTGGTGGATAGTAGAGGAGTCAGAATATTGCTTTTATAATTGTACATTCTGAAGAATATATATGAAGAAATGTCTCAAATCTACGGAAACTAGCTAGAATTAATGTAGTTATGTCAACAGTTTCCGCTAGATCTAAGCAAGTAAATCTAGATCTAGCACAAATTGGCAGCACTGCACTGCCTATCTCATTCAATATAGCTAGCAATACCTGTAACCTCGTCCATGGAGAGCCCACCTTAACTCCCCTACTTGCTTACTGAACTTTTATATTGGTTATAGTTAGTCATATTTTCATAGATCTATTGCCTTATATAGATTTACTACTGAATATGCGTGTTTGACTAATGTTGTGGCGATTTAGTAAGGTAAGGAGGCAACTAGGTCTTGTGAAGCCCTATCTGAGTCTCTATCACAGATTAGGGTGCACAGATTAGAAGCCACATAGTTTTACGAGTATAGTAACTGTGATACTTGATATAAATAAATAACAACTATGCACACACTAGTTTTAATGAACGAAAAGGTGATATAATACATAGAGACAACCATGTAGAATAGTATTAATGCATATAGACACGTCCATGACCCTGAAGCTATTTTTATCTCCTTTGGTCTCTGAAATCAAACAGTTTTCCAACTGTTAACGTAATCAAATGCAGGTGTGAACTACATTATAGTATATTAATTATGACGATTCTAGAAATTATGACCCCCTATAACTTCCTGTGATGCAGAGAGGGCTGGAGCAAACGGGCTATTAACTTCTATGCCATTTACTGTTTGACTTTTTTCAAACATCAGCTCTCTCCCCGTTCAGTCCATTTTGGGTTCGGTATTTCTATTTCTTTATAATGAATAGACACAATAGTCACGTATAAAATCCACTATTACAATTTCTTATATTTATATAATAATAACTGCTGTAGGCTATAGTCTATTCATTACAATTAGGCCAGAAATCTTGACCCATATCCTCTGTAACTCAAAAAAGGGTAGCCTACACTGAATGAGTTATAAATGTCCACATATATTCACTGATTGAATCTTTCCAAAAGGTAAACAAATATTAGCTCGATTACTCTAGTCCATTTCTTTAGTTATAAAGGTTAATGGTCAGAATTTCTAGCCTAATTAGAATTTAACAGACTACAACAGGTTACCGTATGCTATTTGTTTGTCAAAAGCTTCACTTCTTTCCAACAAAATTCACCAACGCTCGCAGAAACTCAATATATAAGAACACATGTAGCCTACAAGTTATAAAACAACCATAAATATAAGACAATATATTCTTTTGTCCACTAACTGATTTCCATTGTATGTGTTAAACCCTTTTTTGTGCACAATGACGCATTCTTTCATTTTATTCTGGCTATCATTAGACGATTGTATTCAGCTTAGTTAATACTGAAAATCAGAAGGTTAATTTCGATAGAATTTACCCCTTTCATTACCAGAGGGTCTTTTAAAACAGTAATTAATGAAGAGCCTCATAATACTGAAAGGGTTAATAAGTTAACACAGTCAATATTGCTGCTTTAATTTTTTTTTTTTTTTTTAACCCTCTTTTTAAGCTTGATAGAGATATAGGGAGCAAATTAAAAATATATAATTATATAGTAAGAACAAAAAAATAGAAACAAAAAACACAATAAAACACCCTTAAAGTTCACGAGCTTCATTTTGCTGCTAGAAGGTAACACTTTATTTATACATGCCACAACTTATGCTTCTTTGATGGGCGTTGCCATGCCGCCACCTCTGGATGAATATGGCAGGACATCTTCTTTGCTTGTCTAAGTTGATGGTAACGGGGAGGTATTTATTTAATGCATCAGTGTAGTCAGGCCACACAGATATACAGATTAGTACAAAGGAAAGCAAGCAACACCAGAGCTTCTGATTCTCACGAGTAGAACATTTCCGGAAGAGGCCAGTTCTGGCCTTTAATTCCGGCTCATTATTATTCCATTTGTCTTTTGGTTGGGAGAAATTAATTTTAGTTTCTTGGTTTACTGTTGTTTAGACGACTTACTTGTATCTGCGCTTTATAATAAATTGTGTTATCTTGCCTTTCCCATACCCGGTCGAGGCTTATTGCAAACTTCCTTGCATTTTCTGAGTTTACAGCATAGTCAGGCAGGCTGTATGTTTACTACTCTACATTTAAACGAAATTTTCCTAATGCCTAACCTAGATCTCATGTTCTTGATCCTCTTATTATGCCCCTTCTATTATCTGAAATACATCTCCACATACTTCCCTGTCATGTGTTTAATTAATTATCCTTAATGTCTCAATCACATCTCCCCTGGTTCTCTTTTTGTCAATGAAGGAAGATCTAATAGGTTCAAGGATATTTCTTCGAGAGGCCGGTCTATATGATCTGTGCCCCATGAATATTCTTTCCTCTCACTTAAACAGTAGGCTACCATAGTGCGGTTGGGAATATGAACATGATTAGATTAATATCCAGTATTCGAGAATGGATAATAAGTCGTAGGCGTGTGCATAAACCTTTAACCGTCCTGGTGGTGTAATGGTTAAGGTGGCAAAAATATGTGTGTGATAACCCGGGTTCGAATCCCGGTGGATCATATATACTTTAATTAATTTCATTGGGGGTGTGGTGGTGAGATTAATAAAAATAATATTATTAGTAGGTTCAAGGATATTTCTTCGAGAGGCCGGTCTATATGATCTGTGCCCCATGAATATTCTTTCCTCTCACTTAAACAGTAGGCTACCATAGTGCGGTTGGGAATATGAACATGATTAGATTAATATCCAGTATTCGAGAATGGATAATAAGTCGTAGGCGTGTGCATAAACCTTTAACCGTCCTGTTGGTGTAATGGTTAAGGTGGCAAAAATATGTGTGTGATAACCCGGGTTCGAATCCCGGTGGATCATATATACTTTAATTAATTTCATTGGGGGTGTGGTGGTGAGATTAATAAAAATAATATTCATTAGTTTTTCCTGATATGGTAGACTTTTCAAAGAGAGCACCAGTTTCGTAGGTCTCCTCTGCACTTTTTCCACTGCATCAATATGTTGTGTGGATGCCAAATTCGATATGCATATTCTAATTGTGGTCTTATTATGGTGGCGTATAATATCTTGAATTTTTCCACATCCAAACTTACACAAGGTCTTCTATTCTATTTGCACTTTAGTTTCTTTGCCAAATACCCTCTGAAGTTAACCTCTCAATATTTTACCACTCCGAGGTCCTTCTCACAATTTCCATACTTAATTTCTTCATGCATTTCATATTTAAAATCTTCCATCTGCGATTTATCTATTCTCATCCTTATGCACTTATCAGAATGAAAAGCCAGCTGCCATTCTTCAGACAAATTGTTCATCTCAATTAAATTCTCCTGTAACTTTTTACAATCTTCAATATTTGCTATCCTTCTAAATATGTTTGTGTTGTCCGCATATACTGTAGGTATATGTTACTGCCATTATTTAAAGATTGGTAAATCTTTAATATATATATAGCAAATAGTATGGGGTCTCAGAACTGATCCTTGGGGTACCCCACTTGTTACCTCCTTCCATTTTGAAGTCTCATCTCCATTCACCTCTACCCTCTGTACCCTATTACATAGAAACATCCCTTATCCCCTCCACATAGTCATTGCCAATACTATATTACCTAATCTTACTTACTAGCCTTTCATATGGAGCCTTATCAAAGGCTTTCATGAAATCGGCCTCAAACACTTCCACAATATCCTTTTCCTGTACTATCATTTTGTGTGAGAACTCCTACATCCCCCCTCCCCCCCCCCCCCAATCAATCCACGTATACCTTCTACATTTCTCTTGTAAACACATTACTATAAAAGCATGCTAGTATTTCAGCTTTCTCCCCACCGCTTTCTGTCTTGGCTATTTTATCGTCGTCTTTGCAAAGATTTGCTATGCCTTCTGGTGTGAGTGCGTTGAAATAGACAAAATGGGTGAAAAGGGTTAATTAAGATATATTATGACCTCTGATTCCTAAATCAATCCTAAGATGATTTACCTTTTCTGTAGGCTACCGGCGACTTCCTCCTTATGGCTACTATTGGACAATTTTATTCAGTTTATTAACAGGCTTCGAACTCTCTCTATCAATTTTTTTACTACCACAGATCCTTCTTAAACTGCATAAAATCTTCTAAATATAGCTATAATATAATTCAAAAGACGTCTTCGGTACACTACGTAGGGGTTAAAATAGTTTGATGATTGCTATAGACTTTAGAGCCGCGGCGGTCACGTGTGAATCTGCTTGACCTCCTGGGTTCGATCCCAGCCAAGGCGGACTATTTAGTTGGTGTGGTAGACCGTCGTAGCGTGTCTCACATGCTCGTACCCAGTCGGAGGACAAATTGACGACGTATACAGACTGATAACACACACAACAAAGCCATTCCAACAGCTTTCTCTATCTACAACACCCTTTCTCTGCTATCTACACTTTCCCAGCCGTATGGTCCTAGTGTATCCTACTATCTGATGGCGTAATGGGATTCGAAATGTAAGAGACTATATTGTAGACTACTATAGAATGTTTAAAAATATGTATAAGTTAGCCGTACAATATAGTAGTTTTCTTCGATGAATGTTAGCACAATTTCTTTATTCAAGCAGTAACAATTATAAATACCTGTAATTGGATAAAATGTCAACAATTTTGTACTCGCATATATTATAAAAACATGATATATATTAAACATGAATAATTCATCTAATAATGTAAAATATAAAAGAAATAATAGTACAATTATATAGAAATTTCTCCACCTGATCGACGTGAACGAAGAATAATAGGCTAGAGACTGCTTGCGACGTACGTAGCCTATCTGAGTCAGTGAGTCCAGCTCATTCTCTCTGCGAGTGTCATCGAAGTTGGACGCAAAATCGAAGCTATTCATTGTTTTGTCTTCTATAATCAAGTAAGCTTCTCTAATTTACTCATATATTCATCTAGCGCACTTTATTTAGGTCATATAACCAATTATATTGATATAATGGTTGTATATTGTGTTTATTGACAATGGTTAACAATGAAGTAAAATCCAGTCTGTCTACGAAGTTCCAGTATCCTATGGTAGTAGTGTATTCACTTAAACGGTGTGGAGGATTTGCTCACCTCCCTTAAAATTAAAACTCAATACAGAACCAAAACGTGGTATGGAAGGACAAATATTAAAACAAAATTGGCTACCACAGGATCGGCACTTAACCCTTTGAAGCACAGGATGCGTTTTTACAATATATTTTATCTATCTGCAGACGTTTTTTCAGCTTGGGAAGGATCTTTTATTGGTCAGTGGATAAGCTAGACCATTATGTTATCCATTTAAGGGTGGCAATATGGTTTTTCCAAGTGAGATCAGAACAAAAGGAGACACCAAGAATACTGAAAGAAGATAAAGGGTTGATTTCTGTATTGTTGAAGTATAAAGGATAGGCCTGTGGGAGATCTTGACAGGTAGAGAAATTGGGTTTTGGAAGCATTGAAAGGAACAAGATTATCTCTGGCCCAAAAATAAATAGTTGATAGGCAAGAAGATAAGTGTTTTATGGCATCATCATCTGAATATTTGAGTGATTGTTTGCTGGGGGGTTCTAAAAAACTAGTTGAAAACTAGTTGGAGGTACAGTCGAGAAAATCATTAACCCACTGAACCCCAGCTAGTTTATAATAAATGTACCACCCAGGACCAGCAGGTTTTGAAGAAAAAAAAATCCAGAAAACACCAGGAATGGGTTAGGAATGAAGGAAAACCCACAAAAACCCGACCCCCTAGGTCAAAAAGGGGTCCTACAGTGCGCCCGAAAGTCGGATTTACAAGAGGGGAAAATTGAAGGCAAAAACACCTAAAAACTTATTTTTTCGCGCTAACGCGCACACGGTTGGACTTTGAGAGTTTTGAACCATCGGCATGGTTGTGTGGGATACTTACACAGTTCTCATACAAATCTGAGCCCTCTAGGTGCCATAGGACCGGAGTAATTAACAGTGATGCAACGTTGTCGTCGCTGGGGTTTAGCGTTACAAACATTGCCGACGACAACGTGTCGTCGCTGGGGTTCAGTGGGTTAATGAATAATAGAAAGATAATTGGAGATAGGACAGAACCCTGAGGGACACCAGAGTTGATATGTTGAGGAAGTGAATGATGGCCGTCCACAACCGCAGCTATGGAACGGCCAGAAAGGAAATTAGAGATAAGGGCACAGATAAATGGATAGAAACCTAAGGAGGGTAGTTTAGAAATTAGAGATTTGTGCCAGACTACCTTACACTATTCAACTAATTTTTCACATCAACCCAGCATGCAATCACTCCAAAACTCACGTAAAAATGCCATGGAGCGCCTGTCTTCCGACCTATCAATTATTTCTGATTGGGGCAGAGTAAATCTTGTTACTTTCAACACCTCCAAGACCCAATTTCTCCCTCTATCTCTCCATCGCAACCTTCCACAAGACTGTCAATTATTCTTCAACAATGCACAAATCAACCCTTTATCTTCTCTCGATATTCTAGTTGTATCTTTTTCATCCGGCCTTTCTTGGAAGTATCATATTACCACTCTCACTAAAGCAGCTTCCCAAAAGTTAGGTGTACTTGTAGGAATAGTTTTTTACACCATACCCGAAAGAGGAGTTATGGAGCTCCGATCTTACTTTCAACCATCTTGACAATTTTACCAACACACCTAAACTTCGTTTTGATGCGAAAATACCCTCTCGAAAATTTGCCCTTGGCGGGAGTTGAACCCAGACCCTTGGGCTACGAGGCAGTCACTTTACCAGTTAGACCAATAGAGATATCTCACTTGGCCTAGTCGGCTCAAGTATATTTCCGCATTTTGTTCAGTTTAGGCTAACATATTTTTACTGACTTTACATGCTCAACCGTCTCTGTGGGTTCTTAACCCGTGCATAGCTTCTTGCTCTGTATCGAGGCACAGTGCACCCCTGTATTGAGTATTGATCGCATGTGTGGGGAGGCTCCACCCATACCGCACTTCTCGAAAGAGTAGAATCCAAAGCTTTTTGCCTCACTAACTCACTTCCTCTTACTAGTTCCTTACAATCTCTTTCTACACGCCGCAATGTTACATCTCTTTTACTCTACTCTCGCTATTGCAACAATCAGTGTTCTTCAGAGTTCTCTCAGCGCATACCCCCTCCTTTGCGGCGACTGCGAGACACCCGCCTTTCAACACAGTCCCAATCCTATTCTCTCCAGCTCTCCAACCCAAGAATTGGCAAATTTGTTCAGTCTTTCTTCTACTAAACAAGTGAACTCTGGTACTCTCTCCATCAATCAGTTTTTCCTCCATCCTATGACTTGAACTGCTTTAAACTTTGTGTGTCCAGGCATTTTGATGCAACCGTCCCTTAAATTTGGCTCTGTCACTCTTTTGGCTTTAGGGGAGACACTCGTACAGGCAACCTGCCTTTTGTCTCCTTCATACACATAGAAAAAAAAAAGCAATTTCCCTGCTTGAGTCGAAGTGTTGCACGGACCAGTGTACTGGCAACAAGCCTCTACCCAAGACTGGAAACTAACCGACTGTGTGGACCAGTGTACTGGCAGCAGGTTAAAACCCAGGTCTGAGGACTAACAAACTGCATGGACCAGTGTACTGGTAATAGGTTAATACCCAGATTCTGTAAGGTAACTAAGTTGCACTGACCAGTATACTCACAGCTTTCGTTACTTCACAGTTCTTCCTTGCTATCCTTAGCTATGGGATAGGTCAGGAAGCTATCCATCATCAGCATATGAGTGGATGGGAGTAGAGGTACAGTTGAGGAGATTATTAATAAATGTTAGAACAAAATTGGAGACCGAACAGAACCCTTTAGGAACACTGGAGATAGGTTGAGGAAGTAAACGATGGCCGTCCATAACTGCAGCTATGGAGCGGTCTAAAAGGATATTGAAGACGAAGGCACAGATAGAGGGATAGAAACCAAAGGAGAGTAGTTTGGAAATTAAAGACTTGTGCCAGACTCTATCGAAGGCTTTCGATATGTCTAGCGCACTAGAAAAAGTCTCACTGAAGTCCCGAAAGGAGGATTACTAAGAGTTAGCAAGATAAGCAAGAAGATCACCAGTAGAGTGGCTCTTAAGGAAACTGAACTGGTGACCTGAAAGTTGATTATGGGAAGATAAATGCTTAAGAAATTTTGGGTTAACATTGGAGATGCAAAAAAAATAGAGCAATTGGACGATAATTGGAGGGTTGAGAGTGGTCACCCTTCTTTGAGACAGGTTGAATAAAAGCAAATTTCCAGCAAGAAGGAAAGATTTTAGAGGAAACAGAGAGACGAAAGAGTTTGCCTAGGCAGGGAGTCAGCACGGAAAAAAACTTTGTGAGTACAACAGGAGGAACAGTGAGAGGGGGTGGAGAGGGAAGAGTAGCGCTCCAATCATCCAAGGTGGAGTTTTTAGTGAAGAGTTCAGCTTTGTCAGAGGAAGAGGTGACGGTGGCACCGTTAAAGTGGAAAATAGGAGGGAAAGACGAGGAAGTGAAATTTTTGGAGAGTAGGCGGATGGCGTCCAGTAGGCATCAGACGGTACAAGGGCGTCGACCTGTCTGCGTCAGACGCCACTATAAGGTAGGTCGCCGTCAGGCAGCAACCCGGTAACGACCAGGCGGCGTCATAGGGGGAGTCCGTGACCTGGCAACGTCGCATGGGACATCGTTGATAGAGGGTCTTGGGGGTGTTTTTTTTTAAGCTTGATGGAGGTCTAGCGAGGAAACTAAAATATAAATTAATATATAAATAAATAGACCCCCAAAAATCACCACTGTCCCTTAAATCCTATCCCATCAACGAGTGACTATCTATAAACCATTTCAATGGTGATGACGTCTGTTTTGACTTAGTTCTGCCCTACTTAGACGATTTTATGCAGCTTAAGAACGGTCTGTGGGAGTTAAGAGAGATAAATGAGAGGAATGGAGGTCTTGTGATTGTTACAGGCTCTTCGTTAGCATAATACAGTAACCTAATAGTTGCCAGACTATAACGAGAAAGACGTCACCGGTACTGAAAGGGTTAACTATAGATGCCCTTGTTTTACCAATTACTCAAAAGAACCACTTAATTAAGGGGAGATGGGCGGATTTGTTTGGTCCTTTATGGATCTTTTTATAATGTTTTTAGTTTCCTCCCTAGATCTAAAGCTTAATCCCCCCCCACCCCCCACCCCGCCCACACACACACAAAAACGTCGCCTCCGGACCGGTTTGCCTCGGTCGGGGTCAAGTGTGACGGAGTAGGGGTCCAGTGTGACAGGGTGGCTGTCCATCACCGTCGCAGTATCTATAGGCGCCGCCCTACCTCCTATAGGCGCCACTCGTCAGGAGCATTGTCGCCAACCAGTTTGCGCGCTACGGCGTGTGACGCCGCCCCGGCGGCATCATTTATCTCCCTTAGGTCTTGCATGGTTGCCACTCGACCCCGTCCAGTTGCCGTTAGGCGGCGTGCCCACCTTGAGCGTCCCATCCCTCGATCACCCACGTTACTCGGCAGTGGTCTCCCCCTTCTATCGCCACTCCCTAAGTCGTGGAGCGTCGGCACTTAATTTGGCATAATGTGACACTTGTTTAAGGGGACCGACCGGTTAATTTAGGCTTAAAAAACTCGAAATCCTGAAAATACCAATAGGTGTTTACTCAACAAGAGTCAACATCCCTTCATAAGCCAGTGAAATGTTATTAGTGAAAACCCATTGGATTTTTTTTTTTTTTATGTTTTCCAAACTTTTCCTGTAATTCTAAAAACGTTATAGCCTATAGCGAACTTTGAAATTAACATGCTCAGTAACTACTGGTCGTACGAGGAGCATACCTATATAAATGGAAAGAGCGTAAGCTACTCTACAACCTCCCATACGCTTTATCTTCTACTTTGCCGTGTTCCTGCGTAAAATATTGTAAAACAAAAAACAAAAACAAAACAAAATCACCTAATTACCTTAGACTTTCACATGTTTTTCTCAGAACCTATATTGTCGCACTTTCGGCTGTTACTCTAAAACTTTTATTGGACCTATAGGAATGGTGTATATACCATTGGAAAGGTAATTAAAAACACTACAAGTCCTATAAAGCCAATTTACTCTAGCCAACTTTGTTTGGTTGCAGCATGTTGTCAGTCATAAAATTCTACAAAATAATTTCACCTTAATTCATAATCACCTAAATCCAAAAATACACAAAATATATAAAATGTTCCTTATAGCAACTACAGACACACCTATTGTGAGTTGTTTGATCACATACAGCACATGCTATAGGGATTTCTGTAGGAGTAGAATGGGTTGTAGTAGTTTGCAACCTTTTTTTACCTAAATTGTAAGAAAAAAGCAAAAAAAAAACAAAAAATTAATAAGTTTTGACCTAGTTTTATGGTCAAGTACACCTGTGCCAAATTGCATTTACATTGGAAGTAAGGCCTGGAAGTTAGTAAATAACCGGTCGGTCCCCATAAGCCAGTCTCAGGCCTCCCCTTTTCTTTTAGAGCCATGCGAGACAGGAGAGAGGGAGGTTGTCTCACTCGCGCCGTATTGGAGATTGGAGAAAGACTCCCCATCCTCGTGCAAAAATACTCGATAAATATCGGGAATAATAGGGGATAATTTTGGAGGGGGGAAAAGTGGGAAAAAGGAGGGGAAGGGTGGTTTGGGACACATGTGGAAGAGTAGTAGCATGTAATGGAGGGGAATTATCTCACCTAATCACAAATTCCGTTGTTTTGGTGCCACTGGAGTGTTTTTAAATTGTGTTTTTTTTGTTGTTGCTCAGGCTCTATTGAGGACGGTCGCATTGCACCACAAAAACCTATATTTATTAGTGGCCCCTCCATCATTGACGATATGCCTTATACAGTAATGGCACTCTTTGAACTCCCAAGTCAGCTGTTCAAAACACCCGTCCCTGAGCGTAGAGACCAATTCATCGTAAGCGTACGCTCATAATTACTTACGGACTCGTCCTTATGATGTGGATGCCGCTACGAAAGAAACTAATTTAAAAATAATAAGAGAAAAAAGATTAGATATCTTATCTGTTTTACGCTTCCCATAGTTCAGATGTTTTTCCTAGTGTGGGTTGCATCGAGACGCTGCGACTTCTCTTCCTTCCGCTCCGGGGGGTCACGCCGAGCAGACGTGTGGTCCCGACCTCTCTTCATTCGTCACTCTTCCGTCTGGATTGTGAGTCCTTTGCTCATTTGTACTAATCTGAGATATACAAGAGTAGGGTTAGATTAATTAGGTCGGGAATGCTGTTTAGTGTGACCCCCAGGAGTTGTGTTTTTTAGGGTGCTTTGTGTGGTGGCGTCCCTTGGTCGTGATAAGGCGGGGACGCCATTTTGGTGTGTTTTATTCTCCCTCTAGTTTATTAGCCTTAACTAGTATAGGTTAGAAGCTTTTATTTTATTGAAGGGCAGTGCTTTTCGGCCACCGTTGTTTTTATTATTCTTCGGCAGAACCTTTATTATAGAACTGCTTTACTTAGTAAAAGGTTATGCTTCTGGTTTCTGCGTCGTCGATCAATACGTTCCTGTCGCCGTGATGGTTGGAGAGTGCTGGATCTTCCTAGAGGTAAGAGTAATTCGTTGAATTCGTCGTTCTTCTACTTGCCCTAGGCCTCGTGGCCTGCCTCTCAGTAGGGTTTGTTTATGGCTAGGTCATGTAATTTTAAGATTTATTATTACATTTTATGTATGCCATAAACTGTTAATATAATCCTTCGCAAGCTGAATAGAAATGTCTGGAGGTAGCTAGAATATAATGTAAGAACGTGTCATGTGCTTGAAAGGGTTAAATTACATGCTTGACACCGAGTTATGTGTGCCCTTTTCACAGGGTTTAAATAAAATCCAATTTGAATGTAAGCGTGGCCGCCAAACCCTTCAAAAGGTCATTGTGGATTTGATCATTTGAATAACCATAATGATAAACCAGACGGATTCCTGGTTAATTATCAGGTTCTGCAACCCCCCTCCCTCCGACCATTTATAATGGTGTTGACTACTGAGGTGCTTGATAATACTGAGACCATTCCGTTGACGACGATTAACGAAGCTGCATGGGTATAGGCAGGTATTGATTGTGGATGGATTTACACTGTGTAGGCTATATGTTTATATGATATATCTTATTATTCAACTATTGCTTCCGGAATTTTTTAAATTCATAATGTTTGCAAGGAATGTTTACCTTTATTGTCGCTGCACTGTAAGGATCAACATGCTAACAGGCTCTGATGTTTTTGTTTTTATTCTTAAATTGGACACTTTTTTCCTCAACTTCTACCATCACCTTTGGTTTGACAGCTTATGAGGTAAACTTTTTAAATAATTTGGTGTCCTAAATTAATCTAATTTCAATCTAGTTTCTGATTCCAATTCATAAGATCAGAAAAATGTAGCCGGATTATGTTTTACTACTGTATCGAATATTGACGTTCAAGGTCCTTGTATAATACCCCCTAAATATTAGCTCATCCGACACTTGGGTGTTTATGTTTCGCTGAGTTGTTATTATTCTGTATATTTTCCAGCATTATGTTAGCTTTTCCTCTAAACAGAAACCCCCACCTCCCCAAAGACCTCACCCAGACTCTCCCCCTCCCCCTCCCTTCTAGCTAATTTTATACATTTGTCAGTAAAAAATATATATATAGTATAATAATAATAATAATGTCCCGGCCAATTTTCCATAATTTGTAAGCTCGCTATCTCTCGGCCAGAAAAGAATTGGTGGAGCGTTTTATTATCGCCAAGCTGTAATGAAGTAAAGCACCTCAAAATCGCCAAACTAATGGGGCTAAACAGAGTTAGTAAAAAATGATATCCTCGGTTTAGATAGGAATGGCAATGTAAGAGCACCATCTGCATGTAGACATAGACATGTTAACATCTTCCATAGGCCTACACTTCCCTCGCACTTCAAACTACACTGCAAAATCCGTGTGTGCAATATAGAAACTGGGGGCTAATAAAGCTGGTATACATTCTGAGAGTAGTAATCTGAACAAATATTAGACAATTTAGTTATATCCATTCACTCAGAACACATTCATAATATGTAGCAGAAATGTGTGCAAGTGAAAGAAAAAATATGCATGTTGCTATGGAAAACGATTATTTCACTAGGATTAGATGTAGGCCTACCCCTTTTGTTAACCACTATGTAATGCCCTCGAAAATATCCCGCAACCCCAATAATGTACTACCCGAGTTGACGTCAGGTATAGTGTAAAACAGTCGTTGATGGGAAGTCCAATAAACTCATCACGTGAATTACCACGAGACTATCACCTGGTTCTTACAAATCGGACTAAGGTTACTATGCTTTTGTACGTCCGTGGAAGTACAGTAGGTTAGCGCGCGGGCCTGGTTGACCTAGGGGCCATGGTCACTTACCAGGGTTCGAACCCCACCCATGGCATCTCAAAACCTGTGGGATTTTAGGAGGGTTAAACTCCCTTCAGAGGTTCGAGCCCTGCGCCAGGCACCAGGAAAGGTTGACCCTAAGTGGGCCTGGGGAGTTTTCAGGAGACCATGAATTCCCTTCACACCCAGCATTTCACACTATATTGCACACACAAAGTTCACTATATACAGTCGAGGTTAATAAGTGTTGTCAGATATTTCACAAAGTTTCGGACACTGACTAATACTCTGAGGGATAAGCACTTTTCCCAGTAACTATAAAGATAGGCCTACCAATAACACTTGTTGAGCGAAAACCACTGGAATCTATGACAACACTTAATACCCCCGACTGTACCTCTTATGACCATTGACCATTGAAAAAAAAAAACAAAAAAAAACATTTCCCCACTTTTCTCCCCACACCAGCCAACTGTCAGCCCCTCTCACAAACTCCCTCAGTCCATGTGCCTTTTACAAATTCATATAACACTTGTACAGGTGTTCTATGTCTTGCATATGTTCATGCAATTGCGATATCCTATATGATAGTAATAATATAAGTCTGTTCGTAGTAATAATTGCACTAATTGGTTAAGGTTTCCAGGAAAGTGATTTCCTTGTGGAAATTAAATGTAGCCTACATCGGTAAATTTTCTGTTTGAGTTATATCTCTAGCTCTTTCTTAGTGGGCACCAAAGTGAGTTTGCCCATTCCCCTTTGATAAGTTAATTGGCTGTTGGCGTCATTTTATAGTTTTATTCTGGCTAACATTATAGCCACTTTTATTCAGTTTAGGTAGAACATCTAGGAACCAAATGGATGAACATTATTTCCATGAAACACCTGATTTCCATAGCTCCTTCCTAATTTGCATAACATATTTTAATGATAACCAGAATACAATATAGGCTATAGGCTATTGGCGTTACACAGTGCTATTGAGAGCTAATAATGCTTGTAGTGTGTTTTCAAGAAAACAGTCGTCATAATATAATTTTCCCCATAATTCGGCTGGCTTTCTTGACCTAAGCATATATGCCCTGTTGAAATGATAAAGTATATTCCTCCATTATTAGGATCTAGAGTTCTATAAATTCTCATTTCCCGATATTACCTCTTGTCATATAGTACACTATTCCCCGGGATTTTTTATTTTTATTTCATAGTAGGGCCTACTGGTAGTTAGTTATGGACCCATCAGAGGGATGTCTCGATCAATATAGGATCACTATTTACACATGACATAAGATAATTATTAACAGTAGCCTATTGTATATACAGTACAGTAATCACCACTTGGATTAGCCTACAATCAGATAGATCTACATAAACTGATACGGGATATAATAGGGTAGAGCGCATACCTTGCTCAAACTAACTAACTTTCTAATCATATCCAAATCCTTCTCTACAACTCGGTCGCCGGTCGCATATGCTGCCCAAGAGCGTCCCTCTGCGAGCCCACAGCGAACTGAATAGTAATACAAGTCGACGGCATCTCTGTATTAATTGATATAGCTGACTAGTTTACGTTTTACATAAGGAATATCATCCACGAAAGAAAAAAACATGAAAGAGAAGCCTCGATCTATAAACTCCTATTAGCGACATGAACATTATCATAATATATTAAATAAGATACAATTTACGCATTACCCATGAAATTGTGTGCATGCATTACGTATGTAACATGACTTTTGTTTTTACTTTTCAAGTGCCAGAACAAAAATATACGTGAAAATATATATATTTGCGTCTTGCGAGTTTCCTCCTTCCGCATTGCTCGCTTCAGTTGTTTTCGCCTTAGGCTATCATGGTAAACAAACAAGGACGGAGTTCGCTGTTTTCTTGACTGATTTACGCTTAATCACTAGGAGAAGGTAAGATGCACACACGAATATAATATTACTACTAATGGCACTCTCCAGGCAGACGATATATGGTCTGGAAACCCGTAAGATATGGTCACAGACGGCGACCAAACTGACAGGAGCAGCGAGCCCGGCAGCAATCTTGAGAGACCTAATTTTGACATTTTCTTTTGCAGATGATAGCCTAGTGTCCTTCTTGCACTTAGGCTACTTCAGGAGACTTAGAAACTACGAACTAATTAAATGCAATTGTTAATGGGTGTGGGCTATAGGTGTTGCATAAACAATGTTACTAGCCTAGGCTAGAATATAACTGGTAACAAGCTTCAGTTCCCATTTTATTGAGCCTGTGAATGTGAGTTGCTAGTTGCTAACTTGCTATGCTGCTAACCAAATTAAACCAATGGTAATCATTTAACTTAAACGATGCACAGCTACAGTGAAACTATAGCCTAATGGGTAATTATATGGAATAGGCTCGCACCCTTATTTTTCATGTTTTTCCCTCCAGATTTTGAGAAATGAGTGTCTTAATGGTTTTAGTTAGGCTATAAATCCAATGTGGGATACACGATGGCTGCGAGCCTATTCCCTATAAAATCCTATAGCCTAATGTCCATGTAGGCTAAAGATGATAAATTATCTAATTGGTAAATCTACAGTTAGGCCTATACTACCCTCCCCCACTATCCCCTCCCACCTCCCCCCTTCAAAACACAACTGTTAGCATGTTTTTGGATGGTTCAGCAGAATCAGCAGACGCGGAAACTGAAAAAAACCTGGAATTTGTTTATAGCCTATTAGGCTAATCGGAAAAACTCCATTTAGGCTATTGGTCACCAATTTTCCCATGGATTTTTTTATTTTTCCTTGTTAGTTTTCATCAATAGGCCTATATAGTGTTTAGAAATAATTAGAACCCTCGGCGAAACCGTTTTCCCCATTATACAACGATCTTAAGACACGCCGCCCGATAGTGGGGAGGGCTATGAAGTACAGGGAAAATGAGGGGTTAAATGCGTAAAACGGCGATACAAACGTATTCAAGCAAAACTTGGCTCGGGTTTGAAGGTATTTCAAAGGCCTAAAACCCAATATTTCGAAAACCCGAGCCAAGTTTTGGCCAAAGCTGGCTCGGATTTTGCGAGTTTGTAGACAACAAAATGACAGTAACCTCATTTAGAAATTTGGCTCAGGTTTCCCAAAATTGCAAACCCATAAAACCCGAATTTTGGAAAACCCGAGCCAGCTTTTGGCCAAAGCTGGCTCGGATTTTGCGAGTTTATAGACAAACAAATGACAGTAACCTCATTTAGAAATTGGGCTCAGGTTTCCCGAAATTGCAAAGCCATAAAACCCGAATTTTGGAAAACCCGAGCCAAGTTTTGGGAAAAGTTGGCTCTGATTTTGCGAGTTTTAAGAGTAAACAAATTACACTAACCTAATTTAGATTTTTGGCTCATGTTAAGCTATCATAGTGTTTACAAGCCTATACCCCTTTGAAAGGACATTAGCCTAACCTAACAACCTTACCTAACCTATCATAGTATTATGGATGGGGGCTGCTGCCCCCACACCCCTGCTATTTGCATCTTTGACAGATTGTTTGTGTATTTGTCTGTGAAAAGGGGGTAATTGTTTAGTGTATGGCCTGCTAAAGAAAATGGATTTTTGAGCACAGACTAAACCAAATGTTCACTAGGGTAAGGTGGGGTGAATCCGCCGCGAAACGTGTTTTTTTAATAACAGCATCCAACTGAATCAGAATTCAGATTTTTTTTTGTTTTACATAACTTTTACATTCTCGCTTTCCTGCACACGCTCATATCATTTTTATTTGAAAAAAAAAAAACATTAAGGTTTGTAATGGGTGGTGAAAACCGTTACTCGCGCGGCGGATCCACCCCGCCCGGGGTGAATCCGCCGCGGTTATATATTATCGATGATTTAATCCTGCCACGGCGATTTTACCCCCAATTAAGTAACAATTAAGATGTTTTTTTATTAGATTGATATAATCCAAGTATTTTGGTATAATTATATAATTATATATTATATAATTATAGAATTTAGAAAATTATATAATTACTGTATATATATTTATGCCTGATTTTTTTTTTTTTTTTTTTTAGTTTCCACTTAGAAATCACAGACAACCATCTTGTAACGAAAAAAAAGTGTATTGGGAGATGTAAAGTCGCCGCCATGAAAAATGTTCAAGACCGCTTACATATTTTTCAGTTTGAAATATTATGGAAAAATATTTTTCTTCGTTAAATAAATGACAACTACGCATTTTTGTGTTCTATCATCATCTACACGTACTATAAACATACCTAGAATCAATTCCATACGTATTTGGATTTATGACAAATTGTTTTAGACAAGTATCTTACGTCCGCGGCGATTCCACCCCCCGACGGATTCACCCCACCTTACCCTACTGTATTTACATAGCTGGTCATTAACCTAACCTAACCTAACCTAACCTAACCTAACCTAACCTAACCTAACCTAAGGTAACCTGGGCATCCTGGGGGCTGCTGCCCCCAGACCCCCGCTGGTCTTGGGATGAAAAGTGATAAAAAACACATATCTCTTACCTCATTATTCAAAGTTTTGTATTTGGTTTAATATACACTTCCCAGGTCATTTGAACAGTTCTATTGCTTCTATATATCATATAATACACCATAGAATACATTTTTAATAACTAGAAAAAAAGAGGACTTCGATTAAACAATTACGGAAATACCTTAAAACACGAGCCAAGTTTTGCTTAAATAATTTTTTTTTCGCCGTTTTTAAACCCGCGAAAATATGAAAGCGTAGTTGCATACCTTATTGAGATGTGGAGGGAGTAGGTGGGGAAGAGATGCGTCCACGTTTTCGACGAGGAGTTACGACGAGTAGTGGTTTTATTTAAAGACCAATAATGACCGCATCGCCACTGGTCTGCCGGTTCATAATAGTAACATTCGTTTGAGCAGAGTTTGCAGGAAACAGAGGTAGGCAAATAACCATGGTCAGTAAAAACCTTAAGGGCTGCACTATTGTTCCTTGTAGTGTCAATAATCACTGAATGTGGGAGGGGTGAACAACCATTACAAGCGGCGTCCATGACTAAAGTGAGGAGAGACTTAAATGAAGGTGTGTATCTGTGATTGGTTCAGTGCAATGACGTAATCAAGGTCAATAAACTCACCTGATAGGTTGCTGGTTGTATGCGTGACGGAATCTATGAGTTTAATGACGTGGTCAGAAAAAAACCCCAATAAGAATCCAGAAGTGTCTCGTGACGTATTGCGCAGGAGTTAGGAAATGAAACTCAGTATTTCCAATGAGGATTGGCAGATGGTGTGATAGTATTACAAAAGTTGAAGGATAGAGCTCTCCAGTTCACGAAAAAATTGCGTCGCTGAAAGCCGCGCCGTCTATAAGAGAGTATTGACAACCGTTTTACGGTAGGTAGACATGTTACCGTTTTTTTTAATAGGTTTTGCCGAGGGTTGAAACTAATTTTAATATGATGCTTAGAGCATATAGATTCTATATCTGTCTTCAAATATGTCAAAATAATTAGTGACCAATAAATGGAGTTATACTGGCTAATCATCTAATGTCACTAATTTTCCCATGGATTTATAATTTTCTGTGTTAATTTTCATCAATATATAGCCTAATGTTTGGAAGTAATTACAAGCCTCTGAAAAAATGTTTTCCCCATGAGGATGATGAGGGGGGGGGGGGGCTTTGCCCCCTTCACAGTTCACCCCCATGACTTATTGTCATCATATATATTGACAGCAGGGGGCAAAAAGCAAGTACCAGTATTCCGCGGCCCAACCAACTGTACACCCAGGTAAACAAACCTCACTTTGCCGAAGGTTTGTAATACTTCAATGTACCGGTATCTATTTCAAGTCAAATATACATTTCTGCGCATTATCAAACCATAGGCCTACTAAGTCTACTGTCTACTAATAATATTAACCTATTAGTACCAACAAAACAGCGACAAAATAGGGGTAGTATAACTGTAGATTGATAATTTAATTTTGATGTGCATTAGCCTAGGCCTAGGTATTAGGCTAATAGCCATAGATGCCTAAGAAGATACTTCAACTTGTCACTTGTGACAGTTTTAATTTTCATTCTATTTTCTTGGATTACCGGTACCTCCCAAATGGGGCTTGGTCTCTGACTCTGGGCGACCTAGAGGTGTGTGATTTCTTATTTTTTATTTTAGCCTAGGCTAGGCCTTTTATTTTGTTTCTGTTCAAGCTCTGTCTCAACTTACTCAAGTCGGCCACCCCCAGTTATGGAATATAACATGGGGTACCGGTATGTTACGACTCACGTAGCCTACCGGTATGTGCACAGTGCAAGAGTAGGACTATATACATACATTTTCTTGAGCTTTGAAACTTTTTAGGGATAAGTTTATCATCTCTCTCCAATTCAGGGGAAAATATTATTTGGTATTATTTTCTAAAAAAGTTCAAGGCTCAAGCCATCAGTCTTGAGGGATGGGCATTGGGTTGAAACACTCAGTGTACTACTGAGTCTGAGTGTATTGCTAGAAACAATATTGGTCAAATTAAATGCTAGGACAACCGACAAAATGGATGGCAGTGGCTAAGGGCTAAGGGGTACCATATAGACTTTGCCAACTGAAGAGAGACCTACCTTCAGCCAATTGCTACTGCAGCACTGCTTACAACATTAGTTAAACTTATTTCATTAGCTGGATCTATGAAGCCATTTTCATGTTGCTCTTAAATATTTCCATGGGTTAGACAATCCAATATATATGCAATACTGATTAAAACATTACGTATGCAGTATACTACATAATATGCCGGGTACCGGTATATACTGTATATAGGCCTATATATATATGGCTGACTCGAGACAGAGCCCGAACAGGGACATCACAACACATCAGAAAAACAAAACAAAACACAATTTCACATACATCTAAGTCGCCCAGGAGAAATACCCAGAGACCCAGGCACATTTGGGGTCCCCAGCAAAATATTCGGTAAGATTAGGAGTAGTGGGCGTACCACTACCGACATACAGCATAAATCATCTATAAAACATTAACCTAACCTAACCTAACCTAACCTAACCTAACCTAGTACTACATGAATACTAGGTTAGGTTAGGTTAGGTTGTTTGGTTAGGTTAATGTTTTATAGATGAGTTATGCTGTATGTTGGTAGTGGTACGCCCACTACTCCTAATCTTACCAAATATTCCCAGGTCCCAGATCCCCCGGAGTCCGGAGAGGCGTCGATTTCCGCAGGCAGGCCCGCAGCGAAGCTTCACCACCACAAGCCTGCCCATCATGCTTCCAGGCACACCTTTCATTACCACCGGCTCCCCGGGCCAGGCGCCTGATAGACTACAGTATTATCTAGTCTAACTGGCGCATGACCCTCTCTCCCAAACGACTGCGTTTACATTCATCTATTCACAAGCATTCTCCATTCATTCCTGTTTCTAACCACTTCCCTTGCCTGATCTATAGTCATTCCTCTATCATCCAAAGCTTGTCTTACACAGTCTCTCCATCTCAATGGGGTCTTCCTACCCCTCTATCTCCCCTTGTATCTGACTCACATATTCTCTTTGTAAGCCTTTCATCTTCCATTCGTTCAACATGACCATACTAGCTCAGCACCCTTTTGTCCACTCTGGCCGACAAATGTCCCTGCTGCCCCACTCTCCTACGTATCTCTTCATTCCTCTACGAGTAACTCCACACATACTCCTCAAGCAGCTCATCTCCATCACATCCAGCTTTCTTCTTTCCTTTGCCTTCAAAGCCCATGTCTTAGCCCCATACATCACTGTTGGCACAACAATTCCTTGATACATTGCACTTTTATCTTTCATTCCGAGATTTCTCACCTTCCACATAATTCCCATTGCTCCGATAAATTTCCTTCCTTCACATACTCTCTGTTTTACCTCCATTCCCATACCTCCATTCCTGCTTATTGTTCCACCTAGATATTTAAAACACTCTACTTGTTCCAATATTTCCCCATCCAGCCTCACATCTAGATTCACCCAACGATCACCCCTAATACACACCATTACTTTACTTTTATTGACGTTCACCTTCAGCTTCCTCCTCCCACAAACCACACCAAACTCTTTGACTACCCGCTGCAGTTTCTCCTCAGAATCTGCCACCAATGCTGTGGCATCAGCGAACTGCAACTGATTCAACTCCCAATCTCTACCATTCTTTCCTACTAAACCCAATCCTCTTCCCTTAGTTCTCATTTTCACCTCCCTCACCACACCATCCATAAATATATTAAACAGCCATGGTGACAATACACAACCCTGTCGCAAACCTACATTTACCTCAAACCATTCACTCAACTCACCATTTCCTACTCTAACACACGCTCTGCTCCCTTCATAAAAACTCCTACCGGTAACTGCTTTTAACAAATTTTCTCCAATATATATATACTGTACCGGTATTATGTCGGAATAGACGGGAACATGATCGCGAGCATACGAGTAATATAAACAAAGCGTGTGATACGCTCAAATACTACATCCTTACCAAAGGAACACCTTGTGATGGTTTTGTCATGTTGAACATATGGGAAGCGAGAGAATGACTAAAAGAGTGTACGAGAGTGAGTTCGAAGGACAGAGAGGAAGAGGTATACCGAGAATGAGGTGGAAGGATGGAGTTGAGAGGTATATGAGCGAAAGCAGTGTTGGTTGGGATGAGGGGAGTTGGTTGACAGGGAACAGAGGTGCATGGGGCGATTAATTCATGACCACCCCTTCGGGGATCATGGCGTCTGGCAATAGATAGATAGCTATAGGCCTACCAGTATATACCGGGTATACTGCATATAGAGAGAGATAGATAGATGTGTATGTGCAGCCTAAATATATATATACCGGTAAGTAAGTAAAAGATTGATATACAGTACTGTACTTGCATTAAGTAATTTTTTTCCATTACTATAGCTAATATACATTTTGACTTTGATTTGTTGACAGATTTAAGTATGAGCGCAGGTGTCACATGACTGAGGCGGACATCAAGACAACACAATGTCCATGATAGCAGGACACCGCCAGAACAGCACTCACTCCACAAGGAAAAAAGTTCAGGTAAGAAATTGTACACTAATACTGTTTGCTTGACTGCTGTTCAAAATGCAAATATGTTACTTAACCATCCAGTTGTGATGCTGTAAAATGTGACTCGTCAACTTTATTAACACTTTTCACCAAATATTCAGTGTTTGACCAAAATATTGGCTACATAATGTTGATGATAGGTATCTCCATTACCCACTTACCAGACCTACCGGTTCCGGTTCCATATAATCTAACAATAAGTTGAGTTTACGGACAATCTTTTGGGATGTGTGTACCGGTACACTACTGGTACTGAACAGTTCCATAGTTACCAATAGACAACAAGATAATATCACGCATCTACAACTAGATCACACAACACACATTCCCATACTGACAAGGTAACCTAATCCTTGGCTGCATCTCTCCAGACATGCACAAAGATAAAGTATAATTTCCGAAGGAGCTTGTATACCATAACATTGGCCAAACTTGGCTTGAGTCAATGCCACTGAACCAATAGATACATCTTGAGCTGTGTACCTGTATCACTTATGGTATTAATTATGTATCGCATTTACTCTCTTCTCCCAGATATCATTTGTGATCCGAGATGAGGTTGAGAAGTCCCATCGGTCGTCAGTCAACTCCTTGCAGTATGATCCCTACCTCCAACGGCTCTACTCGGCCGGCCGGGACTCCATCATCCGTATCTGGAACTGCAAGAACCAGAAGGAACCCTACATTCAGTCCATGGAACATCATACTGACTGGGTCAACGATATTGTCCTTTGCTGTGGGGGCAAGAACTGTACGTTGATTGAGGAGTTAGAGAGAGACTGTATTTACCTATTTGTATTTACCTATTTGTAGTTTACAGGAATTGAGCAGCGCTCGTGTTGTCCTGTCTTAGTTACTTTACAATCAATCCATTTTACTTAGACAAGTATCGTAATGGGTATTCCCAATTCCCAGTATTTTGGACTAACATATCATAGCTTATGTTGTCCTATTTCCATATTTACTTTTATCCAACCTAGATTTGAACACGTTAATGTTCTTCGCTCTCACCACCTCCTCCTCCAAGTTGTTCCAAGTCTATACTTCTATATGGGAAGCTGAATTTCTTTGTGTCCTTACGACATCTGCCCTTCCTCAGTTAAACTTGTGTCCTCTTGTCCTTCCATCATCCCTCACGAATAGATCTTCCCTATCTACTCGTTCCAAACTTTTTACTCCCTTGAACATCGTTATTAAGTCGCCTCGTTCCCTTCTCTCTTTCAAGGTAGGCAGTTGTAGTGTCTTAAGTCTTTTCTCATATGTCAACTCCTTCAATCTTGGGATCATCTTCGTTGCTATCCTTTGGACTTTCTCTAATTTGTTTGTGTTTTTTCAAATGTGGTGACTATATCACTGCTGCATATTCTAATCTTGGTCTTATCATAGTCATTATCAGTTTTCTTAAAATTTCTTCGTCCAAATAGTTAAATGCCACTCTCATATTGGTTATTATTCCATATGCTTCTCCAATGATCATGTTAATATACTTCTCCGGTGATAGATCATCTTGTATTATCACTCCAAGGTCCTTCTCATCCCGTGTTTTGCCGATTTTTTCAATTCCTAATTTGTACTCCCAGCTTGGCCTTATCTCACTTGTTCTCACTTCCAAAACATGACACTTTTCTGCATTGAAACTCATTTTCCAAGTTTGGCTCCATCTGTGCAACTTATCTAGGTCCTTTTGAAGACCCTGACAACTTTCTATACAGGTGACATTCGTCATGATCTTAGCGTCATCCGCGAACATATTCATATAAATATTCAAGTTTTCTGGCATGTCGTTTACATAAAGTAGGAACATTATCGGACCCAACACTGATCCCTGTGGTACTCCGCTCGTCACACTCCTCCACTGTGAATATTCGTCTCGTATTGTGGTCCTCATTTCTCTTCCTATTAAAAAGTTTTCCATCCATTTTAACATCCTACCATGTACACCTCCAACAACCTGCATTTTTCCACAATAACCTTTTGTGAGGCACCCTGTCAAAGGCCTTTTTCAGGTCCAGGTAAACACAGTCAACCCATCCCTCTCTCTCCTGTGTGTCTACCTTTATGTGTGTGTTTGTGTCTGTCCATGGAATATCCTACCAACTGGGCACCAGTATTGTACTCTGCTGTGGGGGCAAGAACTGCATGTTAATGAGCAGTTAAAGAGTGTGTGTGAGTGGCGTATTGTCTTAATGTCTGTTTCTGAGTGTGTGTAAGTAGTTACCAGTATGTGTTTGTGTGTCTGATGGTCTTTGAATGGGAGTGTGATTACGTAAGTTTATTCAGATATTCAGTTTATTATGATCTATTGTAATATTGTACAAGAGAAACTTCCGTTACAGTAGGCTACTCGGATCAATTTTCAATACAGCTAATGACTTTCTCAAAAATTGGCTGAAATTTTAAGAATATTTCTTTAAATTTTAAGCTTATCTACATACAATATGTTTGTATTTCTTTTCAGTAATATCAGCCAGTTCAGACACCACAGTGAAAGTATGGAATGCTCACAAGGTAAGCTCTGAGAGACAATCTAGTGATACAGGCACTCCTCACTTAAAGTCACCTAATTTTTAAGTGGTTTCATTATTACAGTACAATCGCGCTAAGAAGTGATGACTCGGTTTTTCTAATGCTCGGAAAAAAGTCTCCATATCTGGCTACCGCTGGCAACTCTCCACTGCAACTCGGAGCCCGTTCTTTTCCTAATTTATATCTATAGGTCTCTGGATATTCCCAATAATCGGTCTACTAACAAAATTAACCTCTTTATGCCCTCTAAAATATATTTATGTTGTAGTTTGAAAATAAATATAAGTAAGGTTTGTTTTAAATTTTTAAATAGAATAATGAAAGTAGTTATATTCCATGCGCTATCTAGCATGTTACACTCCCAGGGACTGAAGGCCTACGGTCCGCCTATCGCGGCCGCCTGCAAGACTGTCAGTCACTGTCAGGATATGAGGGAGAGTGAGTCTCTTCTGCTTTTATATCCACCTTTGTCCTTTACTACCTGCCTTTCCATCTTCCGTTCTTATATGGCAGTCTCTATGGGTTATCATATATTTTATAAGTTAAATTTAAACGTCTGTCTATACAAATTACAAGCTGTTCTGGAGAATTCAAGCTTTTTCACAAAATATACTGGAAATACTTCTGTTTTCCAGGCAGAATGTCATATCGCTTAGAGAATTAAATGTGGAAAAAATACTGTTATATGTTTATTTACATGATTTATTGACACTCATGGTTTGAATATAACTTTTAACTTGATTTTAATTTGACGAGATACTTTTCTCCCAGTATTGTTTGTGTAAAAACTAATACAAGCATTAAGAGACTTTCTCCGCATTTTAATCCTGAATCTAGTGAGCGAAATACTACGAGTTTCACATTCTTTCGTTCGGCTTAGTCTCAACTTTCGTATTATTTGTTTTCCTCTCAAATACTGTAATGAGAGAAATATATTGTAACAATACTTATGTATCGTGTTTTCGGTATTTTTTCCTCAACTACAGTTCTCCCCGGTGTGTAATAAATGAAAATAGTAGAGCCTTAATTGTTGCCAGATAGCACTTTCTGAACGAAAGGTACTGGGAATCGAGTCATGACTTCTTAGCGCGATTGTACATTGTTCTTTATATAAGGGACAAATTTCACTTAAACTTATTCTACTTTATTAACAAATTGCATTTCAAACAAAAATAGTGCAAAGTTGCGAGAAAAATGGACAAAAATTAATTGTTTCACTAAAATGTTCTTTCATTTATAGTCTTGATTATCAAGAACATTACTAAAACTTAAGTGAGGAGGTACTGTACCAAAATTTATAGCAGATACTTATTTATAGATTAAAACTAGAGGGGCACTCAGGAGAGCGCATAACTGTTTACGCTGGCGAAGGTATATGCTCTACCGGTCATCTCCTTCCGTGGTGCATATGCTATCTGCCCACCAATTTTTGTGAAAATTGGTTCATAACTTTTTTAGATATATTGTTTTTTTTTTGTTTTTTTTTTTCTATGTGATTGAGGGAGGCAAAAGGCATAACTGCCTATAGTGAGTACCTCCCCCATAGTTGAAAGAGTGACAGGGCCAAAATCAAGGGACGTTCGAGCCAAAATGCCTGGACACACGGAGTTTGAAGCAATTTAAGTCATAGGAAGAGGGAAAGACTGATTCTGGGAGAGAGTTCCAGAGCTCAGATGTTGAGTAGAAGAAAGTTTGAGAGTAACGTTTCACTCTTGGGTTGGAGAGTTGCACAGAGTAGGGGTGGGATTGAGTTGCAAGACGGGTACCACGTGCCCTACGTAAAGGAGGTGGTATGCACTGGGATAGCTCTGAGGAACACTGATTATTATAGTAGCGATAGAATAGCGAGAGAGATGCAACATTGCGGCGGAGAGAGAGAGATTGCAGAGAGTTGGTGAGTGGACGGGAGTTAATGATACGAAAGGCCTTCCTTTCAACTTTGTCTAGGAGAGCGGTGTGAGAGGAACCTCCCAACATATGTGAACAATACTCAATACAAGGGCGCACTATGCCCCTGTACAGAGCAAGAAGCTGTGCAGGGGAAAAGAACCCCCTAAGGCGGTTGAGCACACCCAGCTTCTGGGAGGCTGCCTTAGCAAGACTGGTAATATGGTCCTTCCAAATGAGAGCAGAAGAAAAAGAGACACCAAGAATATTGAGAGAAGATGAAGGGTTAATTTTTGTATTGTTGAAGAATAAGGGATAGTCCGCTGGGAGATCCTGACGGGTAGATAGATGGAGAAATTGGGTTTTGGAAGCATTAAAGTTAACAAGGTTTTCTCTGCCCCAATTGGAAATAGTATTTAGATCAGAATTTAAGAGTTCTATGGCTTCATTACGTTTGTCGTTGAGGGATTGCTGGCTGGGGCGTTCTGAAAAACTAATGGAGTAGTGTAAGGTTGAGTCGTCTGCGTATGAATGGATGGGAATTAAGGTACAGTTAAGGAGATCATTTATAAAAATTAGAAAGAGAATAGGAGATAGAACAGAGCCCTGAGGAACACCGGAGTTTATAGGGTGAGGAAGTGAACAATGGCCGTCCACAACCGCAGCTATGGAACGGCCGGAAAGGAAATTAGAGACAAAGGCACAGATGGAGGGATAGAAACCGAAGGAGGGTAGTTTAGAAATTAAAGATTTATGCCAGACTCTATCGAAGGCTTTCGATATGTCTAGTGCAATAGAAAAAGTCTCACCGAAGTCCCGAAAGGAGGATGACCGAGAGTTAGTAAGATATGAAAGAAGATCACCAGTAGAGCGACCCTTAACCCGGCAAGCGCGATAGGCCTCACGGAAGGTTTCCTATAGGGAACGCGATAGGCCTCACGGAAGCAAGACCATAAAAAAAGCCTTCCAAAAAAAAAAAGGGCCTATCAAAACAAAGGATTTTGTCTCTAGGTGAGATAATTCCCCTCTAGTACTCATCCATGTGTTTCTCACCCCTCCCCCTCCCCTCCTTCCCCACCTTATTCCCCCCTCTCCCCCCTCCTCAATTATCACCTATTTATCCTCTTATTATCATCATTTATCGGTTATTTTTCTCTCCCGCGATAATGTAGCACAAGTGGGTTGCATAAAAGATCGTTATGCAACACCCAGACACCGGCACACACCGCCCCGCTCGTCTCAGTTGACTCCCAGACAGCGAGAGGGGAGGGCTGCCTGTGGCTCTCTCTCGCCTGAGATTATGACCGGGTGGCCAATATCTTCGTTTTTCACCACCCAAATGCTTTTCCCACTTATTTTAGCACTCTTGAAGGTTCATATATACATCATATATGTAAAATAAAAGCATACCGAAAACAAATAATGCTTTATATTGTAAATATAACTAATTCTGTCAGAATCCAGGGCTAGAAATGCACAAATAACTACCCTAGCACCTAGGTCTATATCGCGCTTGTCAGGTTAAGGAAGCCATACTGGCGATCTGAGAGCAGATTATGAGAAGAGAAATGCTTAAGAAATTTGGAAGCAAGAATAGTTTCAAAAACTTTAGAAAGACAAGAGATAAGAGCAATTGGACGATAGTTGGAGGGTTGAGAGTGGTCACCCTTCTTTGGGACAGGTTGAATGTGAGCAAACTTCCAGCATGAAGGGAAGACATTAGAGGATAGACAGAGACGAAAGAGTTTGCCTAGGCAGGGAGTCAGCACGGAAGCACAGTTTTTGAGAACAACAGGAGGAACACCGTCCGGACCGTATGCCTTATTAGTATTAAGCCCAGAGAGGGTAGAAAGTACATCTTTAGAAGAGATTAGGATATTAGGCATAAGTAAGAGAGAGGAGGGCGGAGAGGGAGGATAGTAGTTTACTGACAAATGGGGATAAAACATAACCTCCTCTTAACTTTGTTGGCGGAGGGACAAACCTGCTGGGGCCTATCGAGTTTATCTCAATTTTTTATGATATGCAGTGGGAAGAAGGTTGCATACGCCTTGCCATAACTATGTATACTAGAACTTTATCCATCTTGAGTAAGAGCTGTTATAATATTATTTGATCTTATGGCCTACCTATTTTGTATGGTGCTATAGGTTTTCTATTCTTTGATAAAGGAATTTACTTTTGTTATATGATAATATCCTATTATCAGTCTTAGTGTTCTGTTTGCTGTTTATAGTT
The DNA here is from genome assembly GCA_032716605.1 of Paralithodes platypus. Taxonomy (NCBI): domain Eukaryota; kingdom Metazoa; phylum Arthropoda; class Malacostraca; order Decapoda; family Lithodidae; genus Paralithodes; species Paralithodes platypus. The sequence goes on along the minus strand of CM064503.1, from coordinate 7,022,951 downwards.
TGTCAACCGTTTATAGGTTTTTAACCCTGTCAATAAGAAATAATACTGTATTTTGTATTTTTGTTCTTGTTTTTTTATTTTTTATTTGCTGTAACATTTTGTACGTTGTCCACAGGGTTTCTGTATGTCAACGCTGCGTACACACAAGGACTATGTGAAGTCCTTGGCGTATGCCCGGGACCGGGAGCAGGTGGCCTCTGCTGGTCTAGATAAGGCCATCTTCCTCTGGGATGTACAGACACTAACGGCCCTCACTGCTAGCAACAATACCGTCACCAGTAAGTCGACCCTCTCTGTCTCTATCTATTTCTCATCACTAGTGGGGCTAGACAAGACCAGCTTTTTGGGGGATTATAATGTAAAACTTGCAAAATAAACAAACCAAAACTGGGACGATCCAAGATAAATGCAAAAGAAATAATCAAAATCGCTATGTGGAAATAACCCTTAATAAAATAAAATGTTGAAATAAAAGAACACAATCCACCACATAGGGTGTACACAACTACATGAGCGAGTCAATTTGGTTCCCAAGCAAACTGATCGCACATATAACAATGCACCATCGTCATGTTCAAGGAATTAGTCAATTTGGGAAGTCCGGGACGTTCTGGTAAATTTGACTAAATTCTGTATGAATAAAGAAACTACAATTTATATCAAATTTTATATTAAGCTAAATATGCAATTTGACAAGATATCAACAAAAGTACAAAAAACATATATCACTCACTAATGATAGTGCTATCGGGTAGGTACCTGTAAGCATAGCATGCTTCAAGTGACCCCTAACAATTACTACCCTACTAATAACCTACATCTATTGTACAAATAAACTAAGGAAATCGCAAAAGCAAGCAATTGATCCTATCGACAATGAATAGATACAATATAATAAATATAAATATTTGGAAATATGAAGAAGGCACAATAGATTTAAACAAAAGAGTACTCTTTTAACAAGAACTATTAATTATAAAAATGAATAATAACAATAGAAAAAGATAAACAATTAATACATACAAACAAAAAGTAAGCAGAGGTTATAATAGAAACTTCAAGTTAATAATGCTTGATTAAAATGATTGATATCAAATTTTAAAATAGTCACAATAATTGACCTTAAAAAGATTAAATTTATGCAACAATTTACTTGCAACAAAATATAAAATACAAACATTAATGACCCTCACTACTAGCAACATACCATCATTAGGATATTTGACTGAAACTATACTTCTTATGGATCACTATCTTGAAGTGTATATATGTGTGCATGGTAATTAATGTGTAGATGAATTTGATTTAACATGGTCCTGATTGAAACAGTAAGAAGTTGTGATGGAGTAAGATAAAAGTGTTTACATACTGTACACGATTGCGCAATACCGGATATGTATTCTTATTTTAAGTTACTGACCTTTAGCTAAGGAACAAGTAATTTGAGGTTCAAGCCACACTCCATGTGGAAGTAAATATATTTTTATAGTAGTTTGGTATGTCCAGTGTGTTGGGCTTGCTTTCTTGTATTGTTCACAACACCAATATTAGTACACAAGAGCACTTGTACAGCTTTGTATCCTCCTTCCATGGCTTTCAACTGTCAAGTGTCCAACCAAGCACTCACCCAGTCCATCCCTTAAAATAAATAAAGCTACAAGACACTTAAGTAGCCATCCCAGAACAGTGAACCACCAACAAAAACAGTCAACTCAAACATCTAACTGCTTCAACAGAAGGAACCAATTAAATCAGAACACAACCACAAATTCCCCATAATGGAATTACAGTACAACAAAATCCAAAGCATGAACACGGAGAAATTAACTTCAACGTGTGTTATACTGCATTCTCATTTTCCCTGTAAATCTGATAACTCTTATTTTTGTCTTATTTAAAAAAAATTTGGTCAATTTTGTTGAATTTTTATATGAATAGATCTGTTAGACTTAAAAGTTTATTGTAATTGACTAGATTTTAACCCTTATATTCCCAGAGGTCTTTTTTAAGCTGAGTAAAATTATCTGGGCTTAGTATGAATAGAGAAAGTTATGTTGTGTGATTGAAGGAGTTGATATTTTACTTACGGTTGTCTCTTCCTAATTTCAGCTTCATCTTTAAATGGAAACAAAGATTCGATCTACAGCCTGGCGATGAATGCCCCAGGGACCGTGATTGTCAGTGGCAGTACCGAAAAGCAACTACGAGTATGGGACCCTCGCACAGGGAACAAACTTATGAAACTTAAAGGTACGAAAAGACTTTTCATACTTTAGTCTATGTTAATATAAAAACTTTTTCAACTTACCATTGTACAGGCTAACTCCTGGTGACTAATATTTTAAAGTTAGTTGAGCCGTGGTTTTGCGCAATTAGTTTTCAAAATGCTTTAGTATATATTATATTTATTTCTCAGAATATTGCAAAGTTATTCCTGACCATAGCTTTACTTTTTATTCCCCAGGTCACACAGACAACGTGAAGGCCCTGCTGGTGAACCGTGATGGGACGCAGGTAGTCTCGGGCAGCTCTGACGGCACCATCAAGCTATGGTCTCTGGGGCAACAGCGATGCATCAAGACCATTAGAGTCCATGAAGAGGGCATCTGGGCATTACAAGTAAGTTTCTTTTTTTGGAGAGCCTGTATTTCCTTCCTGTTTTGTTTACTTGAGAAGTGCTCTTGGTGTCATATGGAGAGATAGACAGAGGAAGTATGTGGGTGTTGTGGTATGAATGTGAAGAGGAACACCTTGAGGTGGTTTCGTCATATGTTGCATATGGCGAGTGAAAGAATGACTAAAAGAGTGTATGAGAGTGGGTTAGAATGGCAGAGAGGGAGAGGCAGACCAAGAGTGAGGTGGAGGGATGGAGTTGAGGGGTATATGAGTCAACGTGGTGTTGGGTGGGAGAAGCGGCACCGTCTGACTGAGATGTGTGGAGGCGATTCATTCATGCCCACCTCCTTGGGGATCAAGGCATCTGGCAATAGATAGATAGAAAGATAGATTATATATTATATTTTTACTGTGTTTTGTACTTATGTTCGCCACCACGTCCAGGTGGGAAGTGGCTTTTGGTATAGAATTTATAAACTAAAAGGAAGGGGAGGGTTAGATCGGGGACAAGGTAGATGGCAGGAATTGGAGTGAAGGCTGCCTTTTAGAGGAATTACGGAAAGTTGCCAATATAATTTGGTGATTTTTGCATGTATATACTCAGGCACAAACCCCATAGCTGGGGGTGGCTGACTCAAGACAGAGCCCGAACAGGGACAACACAACACAACTTACAAAATACAAATTCACACACATCTAGGTCGCCCAGGTGAAGACCCAGAGACCAAGGATGTGAAAACTTATTTGATCCAAGTTTGTAAGAACGTGTGTAGCTTATTATACATGATCGAACCCTAACCCGAGCCACCCTCTGTACCCCTTAGGCCAATGAGACCTTCACTTCAATATACTCTGGTGGTCGTGACAAGCTAATCTACAAGTGTGAGACCCGAACGCCGGACAAATTTGTGTTGCTGTGTCAGGAGTCGGCGCCCGTCCTCAAGATGTTGCTCACACCCGACAACTCTGCTCTCTATGTTGCCACCACCAGTTCTGCCATCAAGTGTTGGGTAAGTACCGTACTGTATATGTGTATTTTTTATCCCCTCAATACAATTATATTTTTATCCAGTTATTGTAGCTGCATCCTCAGACAATATTATTCAACCTTAAGAGGACCTCTGTAAGTAAAGACTGAAAATCTACTGTATATTGCATTATCTATGCTTTTGACTCAGAAATATCACTCCCACGTTCAATAATATTGTCTGAAGAGAGTTAGCATACAGAAAAAGTTGGTATCTGATTAAAAGGATTAGCAGTAGCCTATTCTCATATAAAATAAAAAGGCATTTTATTTTTTTATTTTTTTGAGTGGCATTTGTATTTTCCTTTCTTCTCCTTTATATGTTATGAGACAATTGCAATTAAGTACCAATACCGGTGGTTTATGATGAACAAAGTTTAATTAGGTTTTCTCTCCCAGCCTCTAAACAATCGACTATCCCACGTGGATGACTACTGCGACAACGAGGCTGAAGAGCCGGGTGAGATGCGGCCGGTGATGACCCAACCGGACTGGAACATCCGAGGTGGACCATCCATCAACCAGTACACTATACTCAACGACAAGAGACACCTCCTCACACGGGACACAGAGGAGAATGTTGTATTATGGGATATTCTGAAGGTAGGAAGAGTGATTGTTCAGAGGAGGGTGGAATATTATGTGAGGATATACATGTAAAGCCTCTCTCTTCGGACAAAGCCCAAAAGATAATTTGTTAGGTAAATAAACCTGAAAGCTGAGGTAAATGTCTGAAAGACTAAGGTAAATGTCTAGCCATTTAGTATACGGTTCTGGTCCTCACCTCAGTCTTTCAGACAAAATTCAATTGAGTGAATCTTTTTAATATAGAGTTTCACACTGTCAGACCTTTTGCTCTCTAAGGCAAAACATTTCCCTCCAAATTCTAGGTTGTCTTAAGTTATATACCTCCCTCAGTTTATGTGATCTTAGATAAGGATCTTGTAATGGCTGTGTAGCGTAGAGAGCAGCCATGATACAAACATGGAAATGCTCATAACATGATGAAGATGATGCAGTTTTTAACACTGTGCACTCCCTTGATTGACAGGGCTAGGGCGTGCCCTTGTTACAGGGACTTACCTGGAAATTTGCCATGCATCATTCTTACAGTTTCTTACAGTAGATCCTCTGGAAAAAGGCAAACTATGCCTGTGTATCCAGCTCAGTACCAGTACTTGCACTGCTGCGGTCGTTCACGGTGTTGGCGGAGGCGGTAGCAGACGCAACATTTTTACTATTCTGAATTTTTGTTTTATAATCAAACTTCAAATCTTGTCTTCCCCATGCTTTATCAAGATTACTTTCAAACTCCCTTATTGATTCGGAATCGACTACATACTGGGGCAGTGCGTTCCACTCATTTACCACTCTATCACAAAATGAGTTCTTCGCCTTCTCAAGCCTATTTCTTTCTTTGTAAATTTTCTTAGAGTGTCCTCTCGTTCTTGTTCCCTCCCGCATCAAGAAGATACCTTCACACACATCCTCATCGTACTTTCCTGACACTATCTTAAAAGTCTCTATTATATCCCCTCTCTTTCTCCTATATGCCAGTGTCGGAAGTCCCAGTGTCCTCAACCTCTGCTCATAGCCCGCGTTCTTCAACGTTGGTACCAGCTTGCTAGCTCTTCTCTGCACTTTCTCCACTGCTTCTATATCCTTTACCATATATGGAGCCCACACCTGGTTTGCATATTCCAGGTGTGGCCTAACCAGCGCTGTATATAGATTCCTGAAGATTTCTTCGTCAAGTGACACAAATGTCCTCCTTATCAGCCCTACAATTCTATTGGCTTTGTTTATCTTTTCCGCTAAATGTTCTGAGAAATTTAACTTATTATCTATCACTACTCCTATATCCTTTTCTGCACTCACTTCCTCCATCGCTTCATACATACTGTATCCTACCTTGTCTATCTTGCTGGTCCCAATCTGCATGTACTTGCATTTTTTTGGATGAAAAGGCATTAACCAATGCTCAGACCATCCCTTCATGCCCTCCACATCTCCTTGAAGCAAACCCATATCTTCCTTACTCCTCACTCTTCTATACAGTTTAGTGTCATCCGCATACAGGTATACCTCACTTCCATTAGTTATAACTTCAGGCAAGTCGTTGATAAATATAACGAACAGCAGTGGTCCCAACACAGATCCCTGAGGTACCCCACTTGTAATTTCCCTCCACCCCGAGCCTATTCCATTCACCAATACCCTCTGTCTCCGATCTTTCAGGAAGGCTTCTATCCATTTCACACATTTCTCCCCTATATTATAGCTTCTAACTTTCTCTATTAACCTTTTATGTGGGACCTTATCGAAGGCCTTCATAAAATCGCAATATACCACGTCTATTACATCACCATCTTCTAGAATTTGCATCCAATCATCTACCACCTTAATTAGCTGTAGTACCGTCGACCTCCCCGGCAAGAATCCGAACTGTCTCCCACTGAAAAGTTGGTTTGACTTCATATGATCCATTATTCCTTCTCTAATTACCGTTTCCATTAGTTTACACACAACACTTGTCAAACTGACTGGTCTATAATTCCCTGGGTCATTTCTCTTTCCCTTCTTAAATATAGCTGTTATGTTCGCCTCTCTCCAGTCCATCGGGATTTGTCCTGTATTAAACGATACCTCAAATAACATTTTCAATGGCTCTACTAACATCTCCCCTCCTTCCTTTATGATTCTTGGGTGTATCCCATCCGGTCCCGGTGACTTACTTCTGTTCATTTTTTCTATAGCCCTTCTTATTCTAGCATGGGAAAACTCTACTAGTTCTAGTGCCGGTGCCTGTTTGATGGGAATAGTAGGCACTGCATCCTCCGACTCCACTGTTAGTACCCCCCCAAAGTATTTCCCCAGCACCTCTGCTTTCTCCTTATCAGTCTCCGCTCTACTCCCATCATTCAACCCCCCCACCAGCTCTGGGATCCCTACTCTTCTTGTTAATTTTTCCTGAATGTACTTCCAGAATATTTTTGGATTATCCTTCACATTTCTAGCTATCTCTCTCTATCATGTTGATGATAGGCCAAAGAAAGGGATAATCAGTTCCTATTTAGACCTACAATGTAATAGAAAAGAACATTGCATTTTTTATGTATGGCTTAATTTCAAGTTTTCAACTCTCGGGTAGAACTTGACATTTTCTCATTTTGTCGAGTTATTTAATTGGCCAACTCCTAAGATTTATTTAGGCACTCAAAATTTGTGTCCTAACTGCATAATTATAACTTTATTTATATCAAGTGATCAAAGTGCACATTAGTTACTATTATATTAGGATAGTATTTTGTAGCGTATACTATATACAGTAGATACAGTATATCTCTTACGGTAAACCTGATAAATCTCTTGATCCACCTGTTTTACAGTCGCGGTCAATAATGCTGATACAGTACATATAATTTGAAGCGGTTTCGGGTTTCATTGAAGCTCCTTAATAATCATTTACCTGATATATTTATTTCAAAGGTTCCATTAAATTTTTTGAGGCTTCAGTATTCATCAGAATGAATTACTACGACTCTACATAATCATTGACCGAACTATTTACCTGTGTTGATCTCTCCCCTTGCAGGCAGCCAAAGTGGAGGAGCTAGGGAAGGTGGACTTTGATAGTGAGAAGGAAAAGAAAAATAAACCCATATATGTTCCTAGTTGGTTTACAGTGGATCTGAAAACTGGTGTAAGTAGATGATCTTAGTTATTGTATTATTGTATTATTGTATTCCTTCTTCATCATTGTGTTCATGTAATTTAACTTACCATGCAGTGTGGTAAATGACTTCCCAAATTGACTAATTCATTGAACGTGACGATAGTGCGTTGTTATATGTTCGATTAGTTTGCTTTGGAAACAGATTAACTTTCTCATGTAGTGATGTACACCCTATGTGGTGGTTTTGTGTTCTTTTATTTCAAAGTTTCATTTGATTAAAGCTTTTTTTCCACATAGTGATTTTGATTAGTTCTTTTGCCTTTATATTGTCTTATCCTCGTTTTGGTTTGTATATTTTGCAAGTTTTACATTATTATTGATACTGCTGATTATGATGAACTATTTTTTTATACTACCCTACCGAGCCAAGCCCTCATATGTGTAATACCAGTCCGGTACCATATATGTTTTCTTGCTCATTGCATTTAATAATTTTTAAAATTGTACATCAGTGAAACTACAGTACTGTACTTTATATTGTCTCCTGTTCAATATTTCACTGTACACTCAACCCTCTGTTATCGCGCCTAATTGGTGCCTAATTAGTGCCACGATAATGGAACTTAATAACTTATAGGGAAAAATAAGTTGCTTCACAGGCCCCAACTTTTCGCCCCCAGATCGTCCAAACAGTCAACCAAGTACCCATTTCTCCCCTTACATCCAATAAATATATATAAATTGAAAATATTATAAAAATACATATTATGAGGATATTACTTACCACATAGACTTTATTTGAAAACATAATCATATTTAGCATAGGCCTAGCCTAGCCCAACTCATCGTCGTTTCCGCGGCTTTCGTCAGGCACTTGACTTGACTTGACTGTGTTTTAATGGTCCCGGGCTTTCAATTCCTACATTATTACCACCAGGCCCACCATCCCTATCACTGAATGCATTAGAGGTCATAATAAACGCGAGAGATAATAGGTTCAGGCACAAATAAACAAGTAAAAGGCAGGTGGACTGGCTAATGTTGACGACATTAAAAGATGGCGGCCGTAAATTGCGCAAGTGACGCTCTGATTTCGGATTAATTGGATTCACTTGTTTGTTTGTGTTTTGTAGTTTGATGTCGAGTCTTTCATTATTTTTGCTCTTGTTTTTGGTGCTCCACTGTATGATACATGATTAATAAATATAAGAACAGAAAAAAACAGCTAATAAGAGCCCCACCTTGCTCTGACGTCAAGCCAATCAGCTGCTGAATCACCCCATGCTTGGCGGTGACGTAGACAGGCGGGATTTTCAAGTTTTCCCGTCAAAGAGGGACCGCGATAACAGAATAGTTTTTTTTTTAGGTATGTGCGATAACGGTGAAACGCTATAACCAAACCCTTGATAACGGAGGGTTGAGTGTATATATAGGTCATAAATGGGATGTATATGACAAAGTACCTCTCTAGTTATATAAAATTTACTTAGTGAGGTTTGGCATCCTCTACCCAACCTTAGCCGTTTATGTCTGTCTCTTTTTCTGTACTACTTTTCCTACTTCGGGGGCAGGAGGCGATGAATCCTCCTCCCCTTGTAAAAGTTGCCTACTAGATAAGACAGAGAAAGGGGCAAGGGAACGCGAAAGTGGTCCCGGACCCTAAGAATTGAAACTTTATATGTTGTTTCTGTTCGGGCTCTGTCTCGAGTCGGCCACCTCCAGCTATGGGGTATGTGCCTGAGTATATACTGTACATACATACATACATACATTATAGTAAAGAAGGCCATGTTATTAGCATTTTTTCAGCTTTGCTACCACTCACTAACTGGTGATATTGGCTTGTGTATTTTAGTGAAAAACAAGAAGGCCAGTCACATATGCTACTAAAGCTGGTATCACAAGCAAATGTAATGTAAGACATCCAGCTGTCTTCTCTCTTTAACCTTCAGAGCCCATGTCTCAGCCCCATACATCACTGTTGGTACAACTATCCCTTGGTTACATTGCACTTTTAGCTTCCATTCCAAGATTTCTCACCTTCCACATACTGTACTTCCCATTGCTCCGAAAACTTTCTTTCCTTCACATACTCTGTTTTACTTCCATTTCCACACCGTAGCTCGATTGGTAGAGCGTTTACCTGCTAACCGTGAGGTTGACGGTTCGAGCCTCGGGCCAGCCAGTGTGTTATTGGCAGACGTCAGTGCTGTTGGTGAACGGTGTGGTCTAGCAATCTGTGGCAACTATTCACTAAGTCCCTGATCCATCAGGGCACCCACCCTAGCCTTGCTATTCAGCAGGGGGTGTATGGTGGTAAAAACTGCATCATCATCATCATCATCATCATCATCATCATCATCATCATCACCACCTGCATCCTTTCTTATCACTCCTCCCAGATATGTAAAACACTCTACTTGTTCTAGTATTTCCCCATCCAGCCGCACATCTAGATTCACCCTATGAGCACCTCTATTACACACCATCACTTTACTTTTGTTGACGTTCACCCTCAGGAAAGAAATGCTCTTATGACACCTTTGGACCATCTTGAAATGGTTTGCTTTGATAACCCCACAGATGTTAACGATCCACTTAGCGGAGAAGCGAGACGAAGTGGACTGCCTCTCAGCGTGGGTCTCCGCCAAAGAAGCAGACTTCCCCACTCAGGATGGTGTTGACCTTAAAAGTAAGAGTACACTACAATGCTGTAGTTCTCTTCCACTACAGTCTTATTTTTCAACTGGCACAAAAATGTAATCCCTTATTAGATGATTTCTTAATGAAAAGCATGAATCTACTATTGGTAGGTCTCTGCATCATATTACAGTACAGTAAACTTCCGTTAATCCGAAGGGCAGCGGACCGGCCCTCGTTCGGATTAGTGGATTTTTCGGATTATCGGACTTTACCCCTATGAACCTGTGTATGACGAAAACATTGAGGCATTAGGCCACCCAAATGACACAATGGTGCACACACACATATCATATGTTCATGAAATCACTTCAAAAGTTTACCATTGTCATTGTGGCCTATTACCTACTTCAAAACATTCAGATTAATGGTCAAAGGAATCTGCTGATATAAACGTAAACACCATATGTCCGCATCGTCGTCTTCTTCTTCTTCCGTCTACTAGAGTTTGTCTTGCTCTTGAAGATCAGATCAGATGTGGTTCGGGAAGTAATGCCTTAACAACGGCACTTCCCTGAGAGGTTCTTGTAATTTTCCTTTTGTGACGTGCTCTGTTATATTATATTGTATTGAAAGCACCCTTGTCTTGTTGTCTTGAAAGTACCCTTGGGACGCTCCGATCACTGAACTATAAATAGTAGCGTATCGGAACGTCCAAAGGTGCGTTTTCAAGCTCAAGACTGAATGCGCTTGCAGAAAATGCGGTGCAAGCCAGTAGCGCATCGGAGCGTCCCAAGGATGCGTTCAAGAGCAAAACAAAATCTCTAGCAGACGATGTGGTGTTTACGTTTATATCAGTAGCTTCCTTTGACCATTAATCTGAATGTTTTGAAGTAGGTAATAGGCTACAATGACAATGGTAAACTTTTAAAGTGAATTCATGAACATATGATATGTGTGTGCTCCATTATGTGTCATTTGAGTGGACTAATGCCTCAAAAAGGGGACTTTGGGACTTCTTGAAATTCGGACCATCGGGTGAATTCGGATTTGGCCTCAAATTGAAAAATTCGGACTATTGGGATATTCGAATCATCGGTCGTCGGATTAAAGGACTTTTTACTGTAGTACCGAATTACATTTTTTTTAAATTTATTAGCAACATATATTGTATTGGTAGGTCTCTGCATCATATTACAATAGTACCAAAATACCATTTTTGTTTATAGAATTTATTAACCCATGGACTGTTAATAAATGGACAAAATAAAAAGTCAAGTTAAGGGAGGGAGGGGGTGTAGGTATAAGAGGAGGGGGTGAGGATTGGAGGATGTGGTACAGGGAGATACTACTATTTTCTATGTGTCATCCAATATTGAGACGTTTCCTGGCACTGGCAAGGTATTTGAAGGGTTCTTTTTACAAATTTTTAAATACCGTGCCTTCCATGAGGCCTATCGCACTTCCTGGGTCAACAACATATTTTGCTAGAAAGTCTTTGTAATAGCTAAGTACAGTAATAAAGATAAGGACATAATGCCTCTCGAGTGGCCCTCTATAGGTTTCACAACTTACACATGGCAGAGAGGTATCCTGACCAGGATTAGAACCCACTCAGTCCAGGTATATTTGGGAGAGTTGGGCATAGTCCTCCATGAGACTATAACATGGTTCTTCAAATATGAACTAAGGTTGCTTCCTTTATATCCGCTCATGGCCGAGTGGTTACAGTGCCCAACTCCCAAATATACCTGGAGTGAGTGGGTTCGTATCCTGGTCAGGATACCTCTCTCCCAACCTGTCCGACATTATCATTAGATATTAACCCATGAACTGCTAAAACCTGTGCAAGATATAAGGTCAGGTTGAGGGATGGAGGGGGGGTAGGAGTGGAGGGTGAGGTATGGAGAGATGCCATTACTTTCTATGTGTCACCCAATTTTGAAACGTTTTCCAGAACTAGCACGTTATTTGAACGGTTGTTTTTACACGTTTAAATACCGTGCTTCCGGAAATACTGTCGTAGTCCCTGGGTTAAACATGGCAATTTACCATCAGATAAGAAAAAAAGGAGAGATCCTACAGTAAATTTCTCCTTTCGGGACTTCGGTGAGACTTTTTCTATTGCACTAGACATATCGAAAGCCTTCGATAGAGTCTGGCATAAATCTTTAATTTCTAAACTACCCTCCTTCGGTTTCTATCCCTCCATCTGTGCCTTTGTCTCTAATTTCCTTTCCGGCCGTTCCATAGCTGCGGTTGTGGACGGCCATTGTTCACCTCCTCACCCTATAAACTCCGGTGTTCCTCAGGGCTCTGTCCTATCTCCTATTCTCTTTCTAATTTTTATAAATGATCTCGTTAACTGTACCTTAATTCCCATCCATTCATACGCAGACGACTCAACCTTACACTACTCCATTAGTTTTTCAGAACGCCCCAGCCAGCAATCCCTCAACGACAAACGTAATGAAGCCATAGAACTCTTAAATTCTGATCTAAATACTATTTCCAATTGGGGCAGAGAAAACCTTGTTAACTTTAATGCTTCCAAAACCCAATTTCTCCATCTATCTACCCGTCAGGATCTCCCAGCGGACTATCCCTTATTCTTCAACAATACAAAATTCAACCCTTCATCTTCTCTCAATATTCTTGGTGTCTCTTTTTCTTCTGCTCTCATTTGGAAGGACCATATTACCAGTCTTGCTAAGGCAGCCTCCCAGAAGCTGGGTGTGCTCAACCGCCTTAGGGGGTTCTTTTCCTCTGCACAGCTTCTTGCTCATAGTGCGCCCTTGTATTGAGTATTGTTCACATGTGTGGGGAGGTTCCTCTCACACCGCTCTCCTAGACAAAGTTGAAAGGAAGGCCTTTCGTATCATTAACTCCCGTCCACTCACCAACTCTCTCTCTCTCTCCGCCGCAATGTTGCATCTCTCTCGCTATTCTATCGCTACTATAATAATCAGTGTTCCTCAGAGCTATCCCAGTGCATACCACCTCCTTTACGTAGGGCACGTGGTACCCGTCTTGCAACTCAATCCCACCCCTACTCTGTGCAACTCTCCAACCCAAGAGTGAAACGTTACTCTCAAACTTTCTTCTACTCAACAGCTGAGCTCTGGAACTCTCTCCCAGAATCAGTCTTTCCCTCTTCCTATGACTTAAATTGCTTCAAACTCCGTGTGTCCAGGCATTTTGGCTCGAACGTCCCTTGATTTTGGCCCTGTCACTCTTTCAACTATGGGGGAGGCACTCGCTATAGGCAGTTATGCCTTTTGCCTCCCTCAATCACATAGAAAAAAAAAAAAAAAAAAAAAAATTATATCTGCCATTTTTTCTTTGTCCGGCAGTTTGGTGCTATAATTATCAAGCAATGGGGCAGTATTGTATATTATTTTTTTTATTGAAGAATTTAGGGTTAGTATTTGGGTAAGGCTCACACGTTTGCAGTCACGACCATTACGCGTGTCTAATTTGACCTTTTTTTCCAAAATTATCCCACAGCCAGCCCCTTGCCCCCTGCTGGCAATATATTTGATGATGACAATAAGTCCTGGGGAGGTGAGGGGATTCAACTCAAAAGCAATTATATTAGACACGCGTGTAGTGGTCGTGACTATGAGCGTGCGAGCCTTTTCCCTATATTGTACTGTAATTACTTAATTTAGATGTAAAGATCAAATTATGTATCCTGTACCAGTTTTTTTAAAAGTTTGTTATAACTTATGAGTATGGGCTTATGTTTGTAAAGAGAGACTAATGATACCAGTGGCACAAATATTGTGAAGGTTGGTCAATCTCTCTTTCTATTGGGGTCTACTTCCCATGCTTACTGCCCACTCCTCACTTCCATATCAAAGTGTTCAGAATTTACCATAGTCACCACGTCACTTAATGACAACCATTCCTGGTTGGTGGAGATAACATAATAATTATTGTTTTACAGATTTTATGCCTTATATTTCCTGACTATGATTCACATGATACTTCCTTATAACATGTTGCATATTTGTTTTCAGTAAACTACGGGGAGCTGTTATTAAAGGCGTTATTTGAGCACTGGCCGCGAACCTATCTATATGAGGAAAACGATAGTGGTGAGGGAGCGGAGGGTGGTGGGGGGGGCTTGGCTAACCATAATGGTCACACAACCCCGCGCCCCGGGAATGAGTACTTCTCCATCCCTCCCCATACACCCGTTATTATTAGGTATATTCAGTATGTAGCATTTTGGTATATATTTTACAATTATCCTTTCCCTCTACAACCATTATTGTCAGGCTTATTTACACCAGTAGTACTCTTATATTTATTCCAATTATCCCTCCACATACATACATACACAAATTTAAAGACCGAGCATTCCACACAAAGCGCGGTTCCGGTCTCACGTCCTAATGGCGGCGTGCCACACAATCTATTCATTATAAGTAGGCCTGAAATTTTTACTTCTAACCTCTGGAACTCAAAAAGGGTGTAGCTAGAGCAGATTGGCTCTAAATATCCACACCTCTTCCCTGGCTGACTTCCTTAAGGAAGAAAGGAAGCTTGATTTACTCTGTAATTTTGGAGTTTTAGAGGTTAGTGGTCAATATTTCTGGCATAATTTTAATGAATAGACTATTGTTACTATTAGGTGCAGTGTATATTGTAGGTAGTATTTTCACATTCTAATCGTGTTTAACTATTAAATAGGCCTATATACACTGGGGGCTGAGGATTAAATTCAAAATCCCTACCTGATATAACTAACCCAGAACCATAACCATTAAGACTCAGAGCAAGAGTAAACCTCTTCCGAACTTGTTGCATTACCGGTATATCAATTATCCCTATCGTCTAAATACCAGCTGTTAGCAGTCATGCATTTACCTACACCAATATTATCAAGTACTGTATACAGCATTTTTCATTTATTTCCAGCCATCACCCATTACATTACTAGTCATTACTTGGACTATTACCTTTGTATTATTTTACAACATTCTTTCCTGTTAATTAGTTGTTACACCATATCTCTATTTAGTATACATAATTTTACCTATTACTTTGTAGTTCCTCATGAAAATTGTGCAGACTCCATTTCCAAGAGGTCTGCAGTTAATGAACATAAGAAAACAAAAGATGATATATAATGCAATAAAGTCAATATATATACTGTATATGTATTATATGAAACAAACTATGAAACTTATAGATATTGCTGATAACTCCTTCAATCAGACGATAATGTTTTATTTACTTGATTACTGTTGCTGCCCAATGAATTTACTCAGTTTTAGAAGGATCTCAAGTTATCAGTGAGTTGAAGAATATTCCAATTAGTCCTTTAGCTCTGAGATGTCTTTCCTAAGTTGAATGAAATCATTTGGTAGTAGCTAGAATTAGAAAAAAGATTTGATCATCTGATTGAATGGGATAGTGGAAACAGAGTTACAGTTGGTTGTGTATACCCTACGACAGTGAGATCCAGGGCCGCACATTGTACCGGCTGCTGTGTGGTGACGCGGGGGGGGACACGGAGGGGGTCCTGCTCAACGAGACAGTGCCACAGTGGGTCCTGGATATTGTGGTGGATAAAACGTCCCCAAAGCCCAAGAACAAAGTCTATTTCTTCCTCTTGCCTCACGCGTCCTCCGGCATCAAGCGGGAGAAAAAGTGAGTTGGTGCTAAGTTATTATAATGGTGTTCTTTTTGTCTTTTATAATATTTCATCTAAGTTGAGAAATGGATAAAAAGATATGATGTATAAGAAATTGTATCTATTCCCACAGAGATCGGTTAAGTGTGAATTCTTTCATTAAGTCCAAAAAGTTGATGTAAATTTAAATTTGTACCCAGAAAATTGGAGTCTAAATCATTTAGTGTAAATCCAAAACAAATATAGTTTGGTGCTGAACTGCTGTGCTACTGACCTGGGTTTGAGGCCCGGCCAGGTTATATCGCAATTTCGCAAAAATATTAAATTCTTATTAATTTGTATTCTGATTACAGAGATCGGTTGAGTGCGAACGATTTCATCCAGATTCGAAAAGTCCAGGAGCATGTGTATGAGAAGGTTTTGGGCGGAGGTAGTGATGCCGGCTCCACCAACACCACCAATAACAATAATGACCGTGGTAGTGACGATAAGGCTGACACTACTTCCATAGCTGAGGAGCGGGTTCAGTTGCTATGTAATGATAAGGTAAGATATCTGCCAAAGGCAGCTTTCTAGGGCCTTTCCTAGCTGATGCTGAGAGGATTGGGTTCTAGTCATGTGGTGATGGGCTGGTCTATCAGAGTGAGAGCTGAGCGTTCTCTGCCATATCCATAGCTTACTCCGATTGTTCCTTTTACTTATATGTTTTCTAGATCTCATGTAACGGTGTCTCTTCCGTGGATTTACCTCCCTACTAGAGGTAGCGGTTGGCAGACTGAGAGCTAAAGCGTCACATTTTTCCTTTGCCCTTCAACTTTCCCTTTATAATTGCTGAGGGGAACAGGGCCTTGGGTGGGGCTTTGATTTCCCGGGCGTTTCCACACCCTCCTCAGCTCCTTGCCTGACAGTTGCTTTGGTCACCTAGGCTTTAGTGGTAAGCAGGGGGGGTTCTGTGGGGGCGCTCGGTTATGGCCTTGGCCTTGCTCGGGACCTTGGGGCTGCTCGCCCAGACAGCCTGGGGAACAGCAACAACAACAACAACCCCTCCCTTGTGAACCATGAGGATACATAAATTGATTATATAACCTATATAGGATCTACATAGTATATAAACTGATCTGAGAATGAACACTGATGAACTCCTCTTGCTTTTCATTTCAGGTACTAGACCCGAACATGGACCTTAGAACTGTGCAACACTTCATCTGGGGAAACACCTCTCAAGACCTGGTATTATATTATAGACCAATTAAGTAGGGCCGGGTACACATCGCGTGGGCCGAGCATTCGTCTCGTGACGTGATGGAGAGTTCTGATATCCATGTGGTTAACTAACCCCTTCAAGACTGTGGTGAAAGTTTAATTTAAATCTGGCGAACACTATTGAACATTTTATTCAGCTTAGGAATTACTTTTAGGAATCCAAGGGCTACAAACTATCTCAATTACCCCCTTCAGTTGATTCCTAAGGTACATAAAATTGCCTAATGGTGGCCAAGAAAAGGGAAGAGTGGCGTCAACATACTCCAAGGTTTAGTGGGCTCCTTAATATATTGTTGAATGTTACTGTATAGAAATTAGGTTGTTTTTTTCAAATGCAGGAATAAGAATAATAATTCGGATCTTAGAATGTGAAATTTGTCTGAAATATCTCTTAATTTCTATTGGATATCTTAAATTTTCCTAAAAGTGTTTGAATTTATATTTGAATCATTGTCACTGTACAGATTAGATCTAATATTATTATTTATTCAATTTTATATTATAGTGTGATTTTGTACTAGAATCCGTATGTGACATTTCTTCAGGTTATATTTTGACGTTTTGTTAATATTTTGCCAAAGGAGTTTTAATTTCTTTGTATTATAGTAGCTGGGGTTTGCTTCATGGCTTGGATTTACTTGTTTCTTGAGGTCTAGGCTTGAAGGTCGACTAGCCAATATGTATGTGGGTGGTCCATTGATTCTGATTGATCCTATATATATAATTATCGGTTGATGGAGGTAACATAATAGTCCATACAAAATTCCACCCACAAAATAATAAGTTTAGTTAGATTTCTCAGATTAGTGACGAAGTATACTGTTAACCCCTTCTGTACTGGCAGTGTTCTTTTAACTTTATTCTAGCTACTATTAGATGAGTTTATTCAGCTTAAGAAGGGTCTCCAGCAGTTAATAGGCCTCGAACTATCTCACTGAATCCATTTTAGTACCACAGAACCTTCTTAAACTGCATAAAATCGTCTAAATATAGCTAGAGTAAAAATAAAAAGACGTCACCGGTAATGAAGGGGTTAATTGTCATATACATTCTGATACTAATTTATTTATCTTAAACTGTTACTTTCTATGGGAGTGATATTTTTTTTCTTTTTTCTATGTGAGTGAGGGAGGCAAAAGGCAGAACTGCCTATAGCGAGTGCCTCCCCCATAGTTGAAAGAGTGACAGGGCCAAAATCAAGGGACGTTTGAGCCAAAATGCCTGGACACACAGAGTTTGAAGCAATTTAAGTCATAGGAAGAGGGAAAGACTGATTCTGGGGGAGAGTTCCAGAGCTCAGCTGTTGAATTAAAATGTAAAACTTGCAAACTAAACAAACCAAAATTGGGACAAGGACAATATAAAGTCAAATTAAATTATCAAAATCGCTATGTGGAAACAACGCTTACTAAAATGAAAATTATTAAATAAAAGAACACAATCCATAGAAGAAAGTTTGAGAGTAACGTTTCACTCTTGGGTTGGAGAGTTACACAGAGTAGGGGTGGGATTGTGTTGCATGACGGGTATGGATGATATGAAATAGTGTATGATATTATTAGTTGCAACTGAAAGACACAGGTAGTAATTTTTTGTATTATATTTTTTTGCGTACGGAATGGATCATTGTGTACAAATTGGCTAGTATACTTTAAGTAGAACAATAATTGCCTAGGTTTCAACTTCTTGATATATATTCTTATTTCACAACTGACAAGACTTACATCAAAGATACTTTTAACACAGAGCATTCGAAGTGTATTAAATACGAACCTCTGCTAAGTCAAAATGTTTCACTATAAATATTATATCTTCACTTATCTCTCATATTCATAGTCTAATTTCATCTTAACATTTTCATCAGATGACGCCAAATTATGTTATATTTTGACGACCTCCAGTGATTTATATTTACATTAGTAAGCTTCTATCAGAATTAAAGGATTAAGTGAGATAGCCTTAACCCATTGATTCCAATAGATTGATCCTAACCTGAATTTTGTCATCGGGGTATAGCTAATATTTATCTATCTATTGCCGGATGCCTTATTCCCCTTTATGAGGGTGGCCATACACAAAACGCCCCAAAGCGGACCTGTCCCTCTTGAGAAGGACAACCCGTGCCAGATAAATGGTATTAACCCTTATGCTGCGGGCTTATTTCCGCTATAATAGAGCTCATTCAGGCACTCCTGTTTGCGTAAGCAAGTGCCTGAAAAAAATGAAATGTTTACAGCAAGAAATTAGAAGAAAATAGCTTCAAAATGACACCAGAACGATTTTCGTATCGCGAGGGGTTCATCCACAGCGCTACCACAGACATCGGCAATATTCGCTAATTATTAGCAATGTCACGCTACATTTGCCTTTGGCAGCGCTGCATATATCTCGCGAGAGAAGGGGTAAGAGTCTCAGTACCCCGGCAGATGTGCTGGAGAGCGGACGGGAGCCTGCCGCGCTCCCGCTCACTCTCACTCGTCTGCACAGGCTTTAATGGGCTTTAAATTGCAGTAAATTGCCATGGCGTTCCAGAATGGGTCCCGCAATGAAAGGGTTAATAATGGTAAGGTAGTTTTGCTTTCGCAAGCAGCATTTCTTTCCATAGAAATTAACTAGCACTTGCAACAAATCAATATACAGTAAAATAACCAAAGCATAAGTTATAAAAACACAGTAAAACACAAGACAGCAAGACCACATCAAAATTGAAAGTCAATTTAAACACTTGGAACATAATTGTTTTCATCTGATAGAAGGAGTTAGCTACAGGTATTTATAAATCTTTCTTGCCATCCACTTTATACCACTTTTATTTCAATCTTCATTCTCCTTGATTTCACAAGTTGATTTCCTATATTTCACATTTCATTTTTAGTCATCTCTTATTCTGACAAAAGCAAATCATTAACCCTTTCAGTACAGGTGACATCTTATTCCTTTTGTTATGGCTAACATTAGATGACTTTATTCAAATTAGGAAGGACCTGTTGAAGCTAAAAGGGTTATTTGAGATATTACTTAGCCTTTTAATTGCTACTGGTTCTTCCCAAACTGAATGAAGTAGTCTAATAATAGCTAGAAAAACATGAAAAAGACGTTGCTTGTACTAAAAAGGTTAATTGACATATATTTGATTTTGAGAGTTGCATTAATTTAATTTAACCCTTTCTATCAGATGGCGTAAATTTTATCTTTACTGTAGCTACCTCCAAATTATATTATTCAACTTTGGAAGGAGCTGTCCAAGTCTTTATTATTTGATACAGTCTTAAACCATTTAATTCCAAGTGGTTCTTCCCAAGCAGAGTATGATCATCTGACAGTGGGATTAGTTAAGTACAAATATCATCGTATGATTGAAAGGGTTTTAAAAAGCCGAGGTTTTCCTTCTTGCAATTCTAATCGATAAAAGTATGAGTTATTACCAACAGAACTGTAGTTTGTTACTATGGCACTTACTATATCAAATGTTTAATTGACTTTATTTTTAATATCCAGTACTTCCTTACTATAATCATTTCTACTGTAAAGCAGACCTCTTTATTGACCATATATTTTTTTTTTTTTTTTTTAATAGTGTATTAGTTTAACCAGACCACTGAGCTCTACAAAAGAACTCTCATAGGGCTGGCCCGAAGGATATTGACCATATGAAATGTACAATTGCCTGCAGTGAAAGGCGATGCATTACTTGTCAAAAAATTGTGATACGCTGATGTATTATTTAAAAAAATTCCCTTTAGGCACATGCCCGAGTTAATGTTTTCCCTCAATCAAGACTCACAGACTCAAATTTATCATCAAGCAGTGTACCAGCTACTTGTGCAGACTGCAGACGATTGTACTTCTTTACTTTGTTGACGTTTGATCATACAGTATCTTTATACATTTGATTATTTCTTCTTGTATATTTCCCGGTGAAATGAGCTATTGTAGTATGTAATTATTGACTATATGGACTCTGTATGTCTATTGTGAATTTAAGCCTGAGTTGGAATGTTACCTGCATTATTTACGTTTATTATCAGTACAAAATGTCTTTACTTGAAGAATTAATGCTCATTCCTTGAAAATTAAAAGTAAGCATGAATTTTGAGCTTGGGTATAATATGTAGCCTACTCATATACAGTAGGTTAATAGTATTCGTAGTGACTAGTTATCAAAGTGTGAAAATTAGAATTGAAATGTGCATTTCTAATACAGCATTGATTCTACTATGTTTTGATCAGGCTAGCCTTAAGCCGGTGACACACAAGTGCTTTTTCCCTCGTCATTTATTGGTAAGTCTGGTAAGGCAGCTTGTGTTGAACTATTATGAAAATACTAACTTCTAAATACATCAATAGTCAGTCTAGATTCTGATACCAATGTAGAAGATCACAGAAATTATACCATAAGCAATTTGGACATTGAAAATTGACGATAAAAGCACTTGTGTGTTTACTCCCTTTGAGCCGGTTTCACACGAGCTCTTACTTCATAAATTTTGTCTGGCAGCTTCTTGACTAAATTTTCATAAGAAATCAGTCAGCTACAGCATAGGGTAGACTAGCCAATTTACATGCAGTGGCCAAATTAATAGTGAAATAGATAAGAATTACTCTAAAAAAATAAGCTTCGTTTGTTAGGTAAAGGTCAAATCAGTGGTTGAGTAGGGCCCCCTACATGTCCCTCCCAGCGTCACCACACAGCAGCCGGTACAATGTGCGGCCCTGGATCTTACTTTCATGGGTTACACATGGACAATTGTTACTCCAAGTATGTTATGTAGGCTTGTGCATATTTCTTTACCTGTCTTGATAGCGTAATCCATAAGTGCGCGGAATTTCGGTGTGAGTATCGTAGGTTCGAGTCTCGGAGTGCCACATGTATTTGTTGATTTCATTAATTGAGTTTAGAAGTGATGTTGGTTGGTGTTAAAAACATAATAATTAGTGTTTAATTTTGCTATGGTTATTTTTATTCATGATTTTGAGTACAGCATTGATTGGATCATCGCATATGAATTGGTTAGTGTACCTTACCTCCACTATAAATGCTGTTGCCTATTCAAAGAAAGCCCAAAACGTTGCCAGTAAAAAACTTGCCGGAAAAAGCGCTCGTCTGACTCCGCCTTTCTGAAGAGAGCATAAAATATAACCAGTCCCAGGGCCTTAATGTATGTGAATAAATCTACACTCATAAGTAGGTATGACAACAGTCCATTTTTACTCTCAACGTAGGGATGAGCTTATGTACAGTTGCCAAGACTTGAACCTGAGACACATACTGGAAAATGGTGGCAAGATTTAATGCTCTTGTATGTTTTTTTGTTAATAGTCAAGGTGAATTTCTGCATTGACCCTTTTGTAAGGATGGTATTGGAAGCGGGCAAGATAATTTATTCACATTAATACATATATATGTATGTGTGTAGTATTAACATTAATATTAGACAATAACTCATTATGGAAATCAAATAGAGCCAACATTCCACAGTCTTTGTACCAGGTTAATCTCTTGGCAACTAAAAGTCTCAACACTCAGGATAGCTTAAATTACAATATGAGACTGAGAGAAGTGTGTAAACCTTCTCAATCTACAATGTAGAGCTCAAACATTCTTTTCAAATTTACAGATGATGTTTGACAGGCCATTTTTTCAGACAGTTATCTGTGATTAGTTCCTAGAAAAAAACATTTTGGTTTTATGTATAAATATCTTCTTTATAAGTGTAGCATTCATTACAGTTTAATGTAAAAATGGCTTTACTTGAGCCTGTTTGACTGATCATTATAATTTTGACTCTAGACTGCCCAAAACAATAAAGTATCTTGTTTGAAATTAACTATGAATACCAAATAACATGTTTCAAAAGGTGGCCCAGAACACTGAAAATCTTTTGTGGCCAAGACTGATGTGGCCAGGGGCTTTTTTAAGGCCATTGCACACAGGTAATCTAAGTGGTATATATTATTGGAACCTGGTAAAATCCACTACAAGCTCTCGGATAATTTTACAGGATATGCATTCCTAAATATTGGCTTTGAGTGTGCAAAAATCATGGACTACCAGCTTCAAAAGTCTCCTGTGATGGAGGTTTAAATTTGTGTGTAGTAGTCAACTCCATAAATGTGCCAATATAATTGCTTGTGTGAGATAGCCTTTACCCTTTATGATGTCACCCTCTCTGTCTCTGCCACTCCTTACTCTGCCACAACTCCCTTCTTTACCACTCTTTGCTCCACTGGTCCCTCCTTCCTCCTCCGACCACTTCATCCTCCATCACTTCTTGTTTCACCTCTCCTTTCTTCATCACTCTATCCTCCACGACTCTTGCCACCAATCCATATAGCCACAAAGGTTTAGTTGCCAGCAGTAATTCCACTCCTCATTATGTCCAATAAGTTTGTATAGAGGAAGAGGTTGATTTTTATTGTTCCTTTTATTATCCGGTGGTTAGCCAAATAAAACAATGAAACTTGTGAAGAAATTTGTAGGTACATATTGATGTGTATAACACCATTTGCAAAGGAGCGCTTTATTGACGTTTCGCTTATAGCTTTATAAGATTAGTGGCATACACCAAAATGTTAGAAATGTTTGCTGTTTCCTTTGGGAATTCAACTTTGTGAGTTTATTTATCACCTTTTGATAAGTTTTTCAATTAAGGCAGAAGGGAACTTATGCTGGTAACTCTCCTCCACTCACCTTCCCCAAAGTACAGCCATGTTCCAAAGCTCTTTCCCTCTCACTGACTTTATGTATGAAGGTAATAATAGTATAATTGATTTAAGAAAATAGTTCGGTCAGACAGCCTGGGGAACAACAACAACAACAACAACAACAACTACTGCAAAACCAATAACATTCTTAATTCAAATGTTACTTCCATATGTTAGATCAAGGAAAGGGAAAGAGCTTGCGACTGTACTCAAACACTTGTACATATGAAATGCCTCTACTATGGAATTTAATTACTACAAGGGCAGTGTTGCCTTGATATGCATATAGATAGCATACAGTATTTAACTGTGTTCAAGAATACTAGTAATGGAGAAGTGTAAAACAATTTACTGGGTAAAACATAAATAATAATAATAAAGAAAATCGTGGAGGTGACTGACAGCCACTCACATAATACCATGAACAACCAACAAACACACTTGTGAAGAGTAAAGCCGGTATCATATAAGCGCTTTTCCCTCATCTTCTATCGTCAACACTGGTCTGGTAGCTTATAAGGTAGGCTACAGTTTTATAAAAATTGTCACCTACATTGATATCTCTTTAATCTGGTTTCTTATACCAGTGCAAAGATCCCAGAAATGTTGACCATAGTAAATTACGATAAAAGCTTTTGTGTGATGCCCCTTTAATCTATCTGATTATAAGCATGTTGTTGTTGTTGTTGTTGTTGTTGTTCCCCAAGCTGCCTGGCCGAACAGCCCCAAGGCCCCGAGTAAGGCCAAGGCCATAAACGAGCGCCCCCACAGAACCCTCCCTGCCGACCACAATAAAGCCTGGGTGACCGAAGCCACTCCATGGCGGGGAGCTGAGAGGGTGCGTAAATGCCCGGGAAACCAAAGCCCCACCCAGGGCCCTGTGCCCCTCAGCAATTATGAAGAGAAAGTTGAGGGGCAAAGGAATAATGTGACGCTTTAGCTTCCAATCTTGGTAGATTGGGAGGTCAATCCACGGAAAAGACACTGTCACTTGAGATCTAGAAAATATATAAGTAAAAGGAACAGTCAGAGTAAGCTATGGGTATGGCAGAGATCGCTCAGGTCTCACTCTGATAGACCAGCCCATCGCCAATGATTATAAGCATGTTTGGTCAATTATCAGGGCTGAACTTTTAGATGCCTAAGTTTCTAGTATTTCCTTTTATTGTACAATATATGTGTGTGTTCGTACATACATAAATTTAATGACCGAATGCTCCACATGGTCATTAAAATTATGTGTGTATGAAAAAAGGCATACACACATAATAATATAGCATATTTATAATGTTCTTTGTAGAAAATTTAAATAATTTATAGGTATACATGCATATATAAATTTAACGACCGAGTGCTCCAGACAAAATACGGTTCCAGTCTCGCGTCCTAATGGCGGAATAACAAGATTAAATGCTCTTTTCAGAATTAGCATGAAAATATAATGAGTAACTGCTCTTCTATAGACAATTATAATCAACAAAGATGTTTCGAAAATACAAAATCCTAGCTGACACAAGTGACTCCAACAGTTTATCAACATTTGTATTATGAAAGAATACAGTTTACTGATAATGGATATATTGAAAGAATACAGTTTACTGATAATGGATATATTGAAAGAATACAGTTTACTGATAATGGATATATTGAAAGAATACAGTTTACTGATAATGGATATATTGAAAGAATACAGTTTACTGATAATGGATATATTGAAAGAATACAGTTTACTGATAATGGATATATTGAAAGAATACAGTTTGCTGATAATGGATCTAGGCACAGGCTTTACAGGACCTATACAAGGAAAATAGTGTTATCAATAAAGTGACAAGCTCAGTACTGTACATACAGTACAAAGCTTGTATAGGTTTTTGTACCTTTGTGAACTGAAAGTGAAGATTTATTATAATTTTGTGATATATCGATCTATAGTACCTTACCAAAAACATTGACAGATGTATACAGTATAGTGTTGTACTTTCAAAATCAATAGTTCAACGACAACCTTGCTCATAATCTGTGTATTTTTAAAGTTACTATCATATTTCCTTGACATTCCTAATGTGTTTATAATAGCCCTTGACTAATACTATTTGTTTCATGTCATCGAGGTGTTAAGTTGATTTTTCTCTCCGATTTCATACAAATTATCATCAAGGTATTCGTCAACTATTTATTATGATTGTACTTTACAGTATAACCATTGCCTCCTGCAATATATTGTACTTTACAGTATAACCATTGCCTCCTGCAATATATTGTACTTTACAGTATAACCATTGCCTCCTGCAATATATTGTACTTTACAGTATAACCATTGTCTCCTGCAATATATTGTACTTTACAGTATAACCATTGCCTCCTGCAATATATTGTACTTTACAGTATAACCATTGTCTCCTGCAATATATTCTCCAGCTCTTTGGGTGTAAATATAACAGTCTTAGGCCTACTGGTATATATAACAGTCTTAGGCCTACTGGTATATATAACAGTCTTAGGCCTACTGGTATATATAATGATTATGGCATTAAGGAGGGTCACTGGCTTTTTTTATCTTCTCTCCTTTTCTCTCTTTCCCTAGCTTGTATCCATTCGGCATTTATCCCCATACAGGTGTCGATTTCTTCCTGGCGAGCGATAGTGAGCCAGCATTGTATGGAGACATCCGGCTTCGCCGGAGAAATTTTTCTATCGAAAAATGTACAAATTTAGCTTGCTGTTGAAACAAAAATAAATATATGCTGGCTCGCTACCGCTCGCCAGAAAAATATCGACACCTGGATGGGGGTAAAGACTTAAAACAGTAGGCTGAATGGGGCTGAATGGATACAAGCCAAAGAGATAGGGAGAGAAAGAGAAAAAAAGACGAGGTGGGCTCCCTTCAGTTTCTGCCAGAACCCGAGGTGGCCTGTGGTGTATATGGTAGCATGCTCAGCTCACGACCGAGAGGAACCGCGTTCGTTCCCAGGCAAGTGGAGATATTTGGGTAGTATCTATATACTCTATGCCTCTATCCAGGGTGTCAAACCGGAGCAATCTTGTGTTTAGACTTGAAGGAATACAAGAAAATAGACGTGAAATAGGATTGTTTTGGCCATTTTATCACTCCCAAAGATATAATTTGAATAAGAAAATAGACATGAAATAGGATTGTTTGGGCCATTTTGTCACTCTCAAAGATATAATTTGAACAATAAACTAAAATTTCATCCTTATATATATAATAAAAAAGGGTAACAATATTGGACTCTGCTTTCCTTTGACTATCTATCTATTTACTCAGGCCCAATCCCCATTTTTTTTTTTTTTTTCTCCCCTTTGACACCCTGCCTCTATTCATCTAACAGTAAATAGGAACTGGGAGTTTGCAGACATATGTAACATCCCATCTGGGGAAATAATCTGTAGTAAAGTGTGGAAAAATTGTCGTTTAACCCTTCTTTGGCGGCGCGCATCATATGTCGAGTGAAAGAAATTTGGACTATGTGGCGGCTCACAACATAAGTCGTGTGGCATTTTCAGCACGTAATGTTACTGAGAGAGAGAGACAAGTGGTGGCAGGAGAGTAGCGAGCGTATGACTGCTCCAGACCACCGCGGTGGACCAACCGACATGAATCCCACCCTCCTCCACCCTCTCACACTCGCTACATAGTGAATTGTGTGGGGAAAGTACCGAATTACATGGTTTTTGCACTCGTGTTACGCGATTGTTGCAAGAAAACTAGCGGTCATACAAGGATCGTTGGGGTGTCATTGGAAAGCTCTGTTTATGCCCTTTCAGGGATAGATACTTGTTTTATGCTCTGGGTCTTATTTAGGCATGAAAATGATCACGTAAACAGCCCTATTTTGGGTAAAAACATCCCGCTGGTGGCTACATATTATTTACCGCCTAGGCCGCTCGTTAGGTGTTAAGTAAAGGCCCAAGATTATTATTGTTACTGCCAGACTCTCATACTTTACTTCCATGTACCAGAATAATTACCATAGATGTTGTATTCCTAGTGAGAGTCTAGTATATAGTAACTAGTAGAGCCATCGACTGGGAGAGAACTCATCACCTGTTTCCATCATTCACGCCATTTTGCATACCACAAAATGGGCTAACTTTGGAGAGGGAGATACCGTAACTTTGGACATTCTATGATAATGTGTAATTAGCCACAGTTTGGGGAATATCATTTGATAATATGGAAATAATCTGCCTACATATTTGTTATTCCATAATATCGAGCCATTTTCCCTTAACTCAGGCACTTTATCTAGCAATGTCCAAAATTACCTCCCCTCTTCAAAGATAATACACTTAACCAGTATGTCATGCTGTGCTCTATCTGCCAGCCAGTGTTGTACTGTGTTAACGTTTCATATTTTGTAATTTTTTAAATAAAATACCACATTCAGTCAGCTACATGGTTTTTCTTCTTATTTATGTGTTGTTTTTTTTTTTTTTTTTGGGGGGGGGGAATAGTGATAATGATTGGATTTCAAATGTAGTTTGTTGTACAGTCATTCATTTAACTGCTAACTCAGTTGGTGCGTAACAAATTAACAAAGTTGGCGTGATTCTCTCTCTAGACAGCACTGGTAACTAGAGGAACTGTGGTGGTTGTCTGTCTTGTCAGTAGCCGCCGGAATACTTGTAACACATCTATGGCCTAACATCTGTGCTTGTAAATCCATACCTGAAGGGAAAACAGCAAATGACGATCAGTGTTTTTATTACCGAAGAAGAAGCTATCATCATGGTGAAAGGCTGAATAACTTGAAGCAGAAAACAAACAAAAATGGAGATTTGTGTATTGTTTCGGAAGAAACTGCCTTCTCATGATGAATGGGTAAATAAACTTGAAAGACAAAAATGCAAATGACGATCGGTGTGTTATTTCTGAAGAAGTTTCCTTCGTGGTGAAAAGTTCAATAAACCTGGGTTCTTGTTCGACATTTGGTGTTCTCCCTTCATTTTGTCACAGCCCACACTGGACCCTCAATATCCATACCTTTGAAAAGTTTGAGCTTGGAAATGCTAAGCTAAAGCAGCTATGGACTAGAAATCTTATCATATGGGAGATTCCAACATGAAAATATATATCTCCATTCAAAACAATCAGGGAGCTGTGTGATTCAGTTCTTTTTTTGTCTCCCGCAAACCACGAAGGTGAGTGAAATAGTACGGAATATAAGACTTGAACACATCTTTGTATATTATATGAAGATGAACCTCACATCTCAGGTGCCAAGCTTTGAGTACAATCAACACTTGATCCTGAGTCCTGAATGTGTGTATGTTTTTATTCCCAAGTGGTTTATTATTTCTTTTTCTTTCTTGTTTTAATCAAGGAAAGCATTTATGCAAAGTACAGTATGTAGACTTATTGCATGGTATGTGAAACTTTTATACTGATAATGAGAATGTGACCCTGTATATTGATGTTAGATATTGTATGGGATGTTTAAATCAGTTGCTGAAAAATGTGTACAACCAGGTACAGTACAGTAGTCTGATAGTGTACAACCATATTGTGAAAGTCTACAGCCAGCTGATAATGGTGTATAACCTATTGATGCAAGAGTGTTGAACTAACTTGTACAAGATTTTGCTGTACAGCCAACTGGTAAAATATTTTGAAATATTTGTGGTCTTCTATACAAACACTCCAGCAGCAATGCCAAAGATTCTCATCACCACACATTGGTCCAGTTTTATTTATTTATTTTATTATTATTATTATTATTATTTATTATTTTCAAATTACAATAGAGCATTTCAATTTCAATATAAGCATATATTTTGTATTATTCATATCTTAGACTTATTTGTATTATCCAGCAGAGATCAAGCTTTGGTATTTGCCATAATTAATGCATTAAATGATGTAGTACAGTACAGTATTGGAGACTTGAATTTGTTTTGTAGGAGCTATCCCAAAAATACTGATAGATTTGTTTTTCATTGTGTGGAACTGCTCAGCACTTTGTTAATATCTCTTCTTTATCAAAATGGTTAGGCTAGTCATAAATACTTTATTTTACCAGTAATTTGTGAATTTCCACGTGACTTGAGTCGTTCGTGAACATTACTTCTGAAGCATTTTTAATCCTAATTACAAGAGCATGATCAAATAGAAAGTTAGTTGTCATAGTGGATCATTTTGGCTGATTATGACATCTACAAAACCTTGAAAATTCAGGAGGCCATTTAGGGAGATTAAATATAATACATTTTATTATTGTTTATGTTATCTGGTGTGTGTGTGACTGAACAGTATTGGTGTTGAGGTGCTGAGTGTGTGACCACATCGGAACTGTGAGGACAAGCTGCTCACTAAACCACCTGCTGCAGTGGTCCTCCGGGTTTTCATGACATCATCTGTACCTATTGCTAATGAATAAACTTTATTTAAAAATTGACCATGGTTTTCCTTATCCTTGCTCATTTGGAAAAGGTTACATGGGGGTCCGGGGGACATATGGTATGAATCATTGTAAAATAGTTGTGATATGTGGTAGTAGAATATCCAGGTGTGTGAACTGTATGTCATTCTTGCTTCCAAATTTCTTAAGCATTTCTCTTCTCATAATCTGCTCTCAGATCGCCAGTATGGCTTCCTTAAGGGCCGCTCTACTGGTGATCTTCTTTCATATCTTACTAACTCTTGGTCATCCTCCTTTTGGGACTTCGGTGAGACTTTTTCTATTGCACTAGACATATCGAAACCTTCGATAGAGTCTGGCATAAATCTTTAATTTCTAAACTACCCTCCTTCGGTTTCTATCCCTCCATCTGTGCCTTTGTCTCTAATTTCCTTTCCGGCCGTTCCATAGCTGCGGTTGTGGACGGCCATTGTTCACTTCCTCACCCTATAAACTCCGGTGTTCCTCAGGGCTCTGTCCTATCTCCTATTCTCTTTCTAATTTTTATAAATGATCTCCTTAACTGTACCTTAATTCCCATCCATTCATACGCAGACGACTCAACCTTACACTACATTAGTTTTTCAGAACGCCCCAGCCAGCAATCCCTCAACGACAAACGTAATTGAAATGCTAGGTTTTTCCAGGTTAAATAGGAATGGGAATTTATCCCCAGGCTACCTTTAGGATCAACCTTTCCTGGTACCTGGCGCGGGGTACGAACCTCTGAAGGGAATTTAACCCTCCTAAAAACCCACAGGTTTTGAGATGCCTTGGGTGGGGTTCGAACCCTGGTTAGTGACGCACCACCATCACCACCAGGCCCGCGTGCTAACCCACTGTACTACCACGGACGTACAAAAGTATAGCAACTCTAGTCCGATTTTTAAGAACCACGGTGATAGTCTCTCGAGATGAGTTTATTGGACTTACCATCTACGACTATTTTCGAACCACGGTGATAGTCTCTCGAGATGAGTTTATTGGACTTACCATCTACGACTATTTTACGCTATACCTGACGTCAACTCGGGTTAGTATTATTGTGGGTGCGGGACATTTTCGAGGGGGTGTAATGCCCTCGAAAATGTCCCGCACCCACAATAATACTAACCCGAGTTGACGTCAGGTATAGCGTAAAATAGTCGTAGATGGTAAGTCCAATAAACTCATCTCGAGAGACTATCACCGTGGTTCTTAAAAATCGGACTAGGGTTGCTATACTTTTGTACGTCCGTGGTAGTACAGTGGGTTAGCGCGCGGGCCTGGTGGTGATGGTGTTTTTTTTTTGTTTTTTTTTCTATATTCCAACTTACTTCCTCTCGGGCATAGGCTGAGAGCCTTAACATTCACCACTTTACAATGAACAGTGAAGCCCGTGAGGTCTTGTTCCAGTCTAGGGAGTGAGACATGTGAAGCACGTAGAGTACAACGAGCACCTGCCATCTTGCCTTCACATGAGGCACGGTGCTCACTCATGGCCCGAAACAACCCCATCTCTGAAGCCATCTCGTTCCCGTGCTTCACTGTCTCGCCCCCTACACTCGGACTCTCACACTTACACACACACAACGCCACCTGTTGAGCAGATAACTCACCAGGCACCCCTATAGCATATTTTGAATATGGGAATATTCATACAGTGCTATTTAATCAGGGAACAATGAGGGTATTTTATTGACGTTTCGGTGGGCTTGTGGTAATGCACTGATACTAGGTACAGCACAAATTCCATCCCAATAATATCTTCCCATTGATACATCGGGATTTGAACCCGGGACCTTTGGATTACCAGGCCAGTGGCAAGACCACTCCACCACACCTCCCTAACGTCACTAACCAGGGTTCGAACCCCACCCAAGGCATCTCAAAACCTGTGGGTTTTTAGGAGGGTTAAATTCCCTTCAGAGGTTCGTACCCCGCGCCAGGTACCAGGAAAGGTTGATCCTAAAGGTAGCCTGGGGATAAATTCCCATTCCTATTTAACCTGGAAAAACCTAGCATTTCATTGGTGGCAGTAAGGGAACGTGACCTGGTAGCTACGTGCTCGAGCACCCGTCACGCGAACCCTATACCAAGAATTGAGATGGCTAAGGTAAAAAGGCTACGATACCCTACGACCTTACGAGGCTAGGGACTAGCCTAACTAAAAAGGAATGTGGTGTAATGCCCTCGAAAATGTCCCGCACCCACAATAATACTAACCCGAGTTGACGTCAGGTATAGCGTAAAATAGTCGTAGATGGTAAGTCCAATAAACTCATCTCGAGAGACTATCACCGTGGTTCGAAAATAGTCGTAGATGGTAAGTCCAATAAACTCATCTCGAGAGACTATCACCGTGGTAGGGTTGCTATACTTTTGTACGTCCGTGGTAGTACAGTGGGTTAGCACGCGGGCCTGGTGGTGATGGTGGTGCGTCACTAACCAGGGTTCGAACCCCACCCAAGGCATCTCAAAACCTGTGGGTTTTTAGGAGGGTTAAATTCCCTTCAGAGGTTCGTACCCCGCGCCAGGTACCAGGAAAGGTTGATCCTAAAGGTAGCCTGGGGATAAATTCCCATTCCTATTTAACCTGGAAAAACCTAGCATTTCAGTAATGAAGCCATAGAACTCTTAAATTCTGATCTAAATACTATTTCCAATTGGGGCAGAGAAAACCTTGTTAACTTTAATGCTTCCAAAACCCAATTTCTCCATCTATCTACCCGTCAGGATCTCCCAGCGGACTATCCCTTATTCTTCAACAATACAAAAATCAACCCTTCATCTTCTCTCAATATTCTTGGTGTCTCTTTTTCTTCTGCTCTCATTTGGAAGGACCATATTACCAGTCTTGCTAAGGCAGCCTCCCAGAAGCTGGGTGTGCTCAACCGCCTTAGGGGGTTCTTTTTCCCTGCACAGCTTCTTGCTCTGTACAGGGGCATAGTGCGCCCTTGTATTGAGTATTGTTCACATGTGTGGGGAGGTTCCTCTCACACCGCTCTCCTAGACAGAGTTGAAAGGAAGGCCTTTCGTATCATTAACTCCCGTCCACTCACCAACTCTCTGCAATCTCTCTCTCTCTCCGCCGCAATGTTGCATCTCTCTCGCTATTCTATCGCTACTATAATAATCAGTGTTCCTCAGAGCTATCCCAGTGCATACCACCTCCTTTACGTAGGGCACGTGGTACCCGTCTTGCAACTCAATCCCACCCCTACTCTGTGCAACTCTCCAACCCAAGAGTGAAACGTTACTCTCAAACTTTCTTCTACTCAACATCTGAGCTCTGGAACTCTCTCCCAGAATCAGTCTTTCCCTCTTCCTATGACTTAAATTGCTTCAAACTCTGTGTGTCCAGGCATTTTGGCTCGAACGTCCCTTGATTTTGGCCCTGTCACTCTTTCAACTATGGGGGAGGCACTCGCTATAGGCAGTTATGCCTTTTGCCTCCCTCAATCACATAGAAAAAAAAAAAAAAAAAAAAAAATGTTGTGAGAAGGAGGAATTTAAAAGAGATTGAAAGATTGAAAGGAAGGATAGACAGACTAATGAGGAAGTAAGAAGGTGTGGTGTGGAGGTAGATGTGCTGGAAAGTGTGAAAAGGAACAACTTGAGATGGTTCGGCCATATGGAATGTATGGAAAGCGAGAGAATGACTTAAGAGGGTGTACGAGAGCGAGGTGGAGGGACAGAGAGGGAGAGGTGGAAGGATGGAGTGAGGAAGTATATGAACGAAGGCGGTGCTGGTTGGGGGGAGGGGCGTCGATTGACTGGGGACAGAGGTGCATGGGGGCGGTTCGTTCGTGGCCACCCCTTCGGGGATCACGGCGTCGGGCAATAGATAGATAGATATAAAGTTTCTAATATTTGGGAGCTGGTATTGTAGATACAGTACAGTATATTGGGAAAAGAGGTCAAAATAAAGGACAGGAGAATGCATGAAAGATGGAGGATTGTGGAACTTGATGGTATTTTATAAGGAAGATTGATAAGTCACTAAAATAAGCGATTTTTTTTGTTTCCCTCCCTGCAGGCATAGCATATTCTCTTTTAGCCTGTAGATTTCAACTGTAGTGCTGGTTGAAGCTTGGAGACTTCTCACTACAAGGACTACAAAGGAAGACAAGCAACAATAGACCTAATGGTTCTTACTAGGCTGCTTGTAAAAAATATATATTGCTGCAGCCATCAACTAGAGGGCTTCAGCTCTAGAAAGACTGGTCCAGAAAACAAAATTATAGTAGCCTACTGTAGTCTATTATGTACAATTCTGATCTGGTCACATTACTCGGGCACAAATGTATTCAGTTGGGGATTCATGGCAAAATATTTATCAACGCGATATTTAAATATCTACTGTTCATTGTGTTAAGGGATTGAATCTACAGGTTTAGAGAGCCTATATGACTGAAGGGATCGAGGATTAGAACCCAAAGAAAAAACATAAGTAATAGCCCTAATAATAATATATACCTCTGCCAGTCTTT
Source organism: Paralithodes platypus (assembly GCA_032716605.1). NCBI lineage: Eukaryota > Metazoa > Arthropoda > Malacostraca > Decapoda > Lithodidae > Paralithodes > Paralithodes platypus. The sequence continues at coordinate 6,988,486 of CM064503.1, read as the reverse complement.
AATTAACTGCCATTTCTTTCAGAGGATTTCACTGGCATTTCGAACACTTTACCATAGTTTAGGCTACTACCCCAAATAGGACGTCACTAATGTGGGACTTCACTAATGTCCGTTAACTCCATGTTCCTATTAACTTCTAATTGAAGAGGCATTTAGTGTAAAGAGACATGCCAATCTGTCTCGTTCTACTCAGGAGTTGAACTAGGGTCCTCTCGGTTGTGAGCCGATAACCCTACCAATGCACCACAGGATAATTAATATTTTAAGACCACGACAGGGTTCATTGGACAAATTGGACTTGTGGTACACTTCCCTTCAAGTCGGAAGTTCCCAAAACCAGCAAACGTTCTTTTAATATGAGCTTTATACGAGCATTTCCCTTTCTAAATGAACTACGTTTAAACTGGAGTGGATTCAGTCATCATGTAACTCGGACAATGTATCAGACTGCCCCAAAACGAAATACAATTAACATCCCCACCGGCTTACGGAATCAGTCCAGCGATGCCAGATTAATAAATGATAAAAATCCCATTGTTTCAAAAGATACTGTACTTTTTAGAAATGAGAATACTGGCTATTTCAAAGTAATGAATCTATTTGCAGTGTCCCAATTTTTCTTTTGGACCTACCTTTGCCATTTTGCATCCACAACGATGAAGGATGTTCATATACCAGAGGAAATCAAATCCAATGAAAGTTTACCTTGGTGGAAAAAAGTTAACTTTGGACAGTACAGATTTGGCATTTCGATTGCAAGCTTTTTAGTAGGTAGGCTAATATACCTTTTTACTTGTAGCCTAGCCTATAGCCTAGCCCATTTCATTTAAGGCTAACCTGTTAACCTACTCCCTAGGGCTGGGCGGCAGACCTAGCCTAGCCTATACCCAGTGCCAGTGAAATTGACAGTTGGGTTACTTACATACCTTCACAGCCAGTCCCGGTGGATTTGTTTTGAAAATTTTGGCTGAAAATTGTTGTTAGGGCCTATAGCCTAGAGTTAGACTCATCTGTCAAGTTCGCATGTGCTGGGTGGGTTTCTGAGTACAATGTACAGTATTAGGAGTCATTCGTCTGTATATCCCTCCATGTAGCCTAACTTCGCACAAATTTCTCAAGTACCGGTAACTCTTTTCCACCCCTCTCACTCTTGGTTTGTCTCTCCAACAACGTCCATGCTTCACTTCCGTACGTCAATGTCGGGGTTACCACACTAGCCTATCATGCAAGGACTTCTTTACTGCCATACTGACCACCCTATTTTTTGTTACTGCTTTCTACGTGCCTACAAGGCTACATTCTACAACCCCTGTTGCACCCTCTCCTGCACTTCTTCATCCATACTCCCATCTTTACTCAACACACTGCACAAATACTTAAATGAGCTGAAATTCTTAGTACAGTAGTCTGACCACCTAACACTCTGTGACTGTACCCTTTTCAAAGACCATACCCTTATTGTTCCCCGCATTTACCTTCAGATTCAATTTTTTCACACACTTCCAAACAGAAACTTATTTACCAGACCTTCAACTCCCATTTACTATGACTGTCGCTCATCAGAACTGTAATTTTACTGTATCGTCAGTAACTTCCACTCATTCCCTTCCCTTATCAGTGGTACACCAACAACCATTACTCTTCCCTGCTCTTCCTTGTACTGTATTTCTTTCATGACTCCATCCATATACATTGAACAACCATGGGGACATAGCACAGTGCACACCCTTGCTTTAACCCATCATTCAGATAAAAGAACTCGCTCTGTTCATTCTCTACACGTACTGATGCCTTTGCATAATGCACCCACAGACATGGTCTTCTCTATCAACTCTGTCATAGGCCTTCTCCAAGTCCATAAAGGCAGCGTATAACTTTTGTCCATTCTCCAGATATTTCTCCACACATTTCAAGGCAAAATTTTGGTCTACATATCCTCTTCCTTTCCTAAACCCGCCCTGCAGGCTGCTTGTCACCTACCCATTTCTCCGTTCTCACTCTCACTCTCTCGATCACTAACCTACTCTACATCTTCCCTACTACGCCTAGAAGACATATCCCCCGGTGATTATCACACACTCCTCTTTCCCCTTTACCCTTATACAGGGGGAGTATTATGCCTGTTTTCCAGTCATCATGTACACTTCCCTTCTGGGCCTTCTCCCATGCTAGTTTACACATTTTCCATACCCATTCAATCAGGGTGATACACAGTGACAATTAGCTGAATGTATACCTTGGTCCAATGTTGCATATAAACACCTAAAGGGCATTTTGATGATTTTGATATATTTCATTTCTGTAAAATGGCCTAACTTCGGTCAAGGGGCTATACTTCGGACATTTCTGGATAAACGTAGGCTATATAAGGTACAGTTATGGAAAAATGGCTCTGCATTATGGAAGAACATGCAAACTTACTTGTTTTTGCATAACATCATGTATTTATCCCATAAATGCCGTTCATTATATTTTTTTCCAGAATGTCCGAAATTATGTCCCTGTCCACAGTTACGTCATTTTACCGGTATCTTTAATAAATGATTTTGGTTAAATTGAAGCAATGTTTGGCAGCGATATTCGCATGTTTGCAGTCACGACAGTTAGGCGTCTAATTTGAACGTACAGTATTATTATTATTATTATTATTATTATTATTATTATTATTCTATCTATCTATCTATTGCCTGACGCCGTGATCCCCGAAGGGGTGGCCACGAACGAACCGCCCCCATGCACCTCTGTCCCCAGTCAGTCGACGCCCCTCCCCCCAACCAGCACCGCCTTCGTTCATGTAGTTCCTCACTCCATCCTTCCACCTCATATTCGGTCTACCTCTCCCCCTCTGTCCCTCCACCTCGCTCTCGTACACCCTCTTAGTCATTCTCTCGCTTTCCATACGTTCCATATGGCCGAACCATCTCAAGTTGTTCCTTTTCACACTTTCCAGCACATCTACCTCCACACCACACCTCCTTCTTACTTCCTCATTAGTCTGTCTATCCCTCCATGTAACTCCGCACGCACTCCTTAAGTAATTCATTTCCACTGCTCTCACTCTTGGTCTGAGTCTCTCAACCAACGTCCATGCTTCGCTTCCATAAGTCAGTGTCGGGATTACCACACTGTCATGCAAGGACTTCTTCACTTCCATACTGACCACCCTATTTCTTGTTACTGCTTTTAGCGTTCCTACAACCCTCTTCCCCTGTTGTACCCTCTCCCGCACCTCTTCATCCATAGTCCCATCTTTACTCAACACACTGCCCAGATACTTAAAAGAGTTGACGATCTCCATAGCCTGACCGTTCAGCTTCACCTCACACTCTGTGACTTCGCCCCTTTCGAAGACCATAACCTTGCTCTTCCCCGTATTTACCTTCAAATTCCGTTTTTCGCACACTGTTCCAAACTCATTTACCAGACCCTGCAACTCCCATTCATTATCACTCATCAGAACTGTATCATCCGCAAACAGCAGTATAGGTAGCTTCCACTCAATTCCCTCCCTTTTCAGCAATACACCAACATCCACTGCTCTTGATAGTATTTCTTTCATAACTACCCTACTGTATACCTTCCCTACTACGCTTAGAAGACATATTCCTCGGTGGTTACCACACACTCCTCTTTCCCCTTTACCCTTATATAGGGGGACTATTATGCCAGTCTTCCAGTCATCGGGTGCACTCCCCTTCTCCCATGCTAGTTTGCACATTTTCCATACCCATTCTATCACTATCTCACCACCATACCTCAACATTTCCCCACACACTCCATCTGTTCCTGGTGCTTTCCCCAACTTCACTCTTTTCATGGCTTCCCACACTTCTGACCTCCTGATCCCCACCTCCTCCTCCACTACTTCTCTTCTTCTCCCTCCCATACCATATCCAGCTATGTTTGCTGGCTCTTCATTCCTTTCATTTAGCAACTCACTGAAGTACTCCCTCCATCTTTCGACTCTCTCTTGCTTCTCGGCTAGCATTCTCCCATTCTTATCTTTCACACCCTTACTGTTTCCCTTGCTACCTTCCCTAACTTTCTTGACTTCTTTCCAGAACAGTTTCTTACTCTCCCTCCATTTTACACTCAGATTCCTTCCAAATTCCTCATCTACTCTTCTCTTACTTTCCTTCACTACTCTCTTCACCACCCTCTTACTCTCCACGTACCTCGCTCGTTTCTGTCTCTCGGAATCTTCATTCCCTCTACTACCCAACCACTCTCTATATGTTTTCTTCTTTTCTTCCACAGCTATTCTTACCTCTTCTGTCCACCATGCTGTACCTTTCACTCCCCTCCCTCTTCTCCTTACTCCACACACCTCCTCACATGCTGCACAGATCTCATCCTTAAACACCTTGCTCATCTCCTCCACTTCCTCCATAACTTCCAGGTCGAACCCACCTAGTCGTCTTTCCACTGCTCTCCTGTACTCCTCCCTGACTTCCTCCTCCTGCAACCTCTCCACCCTCCTCACCATTCCACCCTCCTCTCGCCTCCCTCCCGCCTCCCTCCCGCTCTCCTCACCCACTTCTTTTGTATCCTAACCTTAGCTACCACTACATAATGATCAGACAGACCCCCTCCAATACCCCTATACACCCTAGCATCCATCACAGATTTCTTCATTCGTTCATCCACACATACATAATCAATCAATGACTTTCGTTCCACCACTGTCTTATCCTTCATCGTCAACATCCGTTTCCACGTGTACCTGTGGATCATTCTGTGTCGGAAGAAGGTGTTGGCTATCCACAGCCTCCTCCCCACACATACGTCCACAAGTGCACTACCATTCCCATTCACCTCTGATGGTACCCCCCACCCTCCCACCACTCCCTCAACTTTCCTATCACCCACCTTACCATTCATATCCCCAATCAGAAATATTCTTTCGTTCTTGTCAAACTTATCCAGGCACGCCTCCACATTCATCCAGAACTCCTCTTTCTTTCTTTCAAGTATATCCTCTGTCGGGGCATACACGCATACAATCACCCACGTTTGTATTCCTACTTTCATTCTCACCCACACAATCCTTGAACCCACAGACCCATACTCTCTTACACATTCCTTCCATTTGCTACTTACAAACAAACATGCACCTTCTCTCGCTGTTCCTTCACTCACTCCAGCACACACACCCATTCCACATTCCCATTCTCTCACATCTGAACCTTTCCATTTGGTCTCTGTCATTCCACATACATCCAGCCTGGCATTCACTAACACTTCCAGAACCTCTCTCTCTTTTGTGCCATCATTCATGCCACTAACATTCCACGTAGCCATTCTCAGAATGTCCGAAGGCATGTCCTTAGTCGGTCTTGGTTCGTCAACGTTGGTTCCGTTTTTATTATTATTTATTATTTTTATTATTATTTTTATTTATTTATTTATTTATTTTTTTACCGAAATTATCTTACTCAAATCTCAAATCCAAAAACTTGACAAGTGAAGCAGCCCTTAGCCTGGAAAGCCGCCATTAGGACAAGAGACTGAAACTGCACCTATGTGTGGAGCACTCAGTCTTAAAATGTTATGTAAAATGTTATGTACTGCCAGCTGTCATCTGCCACATACATGTTTGCAATACCGTATATATGATAATGACAATAAGTCCTGGGGGCGTAAGGGGGCAAAGCAAAAGCGGTCAAATTAGAAGCGAACGTTACGGTGTTGACCTAGAGCGTGCGAATTGCCGCGAAAGGTTGCTTGAATAATACCATTTTTACTTTATAGGAAGGGGTTAGAGATTAAAAAAGTTGTTCATGATTATCTCACCTGCATGAAGACACCAAGAAATCCTCTGTAGCTTTCTTCATCTTCCTATGACAACGAGTATTCAGTTCACTGGGCTCTCCAAATCCAATATGCAGAAGAGGAATGGTGAGAATGGGACCATGAGATGCATGAAAAAGTGTCAAAGAATACCTTTATCGATTATGGCTTGAGCCACATTAATCAGTATGAGCAAGTCCCTCACTTACTAGATGCCATTCAAGACATAAAAGAAGACTAGACAAATTTGAAAGTCTGAACTTCAGTTGGCCTTCAGGAGTTGAACTACAGTACCTTGAGTAACTAATTCAGTGCAATTATGCCTTCGATTTCTTATATTCTAGTTAACTGTAGACAGTTATTACATTCACAAAAAGGTGTTTTGTTAATAAAAAGTCTATTACTAGTCTATCTATCTATTGCCCGATGCCGTGATCCCCGAAGGTGTGGCCATGAACGAACCGCCCCCATGCACCTCTGTCCCCAGTCAGTCGACGCCCCTCCCCCCAACCAGCACCGCCTTCGTTCATATACTTCCTCACTCCATCCTTCCACCTCTCTTTCGGTCTACCTCTCCCTCTCTGTCCCTCCACCTCGCTCTCGTACACCCTCTTAGTCATTCTCTCGCTTTCCATACGTTCCATATGGCCGAACCATCTCAAGTTGTTCCTTTTCACACTTTCCAGCACATTACCTCCACACCACACCTCCTTCTTACTTCCTCATTAGTCTGTCTATCCCTCCATGTAACTCCGCACGCACTTCTTAAGTAATTAATTTCCACTGCTCTCACTCTTGGTCTGAGTCGCTCAACCAACGTCCATGCTTTGCTTCCGTAAGTCAGTGTCGGGATTACCACACTGTCATGCAAGGACTTCTTCACTTCCATACTGACCATCCTATTTCTTGTTACTGCTTTCAGCGTTCCTACAACCCTCTTCCCCTGTTGTACCCTCTCCCGCACTTCTTCATCCATAGTCCCATCTTTACTCAACACACTGCCCAGATACTTAAAAGAGTTGACGATCTCCGTAGCCTGACCGTTCAGCTTCACCTCACACTCTGTGACTTCACCCCTTTCGAAGACCATAACCTTGCTCTTCCCCGCATTTACCTTCAAATTCCGTTTTTCGCACACTGTTCCAAACTCATTTACCAGACCCTGCAACTCCCATTCATTATCACTCATCAGAACTGTATCATCCGCAAACAGCAGTATATATAGGTAGCTTCCACTCAATTCCCTCCCTTTTCAGCGATACACCAACATCCACTGCTCTTGATAGTATTTCTTTCATGACTCCATCCATATATACACTAAACAACCACGGGGACATCACACACCCCTGTTTCAAACCAACATTCAGGTCAAAGAACTCGCTCTGCTCACTCTCCACACGTACTGCCGCCTTTGCACCCTCATACATGCTCTTCACTGCTTTCAGCAACTTGCCCTCTACTCCGTATATTCTAAGTACTTTCCACAAACCTTCTCTATCCACTCTGTCATAGGCCTTCTCCAAGTCCATAAAGGCAACATACACCTTTTGTTTCTTCTCCAGATATTTCTCCAAAACACAATTCAGGGTAAAAATCTGATCTACACATCCTCTTCCCTTCCTAAAACCTCCCTGCTCGTCGCCTATCCATTTCTCCGTTCTCACTCTCACTCTCTCAATCACTACCCTACTGTATACCTTCCCTACTACGCTTAGAAGACATATTCCTCGGTGGTTACCACACACTCCTAGTACTAGTACAGTACATTATATTCTATGCTCAATTTTTGTAAATTATCAAATTAACCTCTAAAATTACTAAAGTAACAATACATTAATGTGATTGTGTTGGCAGGACTGGGCAGAATGGCAATCAGATGGATGTACACTCTACATTCTGTAACTACAAATTAAGCTACGGTACCTCAAATTCAATTAATACCTTTGATTTTTTTGCATTTTAGCTAACACTAAGCTAAATGATTATGCTCATAGGCAAAGTATTGATTGGTTTGTGTTGACAGGATGGGGCACAATGGCAATCAGTTGGATGTACACCCTGCGTTCCATCCGCTACATGGTGCTCAAGAAGGGTGGCCGGGAACTTCTCTTCATCACCTTCGCTCCCTTCAACCGCAGCAGATACATTACCGTGCCTGTTGGGAAGGTAATTTTTTTTTTTTTTGTGATATAGGGTAGACTAATAAATTCATGCACGGTGCTTCATATAGTACGGTATGGTATGTGCAATCGATCAAAATACTACTCACAGAAAATTAGTAATCCTTGAATAATTACTTTAGTACCTATTATAATGTATTAAAATGTAAAACTTGCAAACCAAACAAACCAAAACTGGGACAAGGACAATATAAAGTCAAATTAAATTATCAAAATTGCTATGTGGAAACAACGCTTACTAAAATGAAAATTATTAAATAAAAGAACACAGTACATTTTTGCTATTGCTCTATCTATCTATCTATATTGCCTGATGTCAAGTTATATTCATTAAAAAAAAATCACTGCATGATAGTGTGGTAATCCCAACATTGACGTACAGAAGTGAAGCATGGACTTGTGGAGTAACATAAATCAAGAATGAGAGGGGTGAAAATAAGTTACCGGTACTTGAAAAGTCCTTGGAGAGATTGACAGACAAATGTGGAAGTACAGGTATGTGAACAGCGGCTCACTGTAGTGTGGATGTGCTGGAGAGTGTGAAGAGGAACACCTTGAGGTGGTTTGGTCATGTGGAGTGTATGGTGAGTGAGAAATTACTAAAAGAGTGTACGAGAGTGAGGTGGAAGGGCAGAGAGGGAGAGGCACACCAAGATTGAGGTGAAGGGATAGAGTTAAGTGCTCTATGAGTGAAAGTGGTGTTGGATGGGAGGAGGGTCGCTGATTAACAATATGTCAGAATTGCATGGAGGCGATTCATTTGTGTCCACCCTCTCAGGGAAAAATATGTCTGGCAATATATAGATAGATTTATTTACCGGTATCTAACTGCCAAATTTGTAGGCATAACTGTCTTCGTGGTGCGATGCATAAGGTGTTGATTTTTGGTGTGAGCATCCTGGGTTCGAATCCACGGACTGCCACATGTGTTTGTAAATTTCATAAATCGATTTTAGGAGTATAGTTGGTTGTTGGAAGGTACATAATAATTTATATATTTTTGGGGTTAGAATTAAGAGGTATATGAATGAATGTGGCATTGGGTGGGAGGAGGGGTGCTGGGTGATGGATGACAGAGGAGCATGGAGGCAATTAATTGATGGCCACCCTTAGGGGATCGAGTCGTCTGATAACAGATAGATATAGTTTTTCTATCTATATCGCATACTGGACTAAAGTAATTGGAACATTGTGTACAAATTGGCTCGTCTTCTACCTTTGTTGTGTTCATATTTCTCTGTACAATTACCAATTGGCAAGAAGCAAGCCTTTTAATCCTTTAAACCATGCTAAGACATTGAAGTGTGAATCACAATATTATCATCTGATGATAACTAGAATTATGAAATATGTATCATCTGATTACATTTTTTATTACAACCCATTTCTCTATAAGGTCTCGGCTGTTCTGAGTCGATCGGCAGCAAAAGCTCATCTCCCGCTCAAAATTGAAGGCACGTCCTTCCACTACATCTTAGACATGCGAGGCCAGTTCACCAACACGAGGCTCTTTGACTACTCCACAAGTTTCCAAAGATCCTGGACCAAATAATCTATAAGTTATGAATAAGATATGTACTTTAACCCTCTCACGTTTTTGACGCAATTTTGAGCCTATTAGGGATACTTTAAAGCCTTTGTTACCATCAGGGGTATTTAGAAACCTTTAGTTTAGTTACTTCAACCTCTGCAGTTGTCTTTGAGTTAGCTGTGGGCAGAAAACTAATTTTGGAGAGATAATTATAAGAGTGAGAGAACTCTATTTATTATTGCTAATCTGGCAACCTCTGCATCATAAAAACGTGAAAGGGTTAATGAATCAAATTTATCTTTAATGAAATTGTTGTCACAATAAGCGTTGGGTAAATACCCAATGTTTACTGTGACAGATTTTAAATATAGATTATTGTTAATTTTGATTATTGTTACTACTGTATTAAATTAATTCATGCTTTGATTTATAATGCCAGTCATCATCCACTTCCCTAATTCAGCATTGTACAGTACTGTATTGTTGTTCTAGTGTAGCTTTGAATAATATCAAAATCACTTACAGTTTACAGTACTTGTGGTAACTTTGGTAGTGCTTGAGTTGTTAATATTACTTGTGTAGCGTAGAAGATTAAAGATGAAATGCTAGTACTGTATGGGATCTAAGGTTAGCTAGTTACACATACATACATACACTTCAAACACTTAGTAATCCACATTAAATACAGTTTCATGCCTTAATTTTGGCATTCCAGGCAGCTCTGTTTTCGATTGCCTCACTTGTCAAGGGTTTGTGTGATATCAAATCGTAAAGTTTAATCCCATGTCTTTCCAGGTCTATCCCTTCACATTCACAAACTTGCAAGTTAATTGGGGATGGTGAAATTTGCAAGAAGAATAAGGGACTAACTTTATACAGGCTCACCAATCACCAATATTGTCTCTATTACTTGGAAAACTACATTTAGATATAATGTACTGTACTAGGATAACCCATGCAATTATGGATAAGGCTTTTAACCTTTTGAGTAAGTGAGGCCATTCCGGAATATAATTTAATTGTCTAATCTGATCCATAACACAAAATATCGAGGCATAAATTGAACAGAAGGAGAAACTCAAGGTATTTTTAACCCCTAGACTATGAGATGTTGATACTGTTCCAAATCTGAATAATATTGTATAGCCAGAATAATATTAAAAGGATGGCATCCTTACTGATACAGTTCAATTGAGAATACATAGTTGGAAAGCTAAGTTTCTAAATAAGGTACCGGTATATTTAATAATAAAATAACAAGCTCTGGACAGAACTGCCAATATTATTGTTGCCAAAGATTTTTATATTGAATTATAAATTATTAACGAAAGTTAACAGCAGACAAGCATTCTTTCTGAACTACAGTATTGTCTAAATTTAGATTTGCAAAGTGTTTGAATAAGTGTGATAATGTGAATAAAGATGAGCTTTGTTAATGCAAATTATTGCACTTTGATTTATCTATATTTTATTAATTTCACCGCAACACCAAACACCCCCAATGAAATTAATTAAAGTATATATGATCCGCCGGGATTCGAACCCGGGTTATCATACACAGATTTTTGCCACCTTAACCATTACACCACCAGGACGGTTAAAGGTTTATGCACACGCCTACGACTTATTATCCATTCTCGAATACTGGATATTAATCAAATCATGTTCATACTCCCAATCGCGCTATGGTAGGCCTTATGTTTAAGTGAGAGGAAGGAATATTCATGGGGCACAGATCATATAGACCGGCCTCGCTACGAAATATCCCTGAACCTACTGATAATCTATATTTTACTAATTTCACCACAACACCAAACACCCCCAATGAAATTAATTAAAGTATATATGATCCGCCGGGATTCGAACCCGGGTAATCACACACAGATTTTTGCCACCTTAACCATTACACCACCAGGACGTCCTGGTTAAAGGTTTATGCACACGCCTACGACTTATTATCCATTCTCGAATACTGGATATTAATCTAATCATGTTCATACTCCCAACCGCGCTATGGTAGTATATAAGATATTGATTTATATAAGATATAATGTATAAGATTATGATAGTTGTTTTTGCACATTACTGTAAAATACATTTAGATTGACAAGAAAGACACTCAGCTGTAATTATCAACATGTAAATTCTGTGCCGTTGCAACTCTGCCACCGACTCTGTCCTCCAACACTATGTCCCCTGGAGAACTGTCATGGGGTGTACACAAGCGGGTAACACAAGCTTACTCATATGCACATAGATGTAGCCTTTAAGGGGAATGACCTGCTTTTTTTCTCTCTTTCTCTGGCTTGTATCCATTCGGCCCCATTCAGCCTACTGTTTTAAGACGTTTATCGCCATCCAGGTGTCGATTTATTCATGGCGAGCGATAGCGAACCAGCAATGTATGAAGAAATTTGGCTTCGCCGGAGACATTTTTCAATCGAAACATGGTCAAATTTAGCCTGCTGTCAAAAACATTTAAAAAAAAATATGCTGGCTTGCTACCGCTTGCCAGGAAGAAATCGACACCTGGATGGGGATAAACGTCTTAAATCAGTAGGCTGAATGGGGCCAAATGGATATAACCCAGAGAGAGAAAAAATAAAACGAGGTGGGCCCTCTTAACCTTACCTGGTGCTAGGTGGGTATTTTTGGACCCTCTCTGTTTCACTTCATTAGTTGAGAGATTATAAGATGTTTCCCCTGATTAGTTCCATACCGGCGTCAATTTCTTCTGGGCGAGTGATAATGAGCCTGCAGTGTAGGAGAAATAGACCTTTGGCAAGGACATTTTTCTACCAATTTTTTTTAGATATTTAGCTTGAAGGAGTTCTGGAGATTTTTTTTTTTTTTTTAGTCTAGGGGGTAAGCAAAATATACAGTGCTATAAAATGGCAAAAGCAATCAAAACCCTCAATAATAATTAAACAAAACATCTTAAGGGGGGTCATCAGCTTTTTTTATCTTTCTCCTTTTCTTTCTTTCCCTGGCTTTTATCCATTCGGCCCCATTCAGCCAACTGTTTTGAGACATTTATCCCCATCCAGGTGTCGATTTCTTCCTGGCGAGCGAAAGCGAGCCAGCATTGTATGGAGAAATCAGGCTTCGCCGGAGACATTTTTCTATCGAAAAAATTAAAAAATTTAGCTTGCTGTCAAAACAAAAATAGGTATTTGCTGGCTCGCTACCGCTCGCCAGGAAAATATTGACACCTGGATGGGGGTAAACGTCTTAAAACAGTAGGCTGAATGGGGCCGAATGAATACAAGTCAAAGAGAGGGGAGAGAAAGAGAAAAAAGCGAGGTGGGTTCCCTTAATAACCCTCAAGACGTCGCACCAGATCGTGTTAAATGACAGTCTGCCTGCAACTTCCATCAGACATATTAACTCCTTCTTTACCGGCCGACGTCTTTTTTATTTGATTTCACCTACATTTAGACAATTTTATGAAACTTAGGAAGGATATATGGTAGCTAAAAGGATTAATTGAGATAGTCTGTAGCCTTTTAATGAGTAGACGGCCTTTCTAAGCTGTACAAAATTGTCTAATAGTCGCCAGAACACAATGAAAAGTACATCACCGGTACAGAAGGAGTTAAACAGTTACAAGGCTGCTCCTGGCTCAGTCCACCAGTGCCACTACCACACCTGGGCCTAAATACTCAAAGGTGGTCATAAGTTATATCATACTGAAAGACTTATGCTTCTTATTTGCTTACAATGTCATAACTTTCCCATACTAAATTTGTTATATAACTAGTTTAATTTAAGTCCAGTGCAATGTCAAGACTTCAAGATATAGGAATCATAGAATTTTGTGACAACATAAATGCTTTGAGTATACGGAAACAGGTCAGCATCACCTGGCCTGCCATGTGTGCAAACAGGAAAGGAGGAAGATTAGAGCAGGCAATAATGGTGTGCAATACTTGTTATACCGGTACCTTGCTTTGTAACATTTAACATTCTAGTGGAGGGAGCTGCACCAAGGGGTAGACCAAGAAAGTCGTGGGATCAGACCATATGGTTTAACCATGAATTAATATACTTGAAAAGTCAGGCAGCTCTGAACAGGGCTGCCTGGAGCGCCACCATTATGACATGAGACTGGAACCGCATTGTATGGAGCACTCGGTCTTTAAATTAATGTATGTATGTATAACGCAGGATTTGAGTTACGTGGATAACTATAACATGGTGAGAGCACAGCATGACTTGCTGCAGCAAACATAGTCGGAGAGAGGTATTCCAGAGGTGACTGAAGATTACGTGAGGAAGTCATTGCGAATGCCAGAATTGACTTTAGAAGGGGTGATTTAGTGTGGTGAGGAAGGACAGCAACAAGAGGAAGCACAGTTCCCAGTGTCCATCCTGAAGGCCCTCCTCAAGATAGCCAAGCTGCTCAGTTTCTGTGAAATCCCACCCCAAAAAAAATACATGCATCACCTATTCTCAGCAAGGGTAATTATACAGCCGTGGGCCCATGGTAAACATGTTTCAGGCACTCAACCCTTCCGCCAGCAGAAGTATCTAGTAATGACTGATATGGACAATCTGGGAAGTGTCGCTTCATTGGTCCCCTCCATGAACTTGAGGGCTTTGATAATGAAAAGGGAGGTGTGGGCCGCTAAGCCTGCCACAAGCTTTGGAACCCTCTGACCCAGACATCTTGCAACACTAACATGTGAGTTATTCCCTGTATTGTATTCTTATGATAATCAGCATTACTTATTTTAATAGCTTTCCCTTCATTTATATATTTTCCCTCATTTCCATGTTCTCAGATATTTTTAGATTACAGTATTTGGATGGGGGATATCAGCCAAGATATATTGGTACTGTACTGTATTGGGGTATAAAGGGTGACTTTGATTTGGGTTCAGGACCAATTTGGCCTTCATTGTGTAATACTGATATAACCTTAACGCAACTTTTTATAGTTATTACACTTAAATTATCAATTAATAATTATATTGGTGGAGCAACTGTAATTAAGTTTGTCATCTTTAAATGATGTGATATGAAATTAATGAAAGAAAACAGTTAATTGAGGATCTATTGGTTACCACATAAATAATTTAATTTAGCTATGTTATTCTATTATAATTCTAAGAGCACTTTTTCTATTACGGCTCTGTCTCGAGTCAGCCACCCCCATTTTTTTTTTTTTTTTTTTTTTTAAGAGACAATGAACGGAGGAAGGAAAAACACAGATAAAACAAAAAGGTCCATGTGCCTAAAGGCATCCTCCATTCATAAAATGTTTGTAACAACTGAATTTAAACATTTGTAGATTATAAGTTTGTGGAAAGCAATTCGAGGGAAGTGAATTCCAAAGAGTAGTAGCTCTGGGGATAAATGAATTCTGATAAGCAGAAGTTCTGCATTGTGGAGGAGAAAGTGTAAATTCATGGGTGCTCTCAGCTGCCCTAGTTCTACGGGGAAAGATGTGGAGAGGCGGCACAATTGAAGCAAGTTCCTCGGAACAATTGCTGTGAAAATATCTGTAGAATAATGCAAGGGATGCAACGTTTCTTCGTATGGCTAATGTAGGAAGGTCCTGTGTGATTGCAGGGTTATTGATTAATCTAATAGCTTTATTTTGAATTTTGTCCAACTGCCTCAATGCAACCACTCCACTTCCACCCCACAGAGGTGAACAGTAATCCATCTGAGAACGCACATGACTTTTATATATTAAGGCCAACTGCTCGTCAGTGAAGAATTCTCGAACTCTGTACAGGAGTCCCAGTTTTTTAGAGGCATTCTTAGCAATGCTTCTAACATAATGTGTCCAGCTCAAGTTAGTAGTTAATGTTACACCGAGAATGTCAATACTAGGGGAAGTGGGAATATTTACATCAGTAAAATATATATGGGAGTCAGTGAGATTCTGTCGGTTAGAAAATTTAATGTACTTGGTTTTCTGTGCATTAAAGGAAACTAGATTCTTTTGTCCCCATTCATTAATTCTAGAAAGGTCCTGGTTCAGAGAAATTGCAGTGTTTATTTTTGAATTTATAAGATCGGGTTGGGTGAAAGAATTGGTAAATGTGAAGGAACTGTGGAGTGTTGAGTCATCTGCGTAGGAATGCATTGGATTATGAGTGGTAGATATGAGATCATTGATATGAATGAGGAACAGAGTTGGGGCCAAAACTGATCCCTGGGGAACACCAGCATTTATTGAGTGAAATTGAGAATAAAGGCCATCTACCATTACACGTATTTTTCTGTTATGAAGATAAGAAGAAATTAGTGGAACTAATGATGCAAGGCCGTAGTGTGACATCTTCGACAATAAGGATTGATGCCAGACTCTATGAAATGCCTTTGATATATCCAGTGCTATTGTATGTGTTTCACCATGTTGGTCTGTAGCTTGGTTGATTTGATGCGTAAGAAGGCAAAGAATGTCTGCAGTTGATCGACATCGTCTAAAACCATATTGCCTATCACTGATTAATTTATTATTCTCAAGATGCTTAATTATGTGATTATTTAATATAATTTCAAAGACTTTACCAAGAGTGGAAGTTATAGCTATTGGTCTGTAGTTTGATGGATCTGAAGAGGTACCTTTTTTAGGAACTGGATGAATGTTTGCTTCTTTCCAGGGTACTGGGAAGCATGAGGTATGAGTACACAGACGGAAATTTTTTGCCAATACAGGAGCGAGCACCAGGGAGCAATTCCTAAGTACTATTGGAGGAATTTCATCTGGACCAGGAGCCTTATCTACTGAGAGATTCTGCAAAATAGTTTTGACATGTCTGGTGTGGATCTTAAGTGAGGGAATTTCAGGCGAATTAAAATTAAGTACAGGGACATCTTGATTTATTTCATCTAAGGTTGAGTTGGTGGAGAAAATATCCGCAAGAAGGTTAGCTTTACCTCGTGGGTCACTTACAAGATTGCCAGTCGGAGATTTTAATGGTGGAATGGATGAAGCAGTAGTGAAGTTGGATTTGAATGAGTTAAGAGTAGACCAAAATATTTTGTTATCATTTGGATTATTTAGAAGTTTATTTGCCTGCTTGTGGAGAAAGTTTGATTTAGTTAGGTTTAATACAGTTTTGGCATGATTTCTGATGTTTCTAAAGTAATTAAAGGCTTCATGTGTTTTTGATCTTGTGTATGCATTGTAGGCTATTGCTTTTTGTTCAGTTACTCTAGCACAATTATGGTCAAACCATTTAGGTGAATTAGATCTTTTACTGTACTTTTGATGAGGAATAAAAGTTTCCATTCCAATTTTTACAAAATCTTGTATGTGGCTCAAGGTGGAGTGTGCATCATTAGAAAAGAAAGAGGTCCAGGGAATATCAATACAGAAACCTTGAAGACCCTCCCAGTCTGCCCTTTCGTAATGCCATTTAGTCACCAACACAGGTTCAGAGTGGGAAGGTGTGGTAGGTGATAGACAGGTGGCCTGTATCAGACAGTGATCAGAAGATCCAAGCGGGGACCTCACTGTAACATCATAATTTTCTGAATTGGTTGTTAAAAATAAGTCCAGTAGGTGGGAATTATGATTAGGATTATCTGGTACACGGGTGGGTTGGTTGACTAGTTGAGTGAGATTAAATGAGTCTGCAAATAGCTCACATTCAAGACCAGCATCATCAGTCCTGGCTGAATGAGTGAGCCATTCAACATTATGGACATTAAAATCACCCAACACAGTGATTTCAGAAGAAGCATTTAAGTTGAGGACACTGAGTTGTGAGGACAGAGAATCAAAAAGACTTTGCTCTGGAGGAGTATTTGGGGAACGGTAGATGCAACATATGTATTTAAATTTACCAGCAGAAATTAATTTGTATATAGAATAATCAAAATAGGGACAATTGAAACTAGTAACCTCCTCCAGGGCAATTTCAGATTTTGCGAAGCAACATACACCTCCTTTAGGTCTGAAATTTTGGAGCAGTTGATAACCTGGAAAATTAAATCTAGACGTGTCAGATGTGGATGTTACTTGAGTCTCTGTCAAAAAAAGGAGAGTAGGGGATTCTGCTTGAAGAAATTGGTGTACAGAATTGATGTTAGAGTGAAGTCCCCTTATATTACTAAAGAAAAAGCTGCACCGACGAGCAGCTTTGGGACGTTGCAATACTCTTGACACAGTCGCATGATGACGACCGGGAGGGCCCGTGTCAATGACCCAACCCTGCCGGGGGTGGATATCCGAGGGACCACCAGGTTTGCTCTTAACAATTGTACTGCCATATTTATTAAGAAAGTGTATGGTGTTACATGTATGATATATAGTGGGAAGAGTAGTGTTTTATGGATAGAGGATAGCGATGTAGGGCAATGTCATGAAGTTGGATATGTATGTTATATAAAGAGGGTTTTCCTGATACCCCTGATGTGTGAGGCAGAAAGATATGTATCCAGCTACCAAGGCCTGGGAGAGAAAATGGAATTCAGGCTATTCCCTGAGTCTCCCGAAACCTTGGCGGTAGTACTTCCCTGGGCGGGGCTGCCTACCCCTACTACTACAGCTATGGGGTATGTGCCTGAGTGTAGTGACTAGCATCTTGGACTTCCACCCAGAAGGCCCACGCTCGGCGCATTAAAGATTTTTCACAAGCACTGAGTCATTACCGTCCCTCATGAGCAAGGGGATGGGGTAGTAGTACAGGACCCCAATGGAAATACGCCTAATCGGCCTTATTGGGCTATCCTTAGCTGGCTTAGCATGCGCTATTTTTAAGAACTATTATTATTATTATTATTATTATATATTATAAGTGTGGCTGCTGAAGGACAAGGAAGTTAGGGATAGGTTTCATAATGAACTGGAGGAAATGAATAGAAATAAGGAAGCTAGGCCTAACGATGTAAATAGCCAATGGAACTTTCTTAAGCATAGCCTTATCGCTGCCACTGACAAAGTCTGTGGGAAAACAAAGGGTCACCCCAGGAATAAGACCTCTTGGTGGTGGAACGATGAGGTAGAACATGCTGTGAAAGAGAAAAGGAGATGCTTCAAAGCATGGAAGAAAGGTGGCAGCAGGGAGGAATACCAGGCAGCTAAACGAACTGCCAAAAGAGTTATTTACAATGCTAAAAATCGCATTAAGGACCTGGTCCTCGAACAAGTGTGTAACACTGACAATCCCAATGGGATCTTCAACCTAGCTAGGCGAGTTAAAAATGACAGTAGGGATATTATAGGTGAACAGTGTGTTAGAGATGATAATGGGAAGATTGTGTATGCAGAAAATGAAATCAGAGAAGCATGGAAGGTACACTATGAACGATTGCTAAATGTAGAGTTTGAATGGGATAAGGAACAGCTTAGTATCGAAAAACCAATATCTGGGCCCCCTCCTTTGATAGCACCAGCTGTAGTGAGCGACGCAATCAATAAAATGAAGGACGGTAAAGCTCCAGGTTGCTCCGACATTGTCGCTGAGATGATAAAAGCCTCAGGGGAGATTGGTGTAAACTTAGTCACTGAGTTGATAAACACCATTATTAAAGATGAGAAAATCCCAGAGGATTGGCTCAAAAGTGTAATAGTAAATATATACAAAGGAAAAGGGGATGCGCTAGATAGAGGAAATTATAGGGGCCTGAAAATGCTTGACCAAATCATGAAGGTCTGTGAGAGAGTCCTTGAGGGTTTGATCAGGCAAAGCATCTCTATTGATGATATGCAGTTTGGTTTTATGCCAGGACGTGGTACAACCGATGCTATCTTCATAGTCAGGCAGATACAGGAAAGATACTTACTAAAAGGCAGGGATCTTTACTTTGTGTTTGTGGACCTGGAGAAGGCCTTTGATAGGGTACCTAGAGATATTGTACAGTGGACTATGAGGAAACTTGGTGTGGAAGAGTGGCTGGTGCGTGTGATAATGAAGATGTATGAGGATTCGCGAAGTTCGGTGAGGGTGAAGGGTGTACTGAGTGATGAGTTCGCAGTCCGTGTTGGAGTCCATCAGGGTTCAGTGTTAAGCCCCCTCCTCTTTATTGGGAGGTTTGACGTACCTCCCAACCTACCAAATAGGAAAACCTACTATTTGGTAGTAGTCTTGGAAAATCCAACGTCAAGGCTATTAACCTAATTGCAATGACGACTTGTCTATTTTGACTGCTATGTCGTCATTCCAACCGCGGTTAAAAAGAAAACGTCTAGAGTCTACTCCTTATCTTGCTCTAGGAGACGTTGTACATTAACCAAAACTACCACCGAAGGTGAAAAAAGTATAGAAGAGAAGAAAAAGGGGTTTACCTTAGTTACCGCTCAAGGCCCATCCCGTGTTCCGTCATGCGCCGATCCCTGTCGAACGTGCGCATGAGCGACCCTCTCTTGTTATCACATCTCACGTCAGCAGAAGAACGCGGATGGGCAGGGGTCCGGCGTGAGGGAGGGTATTATGTACGTTGGATTTTCCAAGACTACTACCAAATAGTAGGTTTTCCTATTTGGTAGGTTGGGAGGTACGTCAAACCTCCCAATTTGTTAGTAGTCTTGGCAAATCCAACGTCAAGGCTGCATAACAAATAGGAGGAGGACATCCAAGCCCAACCTACCAAAAAAACCAATGCATAAGACAAAATTATGAATGACAAAGAAACACAAGTTAAACAAGAGAGTTTAATAAAAGAGTGAAAAACTGAGGAGTAGCTAAAAAGAGCAGTTTTAACACGTGCCCGTCATTCATAGTAATGCAAAACCATAGACTTGTCTTAAACCAAAAAGTACTGTACACAAAATCCCTTTTCTTCCAAAATGAACAAAAACACTGATCACAAAAACAAAACACAATTAACAATGAGGCAAAAACACTTATGTACTGTATACATATAACATAACCCCAAACTTGTAATCCAGTGTTGCAAACCCGTACTTCCCTCCCCCCCTTTTCGAAAGAAAACAAAGGAAAAGAAAAAGTGACGAGGGGGGAAGACCAGGCAACTTCGCGAGAGCCCTAGGAAACACGACTCCCGAGAGCTATCACAGGCCGAGGGGGTCTAACAATGGACATGGAGAGGTAGGAGGAGACGAAGGTATGGACAGAAGACCACAAACCAGCCGAGGCGACGTCAGGCAACGAACGAGTTTGCAGGAACCGTAAGGAGGCAGCAAAGGATCGCACATCGTGCGCAGAACCCCGACAAGCAGGGTTACTGGCACGAATGACCCGACAAATGTGGCGGCCTATCTGTACCTTCGAGAGCCTCCTACCAGTCCGAGGAGACACCCACACAGCAGTACCCGAAGTCGGAGCCACAGACTCAACATAGGAGTGCAAGGCCTGCACCGGGCACAACACATGGTGAGTATGCCCACGCTTTAAAGCCTGGATGGTAAAAGGCTTGAAAACGTGGGTCTCTCTCTCATTCTTGGCAACAAAATGAGGGGAGGGGGCTAACGTGACGACATTCAAGGACGGGGAGAATCGCATGCATTCCTGGGACCGTGACATGGCAGCTAGTTCAGACACCCTATCCCCAGTGGCCAGAGCGACAAGGAAGAGTGTACGCTCGAGCAACTGAACCGGTGTAGTGTCCCGTGTATATGTGTGAGAAGCCAGAAGGTCCAGAGCACGCCCCAGATCCCACTGAGGAGGGATCTGGCGCGGAGGCGGTCGCTCCCTGAAGGCAGCCTTCATGAAGGAATCCAGCTCCTTCGGTGGAACGACCAGCCCAGTGACGGACTCAAAGACCTCCCGGATGGCAGACAAGTGGTTACGTATAGTGTTGACTTGAGAGCGACGTGTACGGAAGAGGTGAAACAAGTAGTGTAGGACGAGGGAAGGAGAGCTAACAGTCTGGTGAGTGTCCTGTATCCACCTAGTAAAAGACCTCCAGTGGGACTCGTAAGGCCCCCAAGTCGAAGACGTCCATGAACGCTTCAGGAAGTCAGTCAGGTCCCGTCCGTGGACTGGGAGCCACCGTGCCTCACGAACATCCACGATGCGAAGGCCAACGAGGTCCGCAGGTCGCCAACCTGGCTCAAGTGGAAGTTTGAGAGAGGGAGAGGGACCGGACTCGGGCACCACCGCTTCAACTGGGAGTACCAAGCCTGGGCCGGCCACAGAGGCGCTATCAGCCAGACTCTGCCGCGGTACAGCCGCAGTCGCGCGAGGACTTTGCACATCAACAGTGCGTCTGGTGGCGGAAATATGTATATCGACTGCCACCTGTTCCAGTCTTCCATGAAAGCGTCCGGACCCCCCTCCGGAGTGCGAGTCCGGAGGGACAGGTACTGAGGCAACTTGCGCGTCTCCTTCGATGCGAACAAGTCGACCTCCGGAACACCCCAGGAAGCTGCGAGGTCGTCGAATACAGTCTGTTTCATTGCCCATTCTACAAGAACGCCCCGTCCTCGCGACAGGGCGTCCGCCCACAGGTTGGCAGTCCCGGGCAGGTAGGAGGCGTGCAGGGAGATGTTGTGTCGGTTCGCGAGGAAGAACAACTTCTCTGAGATCCCCAACAGAGTCAAAGACCTGGAGGACCCCTGCTTTTGGATACAGTGGACAGCTGTCTGATTGTCCATCCTGAAGGCCACCGACTTTACCGAAGGGCCAGCGCGTGGTCCCTCAGGAAGAACAAGGGAACCAACAGTTCGAGGGCATTGATGTGTAGGTGTGTGTGTCCCACCCATCTGCCGTGATGTTGATGTCCCAGGTTTGATTGGTAACCCCACCCTACCTCGCTCGACGCATCTGTATCTACCCAGATCGTCGGCGGGGGGGCGGTCCAGGGCACAGCCGCAGAGAGCGTGCCCCGAGCAACCCAGTGTCCTAAGTGTCTGTGAATGGGACGCGGGATCGGCATGAGCCGATCCATAGGGGCCAACGGAAAAACCTTGTTGCCCATGAGTATCAGGCGGCGCAGCCTGAGCCTCCCTAAGGGAATGGTCAGAGCGGCCCAATTCAGCGAACCCACTAACGAGTCCCAGATCCTCCTCGTGAGGGAGACCGAGTGCAACACGGCGAAGACCTTCCTGCGAAGTTTCACCGCGTTTGGCTGACTCTGGGTCACTGTAGCGTTGGTCAGATCCCATTCGAGACCTACCCACGTCACGACACGCGACGGGGTCAGGCGCGACTTGGGAATATTGATTTTGAACCCTAACTGTGTGATGTGTCGAACTACTGTGAGGGTGTCGTGGACGCACTGTTCTAGGGTGTCTGAAACTATCAACCAGTCGTCCAAGTAAAACAGGATCTGGAGGCCGCCCCTGAGGAGAGGATCCAGAGCCTGCTTTACCAGTTTCGAGAAGATCCGCGGCGCGATGTTGAGACCGAAGGGAAGTCTGTCGAACATGAACACACGATCGGAAGTCTGAACGGCCAAGAATCGCTGGAAACGAGGATGGATCGGAACGTGCCAATACGCATCCTTGAGGTCCAGCGACACTACCCACGACAGAGGTCGCAGGGCCAGTCGTACCTGGTGCACCGTCAGCATCCGAAACCGTGTGTTCACGATGTGCCCGTTGAGGGCCGACAGATCCACCACCGGTCGCATCGCGTCGCAGTCCTTCTTTGGTACCAGAAAAACACGGGAGAGGAAAACCGGTAGACCGGCTTTCACCTCCTTGACGATTCCCTGCTCGTGCATGGATGTAATCACGGCGGCCACCTCCGAAGAGACAGGCCGGCTTCGTTGACAAGAGCTGAGTGGGGGTCTGGACTTCCATCTCCAGGTTAGACCCCTCCGTGCAATCTTCCGCCCCCACGTCCCTCGTGGCCACCGAAGGGCGCAAGGGCGAAAATAACCTGTGGGAGCCCCCGAGATGAGGTGAGCGACCCTTTCTGCGAGGCGAGAAGGAGAACAAGGAGGAGACCGACCTGGAGAACCTACACATTTTTTGACGTGGAGGGTCCCCCGGTACGGTCCCTGCGGTCATAAGATCCACGTTGACCACCCCTACCCCCCCCACCTCGCCGAAAAGGGCGGGTCACCCCATCCCCTGTCCGTCGTGTGTCAGACCCCGTCGAAGTGCGGCCGGAAGTGGAAGGCTGGCCAGCCCCTTCTCGGCGGGGATGAAAGGGAGCAGGAGCAGAAGTGCGAGGCGGAACCGACGCTCTGGCCGGCAACTTCCCTTTCCTGCGCCCTTTCTTGGCGGCAGCAGTGGCGGCAGCACCCCGAAGGGGACCGGCAGAAGGACGGGACTGCGAAGACCCCGGTCGCGACACAGCGCGTCTTTGCGTGTCGTAAGCAGGGTCCGCAGACAGAGAAGCGTAGCGTTCCCAAGCATCCTGCGCAAAAAGCCCCGATGTATATAGCTCAGAGTATAATAGACCCTGACGAATATCCAAAGGGGCCTTCCGGCAGAACGAGGACCTTACCGTCTGGCGTTGTCGAGTGGCCTCGCACAAAACCGCCTTCAGCTCGGGAACCAAAGACACCGCGAGCTGAAGGTGGATCCGCCGAACGTGGTCCAAGCCCTCGCGAAGATCGCCAGGTGCAGTCGCCTCGATAAGTCGCAGGTGGTGAACAGACGTCTGGAGGGAACCTAAAAGACAAGACAATAAGTTCGCCACCCTCTGCCGCAAGGTAAAATCCCTGTCGACAGAGGACTTATCTGGGTGGGAGAAGAACGGGTTAGCAATAGCACAAATTTCAAGTTTGGGAGCGCTAATCCAGGACCAGAACTTGCCATCCAATCCGCCGACAGATACCAGAGGAGGCAAAAGCAGTGACGACTCTGGGGGAGGGACTGAAATAGATCTGTCGACGGAACGGTTGGCAAAGTCTAAGGCCTCAGCAAACCAGGCCTCCAATGGGAGAGGGTTATCGAGCACGACGGCTAAGCCAGGCTTACCGTCGTCGCACAAACCCGTCCCATAGGAGGACAGTCCCGTTAACACAGCCAGGGACTGAACATCCTGAAGGATGTCCTGGCGGCTGAAGTCTGACCAGAGCTTAGTCCGAGGAGCAGACGGGGGCTTGGGCTTCACCGAGAAGTACTGAAGGTCAGTCCTCGTCGGGTACGCCCGCACCTCCACGTCGGCCACCTGACCATCCACCCTGATCGCCCTGAACTGCATCTTGTCATTGATTTGGACCGACCAGTCCAAAGGTAGGGCCCTCTCACCTGACGGGAAGTCGGTAGCACGCTCCGGGTGGGAGGCCTGCACCCCCTTCCAAACAGCCAAGGAGCCATAGAGGAGCGGCATAGTCCGCGACGGGACCTTGGCCTTTTGGATGGGGGGCAAGCGCGGACCCTGCCCTAGCAGACGGAGGACCCCCGCATGTGAGACAGTAGGGGCAACCACCTGAGCCAGGGCAGGAGCAGTACTAGCCGACGACCGGGCAGGCGGAGAAGCAGGGCGAGAAGGAATGTGGTCCACCGCAGAGGGGAGGGGGACCAAAGCAGGGGCAGGTTGGGTGAGGCGCTGAGGTTGTGTCACCGCCAAGAAGCGCGATAAGAGGGATTCTTGCATCGCCTCCAAGCGCGCGTCGAAGTGAGACACAACCCACCCCTGCATAGCCGAAAATCGATCCGAGAGAGGCGACCCCCTCGAAGATAGTTCGGCCCGCAGGGGCGAGCGTGAGCGAGAGCGAGACCCACGACACGAAACAGCAGCGTCGCGGCCCAAAGAAGGCGAGCGACGACGGCCGTGACGGTCCTGAGGGTCTCGTTCCCGATCACTAACGCCCGAGGGGGAAACATCACCATCCCCCTCTTCCAGCGACACGTCAGCCCCCGAGAAAGGGGACCCCGAAACCTCGCTATACTCCACCGAGTCAAGCGGCGGGGTACCCTCACGGGGAGCCGGCAAGCGAAGATCAGGAATAGAAGAAGGAAGAGGAGCAGGATGACGGGAGGGGGAAGGCTGGCCGGGTGAAAGGAGGTCAGAAGGAGCCGCGGGGGGAAACAGAGCAAGGATCCCCGGGGCTGAGAGAACAGGGCGGCCCGACACCGAGGCGGAGGAGGGAGGAACCTCCACCTTGGGACGAGACCGAGAAGGAAGAAGAGGCACTGAAGCAGGAGAAGTAGGAGGAGAAGCAACTACATCCTGGCGGACCCTCCTGGACAGAGTAGAAGGAGGGAGCAGAGGGCCAGCTACAGCATGAACATCCGCGCGAGTAGTGGACAAATGAAGAGGACGTCTTTCGTGCAGGGGAAGCGGGCGGAAGGTAGTAGAGCCCCTATCCGGAGAGGCCAGGGGAGGGCGTACAGGGGCAGAGACGCTAAACCCGGCCTCAGGGCGAGAACCATGACGAGGGCGAACGGCGGAGTCAAGGTGAGCAGGCGGACGAGGAGGGGCAGTAGAGGACGAGCGGCGAGGAGAGCGAGAGCGTGGACGGAGCTGGGGATCCACCCGACGATGCGACGACCGACCACGGGACCCAGGGAGGAGGGCCCGAGCAGGGAGAGGGCCAGGTAAACGGCCCCCAGACGGGTCAGGGATGCCCAGGGCGACGCGGATCCGGTCGTCAACAAAGGCCGGGGAACGGTGGCCCACAGTCCTGATGTGGTGGGAGACCACCGCCCACACAGACTGAAGGGATGCAGAGGCCACCGCCGCGTCAGAGGAACCAGGGTGATGGTCCACCACATCCACCAGGTCCATACACGGCCCACACAAAGCCGGGAGGTAGGCCGTAGAGGACACACATTGCGAATGTCGCAAGCAGGACCTGTGGCAGTCCAAACACGGGGAGCCACAGCCCTGGCGAAAGCAAGGCATCCCACCTGCAAGGGAAGAACACACACCATAAGCAGCACGTAGACGGAGTAAGTGAAGATAATGTCCAATAAAAACCAGGGAATGAGCATGGGTAAACAGGAACACACACGCAAACTGGAAGTCGTACTCACTCTAAACCGGGAGCACCGATGGAGGTGAGGAGGGCGGGTGAGGCGGAAGAGCACAAGCAGAAACCTGCAAAGATGGAGAAAGTGTTAACCACCACTCAACACCTCACATGCAGGGTCCATAACACCAGGCAAGTGCATACACCAATATAGTACCAGGCAACAAGATGACACAAAAAAGGGTCACCGGGAAAGCCAACTATAACCGCAAATTTGCGGGCCAATGGAGGCATAACCGTACCGACACAACCCTCCCGCCTCACCGCGAGACCCCCCAGCGATCTCCGCAAATTTGCGGGTAGCCGAATCGTCCGTGGACCGAATCGAGCACTCCGCAAATTTGCGGGACCGGCCGAGATGGTCCGGCGCCGAAAAAGCGAGAGGAGCGTCTAGGTAATACCAACACAGGCCCAGAAAAAAGCGTCAACTCCTTATGACTCCAAGCGACGATGGCCATCAAGCTGAGCAGTGTCTTCCTCGAATATCCTGACTCAACCGGTCAAGGGAGAGGCAAGGAAGACACACCAGGGGAGAGGAGGCACATCCCCCAGGAACCACCCCACCCACAGAGATAGAGCAAAGCCCATGAGGAGAAGTGGCAGGAAGGGTGGTTCGGCACAAACAGGGGCCCCCGTAGGGTACCCCAGGATTGGGCAAAAGGGAATGAAAGGATGGAGGTGAAAACAGTAAGGGAACACAAAAACCAGTAAATGAAACTGGCGAGAAAAAGGGAGGCCTAGCCGTGAGGAGAGAATGTGTCAGGGGCGAAAAACCCTGTGGTGTGAGGGAGAGGCCCCCGTAGGGTACCCCTGGATATCACGAACCACCAAGCGCCCAGGCCCTGGAGACACAGTGAAGGCTCGTAAGGGGGGACTCGGGAATAACGCTAAAAATGCGGCCGACACAAACCCTACAAACAGCACCGCCACCACGAAATCTCAGATTGTGAACCAACTGTACACCTAGGCTATGAAAATATGAAAACTCATAGGGCATAGCAAATCCTGAATGAGAAACAAGCTAGGCTAAAATAAGCTAAACTATGCCCAGACTAACAGGAAAAAAGAATATGAAAAGAGAAAGAAATGAAAAACACATACGAGGAACGCCAGGCGCCCCCGTACCTTCGGTAGCTATTTCCACACGCGTCTCCATTAAACACACTGAGGAGCCCATTTACGTGTGTCCTAGATCACGTAACATCTGTCTAACAAAAAGAAGGCCAGAAAAGCCGAAACGAACCTAAAACAGGGTGAATTGAAGGAGCACAACAAAAGCGGACTCAACAATGGCGACGCGTGAAAAAATGATAACAAGAGAGGGTCGCTCATGCGCACGTTCGACAGGGATCGGCGCATGACGGAACACGGGATGGGCCTTGAGCGGTAACTAAGGTAAACCCCTTTTTCTTCTCTTCTATACTTTTTTCACCTTCGGTGGTAGTTTTGGTTAATGTACAACGTCTCCTAGAGCAAGATAAGGAGTAGACTCTAGACGTTTTCTTTTTAACCGCGGTTGGAATGACGACATAGCAGTCAAAATAGACAAGTCGTCATTGCAATTAGGTTAATAGCCTTGACGTTGGATTTGCCAAGACTACTAACAAATTATGGTCTTGGAGGCGCTGTCTAGAATTTTTAGAGGCGGACTCCCGTTGGAACTGTTTTATGCAGACGACTTAGTCCTAATAGCTGACAGTATGCAGGATGCTGAGGCCAAATTCAGAGAGTGGAGAGAGGGCATGGCGAGCAAGGGTTTAAGAGTCAATATTAACAAAACCAAGGTTATGCATTGTAGTTTGAGACGAGGCAATGTGGAAAAGAGCGGTGCATACCCATGTGCAGTGTGTGGAAAGGGAGTGGGCGTTAACTCAATTCAATGTAGCATCTGTCGATGTTGGGTACACCATGGGAGTAAGCGCTGTAGTAGAATAAAGGGGCCCCTGCCGAAGGATAAGTCAGAAATAGAGAAATTTGAGTGCGTAGTGTGCAAAGGCGAGCTTGTGTTAAGTGATGATCCTGTGGCTGTGAATTTTGGAAATGAGTCTTTGGAGCTGGTGAACAAGTTTTGTTACCTAGGAGATACCATCTCTGCCGGTGGTGGGGCTGAGGCTGCCACTGTTGCTAGAATTAGGTGTGGCTGGGGGAAGTTCAGAGAATTGATGCCAATCCTGACCATGAAAAGAATGCCTCTCCCCCTGAAGGGAAAGGTGTATGCCTCATGTGTTAGAAGTGCAATGACGTATGCCTCAGAAACATGGGCCGTTAAAGTAGAGGATGTCAACAGAATGGAGCGTAATGAGATGAGAATGGTGAGATGGATGTGTGGGGCCAGGCTACAGGATAGAATAACAAATGTTGAGCTGAGGAGACGTTTAGGTATAAAGAGTATTAGCGAGGTGATGCGTACAAGTAGACTGGGATGGTATGGACATGTGGAGAGAATGGATGAACAAAATTGGGTGAAAAAATGCAGGTCTGTGATTGTGGAGGGAGCTGCACCAAGGGGTGGACCGAGGAAGACCTGGGATCGGACTATACGCGCCGATCTCAAATCCAAGAACTTGACAAGTGAAGCAGCTCTTAACAGGGTTGCCTGGAATGCCGCCATTAGGACAAGAGACTGAAACTGCACTTGTGTGTGGAACACTCGGTCTTAAAATTTTATGTATGTATGTATGTATGTATACAGTATATACTGTACATACTTTACATACATACATATTGAAATGCTAGGTTTTTCCAGGTTAAATAGGAATGGGAATTTTCCCCAGGCTACCTTTAGGATCAACCTTTCCTGGTACCTGGCGCGGGGTACGAACCTCTGAAGGGAATTTAACCCCCCTAAAAACCCACAGGTTTTGAGATGCCTTGGGTGGGGTTCGAACCCTGGTTAGTGACGCACCACCATCACCACCAGGCCCGCGCGCTAACCCACTGTACTACCACGGACGTACTAAAAGTATAGCAACCTTAGTCCGATTTTTAAGAACCAGGTGATAGTCTCGTGGTGTTATCACGTGATTGAGTTTATTGGACTTACCATCTACGACTATTTTACGCTATACCTGACGTCAACTCGGGTTAGTATTATTGTGGGTGCGGGACATTTTCGAGGGCATTACACATATACATTTGGGGAAAATACAGGCCACAGTGGATGGCATATGTCCTTTTGGAATTGTTCTTAAATACAGGTATATTTACTGTACATGATTTTTTGGGCCATTTAGGTCATATTGTGTTTGTATTTGTACTTTGTACTTTTGTAGATGTTTAGGTGACAATCACCACGGTCGATCTGGGGATCCGCCGCTATTGATCTCGTCCTGGAATCTTTACGACTCTGAATCTTACGATTCTATACAGGACTGTCCATGCCATTTGTATCGGCACTAGCTCAGAGAAGAGTGTTGAGAGGGGAGAAGGGGTGTTGGAGAGAGAGGAAGGTGTTGGAGTGGCTTTGTTATGTGTGTTTAGTCTGTATACGTCGTCAGGATGTCCCCTGACTGGGTGCAAGCATATGAAACATGCTAGGACGTTAGCACAGTTTATTTTAGTAAAAATTATATTATATTAGCTATATTAGGTCATGCGTCTATGTAGGATAATGACAGATTAGGTTAGGTATGCAAAGTTCTATTATTAGGTAAGATAGTATGCGTTGGAAAATCTAATCTATAGGTACAGTTGCCCACATAGTTTTGTTCCTCCCTGTGATCTTGTGTATGAAAGTAAAAAGTATGAATTAATTAATTGTGAGTGTGGTTTCTTTTAATTGTCAGTTAACCACTGCATATGAAACAACACTTGTAATTCAATCATGTGCAATATATATATAGCCTACATATACAGTATATATATATATATATATATATATATATATATATATATATATATATATATATATATATATATACAGTAGCCTATATATGTGTGTGTGTGTGTACTGTATAGGCCTATAAAGTTCATCTCACAGATATGAGCTACTAGATGTTTTTATACTCCCAGCCGGACTTGAACCACCGACTGTCAGGACGAGTGTCCATGCTTTAATCCACATGATGCTATCGTGTAGTGGATTAAAGCATGGACACTCGTCTTGACTGTCGGTGGTTCGAGTCTGGCTGGGAGTATAAAAAATATATATACAGTATAGCCTACTGGACTGTAGGCTATATATATATATGTATAATATTGCAGACGGGAACAGAACTTATGTGGGCAACTGTACCTCGATTTTAATGCGGAAATGCAATAGTAATGTAGGTTTGTTGTTGTTGTTGTTGTTGTTCCCCAAGCTGCCTGGCCGAACAGCCCCAAGGCCCCGAGCAAGGCCAAGGCCATAACTGAGCGCCCCCACAGAACCCTCCCCGCCGACCACAATAAAGCCTGGGTGACCGAAGCCACTCCAT
This sequence comes from Paralithodes platypus, assembly GCA_032716605.1. Lineage (NCBI taxonomy): Eukaryota > Metazoa > Arthropoda > Malacostraca > Decapoda > Lithodidae > Paralithodes > Paralithodes platypus. Next base: position 6,957,773 of record CM064503.1, on the reverse strand, counting down.
GGCGGGGAGCTTGAGGAGGGTGCAGAAACGCCCGGGAAACCAAAGCCCCACCCAGGGCCCTGTGCCCCTCAGCAATTATGAAGAGAAATTTGAGGGGCAAGGGAAAAATGTGACGCTTTGGCTTCCAATCTTGGTAGATTGGGAGGTCAATCCACGTTAGAGACGCCGTCACTTGAGATCTAGAAAATATATAAGTAAAAGGAACAGTCAGAGTAAGCTATGGGTATGGCAGAGATTGCTCAGTTCTCACTCTGATAGACCAGCCCATCACCACATGACTAGAACCCAATCCTCTCAGCATCAGCTAGGAAAGGCCCTAGAAAGCCGCCTTTGGCGGGGGGATAGCTCCCCTATTTCAACCCTTTTCGGGGTTGGGCACCCGCCAGCACCCGCCACCCGTAGGTTTGTGATGGATAGATAGTGTTTTTTGGATTTGATTTTATTGTATGTGTTTAGCCTATAAATGCACTACATCCATATTTTAGCTGGTAGGCGTTGTTCTGATAAAAATCGATGTCTACACTCTACGGCTCCAACTTTCTTACAGCTTGAAACTCGTAAGTGGTCAAGTACAGTTTGGTTACGTAGGTGAGTCAAGTTAGGCTAAAAGTAATTTTGTGATTGAAACGAAACTGAAGTTCGATTTGAATAGCCTACTGTAGGTAATAACCATTAGGAATTCATAGTTTTCATCTTACAATCCCGTTATCTCCTCTTATGCACGTTTACTGAAATAAATAATGTTGGATAAGAAACAACTAAAAATGTAATAAATTTAAACGAAAATTATATAAAAATAATTGAGGTCCGTGTAACTATAATTTATGTATCCTTGAGTGTCGATAACTTTGGGATTAATATTATAACCGACCAGAAGAGGGAGACGATTGACTACGAGTGTGGTGAGCCGCATTTTAGCTACTTACATTTTTTTAATTTGGTGATATATTTAGTTGTTTTAGAAAGATCCTAGATATCTAAGATTAGAGAATAATTGTTTATAGGCCTAGACACGTATATAGGGAAGACTGAGCTGACGTCTCGGTTAACCTATTGTTTAATTTAGCACAAAGTTTTTTGCTAGGTAGGCCTATTGCAGTTTGGCTAATGCGCATTGTCGTCACTCGTCAAAGCTTATAGAATATATTGTTATTCTTTTAGTAACATGACAAATATGTAGGGTACCCTTATAACGAACATATTGCATTTTCTATGGTGTCAAAACAGCACATAGCAAATGTATAACCTATGCCTATTAGTCTGTTAACCAGAGACTTAGCCTAATATAGTCCATTTATTATAGGTAGGCCAGAATTCGTGAACTCTAACCTCTGTAACTCAAAAAAAGGCTAGAGTAAATGGGTTGTAAATTGCCACACCACATCCCTGGCTGACTCTTCCTAAATGGTGGAAATATCAGTTGGCTTACTGTAATCGTTTATGAGTTAGGCTATAGAGGTTTTAGTGGTAATTTTTTTTGGCCTAACTAGGCTATAATGGATGGACTATAGTCATTGAACGGCATAACTTGATTACTCGTACTTCTGATAGACTAAAAATCGTAGATTATATAGCCTAAGTAGTAGTAATAGTCTGTTTGGGAGAAACAAGGGTTTATAATTCAACATGAAAATGCGGGAATTATGAAAGAAGCACTTATAATTTATAGAATAGGAAAAGTTAGAATGAATAAAAAATACCCTTAATCTGAATTATTTGACTATGCTGAGAGAACTATCCTTATGACAGACAAGGATTAGTTATTATATTAGAGAGAGATTAGAGCTTCTGGGGTTGTGTTGCAAATACAAATTAGTGTTATGTTATCAGTTTTCGTAGTTTTTGAAGAATCCAATTCTTATTTACTCACTACCAATTCATAGGTAAGCTGCAGCAAACTGCATATAGGCCTACCTATTCCTCAACTTTACTTTTTTTTAGAATGTTGGTTGAAAATTAGTCAGTGATGCTTTATTTATGGAAAAGGCAATTGTAGTACAGTAATTTAGTTTATTAATCATTACAAGTCTACTGTATATAAAAATTGTGACCCCTATCCTCTTTAACCAGAGGAGCACGAAAATTAGGTGTTTAACCCGCGGAGCCGGAATGTGAGACTGGCCTGTGACGAACGTAGTTATAGCCTATGCAAATTAATTACATTCGATTCTAACATAATTCGTTATTGGCCTATCTACTATATAAAGCATTATTTCTTCTCCATGTGCACTTATTTTTACTTACCGGGTATATGATGAACATATGAACCTTGAAGAATGATAAAAGTACTGTAGTGGGAATAGCAATTGGTGGGTGAAAAACGTATAATTTTGCCGCCCGGTCGTATGCTGAGACGGGAGGGGGAGACATAATATATTCTCCCTTCGCAACGTCTAGCAACACACTGACTGCCGCGAGAGAGATCTCAGTGTTGCATAAGATCTCTAAGTGACACTGGTGTGTATGAAACCGTGTGAGAGAATTCGCGTAAAAAATAACCGATAAAAGGGGGAAATATGAAGAAAAATAGCCGATAATTGAGGAGGGGGGAAGAGAGTGGGAAGGGATGGGGTTGAGACACATGAGGATTTTTTTTTTTTTTTTTTTTTCTATATTCCAACTACTCCCTCTCGGGCATAGGCTGAGAGCCTGTACATTCCACCGCTCAACACGGTGAAGCCCGTGAGGTCTTGTTCCAGTCTGGGGAGTGAGACATGCGAAGCATCCATCATGGCTCGAAGCAGCTCCATCTCTGAAGCGGCTGGTTGCTTCGCTCAAGTGCTTCACCGTCTCACCCTCCAGACTCAGACCCTCACTCTCAGAACGCCACCTATTGAGCAGTGAACTCACTAGGCATTGTCCCCCTGTAACATATTTTGAATATGGGAATATTCATACAGTGTTATTTAATCAGGGAACAATGAGGGTATTTTTTGGCATTTCGGTGGGCTTTGTGGTAATGCACTGATACTAGGTACAGCACAAATTCAATCCCAATAATATCTTCCCATTGACATATCGGGATTTGAACCCGGGTCCATTGGATTACCAATCCAGTGGCATGACCACTCCACCACACCTCCCCTATGAGCGGTAAGAAGTACAGGAGGGGAATGTGCGGGTGCCCATCCCCGAAAGGGGTTGAAATAGGGGAGCTATTCCCCTGCCAAAGGTGGTTTTCTAGGGCATTTTCTAGCTGATGCTGAGAGGATTGGGTTCTAGTCATGTAGTGATGGGCTGGTCTATCAAAGTGAGAGTTGAGCATTCTCTGCCATACCCATAGCTGTTCCTTTTACTTATAAATGTTCTAGATCTCAAGTGACGAGGTCTCTTCCGTGGATTGACCTCCAGTCGGTTAGGTTAGGTTAGCTTAGGTTAGGTTAGGTTAGGTTAGGTTAGGTTAGGTTAGGTTAGGTTAGGTTAGGTTAGGTTAGGTTAGGTTAGGTTAGGTTAGGTTAGGTTAGGTTAGGTTAGGTTAGGTTAGGTTAGGTTAGGTTAGGTTAGGTTAGGTTAGGTTAGGTTAGGTTAGGTTAGGTTAGGTTAGGTTTAGGTTTAGGTTAGGTTAGGTTAGGTGTCCTGGGCGTTTCCGCATCCTCCTCAGCTCCTCGCCTGGGAGCGGCTTCGGTCACCTGGGCTTTCTTAGTGGTAAGCAGGGAGGGTTCTGTGGGGGCACTCGGTTATGGCCTTGGCCTTGCTCGGGACCTTGGGGCTGTTCGGGCAGACAGCCTGAGGAACAACACCAACAACAACAACTAGAGGAGCATTATCTCACCTAATGACATTGTTCCTTTGTTTTGAGAGCCCCTGGAGTGTTTTGGAAAGGTTTTCTCATGGTCTTGCTTCCACGAGTCCAATCGCATTCGCTATACACATACTTCCATGAGGCTTATCGCACTTCTCGAGTTAAAAATGTCCGTGAATGCGCAATTAAACCCTTCAATTCTGACAGAATTTGTTATATTTATACCATATAAAGCATTATTTCTTATCCATGTGTGTTTATTTTACGTATCTGGTAAACATATGAACATTGAAGAGTGATAAAAGAAGTGGGAATAGCAATTTGGTGGTGGAAAATGTATATTTTCGCCGCCCGGTCGGCCGGCCGAGAAACATACATCTTCTCTCTACAACGTCTCGCAAGGTACTGAGCGGCCAGGAATAGATCTCACACTGCTAGAGGGTCTCTAGATGACTCGGCCCTGCTTCGGAGCCCACCTGACGATAATTGGCGCAGAAAATAACCGATAAATGAGGGAAATAAGACAAAAATAGACGATAATTGAGGAGGGGGGAAGTGGATGAATGGTAGGAAGTACTACTCTACTAGAGGGGAATTATCTCACCTAATCACATATTCCTTTGTATTGAGAGGTCCTGGGGCATTTTGGAAGGGTTTTTTCATGGTATTGCTTCCGTGAGGCCTATCGCGTTCGCGTACGCTATATACAGTACTGTAGATACTTCCGTGAAGCTTATCATGCTTCTCGGGTTAATTGTATTATAGAGAAGGCTGGAGCAAACAGGTTGTATTATTTCCATACCTATTTCCTGGTTGACTCTTCCCAAATGATAGCATGTCTGCTGCATCGCTTAATTAAGTCCTTTTTGAGTATTGAAATATTTGGAGTCGGGATTTCTCAACTCATCATTTAATCATTATGAATTAAACTGTAGCTTATCTAAGTATGGAAAGCGAGAGAATGACTAAGAGGGTGTACGAGAGCGAGGTGGAGGGACAGAGAGGGAGAGGTAGACCGAATGAGATGTGGAAGGATGGAGTGAGGAAGTACATGGGTAAACCTGACTTTTTGGACCGACAGCGATTTCAGTAAGTTTTATTTTGTTTTTTGTATTTTTTCCTTCAGATATAGTGTTGTTTTATACTGAAGAGGAGCGGAAATGAGTATTTACCCATTATCCAACAATCTAAAAACACGCCCCTATTATACTATTTTTGTTTTTAATGTTCTAGGCTATTAGCCTAACCTAACAACCTTACCTAACCTAACCTAGTATATGAGTGGGGGCTGCCGCCCCCACACCCCCACTGGTTAGGTTACTTTTTTTTTTTTTTTTTTTTCTGCTATTAGCCTAACTTAACAACCTAACCTAATATATGGGTGGGGGCTGCCGCCCCCACACCCCCGCTGGTTGGGTACTGGCTGAAAAACTTATTGTTTTACAGTAGCCTAGGCCTATACATGTATTTTAGCGTTTTTTTGTTTCTCCCTTGTAATACATTTCCGCTCTTAATGCCATATATATAGCAATGATGTATATGCTCTACCGGACCTATTAGGCCTAAAAAGATCGATGGGCTAACTGTCGGTCCAAAACATCAGTATAACCAGTACATGAACGAAGGCGGTGCTGGTTGGGGGAAGGGGCGTCGACTGACTGGGAACAGAGGTGCATGGGGGCGGTTCGTTCGTGGCCACCCCTTCGGGGATCACGGCGTCAGGCAATAGATAGATAGATTATCTAAGTAGGTGAAATACTGTACTGTGAATACTGTACATAGTATGCACATAGTGATTGACCAGTTTTCCTTTTAACATAACTACGGTGACTTTTAACTCAGCAAATACAATAGGCCTCATGGAAGTGTCTGTATAGCGGATGCGATAGGCCTCACAGAAGAAATCCCATGAAAAAAAAAACCGCCATCAGGCGCTCAATTGGAAGCATTATGTGATTAGGTGGTATAATCACTATTACAGTATCTCCTTCCTCTACACGTGTCCCCCCCTCCCTCCGTCTCCTTCCCCCTCTTCCCAGGGGTGTGGAGTCGGATTGAACAAATTCCGACTCAGACTCCGATTCCAGGAAATTTTAAGGATGCGACTCCGACTCCACCCCCTCTCCCTCAAATTTCCCACGAAAACTTCCCACAAATTGCTTGCTTGAAATGTCCTCCCACAACAGCTCCCACAAATGCTAATTTCTCCCACAAATTTGTGGGAATTTCCCGCGATAGTGACAACACTGGCTAGCAGCTCACCTAAGTACTTTACACAAGAATTGATCACGTAGAGGAGTCGGAGTCGGAGATATTTTTACCGACTCCGACTCCACACCCCTGCTTCTTCCCCCTCTTCCTCCCCCCTCCTCCGTTTAGGAACGCCATGACAATTTACAGCAATTTAAAGCCCATTAAAGCCTGTGGAGATGAGTGCGAGTGAGTGGGAGCGTGGCAGGCTCCTGTCCGTTCTCCAGCACGTCAGCCGTGGCACTGAGAGTCTCGCCCTATCTCTCAAGATATATGCAGCGCTGCCAAAGGCAAATGTAGCGCGACATTTCTAATACAGTAATTGGTGAATATTGCCGATGTCTGTGGTCACGCTGCGGGTGAACCCCGCCCGCTACGAAGCTCGTTCTGGTATCATTTTAAAGCTATTTTCTTAAAAAAAAATTTGCTGCAAACATTTCATTTAAGTCAAGCACTTGCTTAAGCAATCAGGAGTGCATTAATGAGCCCTATTTTAGCAGAAATAAGCACACTGAAAGGGTTAATTATTGTCTATTTTTCCTTCTATTTTCGGTATTCCTCTCTTTCCCTGCTTGAAATAGGATGAGTCATGGTCTTCCACACTTCTTCGTCACCTTCATATGCACGGATGACGGCTGGGAGAGTCAGCTTCAGTGTTGTCAAATTAGCAGATTTTCCACTAGATCTTGAGTACAGTATTTGCATATTGATCAGCGGAAAAAAAACTTTGAATTCACAAGAGAAATAGCATATTTTTAAATCCAATCTAGCTGAAAATTTAAAGAGCTTCACCTATAAATTAGCAAATTTTGTAGGCTAGCCTAGCGGATTTACAAATTTGAAGTTGGCATCACTGATCAGCTTGCCTCTAGCAGGCCCAGGAAGCACACTTATGTTGCACTCTCTCACCTCCCTCCACCTCCTCCCGCCACATATACGTTTTTCACTAGATATTTGCTGTTTACATCTATTTTCTGGTCTTCACTGTTCATATGTTCATCATATATGTAAAATATACGCACATGGAGCAGAAATAATGCTTTATATGGTAAATATAACAAATTTTGGCGGAATTTTTTTTGTTTTCGCATATACTGGTACAGGCTTTTAACCCTCTCACGTTCTTGACGCAATTTTGAGCCTATTAGGGATACTTTAAAGCCTTTGTTACCATCAGGGGTATTTAGAAACCTTTAGTTTAGTTACTTTAACCTCTGCAGTTGTCTTTGAGTTAGCTGTGGGCAGAAAACTAATTTTGGAGAGGTAATTATAAGAGTGAGAGAACTCTTATTTCTTATTGCTAATCTGGCAACCTCTGCGTCATATGGTCGTGAGAGGGTTAAAAAATATCAAAGGTGCTTTCCTCTGGTTAAGCAAGGTCAAATATATATCTTGGCTGACATTCTCTTAGGATAACTGGATTCAGCTAGGTTATAAGTTGACTAGTAAATATGGTGAATTAGTGTTAAGAGGAAAAGTGTAATACTAAAAATTTACTTGGTACCAGCACAATCAATAATGTGTGTATTGCAAGTAGCATAGTGAGTTTCAAGAAATTGTAATAAATAGTTCAACAATGTTAAAGCAAAATGCATTTGACCATGACGACTAATTAAGACATTTACCAGAAAGTGCTGGATTACCCTTAGTGATCTCTGGTCTCTGGGTCTTCTGGGCGACCTAGATGTGTGTGAATGTGTGTGTTTTTATTTATTTATTTATTTTTGTTTTTGTTTTGTTGAGTTGCCCCTGTTCTGGCTGTCTCAAGTCGGCCACCCCTGGCTAAAAATAAATAAATAATTAAATACATATAAAAAGAGGGGTATGTGCCTGAGTATATAGATAGATAGATATAGATATTTAAGGGGAGGTGTGGCAGAGTGGTCTTGCCACTGGACTGGTAATCCAATGGACCCGGGTTCGAATCCCAATATGTCAATGGGAAGATATTGGGATGGAATTTGTGCTGTACCTAGTTTCAGTGCATTACCACAGCACACCGAAATGCCAAAAAAAATACCCTCATTTGTTCCCTGATTATATAGCATTGTACAGTATGAATATTCCCATATTAAAAATATGTTACAGGGGGCAATGCCTAGTGAGTTAATTGAATAATTAATATGAATAAGTAATAACGATATTTATGGTAAAATGACGATTTTCGTCAGGAATGAACCAAAATACCTTCGCTTGGCAGGAGGGTTTGAACTACTACCATAGTTTCTAGTGATGGGAATTCCGGCTCTTTCAAGGGAGCCAGCTCTTTCGGCTCCGTTCACTCAAGGGAGCCGGCTCTTTCGGCTCCCAAATGGCTCTTCATTTAGTATCACATTGTTTGTATATATAATGAGCCCAAAATTTGCAATATTGCACCATATGTTATAAACATGGTTGTAGTCACAATAAATATGAATTCCACAAACATATTTATTTCTGTAAACATCATAAATCATTCTCAATGACAATAAGATTATGTATATTAAGCATTTACAGTTGGTGAAATTAAATTACCCTTACACATACATATTTTCCATTTGCAGTGTGATTGTAAATAACAAATATAAACTCCATTAGCTTAATATATAAAACAAAATAGAATAAATCTTAGCTATATCTCTATTTCTTATTACCAGAATTGCGTTATTATTAATAAAACACAGTAAACGGCTCTCAAATGAGAGCCAAATGGCTCTCATATGAGAGCCGGCTCCCATCGTTCACTTAAAAGATCCGGGTCTATGAGCCGGATCGTTCACGAACGACACATCACTAATAGTTTCGCCGTTTAAAGGTTAAGAGCAACTAGTAGGCTACAATGAGTCTGGTGATGTTTGAATTGATTGTTTACAGTTTACACCATAATGGCTTTATTCTTTGACTTTTAAACTACCAATAAAATCAAATATATTTTTTGACTGAGCTTTGCATTGTCCAACCATATGTACCTGTATAATTTGGTGATAATCCATAATACTTTATAGGATTTTCACAAAGACAGCCAGACAATATATTACTGGCTCTTGTGACACCAAATTACAACTTTAGGGAAATATTGGCTGCTATAATTATGTCCTTTCCTAATATTGTCTTCTTTAGTTCTAGATACGGTGATATGGCCTCGCCCGAAGAAGAACTCCCGAAGGGCCCATTGGAGGACTTGGTGAGGCATGCAAAGAGAACCAAGAGGAATGTTAGAGAAGATGTGGAAGATGCACAGAATAACAACTTGCAGCCAAAGAATAGTACGATGAAGGGGAGTAAAGACAAGACGATGGATGGAAACACGCAAGTGGGGAAAGACAAACAAGTTGAAAGCAAAGAGTTGAAAGACAAACAAGTGGTGGAAGACAAACAGATGGTGAAAGACAAGCAAGATGAAAGCAAAGAGATGAAAGACAAACAAGTAGGAGATACACAAGTGGTGAAAGACAAGCAAGTGAAAGGCAAGGAAGTGGTAGATGACAAACAAGTGGTAAAAGTAGGAGTAAAACAAGTGGTTGAAGACAAGCAAGTGGTGAAAGACGAACAAGTGATGGTAGAGAAAAATATTGAATACAAGCAAGAAAATTACGTATTTCAAGAACAGAAGAATGAAACTAGACTACAGGATAACTATGGAAGCTTTAAGGAAATGGGAATACAAAAGAAAAAACCTAGGTGTTTTACAGCAGCGAAGTACATTTCATTCAAGGAATTTTTTATGGAAAAGTTAAAGTTGACAGGTAATCTTATGAATGTTGTGGTAAAAGAAGAACTCAGAGTAAAGTATAAGTTATATGCCTTGGATCACCAGCTGCCAAACTTAAGAGATTCATCAATTGGGGTATTCCTGGGTGAATTAGGAGTGAAGTATGATAAGACTGCATGTATGCATACTTGCATGTATGGTCGCCAGACACACATTTATAAGGGGCTTTCCTGGGTAAAGGGGCAAGCAAATCCAGACTATGATTTTCTTTTACACGAATCCACCCAAGGAAAAGGGATAACAAGGTCTACCATCATTCAAGAACATCATAAGAACAACATCAAGATTTCCCAGGAAACTATGAATTATAATATCTCTTCACCTCCTGAACTGGAAGACTTCAAGAAATTCTGTGACACCCATCTGGAGATCACAAATAACCTTGCTGACAATGTGGATTTAGAAGTTCTGTTTGAGACATATAAAGAATACTGTGCTGACCACAACACCATTCCTGCAATTGCTGAGTTAGCAAACTGCTACCTTAGATGTCTTGACATACATTGCTTGACAGTTAGCTGTTTTGATAATAATAGAAGATTTGTATACAGGGGATTGAAATGGGCTAATAGCCATACCAGTTTGCTTAATGCCTTTAGCTTCAGAACTGCAACTTTAAGTGAACCCAATAAGCAAAATGAATCCACCACTGAAAATGATGTAAGGACAGGATCTATTATACCCCTCATTACCTCAGATGCTTTGCTTCATAAGTTTGTCTCTGAAAGAGTTCTAGTCACAAATAATGAGCAGAATATAATTATTAAAGATGAGTTTTTACAAAAGTTTAACAGCTACTGTGATGATATGAAGCTTACTCGGCTTCCTAGCAGAGCTGTCTACCGTTACTTGCAATGGTTAAATTTTGACCGCAACAGGTATTTCTTTTGTCCTTATGACAGAGTTAGGAAGTATTATTACCCTGGTGTTGCCTGGGTTAAAGATTGTGTTAATCCAGAATATGACTCTCTCACTTATCTCTCTTACAAATGTAAAGAAAGCTACAAGTTTATTGATGGCAATCATTCAGTCATTCAAGACAGTGATAAAAAAAGTATTAAAAACACTTTGCTCTGTTATAAAGGAGAATTGAATTCCTTCGAGGCATTTTTCAATGACAGTCTATACTTAACTAAGGATCTCTCAACCTTTGTACTGAAAGACAATGTCCATCTAGAATATACCAAGTACTGTAAAGAGAACAAGAGCACACCAGCATCTTTACATTTGATAGGTTGCTTCTTGATGTCGCTAGGGTTATGCCAGAATTGTGTTAAAAGGTTACGTGTGGAGGGAAAGCCAGTTCGTGTGATGGCGTACTGTGGTTTGGCATGGACAGACGGCAAACCACACAAAAATTATTACACTGCCACAAGTAAGAAGACCAAGCCTTCGCAGTCACTTGAACGACTAGACGGGTTAGGTCCGGCACTCACTGTGGGTATTCATAGCAGACATGAAGCACAGGAACTGCTACAGGACAGGGGGTGTTTTCAAAATGATCTGCCGGATGTGAGTGTTGTAATTACATTTGGATAAAGAGTATAAATATTACTTATGCTTGACTTTAATCAACATAATAGGTGTATGAGTAATATATTGGCTTTGTAATTAAGGGCTTTGTTTGATTCATAAGAAGGATTTTTGTTTCTTAAGATGAAACCAATTTATACTTTTGCATATCAAATTGTGTTGTCAACTCACCTTATTTGTTAATACTTGCTGAGAGTGTTTTATGATTAATAGAGGGAATATTTATTATAATAGACATATTAAGATGATTATATTTATACATATTAATCCTTTTAGTTTGATATTATTTCTATGCAATAAAGAATTATGATTTTAGGTAGGCTAGGTAATAAACATTGCTTTATGAGTCAACTGATTTATTGAATAGTGTAGCATTGCATATGATGGTGAAATACTGATTGTCATATTTATAAACTATTAAATAATGTTTTCTTTAATACTTCTACATATTATGAATGTTGATAAAAGTATATCCCTTTCTCTCTTTCATCGGAATGAAAACATGTAAACATTAAAATAATGGTGAAGTAAAAGGAAAAAGGTTTGTTGGTACATTTATATTGACCTTTTTGTTGTTTTTTAGTCCATCTGCCATCCTTCACTCACAAAAGATAGAGAGCTTGTTGTAAGAGATTGGCCATCTGTTTCTTTGGACTCCATTTTGGTGTGTAATTATCAAACAATGGGGTAATATTGTGTGGCTGAGTGGTAACAAATTCAACTAGTTCGGGGTTAGCCTCCCCACACTCATCCTAAGTGTTAATATATTAGCACAGTCACGCCAAAGTGGCGCAGGTTGACTGGCTCGACCTGCACTAAGGGTGGTGGGAGTCAGGTTGCTGTGGAGGTCCCCCCCCCGGTGACATACGTCAGACGGATACCGGTGCAATCGCCTCTGGTGTGTCTGAACGTAATGTAGTGAAAGTTAAAGTGGGTCAAAGGATCAAGGGTATTGATAAAGCGAGTGGTGAGTGGATATCTGGCAAAATTGTTAGTCGTGCTGGGAAAATGACTGGTAGATACCCCAACTGCTACAACATTAACCCTTCCTACCCGGCCTGTCTTACCTAAGGACGGTCGCCCGTACCCGGGCGAAATGGCTGAAAAACGTTTAGGCCTAGGCTACCGTATTTATGTTTATTTTCACTGCTAGAACTTTCCCACTCATCTATAATCATAGTGCGGTTTTCAATCTGTATTTTGGCGTTGAGTAGAGCTCTGTAAGTCAACTGGTTCAGTTGTGATGACGATTTCAGTGGAGCAAATATTGCAGAGATGTTGCCAATATGGGGGCTTTTCAGACACTAATTTCGTCTGACGTCAAAACAATAACATTGAAGAGTCTTCTCCTTGTTTTCGGAGGTGCGGTGACACAACGCTTGGGTTTGTTGACATACGTCGTACGCACGGCGTTCAGACCAAGCTTAATTAGGCTATTAAGCTGCCTTCTTAGGTAAGGACGGCCAGGTAGCGGCCCTTCTGCAGAGCTGTCCTTACCTAAGGTAGCCCGGGTAGGAAGGGTTAAGAGTGACAAAGATGGTAACATTAATTGGATGGATCTGGACAGAGATCTTACGTCGTGCGAAACTGTGGACGAGGCGACAGAAATGCTTGTGTTTTTTAATACGGATGAAGTGGTGTGTGCTAAGGAAAGAGAAATTGAGAATTGGAGGAACAATGAGGTGTATGACGAGGTGGATGATGTGGGTCAACGTGCCATATCTGTACGTTGGGTGGTCACAGAAAAGCTGAAGAATGGGAAGACTATTGTGAAGGCACGTTTGGTGGGCAGGGGCTTTGAAGAGGACACTGTAGAGCTGCAGAAGAATTCTCCCACTTGCTCAAAAGAGGCTGTCCGTTTGGCGATAGCCCTCGCCTCAGCTAATGGTTGGTTGTGCCACACCATGGATATACAAGCTGCGTACCTACAAGGGAACAATATAGAGCATGAAGTGTACCTGCGACCTCCCAAGTTCGACAATGGTTTATTGTGGCGTCTGCGGAAGACTGTGTATGGTTTGTGCGATGCGGCCAGGCAATGGTACATGAGGGTGAAGGACCAGCTGATATGTCTAGGTGCCAAAATCTCGTCCCTGGACCCTGCATTATTTTCGTGGAGTCGAAGTGGTAGAACAGAAGGTATCATTTGCATATATGTGGATGACTTCTTGTGGACTGGTACTGTGAATTTTGAGTAGCAAGTCATAAACCAGTTGCGCAGGACCTTCCAGGTCGGGTCTTCAGATTCCAAGTGCTTTAAGTATGTGGGGCTCAACGTAGTTACCACAGAGGATGGCAGTGTCACAATCGACCAGTTTCAGTATGGAGCATCATTGACTCCGGTTACACTGAGCAAGCGTCGAGCATTAGAGAAGACTAGTGATTTGTCAGACCAGGAGAGAACGAAATATCGTGCATTGATCGGGCAACTGAATTGGATGGCTACTCACACTCGCCCAGATATAGTGTTCGATGTGTGCCAACTGAGTGTTTCACTTCCACTAGGCTACGGTTGTCTACAAAACACTTCCACGCCATTGTCGGCCTCCAATGTGGCCTTATCTATTTTAGAAGAGGCAATTCTAGCCCTCCCGGAAAGTGACAGATGGATCGCCAATGCCTTCTTTTTCTTCTCAATCGTTGTAAGTCGACACCAAACACCCACATCCTCCTTCCACATTTCGTATTCTTCATCATGCTCTAATTTCGGAGGCCACTTCAGTGAGCACGCCATAATGCCCGAACTACGCTCTGCTACCAATGTTAATAGATACACGGAAGCAACCGCACTCACTGAAATCCTGGAGACAACTGCCGGTCGTCCGTATAGACCAGCCAACCATACGTCAATCCAGCCGATGACATCATCAGCCAGCCTACGACTCGGCGGCCTGCCATTGGCTCGAGGCGGACGAGCTTAGTGCAGGTCGAGCCAGTCAACCTGCGCCACTTTGGCGTGACTGTGCTAATATATTTACCCGGCCCCTCGTCCTCCTGCCATCATTGGTAGGCCGATACTGTATAAAAGGATTAAAGGAGGGATGTTGATGAAGTGTATATAATTGAATGTAGGCTATTATTACTCTGTCAAGAGACCACACATGCTGAATATACTGGAAGATATGCTAAATGTTGAATCTTGCATTTCTTTCTTAGTGTATGAAAGAAACAAAAGACAGCTGCCAGTAGCGAGTGCTTCCTCTCTTTACCCCCTCCCCCCCAAAACAAAAATAATAAAAACAAAATATATATATACAGTATATATATATATATATATATATACTGTATATGAATAAAAATTAAAATAAAAGAAGAGCTGGGTACATGCATAAATCTAAAGACTGAGTGCTTCACAGAAAGTGCAGTTCCGGTTTCACATCCTATAATGGCGGCGTTCCAGGCAGCCCTGTTCAGAGCTGCCTCACTTGTAATTTTGTTTTCTTTATTCAAGATCAGACCATAAGGTCTGATTTCACGTTTTTCTTGGTCTGCCCCTTGGTGCTGTTCCCTCCATGTTCGCGGACTTTCATTATTTCACCCAGTTTAGTTCATGAAGTGCGGGGATTTTGGGAGGATTTTAACCAAGGTCCCAGAATCTCAAGATTTGTAAATAGTTTATGATATTATGCCATGGCAAATTCAAGGTACTTATGAGTCTAAATGTCTGGACATTCGGAGTTTGAAGCAGTTTAAGTCATATGAGGAGGGAGAGAGTTCCAGAGTTTACTTGTTGAGTGGAAGAAAGACTGTACGATGGGCATGTGTTGAAAGGTGGATGCTATCTACTGTCCGTATTCCCCCAGATGAAATTAATTAATAAGTTTATTAAACCTCATTATTCTACTCTTCGTAAGGGAGAAGGTATAGGCTACACTGAGAAAGCTTTGAAAAACATTGATTATAGTAATAGGTGACTGGACGACTCGGCCCATGGGACAACTCGGCTTGGACAGCTCGGCCCACTTTTGGACAACTCGGCCCATTATTTGAGACAGCTCGGCCCCATGTTTTGCTATAGGCCTAGGGCAATTTGACGAGACCAGTCAGGATATAGGATGGGGAGAGCTAAGTGGAGGGTTTATGGCATGTGTGTAATGTGGGCGAAATGTTCGTTTATTGTATAATTATGTCAGGCTAGTTCTCTCCATTCATAATGTTTAGGTTAGGTTAATTACGAGTTGTCTCATAATTAACACGGGGCCGAGCTGTCTCGCCGTGGGCTGAGCTGTCCTGTGGGCCGAGTAGTCTAGCATTCATTGTAATATAGCGGTAGAAGAGTGAGATATGTAACAATTAATGCAGCTGTTGAGATATGTTACTTTAATGTTAGTAAGAGGAGGTGAGTTGAGACAAAATGCTTTTGAATGCCCTTTCAGGATATAGCCTACCATGATTATTTTTACAATAAAGGCGCCTTAACTCTTAACTTTTATCGTGCCATGGCATAATGATATCGATAACTATCTATAGATCTTGAGGTTCTGGGGCCTTGGTTTAAATCCTCCCTAAAGCCCCGCACTTCATGCTACCCGAGAACAGTGGAGTGCGAGTCTCACAGTGGTAAATACAAACGCTAACAACTTGGTAGACAAAACATATTTTTTCAGTTATACCCTTCCAATAATAGCCTATACAATTCATATAAGATTCCATCACAACATAGATTGAGGAAGTACGAGATTGATGTGGTGTGGATATGGTGGAGTGTGAATAGGGACACTTTGAGGTGGCTCTGTCATTTGGAGTGTATGGTGAGTGAAATACTAAAAGAGTGAATGAGAGTGCAGTGGAAGGCAGAGAGAGAGAGAGAGATCGACGGATGGAGTTGAGAGGTATATGAGTGAAAGCAGTATTGAGTGGGAGGAGGGACACTGGATGGCGGATGTGAGAGGAGCATGGAGGCGATTCATTGGTGGTCACTCAAGGATCAAGGCGTCTTGCAATATATAGATCTGATCTAAAGAGGACTGCTTTCGGTCATCGTGATTTGTGGGGCTTTTCGTAAAGCTAAATATATGATAAAAATAATTAAAAATCAATGTACAGTAGGTTAACTTATAGCCTAATGCGTGATCTTCGCCTTAGAAGAGTGAACATGTTAGCTAAACAGTCACCTGTTGGGTTAGCTATTAGAACAGGTAACTTACACAATAGGACTACTAATTATAGGCTACACCCTTCAATGGCGAGGAGCTCCACACATTAGGATATATTCCTATTCCTAAAACGTCATCCTTTATCTAGGCCCAAGACTCCGTAGCCTACATTCCCTCTTATCAGGCTACACGAGAGGAGCACTGCAGTTATTTTATGTACAATATTTGCACAAAAATTCGCTTAATGTTTACTGTATAGGCTATACTTTTATTTAGAGGGATATTTAATGTGTTGTTCCTCTCGTGATCCTATCGTAAGTCTTACAATCGTATTCTTAAACCTTCCCACCGTTAACCCTACTCCTTAATGAACGAAATTAGACGAGATTAATTGTAAGCATTTTAGATTTCGGAAATTTCAAGTTCTCAGTTCAATAATTATGGGCACGTCTAAGAACACGGTTGTTTAACTCACATCCCAGCATAGCCTACCATGATATACGGAAATGATATGCAGGTTCCCTAAAGAACTAAACTTAAGAAAGGACTTTTAATTGTGAGAATATATTAAGCATGGCCATAGAGCATTGCCGTTGACGTAGTGCATCTGTCACCACTGATTTGTCACGCTCAGCTGATATCTTACTGGATTAGGTGTGTTCACATACTTATAAAAAAGTAAATAGCGTTAACTTTTTCTTTAATATTCAAGTATTATATTTATTTGTCTATATATTTTTTAATTGCCATTTTTACACATTCAATTTTAATCTCATCAATGTCAAACTATGCTTCCATTTCACACATATTCCAATATTATTGGACTTCCTCTTCCGGAGTCCCGGTCCGTCATCCGACATGACAAGCGAGTGTCACTTCAACTGTGAGGTGGGCGTGCTTTGCCGCCTGTTCTAACAGTTTGCCAAGTTTATCAGTGTTCATCAAGGATCCGGACATTATATAAGCCTTGTATTATCACCTACAAGCTCATTGATCAGTTTGTTTCATGTACAAGATGTGACGGTACCTTGAAAGTGCGTAACCAGCAACACGGAACATTGGGTGCGGGTGAAGCCCAAGACGTCAGTAATGGCTGCTGCGTCTCTCGAGTCTACCATGCTCTCCATCCAACAGTTTCATCATAGGCCTATGGCTACCAAGGTAAAATTATTATGAATTTTCCTTTTCTATAGTCTGATTTATGGTAGCATTCAAGGAGACTACCGCAGGACTTCTTCTTCTTACCTCTGACCGGGTATAGGCTAGGCTATCCTAGTGTTTACTACCCTATACCCCTTTGAAAGGACATTAGCCTAACCTAACAACCTTACCTAACCTAACCTAGTATTATAGGTGGGGGCTGCCGCCTCCACACCCCCGTTTTGACTTAGATTTTTGGTGTATTTGTCTGTGAAGTGGGTATTTTTCAATTTGTTGATAACGAAAATCCTCCATGCGGACTAGGCCTATGGAGAAAAATATGGCGAATCTATTGGTGCCTATTTTCCCTAATAAATTGTTTCTCATAACGTCGCACTAGTGTCCTTGAATATTATCTGATTTATTAGCTATGTATATATTTCCACTGCAATGTCGTTTATAGTTAGCCAGGGTGACTGGTGAGTGGGGTTAGTCGGCTGCTCTCGTGCAACATTAGGCCTAGGCTATGCGGTATTATTCTATAATTGCACCTATACGAGCTAAACAAATTATTATTCTATTTAACAGGAAGGTACGAAGAGGTAAGTGATGTGGTATAGGTGGCAATATGCGGAAATGGATTATAAGGGCATTCTGCCCCCCTCTTACCCCCTTACGAAAATCTACGGTTATTGACTCCACCCATAAACTCCACCCGAACTGAATTTCTACCGTTTTACCCAACCAGCGGGGATTGTGGGGGCGGCAGCCCCCACCCATAATACTAGGTTAGGTTAGGCTAATGTCTCTCTGAAACATTGTAAATCCGTGTCACATCTAGATTGATAGACTTTTGTCAGAGGTGGGCGGAATGCCCTTATAATCCATTTCCGCATATTGCCACCTATACCACATCACTTACCTCATTGTACCTTCCTGTTAAATACAATAATAATTTGATTAGCTCGTATAGGTGCAATTATAGAAATTTACCGGCTATGCGTGCTTCGGTGAACGGTGCAAGTTGTTAATGATCCTAGCCTATTTATAAAATGATCAAATATGGCTCTTACCTAATAGGCTAGGCTATATGGCAATGAGAAGACTGGGGAAAATCTAACTTTTAGCCTAGGTGCGATCGTGATTTTAGCAACTATTTTTGTATTTATCTTGTTTGACCTTGAGATACAGACAGTGGTTTTTAATACCGAGGACCGTGGGAAATTAGTATTTAGCCTACCCATTATCCAGCAATCACACACACGCCCGCTAACACAACTCTTACTGAAAATGGGTGCAGTTTTACTACAGTAGCGTGCCGATTGGGAGACTTTGAGTTTGTCTGACGCATTGCTTTGTTTACATGACGCTTGCTTTTACATTCGCATCAAATGTGTCTAGCCTAATTTTGGTAAGGATGGTGTTAGCGGGCGTTCCGTCAGCCTTGTTTACACAAGTCGCACGCTCGCAGTTACGTTCGCGTCTATTTAGACTTTTTTTTACGAAATTATCCCACAGCCAGCTGTTATTTGCCTCCTGTTGGTAATGTATATGATGATTCTTCTTCTTCTTTAGAACCCGCCCGCAGACCGTGCAGATCCACAGGGCTGACCTTTGTATCGGTACTGGCTCAGAAACGTTAGTAGGAGGGAAAGTTTAGAGTAGAAGGATAGTTTAAGAGACCGTTTTTTTTTTTTTTATAAACCCCCCCTCACCCCCCCCTCCCTCACCCATTTCTCTTCCTCCACATTTTCTCCAACATCCTCTTCACCATCTCCATGTCTTGTGTTAACCCCAATAGCGCCCCTACCCCTCTATCTTCCCTCTGCTTAATCTCCTCCCACCCCCTCTCCCCAACTCTATTCCTCATGTACCTCTCCAACTCCTCTCTCTCCTCATTATATCTTGTACATTCGGTTACTATGTGTTCTACATCCTCCACTATTGGGTCTCCTCCCATTTCACATTGACTGCAGTGCGGTCCCACTCCATTCCATCTCCTTGTTCTCTCATTCGTTTCTAGCGATCCTGTTCTTGCTTTAAATAGAAGTTTCGTTCTCCATCCCCCATCATAGTACAGTTCTCTAGCTGGTTTTTCCTTCTCTCTATAATATGCCAGCGTGGCTTTATTTTCTACCCCCTCCCTCCTCCTTTATCTCCCCTCCTCCTTTATCCCTTTCTCTATCTCTCTGACACATCCCCTCCCATTCTCTAGTATGACCCACTCCTCTCTCTCATTTCTTTTTCTAAATTCCCCTCCCACCCGGTCCTGTTTTATATTTATCCTCCCCAATCTTTTCTTGCACTCTCTGTTCCATTTACTTTGCTCGCTCGCCCATCTGTATACCTTCCCCGGCCACCTATCTTCCTCCATCCCCTCTAGCCTCACTTTGTACTTCCCTTTCGCTTTCCCAATCCTTTCCTCAAACGTACTCCACCCCATCTCCCCTCGGATTGCTTCTTGAGCTACGTATTTATTTGCCCCCAATCCTGTCCTCCCGATTTTATTCTGTATCGTTTCTAATTTCTTCGTTTCCGCCTCTGTTGTTTCTACCGCCTCTAAGCCGTACATTATTGCAGGTACTCCTAATCCTTTCCACAGCCCTCGCACTATTTCATAGCTATTCGCTCTTAGCCTTGTCGCGCTCCATAGTCTCCCATTCCATTGTTGCATTTGTCCCACCTTTTCACTTTTCGCCTTCTCAAACCCTTTTCTCCGTGATCGTTACCCCCAGATATTTATACTCCCTTGTCTTCTTCATTCTGTTTCCTTCCAGTGTCCATTCCTCGTCTTCTTGAAGCTCTCCATTCATTTTCATCACCTGGCTCTTTCCTTTACTAAATCTTACTTCAAGTTCCTCCCCGAATCTCGTTGCTTCCTCTAGTAGTCTCTGCAACCCTCCTCCCGTTTCTGCCATCAGAACTACGTCGTCAGCAAACAGCAGTACCCCCAGTCTTTCTTTGTTTATCTGAATCCCCTCCCCAACTCTTTTTATCCTCTGTGTCATTTCTTCATAACAATAAGTCATGGGGGATGAGGAGGGCGAAACCTCTCTCCGATGTCTCGCGGGATACTAGTGAGAGACAGCCGTCTCCTGCGCATGTTAGAGGGGGGGGGGGGGGAAGGTGGAGAGAAGATGGTAGAGTGGTAACTCGAAATATTATTTGAGGTAGGAGAAAGCAAAGAACAGGAAATTGAAAATAAATATAATAAATGAGGAGGGGTGAAGTGGAGGAAGAAAGGGGGGAAGGAGAAGTAGGGGAGGGTAAGACACATGTTAGGGGAAGGCAGGAGGTGGTGGTAAGGATACATTATCATAGTCATAGGCTACCATCTAATCACATTGATTCCATTTCACTGGCAATAGGGAATTTTGGGGAGAGATTTTTTATGGGCTGTCTTCCGTGAAGCCTATCACGTTTGCCTAGGAGTCTAGGACATACTTCTGGAAGGCCTATTGCACTTCCCGGGTTTTATCAACCTAACCTAGTTAGGATATTTACCCTAGTAAGTGTATGAATGGTTTTTAATCCACCTAGCCTATCCCTGGTGCAGTAATCTCGTCAAAAATACTCAATACTGGACAAAAAGTACTTAATCGTACTGTTAATACATACCATCGTCATTTACCACAAGTAGGTTTTTGTACAGAAATGATGTAGTAATGACGTGATTGTGGTCAGTAGTTGCAAGCTTGGCGCGCATAGGCAATCGAGTCTGAAGGTGGAGGGGTGGAGTATTTTTGTAATATCTCCCATATTAAGAAATATTATGCCACATGTGCATAGGTTTGAATAACAAGGCACCTTTGAAGAATTAGGGCCCAGCACTTAGCTGTAGATAACGTTTTTGTAAAGAATATAGTTAAATGAACAATGGCGGGAGGAGGGAGGGAGGTAAACGAAGCACCCACACCTCCCTTCCTTGCAGAGTGATTATAGTGACTGTTTGGCCTCCCCGTGACCGTCTTCGTTTCATATATTTACATAGGATATATTTGGGGTGGAGTGATGGTTCCTGAACGCTGTCACTGCATTCACGATGATGAGGGAAGAGTAATAGTGTGAGTGTGTTGGTGAGCATTTTGTGAGGTTTAGTTACGAGAGTTGTCATTTCATCGTAGTTGCCACCCAATGTTCATATATCTCGCCTTTGCTGCAATTTTGGTGCATGTTTGAATATTTTGACTCTATATAATCCTGCCGCATTCGATCAATTGAGTCCTGCTGCATTTTAGAGGTTAATGGTAAATGTAACGACTAACGACATTTGTAAAGGAATCACATAAACAATGGTGCCAGATTGGGCACTGATACCGGTATTTTAGCATTCAAAGCAGTTTTATAATCTACATTTTGTAGAAATGCAGTCATACCGGTATGTCTTTTGTAAATTTAATTTATACATTTTTGCAGAAATTGGCATCTGTTTCCTTCAGAAATTCTTCGGCCTATCCTAACTTAATTACCGTACCTAACTGATCTAATCTAACCTAATGGTAATGTAAGGTTACTATTTCCCACCTTCTTTCTCTCAGATTTTTTTTTTTTTTTTTTGGCAAAATCAACCATCCTGAATTTGCAACCAAATGTACAGTACCGGTACCTAAAAAATTTGGAAATAGGTCCGTGTATATAACATTACAGTAGTTTTGATCTAATCCTTTGGATATCGAGCAATTAGATGTATGTAAATATGAAAATTACATCAAATCCTACCGTACTTCAGGCATAAAGTTTTGGGAGTGAATTTGGATATCTTATTTCTATTGAGGCATCCACCATTCCGCTGTTAAAAACTCTATTGAGGAATTACGTAGCTTAAGGATTAAGTAGAGTAGCAATTATTGTCCCTGTTCACATATTATTTAAGTTTTGATAAAATAATGTTTTGAAGGTGTATTCCTCGCGAAAGATGAGTAAGACAGAGAGGGCCTGAACAAAATGGGCTTTACATTTCCTTATCTAATTACTGCTTTACTCCTCCCAAATGGTATAAAGATCAGTTCGATTGCCAAATCCTTTATTAATTATGAGAGTTGTGGGTCGAGATTTATATACTCCATATTGAATAGATAGACGTGTATAAACAAAACATATAAGTAACTGCATAGCCTAGTGAGTTTCCATTGCCCATCCGACAATTACCGTATGTCGGTAGGTCTACTTAGTAGATAGGCCTAAGCATTACAATTACTCTAATTACAAATATTATGTTTAGGTTGATATTTGGAATTTTAATTATTAGTGCTCACTGCTCTTTTTATATACGTGTATGGTATCGTATGTATATGGTTGCACAAGTGTTAATTTAAGTTTTATAGTATCTGATTATAATGTCAATGAGTTAGTGATAAAAGGGACTGTAGCTAAGGAACGATACCATGTCTGCACACAGTGTACAGTTTGCAAGACATGAACCTGGGACACATACTGTGAATGAGTGACCAGTTTTAAGTAATGCTCTCAAGACTCAGACTCATCGGTTACCATGTAGTTTGAAGGGGACTTTGAGTCTGCCCTTTGTCAATAATGTTGTGGAAGTGGGTAAGATAATATACTGTATATTTCCTTAGTACTGTGCGTTAACCTTTTAAAGTGGTTAAATACAACCAGCTCTCAGCATCAGTTGTCCCATGTTCATGTCCGTAAGTTTTAATTCTTTCAGTAAGCGTAAGCGGACGTTCATCATTATCATCATGTCTGACGCCTTGCATCCTCTTGGGAAATCCCCGCTATTGTTTAATGATATTAATATTGTTTGCAGATACCAAACGTAAAGTACAACTATAATAAAAAGGGCTAAATATGAAATTAAATTAGTAATAGTACCGGGTAATAACACAAACTAATAATGTTCTGCACTTTGCATCTTTTATGGCCTTCATTTTGTACGTTAGCTGTGTAATAAAGATATCAAATAGGTTTCGGCGAATACCGTACATACATATGCAAATTTACGGTATATACATTCTTTATGAATAAACTTGATATCGTAAATGAGAAAATAAATGTCAGTACATTATTTATTTGTATATACCAGGTAACCTACTCTGAACAACTCTCTTAAACTGGTCTATTTTTGGTATTTTTTATATCATTTAGTTCACAGTGTGGTACCGTATCTCATAGGCTCTTTTAAGTTAACCCTTTGACGATTATGACGCATTTTGACTTTATTCTGGCTATCATTAGACGATTTTATACAGTTTAGGAAGGATCTGTGGGAATTATAATGATAAAGACTATCTCAATAACCCTCGGACTTCCATATACCCTTTCTAATCGGAATACAATGGTATAATAATAGCCAGAACACAGAAAACAAAAATGCGTAATCGGATCTTGAAAAGGTTAATATAGTACGGTAGTATAATATATCTATTCGTTGTATTTAGCTATATTAGATTATTCGTTTAACCCCTTCTGTACTGGCCGTCCTTTTAACTTTATTCCGATAGCTGTTAGACTATTTTATTCAGTTTATCCAGCAATTAACAGGTATCGAACTAGCCTATCTCACTTAACTTATACTACTACAGATCCTTCTTAAAATGCACAAAATAGTCTTGATAACGCTTTAAAAAAAAAAAAAAAAAAAAAATGGCCGGTACAGAAAAGGCATAATCACTATCTCTAGATATGTAGTATTATATAGTAGTTCTACCGTGGGTATGCTATTCTCGTATGACAGGCTACGATGTATTTTCCACCAATTTGTGATCGGCAATTGACCACTATATATATATATATATATATATATATATATATATATATATATATATATATACTGTATATATACAGTATAGGCATCAATATTTAACAAAATTACTAGTTTAAATACAGTTGTAGTGCATATATAAATACCTACATATAATCAAATTCACTATACTTTTTAACCATTAGAAACCTACATTATTATTGCATTTCTGTGTATTATCTATGTTTACAACTCCAACTTCCTTATAGACTGAAACACGCAAGTTGTCAATTATATTCTGGCAACTTTAGGACCTTGAATGTAGATAAGTTAACCGGTTTTGAAGGTGGCTAGGTTTTATGTGCAACTTTGGCCAAATTCAAAACCTTAACCCCTTCAGCACGATGACGCCTATTTACCTTTGATTCTGGCTAAAATTTGACGATTCTATGCAGTTTAAGAAGGACCTATATCATTCGGAGGGATTATTGAGACCGTATTGACCCCCTTGAGTTCAAAAGGTAGCCTACGTAGCTGGGACATGACTTAATAGGGCGACCGTGCATGCCGAATATTTGTTCTGGGCATGGACGCATATGTAAGGGAAGGCTTTTGTTTAACCTGGATCCCCTTCTCCTTCATGTTTAGCCCTATCGTTTGGAGATTTTAAGACCGTCGCCCCATTAGTTTGTCAATGTTAAGACCTTTTGTCCCATTTCTTAGTCAATATTAGAGCCTTTCGTGCCATTTAGGTGTCGACATTTTCCTGACGAGTGTTAACGAGCCTGTAATTTGAGATATTTTTTCCCGATAAATGTATACATTTATCTCGAAAGGGGGTCTTGGGCTGGTTTTTAACCCTTACAGTACCGGTTACGACTATTCTATTTGACTTCGGCTACAGGGCGGGTGCCCAACCCTGAAAGGGGTTGAAATAGGGGAGCTATCCCCCCGCCAAAGGCGGCTTTCTAGGGCCTTTCCTAGCTGATGCTGAGAGGATTGGGTTCTAGTCATGTGGTGATGGGCTGGTCTATCAGAGTGAGAGCTGAGCAATCTCTGCCATAGCCATAGCTTACTCTGACTTTTCCTTTAACTTATATATTTTCTAGATCTCAAGTGACGGCATCTCTTCCGTGGATTGACCCCCCGGGAATTTACCAAGATTGGAAACCAAAGCGTCACATTTTTCCCTTGCCCCTCAACTTTCTCTTCATAATTGCTGAGGGGCACAGGGCCCTGGGTGGGGCTTTGGTTTCCCGGGCGTTTCCGCACCCTCCTCAGCCCCCCGCCATGGAGTGGCTTCGGTCACCCAGGCTTTATTGTGGTCGGCGGGGAGGGTTCTGTGGGGGCACTCGGTTATGGCCTTGGAATTGCTCGGGGCCTTGGGGCTGTTCGGCCAGGCAGCTTGCGGAACAACAACAACAACAACAACAACAACTTCGGCTACATTTTGACGATTTTATGAAGCATAGGAAAGGTATATGATTGCTCAAAGGATTAGTTGAGATAGTCTGTAGCCTTTTTAATTGACACAGACATGGGTCAAAAAGTCTTATAATCGCCAAACTAATGGGCCGAACTTCTTAAAATCTGAAAAATAATGGGGCTAAACATGAGGGAGAAGGGAGGCCAGACAAATCAACCATTTAATAGTTAATGGTAGCCTACTCTTATGTTTTATATATGCTAGTACAACCTTTGGAATTTATTTATCGGTATACGGTACTTTTAATGCTGGGAATATGCTATGGTCATATATCATCTTTTATTCATACCGGTACATAATATACCGGAATATGCTATGGTCATATTTCATCTTTTATTTATACCGGTACATAATATACCGGTACGGTATTGTCTCATTATGTAAATATGCTTTCTATTGATTTGTCATTTCCCAAGAAGTAAATTATAACTAGGCCTATTAGAATTTTAAATAAAAGGCTGGTATTATTGTTTATTTAATATTTCAATATAGATCAGGCTACAAGAAATAAGAAACAAAAATACCAAGGAGTTTTCTAGCAATCTTGATGAAGTATATATTTGTATTAATGGGTATGATGCTGGTGTTGTATCTTGGAGAATTTTCCATTATTTGATTGTTTATAGGCCTAACAATGTTTTGAGTTTATTTCGAGTCTATGATTGCATTTTTCTGTATAATAGTTGATCATGGTATTTTGTAACAAACTAAAGTTTTATAATTTAAGTAATGGTGTGGAATAGCATATAATTTTGGTTAAACATTGTTTTCGTTGTATATAGCCTACATGTTTTACTATAGTATATTTTGTTCCAGCTGATGGTAAATTGAATCCTTTAGCATCTGATTTCTTGATTATTACCGTACTGGAAAAATATGCTAATGCTATGTCTGTACGTCGTAATATTGCCAAATGTTCATAATTAACAACATATTTAGCTACAAAACCATGGCAACAGCGTAGTAATCAGTAATCAGCAATTTACCATCAGCTGGAAACAAAACACAAAGTATAGCTAGCCTTCTACTGTGTGTAATAATGTGAGATAAGATACCAGAGTAATGCATGTTTTAAGCATCTTTTTTATGACATAGCCTGTACTGTTTAGGGTAGCCTAATCTGTTGTTTTTTATGATAAATTATAAATTACCCTATATACAGGTATATATATATACAAAAATGAACCAAAATCATAGGTAAAATCGTGGTCATGGAGACATGAACATCTAATGATGAAAACAAGACGGCGAGTGCTAATTAGTACGGTAATTTCGTGTAAATTAATCATTGTGGTTTAAGCAGTCAATCATATTATTGTTCGCCAGTGTATATCATAGTTGTGACTTCAAATTATGTCCAGACATTCCTGTGCACGACTTTACCATAAATAAAACTTAATATTTGTTCAGTTATCTGTTATCATACGGTACTTTTTTTTATTATTATTATTATTATTATAATTATTAATAATATTAATATTATTATTATTACTATGTAATCTACTCTATTCTCATTACTGAGGGTAGCAGGTGCCAAAATTTAGGAGTTTGTGCAACAGTCAGAATTCTATTGTCTATGGCAAGGGTTCCCAACCTGGGGTACATGTACCCCCAGGGGTACATTTGCACTTCTCAGGGGGTACATAGGGGTCTGAGAGAATAACCATAGTGTACAAAACATGGTGTTCTAATCTACAGGCAGATTGCACAAAGTTGTATTTTTATCAATTTCCTCATTTCAGTAAGCGAAACTTATATTAAAATATGGCAAGAATGTTATTACCGGGTGGACCGCCCGCCTTACACTATGCGGACGCTTGCAATCATGTTCCCGTCTATTTTGACTGCCGTGGGATACAATAATAGGTTGAAGGGGGCTTTTGCCCCCTCACCCCCCATGACTTATTGTCATCATCATACATATTGCCAGCAGGGGTCAAATAACACAACAAATATACGGGAACTTAACCGCGAGCGATCGACCTATGTAAACATGACTACCGTTGGTACACCCGATACTACATCCTTCCCTTAAATTATATCAGTGAGGTGACTATTCCATTGTTTTCACTATTATGTGTTTTCCTGCGGAATAAATATTATTCTCCTGTTATCTATGTATGTTCATATTTTCTTCTCTTTGCACGTGATATTGTTTAAATAAATTAACAAAGAAATACAAATATCCCCATTTTTAAAGACCTGAAGATAATTTTTATTATTATTATTATTATTATTATTATTATTATTATCACTACCGGTACTTTATTATTATTTGTATTACTATTATTATTAATATTACTATTATCATTATTATTAACCATATTTTCTGTGTATTTCCAGATGGAATTAGCAAGAATGGAAAATCCAAAATGACAAAGAAAAATACGGAAACAAATGAAGGAAACCAATGGTAAGTCTGGCCGGAGGAGCACAGGCCCTGCAAAACCCTCCCCTCGTATGAACTCGGTTTATGTGACTGCCGGATTGATAAAACGCACCTTATTATATTTGTGAGAGATCCTTCCTAAGCCGAATTTATGGAACTCTCCTTGATTTTATACCCTGTGGAGTTGATTATTGGTGAGAGATTTTTGCTAAGCCGAATTTATGGAACTGGCCTTGTTTTTAGCTCTGGAGTTGATTATTTGTGATGAGAGATCTTTCCTAAGCCTGATAGACAGTGTTCGCCAATATTTACTCTACTTTAAGCTTATATATGAGAGTACTTTACTAAGCGAGATTAATGTTTAAATATTCGCCATGCTGCAGTAATAAGATTCAATAATAGTTAGATCCAGTATATGTGAGATATTACTTAAGTTACTCAAGAGAGAAGAATGACAAGAAGACCAGAACAAGAGAAGAAGTAGAAGAAGAAAAGACGAAGGAATAAATATATGAAGAGGAAGCAGTGAAAACCATAAATTAAATAAGATCAAAAGTAAGAATAAGAGGAGGACTAAAAGATCTAGACAAGGCGATTTGCAGAAGTTTCCGACATTTCTAATAAGTATCCACATCTCTACTAATTGATATGAAGAAGCTTATAATCTTGCTATTTAGGATCTGCATCTTGACACAGTGAAAAGCTAAAGTTCCAATCTCTCCATCAAGTGTTAGAATATGAAGCTTTGGACAATTAAGGTGTTCGTCTTGTGACAGACTAAAGTTCCAAATCTCTCCATCAAATATCCGAAAATCAAGCTTTGGGAAATTCAGGTGTTCGTTTTGTGACAGACTAAAGTTCCTAATCTCTCCATCAAGAGTTCGAATCTGAAGCTTTGGACAATTAAGATGTTCGTTTTGTGACAGGCTAAAATTACAATCTCTCAAGAATCCGAATGTTAAGCTTTGAGAAATTAAGGTGTTTGTTTTGTAAATGTGGCCCCTGTATCGAATAGTAGCCGGAGATTTTGTAGGGTCTGTGCTGCGATGGGAGTCTTCCAAACCCTTCCTTCATCGCGGAACATAAGAAAACGGGAGTCTGCAGAAAGCCGAATGATCTACACATGGCAGATCTCTTTCACATCCAAACCATCTCTTCATTCATGTTCATGGTCCTGTCAATGCTAAGGTAGGTACAAAGTTTATCAATTAGTTGGTGATACTAATGTTGTCACCATATTAATAGTAGACCTAGACCTATTATGTTGGTAACCCCTTCTCTACCGGCGACGTCTTTTGTATTTTATTCAGCTACATTTAGGCGGTTTTATGAAGCTTAGGAAGGATATATGGTAGCTAAAAGGATAAATTGAGATAGTCTGTAGCTTTTAATTGGTAGACGTCCTTCCAAAGCTGAATAAAGTCGTCTCATGGTAGCCAAAATAAAGTGAAGAAGATGTAGTCGGTAAAGAAGGGGTTAATAGTCAAATTTACATACTATATTCTGTTTCTTTTCAACTGACAGTAAATTGCAAAGTTCCCATCAAGATTTCTCAGTTAATTTGAAGATTTTGTAGTGAAATGTAGTGCTAATTATATAAACTTGGTCTTATTATGATGCACAGACATAGTAGTTTCATATTTGTCCAACCTTAAGTATCGAGAAATTAGCTGCTCAGGGATTCACTTTATCGTCAGCTGAAAATAAACAGTATAGTTAATATGTTAATTATCCAAAACTAGCACATCATTGTAATCCCTTCTCATATAGTAATTTGCTCTTGGAATTTTGTCATTGTTACTACCTAGTTGCTAAAGATTCTTTCTTCGGAAAATGAAGTTGTATATGTGTATACTCTGGCACCTTCCCCAATTTTTTTTTTTTTTTTATGGGGGTGGCTGACTCGAGACAGAGCCCGAATAGGGACATCACAACACATCAGAAAAACAAAACAAAACATAAAATCTCACATCTAGGTCGGTTACTTGTTGGACCGTACACCCGGATACATCCTTCCCTTAAAATTATATCAGTGAGGTGACTATTCCATTGTTTTCACTATTATGTGACTTCCTGCGGCCCACAATCTGTATTGGACGTGAAACAATCAGGTATGTATACCAACTCGAAACAGCTGCAGTACCGCCCGATAATGTCCGAGTATGTGACAGATCAAAATATTTGATAGTCACTGAGTTAATTTTATTGATAATATCAATGCTAAGATCCCTATCAGTCTACACATACATATTTCATAATAAAATAATATAAAATTGACATAATTTTATCCATTTTTATCCTAAATTGTTAGGGGTACATGGGTACCTATCAGAATGCCCAAGTGGTACAGAGGAACTAAAAGGTTGGGAACCCCTGGTCTATGGAGTCATTTAAAATATATTTACCGGTAATCTGAAGTTTATATATTCTGACTCATACCTCTGAGAAGTACCGGTAATGAATTTAAGATTTTCAAATATTTTAAAGAGCTCTTACAATTATTTTAAAACCTTTAAGTAGGCTAAGGAGTATTGAGCTATGGAAAAATTAAAATACTATTGTCTGGGGTTTTTTTCCAGCTGACGGTAAATTGCCAGGTATTCATTTTGATTATTCAGCAATCACAACGTTTTTTGTTGCAAAATATGTTGTTAATTTGAAAACTTGGCATTAATATGATGCATATACAGTATAGCAATTCCGTATTATATTTCCATTAAGTACGGTATCGAGACATCAGCTGGTAAGGGATTGAATATACCGCCAGCTGAAAACAGACTATAGCAATAGGATATTGGGGAAAATAATAAGCATAAATACAACAGTAAGTGGTTTATTGTTTGATATGACATTGTACCTGAACACAAGGCCAGCCCTAGTACACAGACTACACGAACACACATAAAGCCACTGCCCCCCCAACACTCACAAAACACACTTGGACGCCGTTTAAAAGACCCTCAATAAAATTATGACTCGCTAGTACACAGTTCACTAGGGAGGGTTGTGTTAAAGTCAAGCTCTTCAGTAACTATTATAAAGTCAGTGGCCATCAGAGCAGGTTATGTGTCTAGTCTTGTCTATACTGCTCGGCCCTGGTTCATTTCCGACATAAGCACTTGAAAATACACTTTGTCACTTAATTCCAAGGATACACTTTCATTAGATATGCAGGGAATACAATAGCATATCAATATGCGAGGTGGCTGTAGGAAGGTCGCGGGAGGGTCTAGTCCGGTGGGCCTTAGCGGAGCCTCCCAGCGCGTATGTGATCTCCGCCTCTCACTCGTTTTATCCCTGAGTATAAAGTTACGAAAGGAACGTCTCCGAAGTTACTGCCATTGAAATAACACATCAATGGACGTCTCGTCATCATCCCGATAAGCTACAATTAAAAGTCTTTGCACATTATACTACAGTACAGTAAAGATAAGTTTTGTAGTCACAGATCAAATAATTCTTTAGCTAACATACTGTACATTCATCAAGATAATACATCACTACATAGAGTCACAGTGCTCCTGATATGGCATAGAACCAGACCACGAGAGAGCCACTAGCATATATATATATATATATATATATATATATATATATATATATATATATATGCCATATATATATATATATATGCCATATATATATATATATGCCATATATATATATATATATATATATATATATATATATATATATATATATTATATATATATATATATAATTGATTTGAACACTCTCATGTCATGCCCCAAGAGACATACATACATTCACCAGATCTAATATGATCCTCCTTCCAGTACAAGGGGCAGAAGGAGACCTATCAGAACCATGGTACAGGTCACCACGGAACATTATCTAAGCTTTAACTTACTACGACTAATACCCGCATACATCCAAACTAATACTGCCACATAATTTTAATGGAATCGGCCACAATGTAACATAGAGGATGCAAAAATCACCAGGCTATAATTGGGATACAAATTAGGTGGGATAGACCACAATATGGGCCAAATATCTTAATTACTGTATTGAATTTCTTATGATGTTAAATTATAGAATAATGATATATTGTTTCTCGAGAACTTTCATAAAATTTCATATATACTGTACAGTACAGTCCTAGCTGACTAGCAATTCAATGAAGCACGACCATAAGTCTAAAAGCACCCATGATGTGAACAGTGACAGGGCAAGGCAGCTCCATCACTCCTCGGCTCAGCACCTGCCAGCGAGATCAACATTAGCCTTATTGAGATCATGGCTCAGTAGCACGAGGCTATCATCACACCATCAGAGTTCAAGAATGGGAGGAACGAGCAATGTGAAGAAAGAAAGCCACCTTGTCTGTAGCTTCGTGACCACACATGTTACAAGTGAATGGGTTACCGAAGCCATGATATCCCATGTGCATTGTGTACATCACCACATCCTTAAAGGCCATGTCACAATACTGGCAATGATGGGCACTTTGCCACTGCTCCCGAGGAGCATCTAGGTGCTCTAGAGGCATTAGCGGAGGCATGCGGCTGTCTTCAGGTTTGCTCTGACTCTCTTCCTCCTTTCTGGCATCTTCATCATGACCACTGCTCTCACCCTCAGCACTTTCACTCAAACGCAGGGCAATACGCTCTAACTTGAATGCACGACCCTTTCGGCGATTTTTTGAAGGTGGAGTGGAAGTTTCTGAGCGTGTGGGGGATGAAGACTGAGGGGAGGAGTGGTTGGGAGAAAGGGAAGAACGAGATTCCCTTTGAGGTTGAAGAGGAGGAGGTTCCTTGCTAGTGTCTTTGACTTGCTGTGGTGGTGTCTGCTCCTTAGCCAGACCAAGCTGCTGTAGGGGTGTTTGTTCCTTGCTAAGATCCAGGACCAAATCAGTAGTGGGAGGGGGAGAGACAGTCTGGGTTATTGGCTGAGGTTCAGGCATGAGCTTGGGTGAAAGCTGATGATGATCCTCTTCTGCTAGAGTAGGACGAGGGCTTTGGAAGACTGGATGACCAAAACGTTGAAGGTGCTGCTGCAGACCAAATGCAGGATGGAATTGTCCACTAACCATATGCTGGTAGAATGGATTCATAGCCCGGGTCAAGTACTCTTTTAATTGAGCAGCAGCTAGAGGGGAGTATATATTTGGGGGATTGCCTGTGAGTGGTGGTGGTTGGTGTGAGAATAGTAAAGGTCGGGGAGGGGACATGGGGCGGTGTTCAGGAGAGATGGATGTTTCCATTGGCACAGGAGAGTGGGGAATATTTTCAGGCTCCTCACGTCGGTCAGATGAGGCATGGATTGCCATATGCTGAGCAAATACTTCACGACTTTCAGTTACAAACTCACAGAACGAGCATCTTCGAATTTCATTTGGAGAAAGAGGATTCATCTTATGTATCAATCGCTCTCTATCAAGAAGTTCTTGAATCTGTTCTCGACCCTCCTGAGAACGGGAAAGGTCCTCTGGGGATTTTCGAAGGGCTTTTGTGAGAATGGGGGAGGAATTTGGGAAGTTATCCATCATCGTTGGATGTACATACGAGAATGGGGAATGTGGAGGTCCAGCATGAGAAGTTGGTGGGAATTGAGGAGGGTTGTTTGGTGTAGGAGATTGGGTGTTGTCCATTGGTTGACCAGCTAAAGGCAGGGTACCTGATGCTTGCATCTGAGCTTTCAGCAACTGAGCTTGGATTTGATAGTGAGGTGGTAATATTGGCATTCCTTTATCATCTTTCTTCAGCTTAGGTCCTCGACGGGTGCCATACACATCAATAATTGGGATGGGATTTGGGGAGCCATCTGGGTTGAGCACCATGGCTGGGTTGTGTCCATATTTACGAAGATGCAGCTTAAGGGAATGGCAGTACTTTGTGGCATAAGTACAGTCTGAACATCGGTATTGATATATGTTACTGTGCGACTTCATATGGGAGTTTAACATTGACTTATTGACACAGGAATAATTACACTTATTGCACTTGAAAGGCTTTGAACCATAATGATTTCTGAGATGGTATTCTAAGTGATGTTTGTACTCTGTCACAAATGGACATTTTGGACATGTCAAAAGCTTGTCATTTTTTATGTGAGATCGGGCATGTTCCCAGAAGTCACTCTTTGTTATTGCAACATAATCACATTGCTTGCATTTAAAAGTTTTAACTTTGCCTTGTGCATTTACTCTTGGCACTCTGATTCCCTCAAGATCCTCAGTTGAGTCTGGATTCAGCCCATGATCCTGCTGCATATGTTCTCTCAATTTGGGTTCAGTGCGGGCTGTAAATTCACACTTGGCACACTTGTGATCGTAGTGGGTATTAAGGTGGTCATTAAAGTGGAAGCGTGAGGTGCCAGAATAGGTGCAGAGGTGGCACTGATACACCTGGGGTTTGTCTCCAGCTTCACCCTCCTTAGCAGCCATAACACCAGAGAGCTCCATGGCTTGCTGGAGGCGGGACAGATGATCCATGTCACCCTCACTTCCTAGACCGGTGGAATCCATGGTGTCCTCGCCCTCAGGCATTCTGGCTTCATCTGCTTGATAGCCTTCCTCAAAGGGTGACATTCTCTCTAAACTGTCATTATGCTTGTAATCCTCCATGTTGCGAAAGGATTCAGGTTGCTCTTCACTTGCCTGAATGCGAGCGGAGTCAATTGGGAGGTCAGGCGATTCTCCAGCTTTGTTTATTGGTGACTGAGTAGGGTCTGTCTGCTGATCAGGACGCTGGAAGTTCGAGGGCTTAGCATTTTCACTCTCACTTCTTTGTGTTTCAGCTTCTTGATCTAGCGGCTCCTCTTTAACTTGCGAGTGGCTTGCATGAGGGGAGTGGTTAATTGAGTTTTTGGTGTTTCCAGGTAGTGGCAGTGGGAAGAGCGAGCTATTTTCATTCACCTGACTTTCATTCACCTCGTTTCCCTGGTCATAGCCAACAGTGGCAGGCTCCTCCTTGAGTGTACAGATTTCTGGAGGCTTAGGATAAGCTTGTCTCAACTGCTCCTCTCTGATGGGGAACAGCTGATTGTGGTCCTGCTGCATCCTGGAGTGCTGTTCATACATGCGGCGGTGGTACTCTAGCTGAATATTAGCAAAATGGTGCTCATTATGCAACCGTGCTGTGTCCATAGAAAGCTGGTTGTCTCTGTTGTTGGCTCGATCTAAATCAATGGCAGCGTGCATGGTGGCTTCATACGCAGCCAGGGGAGGGATGACTGAAACGCGGCCCTCGTAGCTTATGCCACTAGGACCAAGGTGCTCCTGGGGCTTGGTGCTGCTGGGGCGTGGGGAGGCGGAGGGCAGGGTCTTGGCAGTCAAGGATTGGGGCGGCACGGCTTCACACTCGGCAGACATGGTGCTGAAGTCGGATAGGGGAGGCTGCTGCAGCATCAGTAGGGGCAGGACTGGGTGCTTGGACCTCCACACTCCTGAAACAAACAAAACTTAATTAATATATGTGTTCAAACTTTATATAATTGTAATAGTTTATAATAATAAAAATAGTGATAATATTAGGCTAATAGAACTTATCATAACATATTTAATGTACACATAAATACATACGGTACATAAATACATTGGCCTACTTACATACATACGTACTGTACATAGATACATGCATACAAGTAAAACTCCATCCACTAGTGACATTATAAACTGATTACCCAACAGGAATAAATCTACAAAACAAAATTTACAACTCACAATATGGGATATAGAATCTAGGTAATCTATGGATTAATGCTTGCGATGGGAAGAGGGTTCATTATTTATAAAGGTTGGATGAGAAAGACAACCTTTTAAAGTGGATAAAAGTTTGTCAGTGGGTTGCAGTAAATGGGTGAGAAAGTAACTAGTGGAACAGATGGTTGAGAGAGAGTGTGTGTATATATGCGTGTGTGTGTGTGTGTGTGTGTGTGTGCGCGCGCGCGCCTAGTGAGTTTGTGTCTAGTATCTGTGTCGTATATGTGGTATGTGTCTGTGTGCTCTTGTTGGCGAGTCTATTTTCAGTTTTCTTTTTTCGACCATTTAACAAAATTTAATATGTACGGTACATCATATTTTTTCACCAACCAACTTTACTTCTAAACTCAATGAATGAAATCAACAAATACATGTGGCACTCCAAGGACTCGAACCTAGGATACTCACACCGAAATTACGCGCATTTATGCATTGCATCGTCATACCATAATGACGATGTAACAAATTTTGGTAAGGTATCATCTATGTGCGTATGTGTCATGTGTGTATGTATGTTTGTAGGTATGTGTGTGTGTGTGTGTGTGTGGGTACAGAGGGTGTGTAGATGTGGGTGTAGGTATAGAGTGTGTGTGTGTTCGGAGGGTGTGTTCGATGTTTTTTTTTTTTTTTTTTTTTTTTTTTTTTTTTTTTTTTTTTTTAAGGGGGAGAGGGGGTCCGACTCAGAGGTCACGCGGTCGGCTGCCCCAACAGGTCTTTTACCGCCTGAGTTCATTCCAGTTAAATCCTCTGCCCGCAAGAACTTTCACACACGTCCTACTACTGCTTTATCTCGCTCTGTACAGTTGGGCCCAAAAGGGGAAGCAGGTCAGAACGGCTGCAATCCTAATCTATTTATATTCACTTCAACACCAAACACCTTCCCAATGAAATTAATGAAAGCACGTGATCCACCGGGATTCGAACCTGGGTTACCACACACAGATTTTAAACACTCTAACCATTACACCATCAAGACAGTTAAAACAGATACAACAATACGGCCACAATCCTACACGTTATATTTTAGGTTGGGCTGGTTTTGATTGGTTAGGTTGCTTAGTTAGACCAAGTTTTTGAATGGAATTTAAATTAAGTTAGGGTTGGTTAGGTTTTTACTTGGATAGGTTAGGTTTTTCTTGGATAGGTTAGGGTTTGCTTGATTAGGTTAGATTTTGCTTGGTAAAGTTAGGTTTTGCTTGGTTAGATTAGGTTTGCATAATTAGGTTAGGCTAGATTAGATAAGCAGACCTGCCATGGGGTTTGTGCAATTTAGTAATATCTGCCTATTTTTGTCAGAAATGTAGTTGGTTGTATAATATTTATTAATCATTATCTGATATTGTTTTAACTATATCGTATACCATAGGCCTAAGGTTCTTTAGTTCTGTGTATTTACCTAGGGTCCTGAGGGGTTTTGTGGCCAACATAAAATAATGGTAATACTAATATTAATAATAAACCATGCAGTATATCCAATGATAAACATTAGCCACGATAAATAAAATATATATATACTACTAAAAATATATCCTGGAAAACAACGACCTCACCCATGCCTCACCCCATTTCACCCTCCTCCCCTTCCGTGAAAGTGTTACTAAAAGCGACGTAAGACCCTTTGTGGAGAGGCGCGTGGGTCCATTGTTTACCTAGTGGACATTTATACGAATAATAATAATAATAATAATAATAATAATAATAATAATAATAATAATAATAATAATAATAATAATAATAATAATAATAATAATAATAATAATAATAATAATAATAATAATAAAACTAATAATAATAATAATAATAATAATAATAATAATAATAATAATAATAATACTAATAATAATAATAATAATAATAATATAATAATAATAATAATAATAATAATAATAATAATAATAATAATAACAATAATAATAATAATAATAATAATAATAATAATAATAATAATAATAATAATAATAATAATAATAATAATAATAATAATAATAATAATAATAATAATAATAATAATAATAATAATAATAATAATATAATAATAATAATAATAATAATAATAATAATAATAATAATAATAATAATAATAATAATAATAATAATAATAATAATAATAATAATAATAATAATAATAATAATAATAATAATAATAATAATAATAATAATATAATAATAATAATAATAATAATAATAATAATAATAATAATAATAATAATAATAATAATAATAATAATAGTTATAATATTAATAATAATAATAATAATAATAATAATAATAATAATGATAATATAATCTATCTATCTATCTATTGCCTGACGCCGTGATCCCCGAAGGGGTGGCCACGAACGAACCGCCCCCATGCACCTCTGTCCCCAGTCAGTCTACGCCCCTCCCCCCAACCAGCACCGCCTTCGTTCATGTAGTTCCTCACTCCATCCTTCCACCTCATATTCGGTCTACCTCTCCCCCTCTGTCCCTCCACCTCGCTCTCGTACACCCTCTTAGTCATTCTCTCGCTTTCCATACGTTCCATATGGCCGAACCATCTCAAGTTGTTCCTTTTCACACTTTCCAGCACATCTACCTCCACACCACACCTCCTTCTTACTTCCTCATTAGTCTGTCTATCCCTCCATGTAACTCCGCACGCACTCCTTAAGTAATTCATTTCCACTGCTCTCACTCTTGGTCTGAGTCTCTCAACCAACGTCCATGCTTCGCTTCCGTAAGTCAGTGTCGGGATTACCACACTGTCATGCAAGGACTTCTTCACTTCCATACTGACCACCCTATTTCTTGTTACTGCTTTTAGCGTTCCTACAACCCTCTTCCCCTGTTGTACCCTCTCCCGCACCTCTTCATCCATAGTCCCATCTTTACTCAACACACTGCCCAGATACTTAAAAGAGTTGACGATCTCCATAGCCTGACCGTTCAGCTTCACCTCACACTCTGTGACTTCACCCCTTTCGAAGACCATAACCTTGCTCTTCCCCATATTTACCTTCAAATTCCGTTTTTCGCACACTGTTCCAAACTCATTTACCAGACCCTGCAACTCCCATTCATTATCACTCATCAGAACTGTATCATCCGCAAACAGCAGTATAGGTAGCTTCCACTCAATTCCCTCCCTTTTCAGCGATACACCAACATCCACTGCTCTTGATAGTATTTCTTTCATAACTCCATCCATATATACAGTAAACAACCACGGGGACATCACACACCCCTGTTTCAAACCAACATTCAGGTCAAAGAACTCGCTCTGCTCACTCTCCACACGTACTGCCGCCTTTGCACCCTCATACATGCTCTTCACTGCTTTCAGCAACTTGCCCTCTACTCCGTATATTCTAAGTACTTTCCACAAACCTTCTCTATCCACTCTGTCATAGGCCTTCTCTAAGTCCATAAAGGCAACATACACCTTTTGTTTCTTCTCCAGATACTTCTCCACAACACAATTCAGGGTAAAAATCTGATCTACACATCCTCTTCCCTTCCTAAAACCTCCCTGCTCGTCGCCTATCCATTTCTCCGTTCTCACTCTCACTCTCTCAATCACTCAATCACTCTCTCAATCACTAATAATAATAATAATTCATATTTTTTCACCAACCAACTTTGCTTCTAAGTTTAATTAATGAAATCAACGAATACATGTGGCACTCCAAGGAATCGAACCTAGGATACTCACACCGAAATTCCGCGCGTAATAATATAATATGATAATATAATAATAATAATAGCCTAATGCATTTGTAGTAAAAATAATAGTAGTAGTTAGTGTAAAGTAATAATGATAAAATATAACTAAAAGTAAAAACAAACATGGCATTGTTTGTGAAATAAACATTCCGGTTATCAAAAAATAAAAATATCCCGGAAAAGAGATCTCCCCCTCTCACCCCCTTCCCTGAAAGTGTTACTAAAAGCGACGTAAGACCTATTGTGGGGCGGCGCGTGGGTCCCTTGTTTACCCACTGGACGGTAAGCTATTCCTGGGGTGGGTTTGGACGAATGGGGTTTGTTTACGTGCCCGTCTATTCGCCATTTCGCATATCCGTCTATTCGCCATTTCGTATACCCGTTTATTCGCCATTTCGTAAATCCGTCTTTTCGTATATTCGTCTATTCGCCATTTCGCATACCCGTCTATCCGTCATTTCGCATTCTGTTCACTTAAAAATGCGAACACTTAATAATTGTAACGAAAATGCTACACACATAAAGTGTTTCGTCATTTATGTGTGCTAATTTGAACATGTAAATGATCGAACCCTTATTATGTGTATCATTCCTGTTACAATGATGCGTTCAAATGGTACTGTCCTCGCCTTTATTACTTAGCTATTACGAAAATGTTGCTGTTATGAAAACATGGTATTAATATGATTCAGAGACATAGTAATGAGTTTGTGCTTAAGAATTGATCAGAGATAAGCGGAGAGAAGCGTCATTACACTAAAAAAAATACAAAAACAGGAAGGAATACAACATGGCCGAACGCTATTAATAATTTGGCGTCACTACCCTCTTGTCTCCCCTCTCCTCCTCCCGTTACTAAATATTCCCGCACCAGGTGTTGTTCAGTCGTTGGGGCATAACAATAACACGGGACCTCGCTTGACCTAACCCGTCCACACCACGTCACGGTTACGAGTGGTCAGTTTTTAGCCCCTGCGCATTTACTATTTGCTATATTTTGGCGTAATTTGATCGGTTATAATTGGGTATAACTCTCGTACCGTACTTGGCGTTTAAAATCCGTTATATGTTTACATAATTATTAGTATTATTAGTATTAGTATTTTTTGCATGTAATAAATTGGGTACTATAAAATATTCCCGCATCAGCTGTTCAGTCGCTTGATGGTAACAACAACACAGGGGATCTCGCTTGACCTAACCCGTCCACACTTCCTACTGTAGAGTTCGCCACCTGCAAGTGGCACTGATGAGAGCGACGCCCTTCGGTATTTTGTATAAGGTTTATTCACCTGGACAGGTTGCCAACCAAGGTTGATGAGTCCCATCCACCCGGTTGTCTCCCCTAGATGGGTTTCTGACCAAGGCTGACGAGTCTCATCCACCCAGGGTTACATTTTAAATAATAAATCCTGGCCAAATATGAACCCTTGAATGTAAATACAGTATTAGGGAAATAGTTAATGAGAACAATTGATTAAGTTCGAAAAGTTACGATCACCATTTACTCACTAATAGCTATAGGAGTGATTAGTAGGTATTTTTTTAGCCCTTTTGTTTTTGGTTATAATTTTTTTGCCGTTTATTTTTTGTAATGTTAATATCAGTATTTGCTCATTTTACTGTGCTTTAAGTTGTTGCAGTTTATATATTGCTATTACTATCTGTCTGCTCATTTTACCGTGCTTATATTTCTCATTTTGTTTTTGTCTGAGTTTTCTTCTTCTATTATTCATGTACTAATTTGTTTTCTCTTTGGGCGTTTGTGTCAATTATTTATTTATATATTTACACCCGCCAAGTAGCCTACATTAAGTATATACACACACACTAGCTGAATACGGTACTTAAAATTGACCAAGGTACAAGAACGCAAAAAATAGGCTAACTCCAACGTACACACAGTAAAATAATTATAGCAAGAGAAAGTAAAGATGAGATAGTTAACGTCAGCTGTTATATTTTTGTTTGAGTACACCATCAAAATAATTACTTCATTATCACCAACATTATTTTTTACGTCGACTGGAAAGGCTGGTTTGGCCCGTTAACCTTTAGCGGAGTAACACGAACATCCCCCGTTTTTTGTTTGGCAATTTAATATTACCTTTTTTCGCATTTGTTTGTCAATTTTAAGCCGATTTCGGCAATTAGTAATCTTGTATGCTCGATTGAAAATATGTTTAGTTAAGTAATTAAAAAAAGAAAAAAAGCACACACACACACACACACACACACACACACACACACACACACACACACACACACACACACACCCCGAGCGGTTGTGTGTTTATCGGTACATATCAATTTGGTGCATGCTTACGAGTACATTTTTCGATTTTTAAACCTAAATTACACTAACCTAACCTAACCTAACCTAAGTTACCTAACCTAACTTACCTAACCTAACCTAACCGAAAACACTCCATTTCAACGTATTTTAAAGAGGTGTGTACCGATTAACTGTCGCCCCAAACCTCATGTACCTGTAAACCTACAAATATCCAGAGATTTGTACCAATAAACCTACAACCGCTCGTCCACACACACACACACACACACACACACACACACACACACACACACACACACACACACACACACACAAACACACAGC
Organism: Paralithodes platypus; assembly: GCA_032716605.1. Classification (NCBI taxonomy): domain Eukaryota; kingdom Metazoa; phylum Arthropoda; class Malacostraca; order Decapoda; family Lithodidae; genus Paralithodes; species Paralithodes platypus. The sequence continues at coordinate 6,915,635 of CM064503.1, read as the reverse complement.
CCGTAGCCTAGTAGGTAGAGCTCTCGTCTCACACACGAGGGGTCGGGGGTTCAATCCCCGGCCGGGCGGAGACAAATTGGGCTTGTCTCCTTTCATGTGTTAGCCTCAGTTCACCCAGCTGTAAATAGGTACCTGGAATAAGTGGACGACGTTGTGACGTCCCATCTGGGGTTGGCAAAAATGGTACAAGGCGAGATGGGTATCATATGGTTCACCTAAGCTGATGGCTACCTAAGCCTTCGGGCGAGACGGTACCGTCTATAGTGAGAATGGTACCATACAGATCCACCCTAAGCCTTCGTTTCCGATGTCGCCAATTGGCTAAAATACAGACTACACACACATCCACAGCCATTCCAACAGTACATAAAACACTTAACATGCATTTCACGCAATACATTCCCAGTTAAGGAGGCGCGATAATAATGAGCTTAGCTCGCATTGCGTGGATTCCCCTTGACGAACAAGTAACTGAGTAACACACACACACACACACACACACACACACACACACACACACACACACACACACACACTGTAACCTTGGAAATATTTATTCAGGTATTGTAACGAAAATAACTACAAATGTACGGTAAATAGACTAAAATATACAGTATATAAGACTCCAGTACAATAATACACTCCAATCTACAGTAGGTCACCGATACCAATGCAAGAACAGAAACCCAAAATGTTGCTGGAAAAAAACCCCACAAGAAAAACAAACAAGAAAACAAAAATAAAAAAACAGCTGATCGAGAATTCCGCCTTAACCTTTTGGCGTAGTGGACTTAAGGCGAGGCGATATAGGCTATATACTGTACTGTATATATATTTTTATTTGTGTGTGTCTTATGTTTTTCTGTATAAAGGTCATATGTCAGTCTGAACACGAAATTCATTAGTACCCCGGTATTTACTGCGGTGAACACGGATCGTAAACCCTTTCAGTACCAGCGATTTTATGAAGCTTCGGTTGGATATGTGGTACGGTAGCTAAAAGGATTAATCGAGATAGTCTGTAACCTTTTAATTGCTGGACGCCTTTTAATTGCTGGACGTCCTTCCCAAGCTGAATACAATTGTCTAATATAGGCCTACTGAAGAGGATGTCGTCGGTATTGCATGGGTTAAAAGGGTATCACACGAAGGCCAAACATTTTCGGCAACGTCTTTTGAGATATTTTGCATGGGTATAGGAAACTCGAGAGAAGATATATTATTATTTATTTATTTTTCCCATCTCCCTCATGTTTAGCACCATTAGTTGTGAGATTTTAAGACGTTCGCCCCCTTAGTTGGGCTATTTCAAGCCAGTTCCTCCTAAATTGCAGGCTCGCTATCGCTTGCCAGAAAACAAAAATCAACACCTAAATATCACGAAAAGCCTTTACATTGACAGAGAAGGAGGGCGAAAGGTCTTTAAATCGACAAAATAATGAGGCGAACTTTTGAAAATGTCAAAACTAATAGGGCTACACGAGAGAGAAGGGGGTCCAGAAAAAAAAAATCCCGTTAATCTACGCTGGCAGTCATGCGTATCCCAGTTTAAGTCGAGAGCCGGGGAAAATATCATCGCCAATTTGTCTTCCATTGCCACCTTTGTTTATAAGAGAATGGTGATAATTATATAGGAAGAAGTGGGTGAACAGCTGGACTAAGTGGCAGGAAGTGGTAGTAATAAGTGGGATGAAGTGGGTGAACAGCTGGACTAAGTGGCAAGAAGTGGTAGTAATAAGTGGGATGAAGTGGGTGAACATCTGGACTAAGTGGCAAGAAGTGGTAGTAATAAGTGGGATGAAGTGGGTGAACAGCTGGACTAAGTGGCAGGAAGTTGTATAGTCTATCTAATATAAGTAGGCCAGACATCGTGACTCATAACCCCCTGTAACTCGAAAAGGGTTTGAGCAAATGGGCTGTAAATTTCCACACCAATTCCATGGCCGACGTTTCCCAATTGGTAGAAAAGAAAAGACAAGAAAAACAAAAACAGCTCGGTTACTCAAGCACGGTACCGTACTTTTCGAGTTATGAGAGGTTAGGGTTGGAATTTGTGCCTTACGGTACCTTTAAGGGGAGGCTTTTAGTGCACACACACACACACACACACACACACACACACACACACACACACACACACACACACACACACACCGGTCTGTCCGTTATGGTACTAAAGCATATATCTCGGGGTCGGTCCAGCTGTTTCCTCTGGTCACTAACATCCCTACAACTACCTTCTATTTCATTCGTGGGGTGAGTTTGATTGGGTTGTGGATGTTTGGGAAGGTGAGTGATGGAGGATGGGTGGGTGGGAGTGAGTACTGGAGAATATGGGTGGGTGAGTGAGTAGCTAGTTGGGTGAAAGAGTACCGGCAGTGAGGATGGGTGATAACTAAGATAGGTGTGAGAGTAGGTGGGTGGTTAATTAAGTGGGATGGTGGTAATGGTGAAGATGGGTGGATAAATGTCATAATGGTGGTGATGATAATGGTGAAGCAGATGGTTGTTTGAGTATGTAGGTGGGTAAAGCGGTGATAGTGATAATGGTGGTGGTTATGGTAATGAAGATGAAAATGTGAGTGTGTGGGTGGGTAAGTGTGACTCTAGTGTGGGTGGTGGTGATAGTAGTAAAGGGTGTGGTTGACTCAGACACACACACAAACACCGGTCCACCACCACCCGTTATGGCACTAAAGAATATAGCTCGGGGTCAGCTGCTTCCTCTGGTCACTATAAGCGGAG
>CM064503.1:6887890-6910390 GCA_032716605.1 Paralithodes platypus | reverse complement strand
ATGGGGTTAACATCTTAAAATCTGCAAACTAATTGGGTTAAACATGAGGGAGAAGAGGGACCAGAAAAACGGCCCATCTCCCCTTAACGTTTGATGAATTATTATGATGACCCAGTTTGGAGATAGAAGCTACATTAGATAAGCTCATGTACAGTGGCGCTAATAAGTCATGTCCCAGCTGTCATTACGTTTGGCTCGCTCTGGGCTGTATTAATGTCTGTCAGATGTTGAATACGGTGTGTAAGTGTATGAAGATCCTTGCATATCTCGCTCAAAAAGAAGAAATCATGTGTAAATATTGCTGATACCAATTATTGATCAAACCATAAATGGTGGCGAGACATCACTTATTAGCCCGACTGTACCGGTACCGTGGACATTATATATCAATATTAAACACTCTTTAGATATCCCCAAAGCTGTGATTGTGTGGCGAGATAATGTTTAGATATAGGTACCTTACATCGAGATAATGGACTCCAAATCTTGAAGGAGGGCTGAGCGTATGTATTTGCTCATTTATGTATGTATTATTTTAGTTTCCTCCCTAGACCTCCATCAAGCTTTAAAAAAACACACCCCCAAGATCCTCCTTCAAGATAAATTTGTACATTTTTCGATAGAAAAGATTGGCCGGTTCCTTTTAAAATACAGGCTCGCTGTCGCTCGCCAGGTAAACATCGACGATTATATACAATGTAGGAAGGATCTGTGGAAATTATAAGGGTAAAGACGATCTCAATTAACCCTCTGACGCCATATACCCTTCCTAATCTGATTAAAATTGTCAAATAATAGCCAGAAAATCGAAAATATAATGCATCATCGGATCTTCTAAGGTTGAGATGTCCGGTCACCGAAATATACAATCTCAGTCAGACTAGATAACGAGATGAGAACAGACGATCCACTTTAAGGGGGTAGTGCTTGGTTTTTGGTCTATATATTTCTTTATTAATGTATTTTTTAGTTTCCTCGCTAGATCTCCATCAAGCTTAGAAAAATACCCACTAGAGCTCTTTCAAGATAAATCTGTACATTTTTCGGTAGAATTTTTTTTCGGCCGAAGGCCGGTTCCTTCTAAAATTAGAGGCTCGCTTTCGCTCGCCATGAACAAATCGACACCTATAGGAACATGAAAGGTCTTAATATTGAAAAAAATGAGGCGAAAGGTCTCAAAATCGCCAAGCTAACGGAACGAACGTCTTAAAGGTGGGGCCTCATGGGTTGAGGTAAACATAGAAAAATAATCGCCAACCTGCATATAATTATCTTGTAAAATGCAATGTCACTGAAATAATTATTAACAATGGTATAAAGGATTTTGCGGATCGTCTATACCGGGCCTGTGATGTCATAGTGACGTCACACCAGTATCCTTATCCTAGACTGGATGGTGGACTTACACTCCTGTGACGTCACAGGCCCGGTATAGACGATCCACAAAATCCTTTATACCATTGTTAATAATTATTTCAGTGCCATTGCATTTTGCAAGATAATTATGTACAGCTTGGCGATTATTATTCCATGTTTATCTCAACCCATGAGCCCCCACCTTTAAAACCTCAACACTAATTATGTTAAACACGAGGGAGAAGGGGGTCCAGAAAAAGCGAGTACTAACCCCCTTAAGATAATGATTTACCCGTTTATATACGTTGGTTACGTGAATTACCGATACTTATATTTATTTCTGGCTAATTATGTCGGAATATCAAACACGTCATTACAGAACACTCGAAATACCTAATCACAGTTAAGCCGGTATCACACGAGAGCTTTTATAGTCAACATTCGATAATCAACATTTTTCTGGCAACATTTCTGGTATATTTTGCACTGGTATCGGAAACTAGACTGGTGATAGATGAATTTAGGTGACAGAAATATATCAAATGTCGATCCCATAAGCTGCCAGACCAGTGTTGAGGATAAATGTTGAGTGAAAAAGCGCTCGTGTGATACCTGCTTTCGGTTTCAGTTATTTGATATCAAAATACATAATCACAAACATTAGAGTAGCGTACCGTACTCAAAAATGATAATCACAAATATTCAAGTACCGTACTTTATGTATTAAGGAACACCCCATTCTTAACATTAATCATCCATTACAAACCCCAATGTACTGTACTTGAATACACTAATGAAAGCGCATATGGTCCTCCCGGGATTCTCGCAATCGGGACACCACACCCAGAACATAGCATCTAAACCATTACACCACCAACATAGTTAAAGGTTGAGTACACGATCACGATTAATATCCATTTTAGAATTTTGGATATCAATCTAATCGTGTACTCATTTTCAGGCTAGGTACAGTCGTGGCCATGAATACGTGAATAGTTTGTATTGACTAAATTAAACTAGTAAACCAATGTCTATGTTACATAAATGTTCCATAATATCCAGTATTGTGCTACCAGTATGTCATATTTTTCTTCCAAACACCCTGTAGATATTCCTATCCTCGATAATACAATTGAGATTTTATGAATATAAATTTTTACTCTATCACAGAACGCTCGAAATACTTAATCTGAATTGAAGGTGGAATGATTGTCTATCAATATTATAACCACATAAATTTCATATGTATAATTCCAAAAGGCTCCAAATGCCTAACTGGTCTTGAGAGTCTAGTTGGAGCGAGACAGGGAAGTAAGGCCAAAAAACCGGCAAATGTACTGTAGATTATTTAATTAGGAAAAAAAAACAAAAAAAATATCATACTGGGATACATTTTCCACTATAGGTTTTCTCCCAACTAAATACAAATTTCCATTATAATTTGCCACAGCATTTTGTCGAAATACTGGCCACGTATCCCTGGCTAAAACAATGTATTACTAAATAATGAATATCAAACAGTTTATCACAAAACACGTTAAATACCCACCAGTATTGAGTTGACCTAAGAACAGGCGGCGATTATAGGGCATAGTAAATTTTGCACATTGTGTTAAATCCTGGTATCAGTAGGCTACACGTCAAACGAAAAAGTATACATTAATTTTAAAGGAAAGTCGAGCAGGCTGACGAATATAACTTTTCCGCACCGAGTTAAAGCTTAGTAGATATCCTATTATTAATCCCAAATGTCTATAATCAAAGAACACTCGAAATACCTAATCAGAGATGAGGCTTGAGATGGCGAAGGGATGAAATGTGGAGCTGGCAGGCGACTGTGGTTAGAAGGGCGGTATATCTTTTCCGCACTTGATCGCTGAGGTCCTACCCCGACGAGACGACCCGTGTGACTAACCTGAACTGTGTTACCTGACTTATTACCTGTCCTTACCTCACCTGTCGTAACCTCCCCTCCTCCCCTTTCCTCCTCCACCATCTTCATCCCTTAGGCTGAGTACTAGGCCCCAGGTATTTAGCATACGATATTGTTTGCGTACGGTAACTTCGTCCAAATATCAAGAGTTCACCTACACAGTCTTAACCTATCATACGCACACCAAGACTAACCTATCCTATCCTGATCTGATCTAGCCAATCCCATCCCAAACTGAGCTATTCCAACCTAACCTTAAGTCTAACCTAACGTTTCCTAATCATATCTAGTGCGGACGAACGGACTTGTGGGCGAATTAACCTACAACCCCCTCCCCCCCTTCCTCTCTGTTTTTTATAAATGTTTTATTTTGTTTACTCTTCCTCTGTGCCTTTCCCGTTCATCTCTGCCTACATCATTCCTTGTTTCGCTGATAACATCATCTTTGCACTCTCAAATGAAAACCGAATCCCTCCAGATTGTTCTGCTTTATTGTATAGGCCTATTGTAGTTTAGGTGAAGATGACTGTTAATGTAATAGGTAAGAATGTAGATAAAAACATATCGAAAATGCAGTTAAATACTCCTCCATAACATAAAGACAATTGTATTTTAGGTAAAGATGGCCGTTTATCAAGCCCTCCCAGAATAGTACCCCCCCCCCCCCTCCGCAGACTGTCCCCGACGTGTGATGTATGGGTGGGTCGGTGATAATGAGTGCAGGTGCTGAATTATGATGCTCGGGGGAGGCCTAGGGAGAGAAATATGTCCTCTTGGCGTCTCTTTCATCACCTCAGTATAACGGAGCTTTACTACAGATGATAAAGATATAAATAGAAAATAATAATACAAAAATAATATATATAAATATATATACCGGTATATATATATATATAAATACAAATTAGAAAATACGGGGCCTATCGAAACCAATGAAAGTCTTCGGAACTTTGTATGGTTTGTAAAATAAAAGAAACATGAGAATATATCAGTAAAGCGGTTTTGTCTATGTTTTTGTTAGTCTATTATTTCCCATCTCATTCTAAGCAGTACCTCGCAAAGTACACGAGAAACCACAAACATGACTATGGAACATGCAAGTGGGATTTTAAGAATTCGGCAAAATCGTCTAGTGTTAGTCAGAATATAAGAACACAAGATATCGCACCACCCAATGAGTATTATACGTATTTCTTGCTTTCATTAATTGCATTCGGAGGTGTTTGGTGTTGGGAATAAAATAAATAAATTAGATTAATCTCAAAAATCGTCTAATGTTAACGAGAACAACAATTAAAGGCATAAACTAACTGAAGGAGTTAAACAGGAGTGTGTAAACTAGGCCGTTGTGTACAAACACCAAGCACCTGACGACACCTGGATCAATATCACTGGAGGGACGTGGGAGGACAGAGACAATACAATCTCCCGTAGGCTCTCTCACTCAAACTCCCGTACACACTCATATCCTCGGCAAACTTCTCAATCAATAAAATGAACGAGGACAGTCTTCGTGTTTTACCTAGATTGTAAAAATATATATACTGTTTAGATCTTGGACAACATTAACCCCTTCAGTACCGGTGACGCCCTTTTCATTATATTCTGGCAAGTATCAGACGATTTTAAAGGCTACAGACTATCTCGATTAATCATTTTAGCTACCATATATCCTTCCCAAGGTTCATAAAATCGTTTATTTGTAGCTGAAATAAAGTACCGTACATAAGACGTAACCGGTAATGAATACGTTAATAATAATACGGCCTTGTATTAGGACAAACGTGGGAGGATTCTCGGAATTGTCTCCGTGTTAATATGTTCTCATAATAATCCTACATGTTTTCTATACTGCTCTCACAAATGTTAAAGTGCATTATCTTCATACTAAGATAAATTTCTACGTCGGTATGTCGATAATGCTTCCCCGGATCAGAATCCAAGATGCGTGACGACTGGAGATCTACAGGCAAACACACATTTGCATCTCTGAAGTGTGTGTGTGTGTGTGTGTGCTTCTGTGAGTGTGTGTGTGTGTGTGTGTGTGTGTGTGTGTGTGTGTGTGTTTGTTTTATGAGTATGATAGGTCATTCTTAAGCAAAGTGTAATCGTCCAGTATTTATGTTTTTTATAGCAATGGTTAATTATTGAAAGCTGCTGTCATGCTGTTGAAGGAATTACTCGAGATCAATTCCTTTTGAACGTGAAGACCAACCCCAAGCTGAATACAATGGTTTAACGATAACATGGCTATTATACAATGTATATCACACTGAGAGAAGTATGAAGGTGGATATATCAGAATAAAGAAGATAGGCAGGGAAAAGGAAAACAGAAATAAGGTGGATAGAGAAGAATACAGGAGATAGGCAGGGAAAAGGTAAAGGAATAAGGTGGATAGAGCAGAAGAAAAAAAAGATAGGTAGGGGAAAGGAAAAATAATAAGGTGGACAGAGCAGAATAAAGGAGATAGGCAGGGAAAAGGTAAAGTAATACGGTGGCTAGAGCAGAATAAAGGAGATAGGCAGGGAAAAGGTAAAGTAATACGGTGGCTAGAGCAGAATAAAGGAGATAGGCAGGGAAAAGGAAACATTAATAAGGAGATAGGCAGGGAGAGGGCAAACAGAAATAAGGCGATAGAGCAGAATAAAGGATATAGGCATGGGAAAAGGAAAAGGTAATAAGGTAGATAGTTTAGAATAAAGGAGATAGGCAGGAAAGAGGAATACAGAAATAAGGTGGATAGATAATAAAGAGATAGGTAGGGAAAAGGAACAAAACAAAAATATGGTGGATAAATCAGAATAAAGGAGATAGGCATTGAAGAGGACGTATATAGAGACATATATTTTATTTTCATGTGTCGCACCGTAGTTTAATTCGTTGCGCTCCCTCGCTAGCTCCTCCCACCCCTCCTCTGCTGCGCCTACACTCACACGCACTAACACATTATGACATAAACACACAGGAGGCATGGAGGACAGAGCTGAGGTTGGCGGATGTAAAGCAGTTTCTCTTATAAAATGTAAGGCAAGTGACAGACGTAGGCTAATCGCATAGAAATAATGCAAGACATGTTCATGGACGCACTTGATAAACAGTTAGATTAGTAAATAAAATCAGCCAAGTTACTAATTCATTAAAAGTTAAATAATATAAAACAAATGCGTGTAGGTGATCAAACAAATACGAAATAAAGCCAATGTAGTAATTAACAAATACGTTAATAAAAGTATTATAAGTAGTCTAAAAAGATACTAGGTAATGATTAGCAGTTTCTCTGCATCCTACTTTTACTAATTAAGACTGCACAATAATAGGTAGGTGCCAAGACAGTAAGAGGGCCGAGTCAATAGTTTAGACAGATGTGGGGCGACGGTGAAGGAGGAACAGTTAACGGGGAAAGAGACGGATAACGGGAGGGCTAGGCGAATAGAAGGATAACGGAGGGGAGAGGGGCAAGGAAAGGGAAGTGAAGGAAGAAGGGATAACGAGGGATGAGAAGGAACACGGAAGGGTGATTTGAGAAAGGCAAGTAATGAAGAATAACGGAGGGGCGATCTAAGAAGGAGGTATAGGGGAAGACATAAAAAAGGATCAAGCATAAGTAAAGAAGGGTAAGGTAAATAAAGGAAATAATGGTTATAGAAGAGAGTGGGGAGAGGGGGCCAGAAGCAGCCGAAGGATGAAACTAACATATAACACAAGGAGAAACATTCCACTCCAATATAAATCGGTCTACGAGAGTATTATATGGGACGAGTTCATAATATGAGAACGTTACTCGAACCTGTTCAACTCGCGGATTATACAGTAAATCGAAGTAAATAAATACACCAAAAAACAAAATAAACTAAATCTTTATTGTATCTTAGCTAATAATAGACGGTCAAATAAGATAACAAAATAACATAGTAGGTAAAGGTAGTGAAATAAAATAATATTAAATAATATACTAACTCAGGTAGTGACCTACTTTCCCAGGCGCGGCAACCAATGGGAAGAGGTGGGAGTAAAACGGTGGCCCAATGAGCGGCCGTGTATACCTCCGCCACACAGAAGGCGATGGGAAAGTTACGCAAGCACCGAAAAACAATCCTACACTCAAAGGGAAGAGGGAAATGGGTTCGTGAGTGTGAGTTTGTGGCTCCTCCCTCAGGGCAAGAACATAGTTGGGCCTACACACAGCCTTTAGTAAACGGGGAAATGGACAACTGCCGATATCTTGTGCCTTTGACCCTTTTGCCATTATATCCTTCAGTATGGATGACGATTTTTTTTTCAGTTTATTATGGCGAACATTAGACAAGCTTAATATTAGGTTTGATTACATTGTGACAGGCTTGGCGAACATTAGACAAGGTTAATATTAGGTTAAATTACATTGTGACAGGCTAAGTTAATTTAAATTGGGATAGGATAAACTAGATTAAATTTTGATAAGTTAGGATTGGGATGAGTTAGGCTCAATTGGGATAAGTTAAGGTGAATTATGATAAGTTGGGCTAATTTGGGATAGGATGTTAGGTATAATTGGGATAGAATAAGTTAGGCAAAATTAGGATAGAATAAGTAAGGTCAAATTGAGGTAGGATAAGTTTGATTAGTTTAGGGTACAATAGGTCAGCTTTGTCACGAACGACTAAACCCCGAATGCCTGTGAAAACTACCACAATCTCACTCCCAACCCATCAGCCCCAGACCTTTCCCCTGCGGCACCCCGACACAGGTAGAGAGCGCTTTTGTCCTCGGCGAGTTTTTGCGTGGAATGACACAACAGTCGACAAACAGAATAGAACCCAGGAGGGGAGCACAGGTGAAGCATAGTCTGTGAGGAGATTACTGCCAATTCGTTTTTTACTGAAGCCGATTTTCCTCCGTTTCCTCAGTTGGCCACTTGCGAGGTTCAGGCTATAAGGAAATTGGAAGTGTAGACTTCGATATTTTAAAGAATTCACAATCTAAAATAGCCTACGGTCTTAGTACATTTATAAATACATAAAATTCAATTTATTATGCTTTCACTCCATCACAAATCTACATTATTTTTGCATATATATTGTATATCAACGTTTACGGTTCCAACTTCCTTATATCCTGAAACTCGCAAGTGGTGAATTTTAGTTCTGTTATCCCTTGGTTATCCCTTTAACTACAGTGATGTAATTTTAAAGTTGATTCAGCTTAGCAAGGGCATTTATAACATTTGAGTACATTTCATGCAGCATAGGAAGGACCTATCAAAGGAGTACCGGTCATATATATTTCGATTACCGGTACCCATTTTGACTCCCACAGACCCTCTCGGAGCTTATTAAGATCGGTTAATAATTAATCCAATTAATTAATTTCACTCCCAACACCGAATACCTCCCAATGACATTAATGAAACCATGTGATCCTGGATTCGAACCTGGGATACCGCATTCAGATTTTAAACATAATTAATATAATTAACGAATGCGCCATAGTGGATATTGAGAGGGTTAAGTGGTTAAAATCTTCCTATAGAGGGGAAGGTGGAAGCACAGGTTAACCCTATCACGACCATATGACGCAGAGGTTGCCAGATTAGCAATAAGAAATAGAGTTCTCTCACTTATAATTACCTCTCCAAAATTAGTTTTCTGCCCACAGCTAACTCAAAGACAACTGCAGAGGTTAAAGTAACTAAACCAAAGGTTTCTAAATACCCCTGATGGTAACAAATGCTTTAAAGTATCCCTAATAGGCTCAAAATTGCGTCAAGAACGTGAGAGGGTTAAGTGGGTCAGCCTTGGAGAGATGCAGCCCAACCCTTCACGCTAAGAGGTTCGCACAAACAACCATACGGCTAATAGTGCTGTACCAAATACATGGGATAGATCTGGGGATAGTACGGTGCACTATTATTCAAATCTTTATATAAGCTGTTGAGTGTCATATTGAGAGGAGTGCAATTTTCTTTATTTTTCTATATTTTGTATGTATTTATATTATTATTATTATTATTATTATTATTATTATTATTTGTTATTGTATTTTTAGTGTGTGTGAATGTGTGTGTGTGTGTGTGTGTAGGTGTAGCAATATCGAGCAACCAAGGCGACTGAGCCATAATTATATACAACTCAGCATTGACTATGAATATTTGAACACCAGCTCGAGATAATAACAAACCAGTAAGCAGTGACTAATGAACACGATAAATGCCTAGTCAGTTGTTTGGTCCAGAAAAAGTGCGTCGTTTGTGTCGTAAGTATTCTTTCGTATTATACCGATCAGATATTCCTGGCCACGGCTGCTTGTACTCAACCACACTTGTAGTTCTATCGCCTTCCATCATTTGACGTATTAAAGGGGGTTGGGCCCATTTATTTACTTGTTTATTAATCTCTATACATTCCTTTACTTTCGGTAGCATTCAAGGAGACTACAGCAGGACTTACCTCTGACCGGGTATAGGTTATCCTAGTGTTTACTATACCCCTTTGAAAGGACATTAGCCTAACCTAACAACCTTACCTAACCTATCCTAGTATTATGGTTGGGGGCTGCCGCCCTCACACCCCCACTGTTTGACATCTTTTACTTATATTTTTGATGTATTTGTCTGTGAAGTGGGTATTTTTTCAATTTGTTGATAACGAAAATCCTCCATGCGGACTATATGGAGAAAAATATGGCGAATCTATTGGTGCCTATTTTCCCTAATAAAATGTTTCTCATAACGCTGCAGTAGTGTCGTTTAAAATGACCTTACTTTCCTCCCTAGACCTCCATCAAACTTTAAATAACACCCCCTAGACTCACTCCACTTCAAGATAAATAACACCCCCTAGACTCACTCCACTTCAAGATAAATAACACCCCCTAGACTCACTCCACTTCAAGATAAATAACACCCCCTAGACTCACTCCACTTCAAGATAAATAACACCCCCTAGAGTCACTCCACTTCAAGATAAATAACACCCCCTAGACTCACTCCACTTCAAGATAAATAACACCCCCTAGACTCACTCCACTTCAAGATAAATAACACCCCCTAGACTCACTCCACTTCAAGATAAATAACACCCCCTAGAGTCACTCCACTTCAAGATAAATAACACCCCCTAGAGTCACTCCACTTCAAGATAAATAACACCCCCTAGACTCGCTCCACTTCAAGATAAAATAACACCCCCTAGACTCACTCCACTTCAAGATAAATAACACCCCCTAGACTCACTCCACTTCAAGATAAATAACACCCCCTAGACTCACTCCACTTCAAGATAAATAACACCCCCTAGACTCACTCCACTTCAAGATAAATGTGTACAAGTTTCGATAGAAAAATGTCAGGCTGGCTATCGCTCGGCAGGACAAAAATCGAAAGAAATGGGACGAAAGGTCTTAAAATCGACAAACTAATGGGCTGAACGTCTTAAAATCTCAAAATTAATGGGAGAAGGAGGGGCAGAAAAACGAACCATCCCCTTTTGAAGCAAATGTAAGATTGAATTACGAGTGTATTTTGTGATGAATAGAATGCTCTGTATCAAATCCAACTCGTATTTCAGGCATATTAATTTGATGTCCGTACAATCGCCTGCACAATTGACCACTTGCGAGTTTCAGGCTATAAGGAAGTTGGAGTTGTAGCCATCGATATTTAGCAGAATAACCAGCTATAATAACGGTCATAATACATCTATAAATACATAACACCAAATTAACCATACTTTTAATCCATCAGAAACCCACATTATTATTGCATTTATCTTGAATATCGATGTTCACGGCTCCAACTTCCTTATAGCCTGAAACTCGCAAGTGGTCAATTACCCGATGCGCAATACAACGATAAACTTGAGGCTGTGAACAACGAATGAGGAACAACCTTATCTTTAACATGTATTTAAACAGAATGCTTCAAAACATGTCATCATCATCCTGTCATAATTTAATCAGTGGAATGTGTACAGTCTGCGGCATAAATATTGGCCATAATGAACCTTCGAATGGTAACACCAACATCCGAAATGTTAAGTGGGGGGGGGGGGGTCACATGCTTTTTTTTCTCTTTCTCTGGCTTGTATCCATTCGGTCCCATTCAGCCAACTGTTTTAAGACGTGTATCCCCATCCAGGTGTCGATTTCTTCCTGGCGAGCGAAAGCGAGCCAGAATTGTATGGAGAAATCCGGCTTCGCCGGAGAAATGTTTCTATCGAAAAATTTACAAATTTAGCTTGCTGTCAAAACATATATACTGTATATACAGTATATGCTGGCTCGCTACCGCTCGCCAGGAAATTATTGACACCTGGATGGGGTAAACGTCTTAAAACAGTAGGCTGAATGGGGCCAAATGGATACAAGCCAAAGAGAGAGAGAAAGAGAGAAAGAGAACAAAAGCGAGGTGGGCTCCCTTAATTCATATTATCACCAGCCCACCAATTAACTAACATATATTAATTAAGTAACACCCCGTTCTTAACATGAATAATCAATTACAAACCCCAATGCACTTGAATAAATATAATTATAGAATACATGTGGTGCTCCAAGGATTCGAACCTAGGATACTCACACCGAAATTCAGCGCACTAACCATTACGCTATCGAGACTCAATATTAGGTAAAGAATTAAGGGGAGACTGGCCTTTTGTTTGGTATATTAATTCATGTATTCATATACTTTTTTAGTTTCCTCCCTAGACCTCCATCAAGCTTAGAAAAACACCCCCTAGACCCCCCTTCAAGATAAATTTGTAAATTTCCCGGCCAAAGGCCGGTTCATCTTAAAATTGCAGGCTCGCTTTCGCTCGCCAGGAAATAATCGACACCTAAATGGCACGAAAGGTCTTAAAATTGACAACGAAATGGGGCGAAAGGTGTTAAAATCGCCAAACTAATGGGCCGAACGTCTTATAATCTCAAAACTAGTGGGGCTAAACATTAGGGAAAAGGGGGTCCAGAAATTCAGTTTGGGAGAGCTTCGAATATTTACGGTTGCCACGACTTATGTACAGATGGCCACATACATTTTGTTCCTCTCCGTGATCTTCTACATGGGAATATAATGCGCAGGATTGGAATTACCAGTGTATTTTGTTGTGCAGTGGTTCAATATACGGTACTCTCATGCATACGATCACGGCGAGGAACGGAACTTATATTGGCAATTGTATAATACTAGAGTGTACGGTCGCGCTAATAAGTCAATGTCCCAGCTGTCATTACGTTTGGTTTGTTCTGTGCTGTATTAATGTCTGTCAGATGTTGAATAGGGTGGGTAAATGTCGGAACATGTTTATATATATGTCACTCGACGTGAAGAAATTAAGCTTAGATGTTGCTGATACCAATTATTGATCAAAACATAATTGGTGCCGAGACATATGACTTATTAGCGCGACTGTACAACTACTGGGAAATGTTCGTGAGCTCTTGCGATTGTCTTTATGCAAATACCGGTATGTCCCTTCAGATTGATGTTCAGATCAAATCAGTTATACATTATATTGATTTTCTTTATGCCAAGATATCCATTTAGATTGATGTTCAGATCAAATCAGCTATACAGTATATAAATAGATTCATAATATGTATTTTGTTTAATATATACAGTAGCTGATTAGATTTGAACATCGATATAAATGGAAAATTGCAAAAGCTCACGAACATTTGTCAGTAGCTGTACAGTCGGGCAAATAAGTGATGTTTCGGCACCATTTATGTTTTGATCAATAATTGGTATCACCAATATTTACACACGATTTCTTCTTTTTGAATAAGGTATATATACTGACATGTTCCTACACTTACCCACCCTATTCAACATCTGACAGACATTCATACAGCACAGAGCGAGCCAAACGTGATGACAGCTGAAACACGACTTATTAGCGCCACCGTAGCCTACATAAAATTCCAGAGAAGGAAAGATGTCACGTGGGCGACTATAGCGCGTCCCCACCGTGACTCGCGGCCGCCACGTAAAGCCGGTATCACACTAGCGCTTTTTCCCTCAACATTTATCCTTAACACTGTCCTGGCAGCTTATAAGGTCAGTATTTAAGATATTTCGTTCACGTAAATTCATCCACCCATCAGTCTAGTTTCCGATACCAGTGCCAAATATTCCAGAAATGTTACCAGGAAAATATTGACCATCGAATGTTGACTATAAAAGCTCTCGTGTGATACCGGCTTAACAGCTCCGTACACGTTACCGGTACCAGGGTGTCACACGAACGCCGGGTCCATTCTTTTTTGTCTTATATTTTTGTATATGCAAAAATAAATTAAGGTTTAAATATTTTTGTATATGCAAAATAAATTAAGGTTTATAGTTTAAATTATGTCTTTGGAGGTGATAAAATAGCCAAGACAATGTTATTTCACGTACATTTTCTTGTATTCCTTTTCATGTTCATTCAAGTGAAACGTTATTCTCAGTCTTTCTGCTATTCAACTGCTGAGCTCTGGAACTCTCTCCCAGAATCAGTCTTTCCCTCTTCCTATGACTTAAATTACTTCAAACTCCGTGTGTCCAGGCATTTTGGCTCGAACGTCCCTTGATTTAGGCCCTGTCACTTTCATTTCTCGGGGAGGCACTCGATACAGGCAGCTCTGCATTTTGTCTCCCTCACTCACATAGACAAACAAATATAAAAAATAAAATAAATACAAAAATGCTCCGGTTTGCCCTCCTGACCGGTACTGTGAGAACCAACCAGGCAGGGGGTTTAGCGGGGGGCCTCAGACGGAGCGCTGACAGCTACCTACTTTCTCCAATTTTCCGTCCCAGCGAATCAAGAGAACAAAAGCCTGCTTGGAAATGTCATAAGTAGATTCGTCATCGTGGGCTGTGGAGGGGAATGGTATGTTTCTGGGGCTGGCCGCCGCGACTCAAAACATTTACGACGTCTTATCTCCCTCTGAGCGTCGTATCTTAAATGACGACACCTTAATTTTATCTCAATATTTTCGAGGCCTTATCTCCCTCTGAGCGTCGGATCTTAAATGACGACATCTTAATTTTATCTCAATATTTTCGAGGCATTATTTCCCTTTGAGTGTCGTATCTTAAATTACATCGTAATTGTATTGCAAAACCATTACGACGCCTTATATCCTTCTGAGCGACGTATTTTTAATGACGACTTCGTAATTCTATCGCAAAACCACTACGGCGACTTAACTTCCTCTGAGCGTCGTATCTTAAATCACGACATCGCCATCGCCATTAATACTAAAAAAAGAAAACGGAAAAACAAAAACAGAATAATAATAATAGTAATAATAGTAATAAATAAACAGTCACTATAACGTATGCTAATTTAGGTATCTTGAGCAGGCGGATTTAAGGGGGGTGACCTGTTTTTTGTTATTTCTATCCTTTTCTCTCTTTCTCTGAGTTGTATCCATTCGGCCCCATTCAGCCAACTATTTTAAGACGTTTATCCCCATCTAGGTGTCAATTTCTTCCTAGCGAGCGATAGCGAGCCAGCATTATATGAAGAAATCCGGCTTCGCCGGAGAATTTTTTCTATCGAAAAATTTACAAATTTAGCCTACTGTCACAAAAATAAAAAAATATGCTGACTCGCTACCGCTCACCAGTAAAAATTTGACACCTGGATAGGGATAAACGTCTTAAAACAGTAGGCTGAATGGGGCCAAATGGATACAAGGGTTAATACAAGCCAGAGAAAGATAGAAAAGGACAGAACAAAAACAGGTCACCCCCCTTAAGACATTATTGATGACCGCGACTGTAGGCTACACGTTTCCAAGTTCGCCTATCGGAACGTTGGGATGTTTAATCGGATACCGGTACTAATCTAGAAGTAAACTTGACCATAGCTGGGAACTCGTTAAGGGGAGATTTCCACTTGAGGGATTTTTTTCTTTACCCCTTTCTCCCTTATGTTTAGCCCCATTGCTTTTGAAGTTTTAAGACGTTCGCCCCACTAGTTTGTCGATTTTAAGAAGTTTCACCCCATTTATGTCACTTTTAAGACCTTTCATCCCATTTCGGTGTCGATTTTTTCCTGGCGAGCGATAGCGAGCCTGTAATTTAAGAGGAATCGGCCTTCGGCCGGGAAATTTTTCTACCGAAAAATTTACAAATTTATCTTGAAAGGGAGTCTAGGGGGAGTAATTTTAAGCTTGATGGAAGTCTAGGGAATCAACTAAAAACCTCTCATTAAGGCCCCCTTTATCAAACGCATTCTAATCGCACACCAAATAATTATGATGGTTCAAGTTTCTCTCATTTTGTCTTCGTGTATCGCATTAATGATTATTATTTATTGCTGGGTCCAGAGAATACAGTTCCTTAACCCTGATGTGTTTGTTATTGTTGTTTTTTATTAATTATGATTATATAAAGAACCCACGATCAGACGCAACTCAATTATGTTTTTCCTCTCCCTTTTTCATGTCTCTTCAGCCGGTATCACACGAGCGCTTATGAGGTCAACATTTTAAATATTTCGGTTGCGTAAATTCATCTATCATCAGTCTAGATTCCGGTACCCGTGCAAAATAATCCAGAAATGTTGCCAGAAAAAAAGGTTGATCATCGAATGTTGACTAAAAAATGTTCTCGTGTGATGCCGGCTTTCGTGTACTGTACATATCGCACTAATATCTTTGTCGACAACTAGGACAATAAAGCCGAGCAAACACAGTACAGACCGTATCAGCTGTACAGGACCCACATGTATCACCCCACAAACAACGCAGTAATGTTAGGAGTAAACATTGAATGTTTTCGTAGTTTTCAAGAACATTATAGTGTTTAGTTTAGTCTCTAGATCCCTTTCAAGCTCAAACTCCCCTTCAAGCTTAATTTGTACGTTTATAGGTAAAACAATGTCCCCTCGGCCGGTTTCTCCCAAATTGCAGACTCGCTATCGCTCGCTAGGAAAATATCGACACTTAAATGGGGTAAAACGTTTTATAACCGCCAAACTAGTGAGCCTGAACGTCTTCAAATCGCCAAACTAATGAGGCGAGATAGGGTGTCTCCCAAAAGACCACCCCTGTGTTAGATACAGTAGGTACACTATACAAGCACGGTATCAGTGGTAGCCAACTTTATCAGCTCACAAACAAGACAGTAAAACTATGAGTAATACACCTCGCTTTGGGACAGTTCAGGAGGGAGGGCTATTATGAGTACAGTCTAAATCAATAGTTCACTTACAACTTTGCTCATAAACTGTCTAATATTTACATTACTTCCAGTTAAAACCAATAGTTCGCCATGATCTTGTTCCTAAACCGGCTAAAGCAGAGGGAAGGGAGAAATATTAAGGTACAATTGTGGGGATGAGCGTTGTTTATAGAGATTAGACGGATTAACACTCCCATTTCTCAAGCTAGCCTCATTTGTCAAGCTATTTCGTCCATTAACACCACCACGAAGGGAAAGAATAGTTTAAGGGGAGGTTTTTAGTTAGTTCGCTAGACTTCCATCAAGCTTAACATTACAGCCCCTAGACCCCCTTTCAAGATAAATTTGTACATTTTTCGGTAGAAAAATGTCCCGGCCGAAGGCCGCTTCTTCTTAAATTACAGGCTCGCTATCGCTCGCCAGGAAAAAAACGACACCTAAATGTCACGAAAAGTCTTAAAATTGACAGAAATGGGGCGAGGGTTCTTAAAATCGCCAAACTAATGGGGCGAACGTCTTAAAATCTCAAAAGCAACGGGGCTAAACATGAGGGAGAGAGGGGTCCAGAAAAAAATCCTCCAGGTGGAAATCTCCCCTTAAGAATACCACCCAATGGATTGAGGAAGGAGAGGGAGGGAGAAAATGGGGAGAGAGGGCATGATGATAATAAAATGGGGAGAGAGGGCATGATGATAATAAAATGGGGAGAGAGGGCATGATGATAATAAAATGGGGAGAGAGAGGGCATGATGATAATAAAATGGGGAGAGAGAGGGCATGATGATAATAAAATGGGGAGAGAGAGGGCATGATGATAATAAAATGGGGAGAGAGGGCATGATGATAATAAAATGGGGAGAGAGAGGGCATGATGATAATAAAATGGGGAGAGAGAGGGCATGATGATAATAAAATGGGGAGAGAGAGGGCATGATGATAATAAAATGGGGAGAGAGAGGGCATGATGATAATAAAATGGAGAGAGAGGGCATGATGATAATAAAATGGGGAGAGAGAGGGCATGATGATAATAAAATGGGGAGAGAGAGGGCATGATGATAATAAAATGGGGAGAGAGAGGGCATGATGATAATAAAATGGGGAGAGAGAGGGCATGATGATAATAAAATGGAGAGAGAGGGCATGATGATAATAAAATGTACTGTAGATACAGAGGGAGGGAGCAAAATAAGATAACAAATAATCAGGCAGACGATTGAGAGAGGTTGAGAAGATAATGAAGAACGTGGATAAAGAAGAGGAGACGGAGACAACATTAAGATACAAGACATTAAGGAAGGAGAGTTTAGATTGTCACACCGAGCGCTTTTTCCGGCAATTTTTATAGAGCAAAGCTTTTCTTCGTAATATTTTGAGGTGCTTTCGTTTTGGAATCAGAAACTAGATCGAAGGTAGACTATGTTTGCTAGTTTAATTCTTACGGATCTTATAAATACTGTAATGCCAGACGCCAATGGCACGTACAATGTGACAGATTAATTCCTATGGATCTTAAATATTTAAATGCCAGACAACAATTGTACGAATACAAATGACGGAAAACTCGCTAGTGTAACACCGAGTTTAGGGAAGAAAATGGAGGCGCCGGAGGGGTTGGGGGGGGGGGGGGGGGGCGAGAGCGGGATAAGGTAATCACTGTTTATTTGTTCTTGAAGGCGACTGAGTGCGATTGGGCCTGACCCCCGTGATAACACTGCAAACAACACCACCACCACCGCTCTCTTGTTACCAGCGAAACAAGGGACGACAAGGGCTAGGGAAATACTTTATAGATTTTTACTTTGTTCCCTAGACCTCCATCAAGCTTAAAATAAATACCCACAAGACGCTCCCTAAACCTCCATCAAGCTTAAAATAAATACCCTCCCAAGACCCCTTTTCTAGATACATGTGAAAATTATTCTGTAGACAAATGTTTGCATTCCAACTTAGAGGCTCGCCAGGAAAAAAAAAAAAAAAAAAATCGGCACTTATTGTATTGTAAATGGCACGAAAGGTCTTAAATTGATAGAAAGGGGGCGAACATCTTTGTATAGGTTGACTCTTTTCAAATGGTATAAAACAAGCGGGTCAATTACGGAAGTCCATTTTGTGTTACGATAAGTTGGGGGGTCGGGATTTCTGGCCTCTCTAAAATGAACAGGGTATAGTTGTAATAATATAACTTACGAGGTACTGTAGGCTCCTTCATTAACATATAGCTCTGGAAGGTATAATAGCCACTTCACCCTCTATAAACAGACATTGCAAAGTTTACAGCTCACAAGTAATTTAGGTACAGGACAGTAGAACCTAACTTAACTTTGATAACAAACTGTGATGTTCTTGTAATTTATACATCTAAATAAGAAAACCGTTGGAGTTAATACATAGCTATTAATGTAATGTAATTTTTTCCCATGTACACCTTAACAAACTAAATGTACTCATTAAAGGATATCTAATGTATATTATTCGTGTGTTCGGCGTAGGGTATGTACAGTGAATATATATATCGCAAATGGAAAAAGTTTTATCCCTTCTTTTTCTTGGCCCAGTTAGTGTTCATCCCCTTTGCCACTTCGCTCTTTTAATGGTCCGCTTTTCTGTTTTACTTACGTCTTCGTCCCATTGCTGTCTTCGTCCCATTGCTGTCTTCGCTCTCCTTGCGTATTTGACATATTCTTTTCGTTCTATATTGATCCTCATCTTTACTATTTTCTATTATATTTTTTCCTGGCCGTGTCCTTCTTCGAAGTTGCCGTGTGGTGTCGCCCTTTGGCCCTGGTAACCACCTTGATATCGTGTTATCTGTTTACATAGGGGGGGAGGGGGGTAAGGAAGGAGGGAGGGAAAAATAGGGGGCGGGGGGGAGAGATAGGCCCTGCGACTTTAAAGGCGGGTTTCACACGATACCTTTTGATGTGTTCGCCACTCTTCTAGCGGCACCAAGGAGCGCGACGCCCCTCGTTATGGGTGGTGATTTGGTGCAGTAGACTGTTTGAAGCGACAGCTCGCTCCCTTGCGAGGATGGGCTCGTCTGGCACTTTTTGCAGTTCGACATCTAGGGCTCTCTTGAAGTTGTCTAACGAGATGTCCCTCATGTCTCTTACTCGCCGTGGGAGTTTGTTGAAGAGACGTGGGCCTCTGTGTGATAACCAGCCCTCTCGCAGAGAGCCCATAGCACCCCTGGTATTCATCCGGGGGATTTCGCATTCCCAGCCTCTCCTATCACTGAATTTCATGACTATCGGAGTATGTAGGTTTGGTACTAAACCCTCTGCGATTTTCCACGTGTATATTATTAGGTAACGTTCTCTTCTACGTTCCAGTGAGTACAGATTCAGTGCTCTTAAACGCTCCCAATAGTGTAGATGTTTTATCGAATTTATATGCGAAGTGAAATTTCTTTGTACACTCTCTACGTCATTTATTTCACCTGCTTTGTATGGGGACGAGCTCTTTTTCCGCCGAATTTTTATCAGCATCTATATTTTTTCCGGCATTTTGGGGCTCCTTTTCATTGGTTTGGTAGGAGGGTCTTAACCGCGCAGAATTACTGTAGTATAAGTGATCATAGGCTTTTAAAACAAGAATACTGAAGCTTCCAGACCAGATATGCCGAGAAAAGATGCTCAGAAAAATAAAAATATATATTAAAAAATATAAATGACAGGTTTGAATAAGGCCTCTAAGCTCTGCTCTGTATGGTAGGTCCTTCGGAGATCCTGCGTGTATCTTCATTTTATTTTTCTTTATTTCGTTTCTTCTTCATTTCGCCCAGCAGTATAAGCTCCAATAGTAAATATTGTTTACTTTTGTTATGGAGTGTGTGCGTGTGCGTGCGTGCGTGCGTGCGCACAAACTATAGAAATTCAGCACAGCCTTCCTTAAGGATGCTGCACGAATGAAATGTATAATATTTTATGAGGATCGCATGAAGAAAAAGAACGATATGGAAATAATATATAATAAGTACGGAACCGGTAGGCCCAGGGTCCAGAGAATAATTATATTCTCTGGACCCTGGGTAGGCTTACATGAAAACATCGCAGACTAAGAATCGTACTAATATTATGCACAATGAAAACAATGGTATGAGTGATATATATATAATATATATATATATATATATATATATATATATATATATATATATATATCATGGTAAAAACTCTGGTACGTACCTGCCCCGTCTCTTCCAACCCATTAACCACTACGTCACCACCTCCCCTCTCCACCATCACCTTCTTTAACCTCGTCATCCAATCCCACCTCTCTCTCTCTCTCTCTCTCTCTCTCTCTCTCTCTCTCTCTCTCTCTCTCTCTCTCTCTCTCTCTCTTACATATTTACTTTAACACCTACTACTATAATAATAAGAACACTAGGTATGATAATATTCTAAATAAAATCTCAGGCCAAAACACTAAGCCTCGGCATCATCAAAAAGGCAATAACAAATGATAGAACGAAACGGAAAAATAGGTATAACTTTCCACGAAGTAAATTGTTGAACAGATAGATAGGCCTTGGGTAGGGTAGTGTATATAGAATGTACAGTACTTGGTTATTTTTTAATGGGAGTATGGCCTCAATCCCCCCTCCCCTCCACTCTCCTTCTCTCTCATTCTCACATTAACTTTCACTCACTTTCGCTCACGCACTCACTCTCTCTCTCTCTCGCTTTTGCTCTCTCTCTCTCACACACTCTCTCTCTCTCTCACACACTCACACTCTCTCTCTCTATCTATTGCCAGTGATGGAGGAGTGTTACGGGAACCAAGAGAGAGGTCCATCAAGAATTTACCAGCGCGGCCGACCACCACCATAAACACACACGACGTCGGTAGCCATTTTTTCCCCCTCTTCCATCGATATGCCAGTTCCAAGGTCCATATGGCCAGTAGTACGTACACTCAGGGACATAAATCGAGGCCTTAAGGTTTCGAACAAGGTCCATATTGTTTCGAAGTTTAGGCAGGATGGAATCGGATCTTCTCACTGATTCCGGACTTTTAGTATGTGCATTATATAAACAGGGGACGTGGAAGCAATTAATGACAAAGCAGACGCGATTAAAGACAATGCAGAAGCAATTACAGACAAATTAGAAGCGATTAACCCTTTGAGTACCAGCGACGTATATTATATTTTATTCTAGCTATATTTAGACGATATGTTGCAGCTTAGGAAGGATCTGTGATAGTTAAAAAGGTTGGTTGAGATAGTTTGAAGCCTTATTATTGCTAGAGGTCCTTCCTAAGCTGAATAAAATCGTCTAATAGTTGCCGGCATATGATGAAAAGGACGTCCCTGGTAGTGTACGGGTAAAAGACGATGCAGAATCGATTAAAGACAATGCAGAAGCGATTAAAGACAATGGAGAATCGATTAAAGACAAAGCAAAAGAAAGGGAGATACGATCATTAGCACAGAGAGTTGGAGAGGCAAGAAATGAAAATGGGAATGAAGGAAATGAGGGGGGTAGAAGAAGAGGTAGATGAGGAGGATAAAGAAAAGGGGAGTAGAAGAAGAGGTAGAGGAGGAAGAGAAAAAGAGGGAAGTAGAAGAAGAGGTAAGAGGAGGAGGATAAAGAAGAGGTAGAGGAGGAGGAGGATAAAGAGGAGATAGAGGAGGAGGATAAAGAAGAGGTAGAGGAGGATGAGGATAAAGAAGATGGGAGTAGAAGAAGAGGAGGATAAAGAAGAGGGGAGTAGAAGAAGAGCTAGGTAGAGGAGTAGAAAGAAGAAAGGGAGCAGTAGAAGTACAGTAGAGGAGGATGATAAAGAAGAGGGGAGTAGAAGAAGAGGTAGAGGAGGAGGATGAAGAAGAGGTAGAGGAGGATGAGGAGAATGAAGGGGGGAGCAGTAGAAGAAGTAGAGGAGGATGATAAAGAAGAGGGGAGTAGAAGAAGAGGTAGAGTAGGAGGATAAAGAAGAGGGGAGTGGAAGAAGAGCTAGGTAGAGGAGACTAAAGAGGACTAATGGGAAGAAGAGGTAGAGAAGAAGAAAGAAAACGTAAAGGATGAGGATAAAGAAGACAGAGAAGAAGAAT
>CM064503.1:6822890-6882890 GCA_032716605.1 Paralithodes platypus | reverse complement strand
TACTAGGACCAATTCTCTCTAATTTACATCAACGACATAGATGAGGGTCTCACCTACACAATCTCAAAATTTGCTGACGATACAAAAATTGCAAATAGCGTACTCTCAAAAGAACAAGTTGACGATATGCAACACAATCTAGATAAATTGTCATGTTGGGCCCAAATTTGGCAAATGAGTTTCAATGCGGATAAATGTAAAGTACTACATGTCGGATACCTAAATGAGAAAGCAAACTATTCGATGAATGGCACTCAGCTTAAGAATGTAAACAGAGAAACTGATCTGGGAGTAACAATATCGAGTAACCTAAAACCGAGTCAACAATGTTCAGAAGTTGTTAAGAAGGCAAACAAAATAATTGGCTTTATAGGCAGGTCATTTGAGCATAAATCCAAAGAAGTTATCCTAACCCTTTACAATTCCTTAGTCCGCCCTCTTCTGGAATACTGCGTTCAATCCTGGTGCCCTTATTACCAAAAAGATATAAACAAGCTAGAACGAGTTCAACGTAGAGTTACCAAAATGATACCTAGCCTAAAGAACAAACCATACGAAGAGCGTCTTAGAGAATTAAATCTATTTCCTTTAACCCAGCGCAGATTAAGAGGCGACTTAATTCAAGTGTTCAAAATCATCAAAGGCATCGACAATATGAACTGTAGTAAGTACTTCACTATCGACCAATCTAATTACACGCGGGGAAACGGTTGCAAAATTATTGGTAAATCTTTTAACTCGCACGAATCTAAGAATTTCTTCTTCAATCGAGTTGTCAACTTGTGGAATGGGCTTCCCCGAGACGTTATAGACTGCAGCACCGTTGATTCATTTAAATTCCGCTTAGACAAATATCTCGCATCAAACCCGCGACTGACTGCGTTTGTAAATGAATAACTTTATCCTCCCCTCAGTTACTAACCCATATGTCCCCTACTAACTTCCTAGTCCTGCCACGTTAGTGGCAGGGCAGTAGTTCCCTTTCCAATGTTCCCTTACCCACTCTAAACCACTGTTTGGACACTTGATCCTCAGTGTTTTGGAGGACAAGCAGCCTAGAAGGGTCACTAGATCTGTTGTTGCTTGATTTCCTTTGTTCTCCTTTGTACTTGTGGCCTATCTCTAATGAACAGCGTATAGTATTTTCCCTCGATAAATCTCATATTTTTCGTGATTATATAAAGTCTGTTTCTTTTCAGCTGACGGTAAATTGCCATGTTTCTATCTTGATTATTCAGTTGCTACGAATATGTTGTTGCGAAGATTTTGTGTATTTTTAAAACTTGGCAATGATATGATGCAGAGACATAGTAGACTCATATTTGTCCGTCAATTATGGAGAAAACAGCGACTAAGAGATTTAATTGACCGTGAGCTGAAAAGAAATACAGTAGTCTAGTCTATTCGCTGTAAGTAAGCGAGACATCATGACCTCTAACCTCTGTAACTCAAAAAACGGCTAGAATAATCGTGCTAATATTTCTACCATTTGGGAGGAGTCAGTAAAGGAATAGATGTGGAAATTTACAGCCAATTTGCTCTAGCCCTTTTTGAGTTACAGAGGATAAAAGTGATGATTTCTCGCCTACTTACAGAGAATAGACTATAGCTCTACAATATGTTTCACCATTTGTAAAAGTGTCGAGGTAATGTCCCTTACTCTAGGTATCACGCAAATAGTCATCAAGGTTTTCAGCGAAGTACTGGTTTTGACTCATTCTATTAATCTGGAGAATCTATATATGTTTTGTCTATCTATGTCTGTTATTCAGTTTAAGAAAGACCTTTGAGTTGAGTTCGAATCCCGGGAGGGCCATATGCTTTCATTCGTTTATTCAGGTGCATTGGGGTTTGTATTTGATATTAATGTTAAAGAACGGGGTGTTACTTATATATAATATTTTATACAGGGTGTTCCAGTAATTCTTTTCATAAATTATATGGTGGACTCATCAGACAAAAGTAAGAATACATTACTCTATGAACATGAGGTTGAGTATTTATAATAACGGAGTTATTACACGATTTAAGTTAACGATAGATACAATGCCATTCAGTCCAAGGGGTAATGTTGCCATTTTAGTGGATTATATCCATTTGGCCTTCGCTATCGCTTGCTAGCCTCAAGATAGTGAGCAGTAGCAATCTGACTTTTCGGTAGAAAAATATGTCCGGCTTCGCCGGATTTGATTTTTCTACCGGCGAAGCCGGACATATTTTTCTAACGAAAAGTCAGATCGCTACTGCTCACTATCTTGAGGCTAGCAAGCGATAGCGAAGGCCAACTGGATATAATCCACTAAAATGGCAACATTACCCCTTGGACTGAATGGCATTGTATCTATCGTTAACTTAAATCGTGTAATAACTCCGTTATTATAAATACTCAACCTCATGTTCATAGAGTAATTTATTCTTATTTTTGTCTGATGAGTCCACCATATAATTTATGAAAAGCATTACTGGAACACCCTGTATATATTTGTTTCTTTTTCGCTCTCTACATTTTCGTTGCTACATGATTACAAATATATTCACAAACATATTCAGCTCCACATATCCATTTTAATATATGCAGCCACAGAGATTACTGCATTTTTGACAACGCACGAAACTTTAATTGCCAACATGCATTCACCATACATATAGTGCACCTGTTCACATCAATAACACACAATACAGCTGTTTCTTGTCTTGCTGTAAACTTTCACCAATCACACACACACACACACACACACACACACACACACAGTATATATGAAAGGAATTGAAATTGGGACAACTAGACGACACAGTTAATGAAATGTATGTTTAATATATTGATATACGACACACACAAAACAAAACAAATAACACGCACACACACACACACACCCTTTCACACCACTGTTAATAATTCATATCCTACCTTGTTGATTTTTCACTTTTAACAACTCCTCCATACCGCTTTGATTCCACTAATAAAACGCGTCTATTTCACTGCCGATGATCTGTTTTTACCCCACTGACGATAACTAGAGATCATATAGTTAGTTATAGTTATATTATAGTTAGTTAGTTACTATAAGATCTCTAATGATAACCACTGCACTCAGCTCATAATAAATTGTTCAATACGTGTTTGATCTCAGTGCTAATATAATTCGTTCATACCCACGTGAATTGATCACTACTCTGCCATAACTCTGATTGAACTGTATATTTAAGTGCGCTTATTTTGTTGCTTCAAGTGCTACTGTAACGTGTGGTTTATTCGGTGCAATAACTCGTTCGTATATGTTTGACTTCACTGATAGAAACTTGATCATGCTTGTTTTTGTTGTTTTTCTCTCTGTGTGTGTGGAGGAGACTAAAAACAAAGCTGCCAGAAAGATTGATAGAGAGCCAGATTCAAGATACGTCGAGTCAAAATGTCTGGACACACGGAGCTTGAAACATATTAAGTCATAGGTAGAGGGAAAAACAGATAGATTTCCCATTGCATTTACCTCGCTCATACCTCGTCTGTTGTTTGCAAAGTTGGTATACGGTAATTCATTTAGATAACATTGAATATCCATTACTAGCAAAATCTTCCATACCTTGCTTGTATTTTCCATTACTATTAATATTAATTGTTCCGTACCTCTTTGATTAAGGGGAGATTTCTACTTGAGGGATTTTTTTCTTGACCCCTTTCTCCCTCATGTCTAGCCCCATTGATTTTGAGATTTTAAGATGTTTGCCCCATTAGTTTGGTGATTTTAAGAATTTCCACCCCATTCTGTCAATTTTAAGATTTTTCGTGCCATTTAGGTGTCGATTTTATCCTGGCGAGCGATAGCGAGCCTGTAATTTAAGAGTAACCGGCCTTCGGCCGGGCCATTTTTCTACCGAAAAATGTACAAATTTATCTTGAAAGGGGGTCAAGGGGGTGACATTTTAAGATTGCTGGAGGAGTAGGAAACAAACTAAATACCTCTCCTTAATTAATCGTTTAGAGTTCGTCCCTGACATATACTTTCAACCAACAGACCAATTCAACCAATAGATATAAACCAGTGCCAAATAAACCAGGGTTAATTTTATGTTCTAACCTAAGTGTAGCCCGTATCTCACGAGTGCTTCTTCCCTCAACACTGGTCTGGCAGCTTATGATAACTAATTCGGTCACCTAAATATACCTATCATCAGTTTAGTTTCCGATACCTGTGGCCATAAACAATGTTGACTATCAAATGTTGGCGATAAAAGCTCCCGTGTGATTTCCCCCATGACACCGATTGAAGTGGTTGAGTTGTCTGGTCACTGTATTTTTGACAATGCAGTTACTAAAGTGCACCAATCATGTCTCACATGGTGCAGGTGTCTCGTCACAACAAACAGCTGTCTGTCTCAACGTTTGATGCATATCGTTATAAAACATTTGCGACGCGTGTTTGTTTTTGTTTTGTGAGTACAGTGTAATTATGTACGTACAGTATTGATTTACCAATTGCTATTATGATAAGTTGTGTTCAATTATACCTGAATTTATATATCTATATAGAACTCTTTTAAAACTAGGACTATTATTTTACCAAATATAAACAAATAATACGGAAATAAAGATTTGTCCACACCTGGAGAACATTTGGCAGGTTTATATAGTGTCGTATTGTGATGATTGTGATTAAAGCATAATGTTATATATATATATATATATATATATATATATATATATATATATATATATATATATATATATATGTGTGTGTGTGTGTGTGTATATAGTATT
This sequence comes from Paralithodes platypus, assembly GCA_032716605.1. Classification (NCBI taxonomy): domain Eukaryota; kingdom Metazoa; phylum Arthropoda; class Malacostraca; order Decapoda; family Lithodidae; genus Paralithodes; species Paralithodes platypus. The sequence continues at coordinate 6,878,134 of CM064503.1, read as the reverse complement.
TTCGGTTCACCGGGAAGGGTCGCAAGTCTAATAGCTTATATTATAAGCTATTAGACTTGCAACCCTTCCCGGTGAACCGAAAAAGACAAAGATAAAGAATCGGACGCATTACATCGTAATGTGGAGAGGATTCATTCGTGGTCACACCTTCGTTAATCAAAGCGTCTGGCATTAAATAGATAGATAGATAGATAGATAGATATATAGGTAGATAGATATGATTAATAACACAAATTTTAACACGATGACGGTAATAACACACATTTCAACACGATGACGGTGGCTGATGATAGTGTCAAAATATACTGATACAATGATGATCTCAACTTCTGGCGATGGTGCCGATAAAAGAGAATTAATTAAATAATGACTGTGATTAGAGATGATGGAGCTGATACGGTGATGATGGATAAAATAGTGGCTGATGATGACGATATTGATAACAGTTGTAGCGCCTATAGTCTGTTTATTTTCAACTGACGGTAAACTGGGAATAACATATTAAAATATATTGGCGATTGGTGTGACCGAATGCAGTGATGTCGAGTGTTCGTGAGCCGTATAAAAGATTCAGTGTTTTATATATTTATGAATTTATTACCATTAGTACTAATTGGTGAATTGTGTTGTATGAATATATAAATGCACCCCTTTTACGACATAGGATTGGCTGAAAGAGGTTTGGCTACTGACTGACACACACACACATATATATGCGCTTGCAAGTACAATCAGTGAGCGTACATGCACAAGTGGCTTTGGTGAATGACTGGTCGTGAGTTTGGTCATATGAGTGTCTGGTATGTAGTTTTGTGTGTGTGTGTGTTTGTGTGTGTGTTTATAGTGTATCATGTATGTTTGATATGTATGTGTGTGTGTGTGTCTGTGTGTGTGTGTGTGTGTGTGTGTGTGTGTGTGTATACGTGCGTGTCATGTACTGTATGTGTATTATATATATATATATATATTGTGTGTGTGTGTGTGTGTGTTTGTTTTGATAATCAACAGAGTGATCCTTGTAACACCTGTCAAATCATAAAACCAGCGGGATGTCCCACAGGTGTTTTAAACCTGCTAACCCTTTCAGTACCGGTGCCGTCCTTTTAACTTTATTCTGGCTACTGTTAGACGATTTCATTCAGTTTGAGAATGGCCTCCAACAATTAACAGGCTTCGAACTATCTCACTTGACTGCTGTTAGACGATTGTATTCAGTTAAAAGAGGGCCTACAGTAATTAACAGGCTTCGAACCATCTCACTTAACTCGTATTACCACCACAGATCCTTCTCAAACTGCAAAAGCTCGTCTAAGTATAGCTAAAATATTACTAAAAAGACGTGACTGGTAAACAAGGACACTTACTGTATATAGTCAGGTTTTACCCACCAATTACTTTCGTGTTTGGTGTTGAGAAATTTGCTCCGGTTCTTAGGATCCATGTATTTTTTGTCAGTGTTATTGCGGGAGGTGGGAGTGGATGGGTTGTTTCTGGCCACCTCTTTCCCTCATGTTTAACTCCATTAGTTTTGAGATATTAAGACATTCGCCCCATTAGTTTGAAGATGTTAATACCTTTTGTGCCATTAGGTGTCGGTTATTTTCTAGGAAGCGATAGCGAGTTTACAATTTAGGAGGAACCGGCCGGGGCATTTTTCTACCGAAAAAATGAACAAATTAATCATGAAGGAGGGTCTCGAGGATATTTGTGTAAACTTGATGGAGGTCTGGGGAGGAAACAACAAATATATATAAATAAATATATAGAAATTTCGCCTTAACGGCGAGGTCATATAATTGTTTTGTTATCGTATATTAAATAATTAATGTTGTTCAATGCCTTATTACATATTCAGACATAGCCTATACCAATAACTGCATCACAACGTTTGGGGAATTATCAAACTAATAATTACACGTTCATCAATTAGGCTACTCGTGGAAGAAATATACCTCACACTAATCACTACAGGCAAGTCTTCATCACACACACACACACTCACACTCTCTCTTGACCCATTTGATTCCTAGAGATCGTTTCTATTTTGCATAAAATCGTATTATCATAGCCAGAATAAAGTGAAAAGGCATTCTCAATTACTGAGAGGGTTAATAAAAACACAGGAAAATGTAGATGTTCAAGACTACTAGCCTTTTCTCCATCCACCTTGTATTATCTCCGTTCACCTTAATAAACTGGGTTGCAACTAATATTTCCGTTTGTAATTTATTTATAAACTTCTTATTTCTTCACACATACACGCCCTAATGTTCACTGCTGCGCCCCAACAGCTGTACAGAGAGAGAGAGAGGGGGGAGGGGGGGGGGGGGGGGGGGGGGGCACAGCAGGCCACTCTACAATAATAACGTGCAGCGGCTGTTTATTTTAATCAACACCTTTACGACAGCAAGTGTGGCAGTGGGACAGGCTGGGTTGAGAGAGAGAGAGAGAGAGAGAGAGAGAGAGAGAGAGAGAGAGAGAAGATATTCGGTAATGGAAAGTAAGAAGAGAGAATAACATGAGGCCAATTGAAGAATTTATGGAAGAAAATAACGTATATAAAGTGAGGATAAGGTCTGGGGTGTATTTTGGAAAGGAAAAAGACCCATTAGGGACTATAAGGGAGCGGGTGGGTAGACATGCAAGGGTATGAACGTCGGAATTATAGATACGGGGATACGGATATAGAAAGTTGGGCGGTGCTAGAGGATACAGATAAAGTAAAGGGTAAAGCAGATTGAAATAAGAGAGAGAGAGAGAGAGAGAGAGAGTCAGAGTGTGTGGGGAGAGAATGAGGGAGGAGGAGATAGAATTAAGGACAAGGACAATCGGCAGGGAGGGAGAAGGAATCGAAGAAAGGCCATAGCGACAGAAGGCCAAGCAGCCAGGGAGACAGGAGGACCTAGGAGGGAAGGAGGGAGGGGGGGGGGGGGGGGGTCATAACAGCCATAAAGAGCAATAATGACAGCAGTAAGGGGGCCCCAGTATAAAAGCGGATATACACGAGATATTGTTCGGCAACTTTTTATCTACAACTTTCATCTGACGTGTTGAAATTGTTTTGTGTTGGTATCTACAGGTAAACAGTATGTGGTAGATACAGTATGTAGTAGGATAGGATGTTGGTAAAGTTGAATTCAAAGTTGCCAGACCACATTTAGCGAAAGAAAAGGTTGCCGGATAAAGCGTTCGTGTAAAAATCCGCCTTACGACAAGCCCCAGCCCCCTCGACTACCGCCACCAGTACCTCCCCCGCTTTATTGCACCAACTTGAGCTACTTTCCCACTTGTCACCTGCCGTGTCTGTCCTAATACACCCACTTTTTGGCTCCTGGAAAACGAATCACACGGGTCTTTTGTGCGTGGTAAAATAAGCCGAAGCGTGCTGAGGGCGTGCCGCGGGAGGAGGGGCCAGGGGGTCGGCATACACACACATGGGGGCTCTCCGGCGCGTGCTATAAATGGGTGTTTTTATGTGCGCCTAAAAACGGGGGTGGTGACGCGGGGGGAGGGGGAGCGCCTCTGGTGGTTGGGTTGGGTAGTAGGAGGGGTGGTGGTGGTGGTGGTGGGAGGAGGAGTTGCCACGTACCACCACCATCACTACCAACACGCGCCGGGAATGGCCCCTCGCACATGATTTCTCCCTCTGTCCCTCCCTACATCCTTGTCCTTTCTTCCCTGCACACTCACTCTCTCTCTCTCTCCCTCTGTTTATGTAAGATTATGATGCATTGTATTATGTTTAAAATGATTTTATTGTATGAACAGCCATTGTATATTTAATGAAAATAAACTAATCCTAATCTGACTCTCTCTCTTTAATGGTGTAAATACTTCTTTAGTAGAGTAGTGTAAGAAGTGGAGGGATAGTTTGTTTTTCGCACTTGACAGTAAACCCACCCTTTCAGTTGATGCGTTGCATTTCGTGCATTACGTTATATCCGATTGCTGATATAATGCATCACCGTATGATATTAACACAATATTCTTTGAGATACTAGCTATTATTTGTAACACACAGCATTCATTCATTCATTCTCTCTCTCTCTCTCTCTCTCTCTCTCTCTCTCTCTCTCTCTCTCTCTCTCTCTCTCTCTCTCTCCACCCCATTTTCCAAGCCCCCCTCGTGATAGGCCTACGTTAATCCCCCTGCCTCTCCCCCTCCCCCCGCCGCTGCCACCCCCGCACGCCGGATTCGCGGATTTATTGCTGGACATTATTCTTTGTGGATTATGCGAAGGGGTTCCTCTCGATAAATTCATTGGGGGTGGCGTAGGGTCGTGTTGGTTTATGGGTAGTGAGAACAGCCCTTGCCTCCGGATGTCTTTTCCACACAAATAGGCCACAAACTCATGAACATTCACCTCTATAACTCGCAAACGACTAGAGTAATCGAGCTAATAGTTCTACTATTTTGGAAGGGTCTGCCAGGGAATAGGTGTGGAAATTCACAGCCCATTTGCTCTAGCCCTTTATGAGTTATATAGGTTAGGGTTCACGATTTATGGCCTACCTATTTGGAACACCAATATTTACCCTTCGAGAGCACTACCATTTTCGTAGTCTGATAACAAAATTGGTCTTGAAGTTACCGAGGAAGCTATGATTAATTTATCATTCAAGTTACCCAAATATATTACACAAACTGATATCAGAATTGGTTTTGAAGTTACCGGGGAAATTATAAAAACTTGCCATTCAAGTTACCCAAGTATATTATATAATCTTAAATAACAATTGGTCTTGAAATTACCGGGTGAAGCTATAAATAGTGCTCATTCAAATTACCTACATATATTACATTATAGTGTTATGAGTTATTATTGTCCCTGCAACAAGGAACATTCTATAAATATGATAGAAAATGGCATCCAACACTACTAGACTCGACTGCAGTTTTGCATGCAGTCTTTTAAATATATATATATATATATATATATATATTATAATTTGGTTATCAATTATTACGCTAGTAATATATTTAGTGGGCATAATGGTGACGTGTGTATACTGTCCCCTCTAGTGTGACTGTCGTACCCAAATACTGTGATCATCCCCACACCAGCGGGTATATTAGAGCCACAAGGTTCATATTACCAGGATTCGGGGGAGGGAGGGCCGGAACTGCAAGTCACTAATAACAGGGGCCGGATGAGACACGCCAATTACCCGGTGTATTAAAATGTTTGCGGTGCCGTCACCTACCACCGGAATGTCCACGATGATATTGGAGTAAAATGGCGAAGGAATTTTTTTTTTCGGTAGAATAATGTTCCGGTCGAAGGCCGGTTCTTCCTAAGTTACAGGCTCACTATCGCTCGCCAGGAAAAAAATCGACACCTAAATGGCACGAAAGGTCGTAATATTGACATAGAAATGCGGTGAAAGGTCTTAAAATCTCCTAACTAATGGGTCGAACGTCTAAAAATCTGAAAACTATTGGGCCTAAATATGAGGGAGAAGGGAGTCCAGACTCCCCCCCCCCCCCCTCCTTAAAGCCGATTATACACTTTAGCTGACCTATGTGTAATTTATCATCTTAAATTACCACTTGCGAGTTTCAATCTATGAGGAAGTTGGACCCGTAAACATCGATATTACACAGAAAATAACAATAATGTAAGTTTCTGATGAATAGAAAGTATGAGTTAAGATTCTTGGCCTAATTATAGTGAACAGACTATAGTATTCCTTCATTTTGAACAGGGTATACATGACAATATTTCCAAGAATATGATGTTCTTCTGTCCCAATCGACAAACCAGCAGCGGTGGAAGTTGGAGCTACTACTGTACTGCCAGCTGGGCCTTTTAAACCGGGACACTGCAGGGGGGTAGCGGGTTGTTTTGGCCATAACATATTTGGCCCATGGGGGTCTGTCTTCTTTCCTACCCGTGAGGTGTTTGGCTAACGTCTTAAGGGGAGATGGGCGTATTTATTTGCTCATTTATATATATATATATATTATTTTATTAATTGTTATCAGTGTCCTCCCCATCAAGCTTACAAAAACACTCCAAGACCCTCCTTCAAGATAAATTTGTAAATGTATCGATAGAAAAATGTCCCGACACCTAAATGACACGAACAGTCTTAATACTGACACAGCAATGGGGCGAAAGGTCTTAAAATCGCCAAACTAATGGGGCTATACATGAGAGAGAAGGGGGACCAGAAAAACGACCCATCTCCCCTTAAGGTTGCGGCCGCTAGGTGAAGGTTAGAGTATGGTTAGATTCGGGTTAAAGTGTGTTCGAGTTGTTTGGTTCGGGTTAAAGTGTGTTCGAGTTGTTTGGTTCGGGTTAAAGTGTGTTCGAGTTGTTTGGTTCGGGTTAAAGTGTGTTCAAGTTGTTAGGTTCGGGTTAAAGGGTGTTCGAGTTCAAGGTTATAATAGGGTTAAGGTAATGTAAACATTATATATGTACAGGTTACATACAGGTGGCTCGAATGTTCCTCTGGAGGAATTGGATGGATGAGGAGAGAGAGAGAGAGAAAGAGAGAGAGGTGGGGGGGGGGTCAGGGCACGGAACTGGTGGTCAGGGATGGGATCACGGGATGGAAACATGGGTACGTACCGCGAACAAGGGATCATAGGGGGGGGGGGGGGGATAGGTCGGTAGGGTAGGGTAGGGTAGGTTAGGTAAGGTAGGGTAGGGTAGGGTAGGGTAGGTTAGGTAGGCAGCGGGTAGCGGTAATGTAAGGGGACGGCCCGCGTGGTGAGAAAGGTTATCTGGATGGATGAGAGTCTGATAATAGGGCTAGGGATAGGTAAGGGTGGGGTTAAGATTATTCATTGTGTTATGATTAGAATAGGTGTTTTATGAGGTGGTAGGGTGGGGATAGACAGTAGGCTGAGAATAGGTTATACTGTATAAGTTAAATATTAGGATGGGTGTTAAAAGGATAAGACATGTAGCAGACAGAAATTGGGGAATAAGTCTAGATGTGGTTTCAAATATGCTGGGTTGATAGGGTTTAAAGGGTAGAAAGGGTACACTGTGAAGGGGTAGGGGAGAGAAGAGACATGAGGTTGAGCACTGGAGCGTGGAAAGGGGTATACAGAATGAATTGTGGGACAGTTCTCGGATACTTGTGGTATCGTATAGACGTGTAAAAGGTTATTTGTAAGGTAACTGGTGAAGCAGATTCTGAATTATATATTTTTTTTATAGAAATTCAGTCATATAAACCTTCATTGTAATTTCCAGTACATACAGAGAATAGCCGCGAAATACACTAAACATACAGCGAAGTATATTAAGGGGAGGTTTTTAGTGTGTTTCCTAGACTTCCATCAAGCTTGAAATTACACCCCTTGACCCCTTTTCAAGATAAATTTGTACATTTTTCGGTAGAAAAATGTCCCGGCCAAAGGCCGGTTCCTCTTAAATTACAGGCTCGCTATCGCTCGCCAGGAAAAAAATCGACACCTTAATGGGACGAAAGGTCTTAAAAGTGACACAAATGGGGTGAAACTTCTTAAAATCGCCAAACTAATGGGGCAAACATCTTAAAATCTCAAAAGCAATGGGGCTAGACATGAGAGAGAAAGGGGTCCAGAAAAAAGTCCCTCAAGTGGATATCTCCCCTTAACAGAGTACATATATACAGCACACTAAATACGGAACACACATGGGGATAGATGATTATAAGCAGGGCATAAACTAACACACTATTAACCTATTCAGTACCGGAATATTTGGACATTTTTCAGTAGAAGAACGTTCCGGCCGAAAGTCGGTCTCTCCTTAATTACAAGCTCGCTATCGCTTGGCAGGAAATATTCGACGGCTAAATGGCACGAAAGTCTAAATATTGACAAATAGATGGGGCGACAGGTCTTAGAATCGCCAAACTAATGGGCCGAACGTCTAAAAATCCGAAAACTAATGGGGTTAAACATGAGGAAGAAGGGGGACCAGAAACCCCCCCCCCCCTCCTTTAACAGTAGCCTACAGGAGTAGAAACTCAGGCCACAAAATAGTAGGGTATGGGGCACAGAAGCTGGGGTAGGGGGAAGGGGGGGGGGGGGGGGGGGGGGGGGTTTAAGCGGGGGGAGGGGAGGGGGACAGCCGGCACGGGACACATAATGCCCTCGTAAGAAAAATGGGGGGTAGGGGTGGGAGGGAGAGAAGAGGTGTAGGGAGAGGAGGAAGAGGGGGAGGGGGGGGTTGCGCCACTGTGAATGTTACCACTGGCTGAAAGACGTAACCCACAGCCGGAGAGAGAGAGAGAGAGAGAGAGAGAGAGAGAGAAATGCAGGTAACACTAGGATAAAAGATTGAATTGGAGATAGTGTAGGAATAAAAAAAAAAAAAAATCAAGCTGTTAAAGATTAAATAACCTTGCAAACATTATGGATGGGATAGTAAAAAGGAAGTTGAAAGTAAGAGAGTAACCGACTATTATGAAGGGTAGTGAAGCTGAAGCCTCGGTGGAAAGATGTAGGCCTATAAGTGAAAGAAATGAAGGGGAGTTGAGGAATGGAAAGAATAAACTAGATACAATAAAAAGGGGTTGGGGGAAGTAGAAAGATGGGGAGGGGCAGCAGGAAGAATGGAGGAGGGTGGTTGAAAAGAAGAAAGTAAGGAAGGAAGGAAGGGAAAAAAGGAAGGAGAGGGGGGGGGGGGAGGGTTCGCTGAGGGTTCGGGGGTCTGAGGAGGGATCGCCGAAAATGTATAGAAAGAATAATAAAAGATCTCTGAATGTAAAAGGAAGGGGAGACGGGGGGGAGGTGAGTGAGGGATGATGGGCGAAGTAAAACGGAGAGGAGGAGGAGGAAGAAGGAGAGAACGGAACAACGGGAACGAGAGCCATAAAGGACGAACGGAAGCAAGGAGGGAAGGAGACGCTAGAAAGGAAAGTGTCGGAAGGAACGTAAAGAGAGAGGGGGCGGGTAAAGAAAGATGGATCGGAAGGAATGGTTGTAGGAACTCCTCTCGGGGGCGGTGCAACAGGCTGATGCGACGAACGGAAAGTCCAAAATATAGGCTAGAATGGAGAGTAAAGAAGTGGAGTTCCGTGATGACAAAAGTGAAGAAGAACGGAACATTAAGATCCCACAATTATATGAAATAAATAAAAACGTGAAGCCACGTAAACAGGCGGAACAAATGGCGTATTAAAACTCCACTATCAGGAAGACAAATTGTGTATACGAAAAAAGTAGAGCTACCGAATTATATTGAAAACAAACAATAATACAAAGGATGGGAGTTCTGATTAACAACAAATAACTGATGAACTATATATATTTTTTCCAGCTGACGGCAAATCGCTATGTCGTTATCTTGATTCATTTGCTATTACGAAGATTTTGGAGCGAAATATGTTCTTGATTATGAAAACTTGGTATTATTATGACACATAAATGCATCAGTTTCATATTTTCCCTTTAAGTATCGAGATATTAGTTGCAAAGGGAATCAATTTACCGCCAGCTGAAATTTAACCGACTGTAGACATATAAGAAGAAAACTAAGGGATGCAATGAAGTAAAAACAGAATGGGGGTAGAGAGTGCTCTACCAATATACTGTATAATTATAAGGTCCCGTGGGTGTACTGAGAGAGAGAGAGAGAGAGAGAGAGAGAGAGAGAGAGAGAGAGAGAGAGAGAGAGAGAGAGGAAAGAGAAAAGGAGAGAGATAGAGAGAGAGAGAGAGAGAGAGAGAGAGAGAGAGAGAGAGAGAGAGAGAGAGAGAGAGAGAGAGAGAGAGAGAGAGAGAGAGAGAGAGAGAGAGAGAGAGAGAGAGAGAGAGAGAGAGAGAGAGAGAGAGAGAGAGAGAGAGAGAATTACCTTCATATACACAGTAATAGATAACACTATTACTATGCATCTACAATTATGTGCCACGTTCTATATCTGAAGATTGTCCGATTCGTAATTAAAGGTATGGATTTAAAAGTAGAATAGTGTTTTACAGATAAACAGATCAAATTAGAGAGAGAGAGAGAGAGAGAGAGAATTACCTTCATATACACAGTAATAGATAACACTATTACTATGCATCTACAATTATGTGCCACGTTCTATATCTGAAGATTGTCCGATTCGTAATTAAAGGTATGGATTTAAAAGTAGAATAGTGTTTTACAGATAAACAGATCAAATTATAAATTACGGACAATTTTAACAAAGTTTAGTTTATGTAATTTACTCTCCCATTAGTACCGGTATGTCTTGAAATATATAATTGTAATGTACCGGTACTTATTTCCTGCAGTTAACTAGGTCTATGCAAACATAGTAGAGGTAGGCTAGTTTAATTAGAATATTAGTTGAATATATTACAAAACATAATCACAATAATAGAAAATCACACAGAATGTTATAAAATAGTAGGAGAGGACCATAGAGAGAACCCGAGCCAAATATGAGCATTTCGGTGTATAGTCTCTTCGCTGTAAGTAGGCAAGAAATCATGACCTCTATCCTCTGTAACTCAAAAAGGGCTGGAGGAAATTGGCTGTAAATTTACTCATATATTTTCTGACTGACTCTTCCCAAATGGTAGATAACTAGACATACTGTAGTCGTTTTTGTTGAGTTACAGAGGTTAGAGGTCATGATTTCTTACCTACTTACAGCGAACAGACTAGCCCGGAAACATGTCCCCCTGTCACTTTATGTGCCCAATAAAATGGTCTTTGTCAGAGGAAGGTACGGCGGGGTCTGAAGTGGGGGTACGTGTGTCCTTGTTCCACGTACCAGCACGTGGCAGCACTACCTAGGGGCGTGCTGCCATAACCGTCTTGTACTGGAGAGTGCAGTCACAGACGAGGGTTGTGTTCTACCTTTATACTTTTAATTTAAGTAAAACAAAATTGCTTAAATCTCCTACCTTTGTTATGTATCTAATAATAACAAACACACAGTTTTTTACACGTGCGAACAAGGCATTTACTGTATATTCAAGCCTTAGTAAGCTTTGTTGGCGAATATCTCGACTACGTTAGGAATAAAACATTGGAAACTAATATTCTGCTTTCCCACAATCATCCTCACAGCCCGCACAACGCTGCCGTGTCCTTTTAACTTGGAGCAGCACGTGGTAGGGCGCGCGTGCTGGCTGGTCTAGTGTCCAGCCGTCCAGAAGCTACCCCACGCACCCACCCACTCACCATCTCTCCTCGTAACAGTTGTCCTTTCGCCTCACAGCTACTTCGCCGTCATGACCACAACGCCTTTATATAAGTAACCGTAAACTATATTATCGAGACCTAGACCATTCAAAACCGCTTGGGCTATTAAAATGACTGATGCGAAATATTAAATACGAGGCGAAGTGTTGAGTGTGCCTAAAACTCCTGGCAATAACAGCTGTCCGTTCGCGGCGCCGTATTCGTGATGGCGGACGGAAGTGGTGTCGTCGTCGCCGCCGCCGCCGCCGCCATGTTTCACCGTGATAAACATTGTCTTATCTCTCCCAATAATTACAGTATGGTCTTCCTGGGGGACTAGGTGTAAATTCCGGGCTATCAGATTAAAAGCTCACGAATCGACTTGATGATAAATATTTCCACCAACGTAGAGGAAATGAAAAGATTATTGATAAAATGAATACAGAGATTATTGATAAAATGACCACCACCAAGATTTGAATCACGACCCGGCTTGATGATAAAACATTTCCATCAGCATAGAGGAAATGCAGAGATTATTAATGAACAGACCACCCCACAAATATAACCGTTTACTTCGTATTAATGACTAAAAAGACGAGAATAAGTCTCTCGTTTGACACCCTGCAGCCAGGGGTATAGGTGTGGAAATGTACAGCCCATTAGCTCTAGCCCTTTATGAGTGACAGGTTAGGGGTCACGGTTTATGGCCTACCTATAAGGAATGGACTATAGTGTACGTGATTGACATGCATCAGATTATTAGCTTAATTAAGTGGGGTCACCTGCTTTTTTTTTATCTTTCTTTCCCTGGCTTGTATCCATTCGGCCCCATTCAGCCAACTGTGTTAAGACGTTTATCCCCATCCAGGTGTCGATTTCTTCCTGGCGAGCGATAGCGAGCCAGCATTGTATGGAGAAATCCGGCTTCGCCGGAGACATTTTCTATCGAAAAATGTACAAATTTAGCTTGCTGTCAAAACAAAAATATATATATGCTGGCTCGCTACCGCTCGCCAGGAAAATATTGACACCTGGATGGAGGTAAACGTCTTAAAACAGTAGGCTGAATGGGGCCGAATGGATACAAGCCAAAGAGAGAGGGAGAGAAAGAGAAAAAAAAGCGAGGTGGGCTCCCTTAAGGTAATCGAGTGATAAAAAATAACAGTGTGTCTGCAATGATAATAATGGCCAAGAAATTAGATTTTACCTGTTTGCGCAAAGGTTGAACTATAGTTAACACACGGATGCCATGACATCTCAACACCGCCATCTCATCACACAAATAACACGAGTCATCTCAACACCATGCCATCTCATGACCAGACCTATTCTTCACCGGTCGGTTTCATCACCATACCAGCTCAATACCAAGCCAATTCAATACCAAGGCATCTCAATACCACACGTTGCCACATCTACTGTCCTGTACAGCGATCACGGGTACTCTCTCTCTCTCTCTCTCTCTCTCTCTCTCTCTCTCTCTCTCTCTCTCTCTCTCTCTCTCTCTCTCTCTCTCTCTCTCTCTCTCTCTCTCTCTCTCTCTCTCTCTCTCTCTCTCTCATCTATGCAGTAAAGATAGGGATAAAAATTGCTCTCTACCCACTACAGGGAAAAGTTTTCGTTTATTTTGACACACAGGACTACACGTATATATATATATATATATATATATATATATATATATATATATATATATATATATATATATATATATTGCAGTACTGGTAATGTGTGTTTTATATTTCAAATATATTTAGACGGCTTTGTACTGCTTAGGAAGGGTCATGTTAGCTAAGGTTCATTGAGATGGTTTGTAGCACTATAACTGATAGACGTCCTTCCTAATTTGAATAAGATCGCATAATAGTTAGTACAATAAAATAATGCGACCGAACTATTTCATTCGGTACCGTTTATTAAATAATTTAAGATATGATAGGGGTTTACGGTCTATTCGCCCTCACTAGGAATTTGTTAGCCCAAACAATGAAGTTCGTTCATCCACACCTTGAAGTCTTTTCGCCCACACTTTGAAGTTTGTTAGCCTCCCACACTCTTAGCTGGTTTCTAAAGGATGCAAATTTTGTGTATAATGTTGACGACAAAATGTTGTCCATTCATAATAAAATAATGCTATGAATAATTTCTGTTATCTCATTTCCGGACTTAACTTAATTTAAATATCTTCAGATTAATTGGTTAAGTTTTCATCATATTCATATTACTAACTCTGTGTAATGTTGAGGCGAAGCATTTTGTTTTAATCCACATTGTCTGACCCATTCAGTATATATAAGACTTCCATATGAGAGAGAGAGAGAGAGAGAGAGAGAGAGAGAGAGAGAGAGAGAGAGAGAGAGAGAGAGAGAGAGAGAGAGAGAGAGAGAGAGAGAGAGAGAGTATATATAGCTCATATTCAAGGAGCAAATCATAGAAAATATATAACAATACTAGTGAAGCATTGTACAACTAGGACTGTCCTGTGTTTTAGTGTGTGAGGAGACTAATGATGTGACCGATTAGAAGGATTAGAGTAGGAGGAGAAGGTATAATAATTATATAGGATTAACTCGGTCACCTTTCCCCGACCACTTTTCCGAGCAACTATATTCTGGAATATCTAATGTTAATTTTGGAAGCTTCTAAATATATGTTATTATTAGAATGTAGATCATGGTCATTATATCATTCAAACTCAGTATAGTTTTCAATTATATACATAATAGCGCCTCATAGTGCTGCCACAAACATAACTGTCGATCGAACATTTTCGGAAATAGCCTGTACCTGTGCAATGATTCCTGTATACATTTTATGTCAAATACTCTAACCTCAAAAGTCCTACATAATTATTATCAATCGACGGTTGGGAGGAGGGTCGTCGACTGACTGGGGACAGAGGTGCATGGGGGCGGTTCGTTCGTGCCCACCCCTTCGGGGATTGCGGCGTCAGGCAATAGATAGATAGATAGATAGAATTTATTGAAATTCTAACAAGAAGAAACCTGTTTATGCTATTTTTTGTTTGGGGGGGGGGGGATTTGAATGCTCTATAATCTTTCCATTTATGCATTTTAGTTATCAAGTTCCTTTTCGTTCTGTGTTGATCTGTTGACAAGCAAAGACTGAAATATTTCACTCTTCTATCAGTATTACAACCTTCAGTGTTCTTCTCGGTCTTTCTTCTACTCAACAAACTCTATCTCTTAATTAATCTTTCCTTCATCATATGACTTGGACTGCTATATATTCCTTGTGTCCAGGCATTTTGACCGAAACGTCCCTTGAATTTGTCTCCCTGACACTCTTTTGGCTTTGGGTGAGACACTCGTTACACTCAGCCTGCCGTTTGTCTCCTTCATACACACATAAGAAAATTCATACACACATAAGAAAACAAAATACTTATTGAAACATTTTGCTGTCTTCTAAAGGTTTTAGATCTGTAGTATGAACACAAAACAATAATGATAGGTTGTCCTGTCGTATATTTCATATAAATTGTTGTTTAATATTAATTTCGTGTTTCTAATATAAGAACATAAGAAAATGGGAGTCTGCAAAAAGCCGATCGGCCCACGCAAGGCAGATCCCTGTCACGCCCAACCCCAATTACAAGGCCCAATTGACTCAATAATACCTTGAGTACTGACCCCACCAAAACGGTCAGAGATTAACACAAGATTACTGGGGTCTGCTAAGCGCCGATTGGACCACACCCGGCAGATCCCCCTCATACCCAACCCATCTCGTCCATATATATATATATATATATATATATATACACACACATCGGTATATATAACCGCGCTAGTGTACATGATACAGTATAATCCTATATTCAGATCAAGCAAAATTATACATTTTCACAGGAAACGAGAGCTGCCCTTGGTATTGGCGGGAAACGCGTGACATCCGGGAACCCACCGGGACAGTCATATCAAATCACCTTCCATATTTAACTCTAGGTGGTCCTTATAATTATTTTCACTTCCCATAAACAACATTATGATATTGAGTTAACGTTTGTATTGTTTAGTTGATTTTTAAGCCGGATATGTATTTTATTGTGTATAAGTGTCCAGGTGGAGGATTATAGACTCGCTTGATTCCCACAGACGGTAACGCTCGGTAAAGACGCGTTGCTCTTCACGTAGTTATTTTTGTTATTTGTGCGCGATATTCGAGTGCCAGAAGTGCGGAAAGATACTGGAGGTGGTTTTTGACGAATAGCGGACGGGCTGAGAGGAGAATAGGAAAGAAATAGGCTGAAATAAGGGTGATATAAGTAACCTCTTCAAGATACGATGACGTGTTCCTTCATTATGTTCTGGCTATTATTAGACGATGTTATGCAGTTTAGAAAGGATCTCTAGGATTCAAATGGCTAATAACTATCGTAATTTACACCTTGAACGTTTTTTTCGTCAATCTTTACGGACAATTGTTGTTGAGCCGTTTCGAAATTTAAGTTTTATCAGAATTACCTACCGAGCATAATCTACCTTCAGTCTAGTTCCGATTTTAATGTGAAAGAGCCTACAAAAAGATCTAGAAAAAGTGCCCTATTATTTATCAATCACAAGTATAAATGCGTGCACAGGAAGGCAAGCAACAACATATATATTCATCCTTACGAGGCTGTTTGTAGCTAATCTTCAGTACCTATAGTCCGTTCATTAAAAGTAGGCCAGAAATCGTGACTTCTAGCCTCATTTGGGACTAGAGAAAATGGGCTGTACATTTCCACAGCTATTCCCTGGCTGACCCTTCCCAAATGGTAGAAATATTAGCTCGATTACTGTAGTCGTGTTTGAGTTATAGAAGTTTGTGGTATAGATTTTTGGCCTAATTATAATTAACAGACTATAGATTATGTTGGTGTTTGCGTCTTTTGTTGATACGGTTCGATTCCTTATTTATATTATGTATTAATGAACAGCATCGTACCTCAACCAATATAATTATATCATGATTCGAAATAGGTTTAACTCTATAGCTATTTGTTTCTCTGTGTGGCATTCTCTGCATTATTTGATCTAGAAACAATGGTATTTTACTGTATATTGTATTTATTTTGCGTCTATCTTTATTGTATTAATGTATTTTTTATGATTAACGTTATGCAATTGTGTGATTATGAAACTCAACGCTTATGTGCAATCGGCCTAATAAGTGATGTCTCGGCACCAAGTATATTTTGATCCATAATTGGTTTCAGCAATATCAAAACTTGATTTAGTAATTTCGAGTGGGCTATGCAAACCTATTCCTACACTTACCCACCCTATACTCAACATCTGGCAGACATTATTACAACACAGAGCGAGCCAAACGTAAGGACATCTGAAACGTGATTTATTAGCGCTACCGTAAATTATATAAACCTTTATTCAGATTGATTAAGCCAAGCGATAGATTTCCACAGAAAACGGAGTCTTGGCGGGAAAGGCGTGACATCCGGGAACCCCGGAGAGGTATATATCAAATCACCTTCCATATTTAACTCTACGTGATCGTTATAATTATTTTCACTACCCATACACAACATACTGATATTAACTTACGGGTGTAATAGTTTAGTTGATTTTTAAGCAGCGTATTTATATTATCATGTGTAAGTGTCCAGTTGGAGGACTATAGACTCTCGCTTGATTCCCAGAGATGGTGACACTTGGTAAAGACGCTTCGCTCTGCCCTTAGTTATTTTAGCTTTGTGTGTGCGATATTCGGGTGCCGGAAGTGCGGAAAGAGACTAGAGGTGGTGTTTGACGAATAGCGGACTGCCTGAGAGGAGAATGGGTAGGAAATAAGGTGAAATAAGGTGAGCAATATGGGTGATATAAGTAACCCCTTCAGGATACTATGACGCGTTCCTTCATTATGTTCTGGCTATTATTAGACGATTTTATGCAGTTTAGTAAGGACGTCTAGGAAGGAAATACATAATAACTATCTTTAATAACCCATTGAGAGGATTATGACCAGTTTTGACAGTTTATTCTGGCTACTAATAGACGACTTTATTTTAATGGTGTGTGGTGTGGGTATGGTGCCTGGTTGTGGTTGTGGTAGTTGTTGTGGTAGTTATTGTGGTGGTGGTTATTGTGGTGGTGGTGGTGGTTGTGGTAGTTATTGTGGTGGTGGTGGTGGTAGTTATTGTGGTGGTGGTTGTGGTTGTTATTGTGGTGGTGGTTGTGGTAGTTATTGTGGTGGTGGTGGTGGTGGGGACCGACCCCACAAAAACGTAACAAGATTACGGGGATCTACAACCGGCAGATCCCCCCTCATACCCAACCCATCTTGTCCATATGCCTATCTAATTTTATCTTAAAGCTCCCTATCGTTCTCGATCCTACCATGTCACTCGGTAGCCTATTCCACCTGTCTATAACTCTGTTACCAAACCAATATTTGCCTATATCTTTTCTGAAACGAAATTTATCTAATTTGAAACCATTCGTTCGAGTTTGTTCGCTATCACTGAGCTTTAGTACATTTTTCATGTCTCCTTTATTAATCCCACTAACCCACTTGAACACCTCTATCATATCCCCTCTAACTCTGCGTCTCTCTAACGAATGTAAGCCTAATTTCTTCAACCTTTCTTCATACGGATGATTTTTAATATTATGGATATTTTTTGCCATTCTACGTTGTACGCTCTCCAATGAATCTAGGCCTATGTCCATTCTGTGATAAGGACACACAAATTGAACAGCATTTACTAGCATTTACTAGATTGCCTTGTTTCCTTACAAGTTACAACTGTAATGTACACATTCTTATACAGTGCATCTAACTCGAACTTCAAACTGATCTGATTATTAAACGATTTGAAGTTGACTGTGAATAACACAAAAATGGGTTGGAAAGTATACATCTACAATATATATACCGATATTAGAAACACGAAACTCATGATATACAACAATTCATATGAAATAATTATATGACAGGACAACCTATCACGATTTTTTTCTTTCATACTACAGATCAATAACACTTGAAAGACAGCAACACGTTTCAATAAGTATTTTGTCTTATGTGTGTATGGAGGAGACAAACGGCAGGGCGCCTGTAACGAGTGTCTCCCCCAAAGCCAAAAGAGTGACAGAGAGCCAAACTCAATGGTCGTTGGGGTCATAATGCCTGGACACACGGAATATAAAGTAGTCTAAGTCATAGTATGAAGGAAAGATTAATTAAGGGAGAGGGTTTGTTGAGCAGAAGAAAGACCGAGAACATTTGCTAATTCATGGGTTGGAGAGCTGGACAGAATAGGAGTGGGACTGTGTTGAAAGTTCGGGTGCCTCACACTCGCCGCAGTAGAGGGGGTATGCACTGAGAGTGCTCTGAAGAACACTGATTGTTGTAATACTGATAGAAGAGTGAAACATTTCACAAACTTTGCTTGTCAACTGGTCAACACATACATTGAAAGATTACTGAGCATTCAAATCCAAATAAGAGAATAAGCAATGTTCTTGATAGTATTTCAATAAATTACGATTGATAATAATTATGTAGGACTTTTGAGGTTAGAGTAATTGACATGAAATGTATACAGGAATCAGTGCACAGGTACAGGCTATTTCCGGAAATTTTCGATCGACAGTTATGTTTGTGGCAGCACTATGAGGCGCTATTATGTATATAATTGAAAACTATACTGAGTTTGAATGATATAATGACCATGATCTACATTCTAATAATAACATATATTTAGAAGCTTCCAAAATTAACATTAGATATTCCAGAATATAGTTGCCCAGAAAAGTGGCCGGGGAAAGGTGACCGAGTTAATCCTATATAATTATTATACCTTCTCCTCCTACTCTAATCCTTCTAATCGGTCACATCATTAGTCTCCTCACACACTAAAACACAGGACAGTCCTAGTTGTACAATGCTTCACTAGTATTGTTATATATTTTCTATGATTTGCTCCTTGAATATGAGCCATACTCTCTCTCTCTCTCTCTCTCTCTCTCTCTCTCTCTCTCTCTCTCTCTCTCTCTCTCTCTCTCTCTCTCTCTCATATGGAAGTCTTATATATACTGAATGGGTCAGACAATGTGGATTAAAACAAAATGCTTCGCCTCAACATTACACAAGAGTTAGTAATATGAATATGATGAAAACTTAACCAATTAATCTGAAGATATTTAAATTAAGTTAAGTCCGGAAATGAGATAACAGAAATTATTCATAGCATTATTTTATTATGAATGGACAACATTTTGTCGTCAACATAATACACAAAATTTGCATCCTTTAGAAGCCAGTTTAGAGTGTGGGAGGCTAACAAACTTCAAAGTGTGGGCGAAAAGACTTCAAGGTGTGGATGAACGAACTTCATTGTTTGGGATAAAAAATTCCTAGTGTGGGCGAACAGACTTGAGGGCGAATAGACCGTAAACCCCTATCATATCTTAAATTATTTAATAAACGGTACCGAATGAAATAGTTCGGTCGCATTATTTTATTGTACTAACTATTATGCGATCTTATTCAAATTAGGAAGGACGTCTATCAGTTATAGTGCTACAAACCATCTCAATGAACCTTAGCTAACATGACCCTTCCTAAGCAGTACAAAGCCGTCTAAATATATTTGAAATATAAAACACACATTACCGGTACTGCAATATATATATATATATATATATATATATATATATATATATATATATATATATATATATATATATATATATATATATATATATATATATATCATTTAGTGTATATATAATACGTGTAGTCCTATGTGTGTGTCAAAATAATCGAACACTTTTCCCTGTAGTGGGTAGAGAGCAATTTTTATCCCTATCTTTACTGCATAGATGAGAGAGAGAGAGAGAGAGAGAGAGAGGGGGGGGGAGGGTACCCGTGATCGCTGTACAGGACAGTAGATGTGGCAACGTGTGGTATTGAGATGCCTTGGTATTGAATTGGCTTGGTATTGAGCTGGTATGGTGAAGAATAGGTCTGGTCATGAGATGGCATGGTGTTGAGGTGACTCATGTTGTTTGTGTGGTGAGATGGCACGGTGTTGAGATGTCCTGATAGCCTACCTTAACATACACAGTACCGGTATCGTCCTTTTTTTTTACATTCTGGCTACTATTAGACGATTTTATGCAGTTCAAAAATGGCCTCTAGCAATGAACAGACTTTGTACTGCTTTGTACTATATCACTTAAGCCTTTTTATTACTACAGATGTGTCTGAATCTGCACAACACCGTCTAAATATAGCTATAATATAATTTAAAAAGACGTCGCCGGTACAGTAGGGGTTAAATGAATGAATTACAATATGTTATGTGTTTACTATTACGTTGTGTGTTCAATACCGGTACGTAACATAATAGATACGTATCATACATACCGTACCGTACATACCGGTATATACAGATACATTGAATACATAACACACTATAGTATACAAAGGGAAAATATAATACAGTTGCATTCATTTATCATGTTTTCTCCCTAATCTATCTATCTATCTATATGCTCAGGCCCAATCCCCATTTTGGGGGTAGCCGACTCAAGACAGAGCAAGAACAGGGAAAA
Source organism: Paralithodes platypus (assembly GCA_032716605.1). NCBI lineage: Eukaryota > Metazoa > Arthropoda > Malacostraca > Decapoda > Lithodidae > Paralithodes > Paralithodes platypus. The sequence continues at coordinate 6,857,425 of CM064503.1, read as the reverse complement.
CACAAAAACAACATAAAACAAAAAATAAACACAGATAAAAAACACAAACTCTCACACATCCAGTTCACCCAGGAGAAGACCCAGAGACCAGGGTTACCAAGGTCGCTCCAGCACTCCCCCGGCCCCTGACCACCCGGAGAGGTTCCGATCTCGGCAGGCAGACATGCAGCGGAGCCAAAGCCACAAGCCCTCCCACCACACTTCCAGGCACACCCTTCATATTAATCGTCTCCCCGGGCCAGGCGCCTGATGGACTATTATCTAGTCCAAGTTGCGCCCGACCCCTTACTCCAAATGACCACGTGTTCACTCAACTATTCACAAGCATTCTCCATTCACTCCTGTCCACCACCACTTCCCCTGCCTGATCTATAGTCATTCCTCTATCATCCAAAGCCTTTCTTACACAGTCTCTCCATCTCAATGGGGGTCTTCCTGCCCTTCTATCTCCCCTTGTACCTGACTCACATATTCTCTTTGTAAGCCTTTCATCTCCCATTCGTTCAACATGACCATACCAGCTCAGCACCCTTCTGTCCACTCTGGCTGACAATGACAATTCTCCCTAATACTAAATGTAAAGTAAAGCCGGTATCACACGAGAGCTTTTAGTCAACATTCGATGATCAAAAAATTTCTGGTAGCATTTCTCGATTAGTTTGCCCTGGTATAGGAAACTAGAGTGATAGTAGATGGATTTAAGTTACCGAAATATTTTAAAAGTTTACCTCTTAAGCTGCCAGACCAGTGTTGAGGATAAATGTTGAGTGAAAAAGTGCTCGCGTGATACAGGCATAATACTTTGACATAGACAGCTAATTACGTAAAGTTTAAATCCCTAGGTGTTAAAGTTTCTCTTCAATGCACACAAGTCAATCACGATGAAACTGCCACGGAATGAGTAAGCACGAGGAGGATAGTTTTATTTTACTAGAAAGAGTGTGAGAGTGAGTGAGTGATTTTTTGTTGTTTTCTATGTAGATGAAAGAGTGAGTGAGTGAGTGGTGTTTTTTGTTCTACAATATGCAACACTGCCTGTGACGATTGCTTCCCCCCAGCGTTAAAAGAGAGAGAGAGAGAGAGAGAGAGAGAGAGAGAGAGAGAGAGAGAGTGAGAGTGAGTGAGTGAGTGAGTGAGTGAGAGAGAGAATCACCTTAGAATGTACAAATGGCTATGATCGGCCATTTTCGTGTGTGCTGTCTGTCTCTCGCTCTCTCATGAATCACACTATCGCACTTTCCGGCAACTTACGATAGGCATCTAAATCCCATTTTTTTTTTTTTTTTATTTTATTTTTTTTATCTTGCGCTACTATCGGAAACTAGACGAAATCTAAGTAATTCTAGTGGTTTGAAATTGTATGAAACTTGAATTGTGAAGCTTCCACTCCAGAGTAGCCGAGAAAAAAAAAAAATGCTGGGAATGAACGGCTCACATTCGGTGTTATTTAGTCTGCAAATTCCACGCCGAGCGGCAGATGTCAGGCGATTGGGCAGAGGGACATGTGAAATTAGGACATCACGGGGAGTTTCCAAAGTGTCAGTACGCATTTTATTAGACACCGATAAGCCATATTCTTAAAGGGGAGGTACCGTAGTCGCTTTTTCTGGACCTTCTTCTCCCTCATCTTTAGCGCCGTTAATTTAGAGATTTTAAGACGTTCGTTCCATTAGTTTGGCGATTTTGAGACCTTCTGCCCAATTTCTTTGTTAATATCAAGACCTTTTGTGCCATATAGGTGTCCAATGTTTCCTGGCGAGCGATAGCGAGCCTGTAATTTTAGGAGGAACCGGGACGTACAAATATATCTTGAAGGAGGGTCTACTAGGGGGTGTTCTTTTTAAGCTTGATGGAGGTCTAGCGAGTAAACTAAAACTAACATGAATAAATAAATAGAAAACAAAAACAAGCACTAACCCCTTAAACCATGGCACCATTAATAGTTTATAACCATCGACCCGAGGCAGCGTAACACGAGTAATGTTAAAAAAAAAAAAAAAAAAATCCGTCTTCGTGTTGTGAAAAGCTTGTTACCATTTAGGGAGTTTGTAAGGTTATGTAAGTAAAGTAAGACACAATTAGTTGTTATGATCAATACAAGCTTTTCATAATACGTGTTGCTAGCCCCAAACACGGAGCAACTATGGCTGTCAACGATTTAATAACTCTGGCATTTAGTTAGCACCTGCGTTTGATCACGATTGTACATTGGTCAAGTAATTGAAGTAAAACTCAAGAAAAATGCTGTGGAAACTGAGTAGCCAGAACCAATAACAGGCTAGAAAACCTGGAAAAACACCCGTGTAACGCCGCACAAAGTATGTAGGAATAAAGAGCTGGGAAAGTGTACGAATGTGATAGTACATACTAATATTGACAATTAATTGATTAAGAGGGTAATGTATATTTATTGGTCGATTTTTTTTTTTTTTTTTTTTTTTTTTTTTTTTTTTTTTTTTTTAAAGATTCCTCTCTAGACCTTCACCAAGCTTAAAAGAAACATCCCCAAGATCCCCCTTCCAGATAAATTTGTACAAAATGTACAACTTATAGCCTCGTTATCGCTCGTCAAGAAACAATAGACACCTTCATGGCACGAAAGGTAAAAGGGATATGCGAGCCAAGGAGATTCCCAGAAAGTCTTTGAATATATTAACGTTCTAATTAACTGGCGGTATCTCTATCTTAAGAGATTGAAGGAATGAGGTATTGCTATAGGCTGTTTCTTTCCAGCTGACGGTAAATTGCCATGTCCCCGTCTAAAGGCGGTGTCACACGAGCGATTTTTCTGTAAATTTTTACGGGCAATTGTTCTCTGGCAGCTTCAAAATATAAGTTCCATAAGAATTTAACTACCTAAATTAATCTACTTTCGATCTCGTTTCCGATTCCAATGCGACAGAGCCTCAAAACAGTACGAGAAAAAATCGAAATCGAAAATCGAAAATTACCGGAAGAAGCACTCGTGTGACACCGGCTTTTATTACTCAGCTTTTACAAAGATTTTGGAGCGAAATATGTGGTTAATTTAGAAAACTTTGGAACTAATATGGACAAATACAAGAGTGGTTTCTTATTTTAGCGTTAGTTATCGATAAATCAGTTGCTAAGGAGTTCAATTTATCGTCCTAGACAGTGTTTAATTAATTAATTAATTTATTTATTTATTAGGCTATTATATATATATATTTTGTTGCCGTTAGTTATCGATAAATCAGCTGCTAAGGAATTCAATTTATCGTCGGCTGCAATAAAACCGACTATAGTGGTGGCTGCTTGGCAAGGGCGTGTCTGCGTTATTTTAGGAGCCTGGGGAACAGCAGACAAGAGAGGTGTTGATTTTTGGATACCGACAGGATTATTCTAGTGGTCCGGTACGTGATTTCAGGCACGGGTCAAAGGGGTGTGTGTGTGTGTCCGTGTTTTTCCAAGGCACTAGGGGCCGGTTTGTAAGGAGATTTGTTTTTATTTATTTGCTTATTATATTTTAGTTTCCTCCCTAAACCTCCATCAAGTTAAACAAAATAAAACACACACACACACACACACACACACACACACACACACACACACACACACACACACACACAAGACCCCTCTTCTAGATAAATTGGTACATTTTGGGGGCATAAAAATGCACCCGACCTTCTTCGGCCTGGTTTCTAACTACATTTTAGGCTTGTTGTCGCTCGCCAGCTGAAAATTATCGCCTAAATGGGACGAAACGTTTTATACTCGCCAAACTATTAGGGCGAGCGCCTTAAATTATCAAAACTAATGGGGCCAAACTTACTGTCGAGTCTCTAGTCCCTGTGCCTAGCGATAGATGGCGTGAGTGTTCAGATGTATTGCAGTATTCAGAGGCAGCAGCGGGGGATGGGTGTTATTGATTTGACCACATCCACCATTTGTAGTTGGAGGTAAACATGTACATTTAGGACAAATTAACCTCGAGAAGTCAATCCTAATTACTTTCGATCATTAATTAATGTTACAGCCAAGACCCACTGAGTGTTCGTTGTTTAAAGATAATAGCTGCCTGATTATGTATGTTTATGAAGTGGACAATTTTGGCTGTGCAGTAATTTTGTTTTCCAATTTATCTTTTTATATCCGAAGTCATTATGTCTAGCTTACGAATACATATACTGTATAGCATACACTAGATATACAGTATAATATATATATATATATATATATATATATATATATATATATATATATATATATATATATATATATATATATATATATATATATATATATATATATATATATATATATATATATATATATTATCGGTATATATCCGAAAACTGTAACTGTACCATAGTTCTCAATGAAATATATATATAAATATAACCAACTTAGCACAGCATTTTAAAGAGCCGGTACTTAAACTGAACGTTCACGTCGTAATGCTAAAACAGGAATGCTAAAAGTTCGCGACGTAAAAAGTGGGACGATCGTAACTAACATTCTTATCGCGGCAACTAGGTAGAAAAGCGGACACTATAAATTGAACGAGTCTATGGGCTATACTGGTCTGTGTGTGTGTGTTTTTTTTCTTTCCAGCTGCCATGTCCGTAACTTCATTATTCGTGTTTTATGACGATTTTTGTAGCGAAGTATGAATGTTAGTCATTATGGACACTTAGTGTAAATATGATGTAGAGACATAGTGGTTTTATGCAATCAATTTAAATGTAATGATTTTCGTAAGACTTTTCTTCAAGTCATTTTCATATAATGTTAGGAGGTACTCGAGTTTAAGGAAATAGGGTTTCTTTATAGGAGTGTTAGCGCTTAATATATGGTTCAGCGTATAAACATGATGCTTGTATGCTGATATGTTAATTATAATTTTGGATTGCTAAAATTGTAAATACTAAAATCACTACTACCATTATCACCAATACTACCACCATCAATCACAATCTACTACCAAAAATCAGTATAAGCTACGGCACTATACTCTGTTTATTATAAGTTGGGCAGAATTCCCGATCCAACCTTTCAAAGAGGACTAGAGTATTCCGAGCTCATTTTTAGGTTGGGGATAGGAAACTTACAGCCCATTTCCTCTAGTCCCTTTTAAGTTTGGAGTCAGATTTCTGTTCTAATTATAATGAATAGACTATATTAATATCCACAGTAACCATTATATTTATCTATAATAAGGGCACCATCACTTTCAATGATCATCAGCACCAGAACCAACAATCGACAACTTAACGCCACATAACCATATTTGCTATACCCTGTTTCATGTAAGTAGGCCAACACTCTTGAACACTAACCTCTATACCTCACAAACGACAAGAGTAATCGAACTAATATTGCTACCATTTGGGAAGGGTCAGCAAGGGAATACGTGTGGAAATGTACAGCCCATTTGCTCTAGCCCCCTTTGAGTTACAGAGGTTAAGGTTTACGATTTCTGACCTACCTACTTGGAACAGGGTATAGTATCACCATCACCCCAACACCATAAGTTCCCTATTTACTGCAATAACTACCACTCATCATCAACTACAATAAGCATCACCAGTTACAATCACCCAAAATAGTTATACAGGGACTCGAACCTTCATCAGTCAGCACCCACATCACCACCACTGCTACTCACCGCACCATATACAGTACACATCACCTGCACCATCAACAGTCAAGTACAATAATTTTCACCCAATAATGTTCATAACAGGACTCGAACCTTCACCAATCACCATCCACATCACCACTTTTGCAGTACCTCACCACACCATATAGCCTACACATCTACAATCACCATCAACAGTTAACTACAATAATTTTCAGTAGCCACTATCACCCAAAATATCCATAACGCGAGTCGAACCTTGACCAGTCAGCACCCACATCACCACTGCTGCAGTAACTCACCACGCCATAGACACATCACCAGTCAACTACAATAATTTTCACCAGTCACAATCACCCAAATTATCCATACAGGGAGTCGAACCTTTACCAGTCAGCACCCACATCACCACCACTTCATAGACACATCACCAATCACCATCAACAGTCAACTACAATAATTGTCACCAGTTACTATCACCACAAATACAAAGATATCCATACAGGGATTCGAACCTTCAGCACCCACATCACCACCACTGCTACTCACCACCACACCAAGCGGACAACACCATACTGGTCTGCTTGCTGGAGGGGCCCCGAGTGAATGAGTGACTCGTTGGATAGTGGTGGGTAAGTGGGCATGGAGGAGGGAGGGTGGTGGCAGGGGTGAGGGGGATGGTTGGGATAGAGGCGGGGGGAGGAGGGTAGAGGCGGGGGGAGGGTGAGCTAAAGGTCACCTGGTATTCCCTCTTCCCGACATGTCCCCCCCCCCCCCCCCCCCCCCTCCACACACACCTTTCCTATCTCTCCCCCCACCCCTATCCCTCCTCCCCACTCCCCTATCCCCATCCACCACACACATTCCCCTAACCCCTCCTCTCTCTTTCTCTTTTCACTTTCCCCTAGCCGTAAACTAACCTCGGAAGGGAACACCTAATCAATCCCAACTCCCCCTTGCACACGTGTAAATATTTCCAGAATGTATTGTTTTGCAGCCATCCACGCCCGAATCGATTGCTTCTTTCCAATTCTCGTGTTCAGCATCCTCCATATATTTTACTTTCTCTCTCTCTCTCTCTCTCTCTCTCTCTCTCTCTCTCTCTCCCACACATATTCTAGCATACAGTCCAGTAGTTATCCCCTCTCCTATCTCGCCCTCTTTTATTCGCTCATCCTTCCACTTTCAATTCGTCATCTCTCTCTCTCTCTCTCTCTCTCTCTCCCTCTCCATTACTCACATATTATGCCCTCCTCTACCAGATTTAAATTTTCCTTCTATCTTCTTGTCGTTTGTGTTCATTTCTTCATTTCATAATTTTCCTTTGTTCTTCATTACGGTACTTATACATCGTTACAAATGGGTTTCAACTTCATCTTCCCATGTCTTCTCTTACCCTTAATATTTCTTGTTATATTTTATTACCATTAGTCGTATCATTATCAGCTCAATTGGCTTTATCTAATTTGATTCGTCTTTCCGTATTTACTCAATACTTGCACGTTTTGTTTTTTTATTAAACTGCTTCCTCCACATTTGAAAATGTTCTTATAAATCGCAGCGAATGTCGGATGGGCGTATTTATTGGCTCATTTATGTATCTTTTTAGTTTATATATTTGTAGTTTCCTCCCTAGACCTCCATCAAGCTTAAAATATACTCCCCCAAGACCCTCCTTCAAGATAAATTTGTACATTTTTCGCCGGTAATGTTGTACGTCTTTTCCTCACATTTCAACCCATTCCCTCGTTTTTTCGCCCCCCTTAGCTCTCGTTCGATCTTCTGCCCTCAATCCATCCGGCCCAATCCATTCACCCCTGCTCCCCCCCCCCCCCTCCCCACACACCTTTCACCCCTCAACTCTTCCATCCTTTCACCTATTGTTTTGCCCCATTTTATTTCGTGCATCTTAAGGGGGGGATGGTTCTCTTTTTGGTCGATTTTTTTATATATTGATTATTTTTCTATTTTCCTCCCTAGACCTCCATCAAACATAAAATAACAACCCCAGGATCCCCCTTCAAGACATATTTGTAAATGTTTCGGTAGAAAAATGTCCTGGCCGAAGGCCGATTCCTTTTAAATTACAGGCTCGCTATCGCTCGCCAGGAAAAAATCGACACCTACATGACGCGAAAAGTCCTAATAATTGACAAAGAAATGGGCGAAAGGTCTTAAAATTGCCAAACTAATGGCACAAACAACTTAAAATCTGAAAACTAATGGGGCTAAGCATGAGGAAGAAAAGGGCCCAGAAAACCGGCCCATTTCCCCTTAAGACATATGGCCTTATTCTTCTGAGGGTTTAATTATGAGTGCACCTGGACAGAGCTCACATCTCTCTATATATACACCAGTCCATCTATTGCGTAACTTTTTGTTTGATCTTATTTCCTGCATTTTATAAATCTGTTTTGGTAAAGTGTTTGAGTGAACATGAACAGAACTTGTAATTTACACTTCTTTATAAAACCTATCCAAGTGTTAACTAAGGGTAAAGACACTTTCACACACACACAGACACACACAAGGGAGAGGGGAGACATGATAGCTTTATTTAGGTGTGTTCACGGAAAGGAATATATTGATCAAACAAATTTTGTTTGGCCAGCGGTGGGGAGGACGAGAGGACATGACTATAAACTGTTGAGGAGGAGAGCTAGGAAGGATGTTAGGAAGTTTGGTTTTCCAGATAGAATGGTTGAGAAGTGGAATAAGTTACCAAACGACCTAGTGTGTGCACAACGTATTCAATCTTTTAAAGTAAATTATGATAAGTTAAAGGCTAACGGGACACTACGAGAGTAATCTCAATCCTGTAAAATACAATTAGGTAAATACACACACACACACACACACACACACTCACTCTCTCTCTCTATGTTAATCCCCCCCCCCCCCCAATACATACTCCCAATATATTTCGCAGTATTTCTTCCCGACGCCCCGATTCCCTCGCCCGAAATTCGCCACTCTAAAACAATGAAGCGAAATCAAAACATTATAAACGGTGAATCCGGGTTGACGTATCTAAATAGCATCGCCCGGCTTGACCCAAACTTCGGCTTATATAAGGAAGTAAATAATTGCCCCCGCGATGAAAACGTGCGAGGGTTCCGATAAATGTAAACACTATATAATAAATAAACCCTCTCGCTCGGGCTAATCATTTTTATAACGCGATTTCGTATTTTTTTTTTTTTAATAGCGCGAATTTAATTTTCTTCAGTGTTAAATTGTAAAATGTACAAACAAACCAAAATAGGAACCGCACAATATAAAGACAAAATTACTAAATCGCTGTGTGGAAGATACGCATTGTATGAATATATATATATATATATATATATATATATATATATATATATATATATATATATATATATATATATATATACACTGTATATATATATACCGATATATATATATATATATTTATATATATCTCTATATCTATATATATTAATATATATATATATATATATATATATATATATATATATATATATATATATATATATATATATATATATATATATATATATATATATATATATATATATATATATATATATATATATATATATATATATATATTGTAATAGAAATAAACCATCTCTCGGGATAATGATATTTCGTTTTTTCTATAATGCAAATTAAATGTTCTTGCCTGTACAGTATAATGCGTTGCGAGTTTTTTTGTACAGCGCGAGTCAAGTTTTTACGCTGCTGGGTTAAGACTTGAGTGAAATTACGAGGGTAGACCGTCGCCTTATACACGATATACACCTCTAGGACACTTTATGTAGGTACACTAATAAATTTGGACTTTACCAAGGCCAAATCAAATTATTCCAAAGTCTTTCTTCACATATGCACTTGGGTATTTTAGGGTGATCGTGCTAAACTATATAATTTTGTAACTACCTTAAGGGAGATGGAATGTTTTTCCGGTCCCCCTTCTCCCTTATGTTTAGCCCCATTAGTTTTCAGATTTTAAGATGTTTGCCCCAACAGTTTGTCGATTTCAAGACCTTTCGCCCCATTTCTTTGTCAATATTAAGATCTTTCGTGCTATTTAGGGGTCGATTTTTGTCCTGGCGAACGGTGGTGAGCCTGCAATTTTGGAAAAATTGGCCTTCGGCCGGGAAATTTTGTCTACCGAAAAATTTACAAATTTATCTTGAAGGGAGGTCTAGGGGGTGCAATCGTATTTTTACCGGTAGTTCTGCTAAATAACGTTGTGTACGGGTCCAACTTTCTTATAGCCCGAAATTCGCAAGTGGTCAACAGTCAATGCAAAGGAAAAAACTCACAGCAACTTGGGAATTGACCACTTGCGAGTTTCGTTCTATAAGGAAGTTGGAGCTGTAGACATCGATAGTTAACAGACATGCAACAATAATGTAGGTTTCGCGGATGGCTAAAGAGTATGTTGAATGGGATTGTATGTATCTATAAATGTACTATAACTGTATTTTAGCGGGTAATTATGGTAAATATCGATGTTTACAACTCCAACTTCCTTATAGAACGAAACTCGCAAGTGGTCAATTATGGTCGTCCTCGTAAATGGCTATAGGGCGAGAGGGTCGAGGCTGGGCCAATAGAAACCCGAATAAACAGATAAATATATATGCCGAGAGAGACATGACGACGATAAGACGGTTTTAAGATGTTTGCCCCCATCAGTTTGTCGATTTTAAGACCCTTTGTCCCATTTCTTTGTCAATATTAAGAGCTTTCGTGCTATTTAGGTTTCATTTTTTGTCCCGGCGTCCTCGTAAATATCGCGAGAATGGCTACAGGGCGAGGGGTCGAGGCTTGGCAAATAGAAAATCGAATAAACAGATTCAATATATGTGCCAAGAGGGACATGACGATAAGACGGGCGTGGCGGTGTGGACAAGACATCTTCAGGGAGGGTTCCAGACATTTTTGTTTAAGGGGGGTCACCGGCTCTTTTTTTTTTATCTTTCTCTCCTTTTCTCTCTCTCTCTCCCTGGTTTGTATCCATTCGGCCCCATTCAGCCAAGTGTTTTAAGACGTTTATCCTCATCCAGCTGTCGATTTCTTCCTGGCGAGCGATAGCGAGCCAGCATTGTATGGAGAAATCCGGCTTCGCCGGAGACATTTTTCTATCGAAAAATTTACAAAGAAATGGGGTGAAACGTCTAAAATCGCCAAACTAATGGAACGAGCATCTTAAAATATAAAAGCTAATGGTGCTAAACACGAGGGAGAAGGGGGACTAGAAAATGCGACTACCTCCCCCTTAAAGCTTATTAATTGTGAAATGGTTTATGCCCCGACGTTCATTATATAACGATGCGCACCATATAAGTTATGTATACAGTCTTTCACTATACTGGGGTTTTCACTATACTGGGGTTTTCACTATACTGGGGTTTTCACTATACTGGGGTTTTCCACTATACTGGGGTTTTCACTATACTGGGGTTTTTCACTATACTGGGGTTTTTCACTATACTGGGGTTTTTCACTATACTGGGGTTTTTCACTATACTGGGGTTTTCACTATACTGGGGTTTTCACTATACTGGGGTTTTTCACTATACTGGGGTTTTCACTATACTGGGGTTTTCACTATACTGGGGTTTTCACTATACTGGGGTTTTCACTATACTGGGGTTTTTCACTATACTGGGGTTTTTCACTATACTGGGGTTTTTCACTATACTGGGGGTTTTCACTATACTGGGGGTTTTCACTATACTGGGGGTTTTCACTATACTGGGGTTTTTCACTATACTGGGGGTTTTCACTATACTGGGGGTTTTCACTATACTGGGGGTTTTCACTATACTGGGGGTTTTCACTATACTGGGGTTTTTCAATATACTGGGGGTTTTCACTATACTGGGGGTTTTCACTATACTGGGGTTTTTCACTATACTGGGGGTTTTCACTATACTGGGGTTTTTCACTATACTGGGGGGTTTTTCAGCTTACGGTAGATGACTATGACTTTATCTTGATTAGTCCGCTATTTAACAGATTTTACAGCGAAATCTGCCGTTATTAAGGGGAGGTTTTTAGTTAGTTCCCTAGACTTCCATCAAGCTTAACATTGCAGCCCCTAGACCCCCTTTCAAGATAAATGTGTACATTTTTCGGTAGAAAAATGTCCCGGCCGAAGGCCGGTTCCTCTTAAATTACAGGCTCGCTATCGCTCGCCAGGAAAAAAACGACACCTAAATGGCACGAAAAGTCTTAAAATTGACAGAAATTGGGCGAAAGTTCTTAAAATCGCCAAACTAATGGGGCGAACGTCTTATAATATCAAAAGCAATGGGGCTAACGATGAAGGAGAAAGGGGTCAAGCAAAAAATCCCTCAAGTGGAATTCTCCCCTTAATGAAAACCTGGCACTAAATATGAAGCCGAGACAGTAGTTTTTCTGATTTTTTGCTGAGGGGTTCAATTTACTGTCAGATAAAATGAAACCGGGTTATAGTACTTACTCATATCAGTCTTGTGTTTGTTTTTCTTGTTTTGTATATACCGAGACTACTATAACGAGCTTATTATAGATTATATATACTTTGTCGGGCTTCGAGTTTAGTAGAGAATGTTGAGTTTGTTAACTTAGTAAGAGTTCCTTACAATACTCTACACTGCCGCCGTATAGTACCGGTACTTGAGGGGAGATTTCCACTCCAGGGATTTGGGGTTTTTTTCTCTAGACCCCTTTCTCCCTCATATTTAGCCCCATTGATTTTGAGATTTTAGACGTTCGTCCCATTAGTTTGGCTATGTTAGGAACTTTCGCCCCATTTCTGTAAATGTTAAGACCTTTCATGCCATTTAGGATTTTTGTTCCTGGCGAGCGGGAGCGAGCCTGTAATTTTAGAAGGAATCGGCCTTTGGCCACGACATTTCTGTACCGAAAAATGTACACATATATCATGAAAGGGGATCTAGGGGGTGTTATATTTAAGGGGATCTAGGGGGTGTTATATTTAAGGGGATCTAGGGGGTGTTATATTTAAGGGGATCTAGGGGGTGTTATATTTAAGGGGATCTAGGGGTGTTATATTTAAGGGGATCTAGGGGGTGTTATATTTAAGGGGATCTAGGGGGTGTTATATTTAAGGGGATCTAGGGGGTGTTATATTTAAGGGGATCTAGGGGGTGTTATATTTAAGCTTGATACAGTTCTAGCGAAGAAACTCAAAAACAAATTAATAGCTAAATATATAGAGCCAAAAAGCAAGCACTACCCCCTTAATGGCTCGCTTACTTATACATGAACACATTGGGTTAATGTAGGTTTAGTTCATCTAGGTTCATCTTAACTCGGCGAAACATTAACATCACTATCGGAGTGTTTCTAAGTTAATAGGCAGTTGTCTTAATCAATATATAACAATATAGATACAGTATATATATATATATATATATATATATATATATATATATATATATATATATATATATATATATATATACCCCTATTATATATATATATATATATATTATACAGTATATATAGCGAACGGAAGGCTACGTAAAGTGAAGACAGTCGGTATTTTTCCGGTTTCTCCTGCTATGTATAGTTCAGAAACAGGTTGTTAATGTCACCGTGGTATAATCTGTCCTTGTTCAACTCTTAGCTTAAGGGGAGGTATTTAGTTGATTCCCTAGACTTCCATCAAGCTTAAAATTACTCCCCCTTGACCCCCTTTCAAGATAAATTTTTACATTTTTCGGTAGAAAAATGTCCCGGCCAAAGGCCGGTTGCTCTTAAATTACAGGCTCGCTATCGCTCGCCAGGAAAAAAATGACACCTTAATTGCACGAAAGGTCTTATAATTGACAGAAATGGGGCAAAATGTCTTAAAATGTCCAAACTAATAGGGCGAACGTCTTAAAATCTCAAAAGCAATGGGGCTAAACATGAGGGAGAAAGGGGTCCAGAAAAAATCCCTCCAGTGGAAACCTCCCCTTAAGCGTAAATACCTGCATAGGTTAGAAAGGAATACAAACAACAACAACAACAACAACAACAACAACAACAGATAAGCTAGTTCTAAGTTACGAGGGTGATCGTTTATAAGTAAAAGGGAAGAGTAGTTTTCTATGTTAAGGGGAGATTGTCACTTAAGGGATTTTTTTTTTCGAACCTCCGTCTCCGTCATATTTAGCCCCATTAGTTTTGCGATTTAAAGACGTTTACCCCGTTAGTTTGGCGATTTTAAAACATTTCGCCCAATTTCAGTCAAATTTAAGACCTTTCGTGCCGCCATTTAAGTGTCGATTTCTTCCTGGCGAGCGATAGCGAGCCTGTAATTTAGGATTTTTTTTTTACCGAAAAATGTGACAAATTTACATTGGGTCTTGGGGGCAGTATTTGAAAGCTTGACGGGGGTCCAGGGAGCAAACTAGAAAGCTCTCCTTAATTAAAATGATCCTCGAAAAGTTGACAGGATGAATGAAACACCATTTGAAGAGGAGCACTTTATTATGGTATACTGTATAGTGTATACTGTATAGTGTATACTGTATACTGTATACTGTATATTGTATACTGTATACTGTATATTATATACTGTATATTGTATACTGTATACTGTATACTGTATATGATTACTAAGAGGTTGATGTGAAGTGTGTGTATACTTTAAGGGGGGGTGACCTGCTTTGGGTTATTTCTGTCCTTTTCTCTCTTTCTCTGGCTTGTATCCATTCGGCCCCATTCAGCCAACTATTTTAAGACGTTTATCCCCATCTAGGTGTCGATTTCTTCCTGGCGAGCGATAGCGAGCCAGCATTATATGAAGAAATCCGGCTTCGCCGGAGACATTTTTCTATCGAAAAATGTACAAATTTAGCCTGCTGTCAAACAAAAATAAAAAATAGGCTGGCTCGCTACCGCTCACCAGTAAAAAATTGACACCTGGATGGGGATAAACGTCTTAAAACAGTAGACTGACTGGGGCCAAATGAATACAAGCCAGAGAAAGATAGAAACGGACAGAACAAAAACAGGTCACCCCCCTTAGGCCGGTATCACACGAGCACTTTTTCCCTAAACATTTATCCTCAACACTGATCTGGCAGCTAATGAGGCCAACATTTAAAATACTTCGGATGCCTAAATTCATCCATCATCAGTCTAGTTTCCGATACCAGTGCAAAATATTCCAGAAATGTTACCAGAAGCATGTTGATCATCGAATGTTGACTATAAAAGCTCTCGTGTGAAACCGGCTTTACTGTAGTCTATTCAGTATTGTTTGGCAGACATCTTAACCACTAACCTGTCTCTCAAAAACGGCTAGAGCTAATAGGTTGTAATTTTCCACGCAAAAATAACCTGGTTGATTCTTCCTAAGTAGTAGTAATGTCAACTCGTTATCTGGCGCTGTTTTGGTTTTGGTAATAATGACAGGTTAGGGTTGAATAGTACTGGCCTAATTACTATGAATAGACTGCAGTCTATTAATATTATGGAGATAAGAATACATGCGACCAATAATAAGTGATGTCTCGGCACCAAGTATGTTTTGATCAATAATTGATATCAGCAATTTCTAAGCTTCATTTCTTCATATCGAGTGAAATATACAAACATGTTCCTACACTTACCCGCCCTATTCAACATCTGACAGACATTAATACAGCACAGAGCAAGCCAAACGTACTGACAGCTGGGACATGACTTATTAGCGCGACCGTACGATCATGCATAAAAGTTGAAGGATCTCCCACGTTTTCTATATGCTAATGCAACCCACGAAATATATTTAAGGGGATGTTTGTATATATTTATTTATTTATTTAATATTGTTTTTAGTTTCCTCCCAAGACCTCCATTATGCTTAAAAAAATATCCACAAGAGATAAATTTGTGCATTTTTAGGTTGAAAAATGGCCCGGCCTTCTTGCAAATTCGCTATCGACACCTCAATTGCACGTGATGTCTTAAAATTGTCAAACTAATAGGGCGAATGTCTTAAAATATCAAAACTAATGGGGCTATACATGAGGGAGAAGGGGGTTTATTAAAGGAAATTACTTTGATTGTGCTAAGGTTTAAGAATAGGACCGCTCCGCTCAAATTGAATTACGAACTTTCTTTCGACTGTATCGGCTATGTACTACTACTACTACTACTAATAATAATAATAATAATAATAATACAAATTAAAACAATAATAATAATAATCATATTAAAAATAATAATTATGATAATACAAATACAAATAATATCATAATTAAAATATAATAATAAACCAAATGTTCGGTTGGTAATATGGTAATCAGACCCCCTCCCCTGACATTTATTCCCGTGTAATGATAGTACTTATCGCGGTGGCTATTGTAATTATAGATACTGATAATAATAGCGTATAGCAAGCGTTACTAACAGAACGTGAGTCTAGGTTGGTGGTGATAGGTAGGTGTGTGTTAGTGTGTGTGTGTGTGTGTGTGTGTGTATTTACCTATTTGTATTTACCTATTTGTAGTATACAGGAGTTGTGCTTTTTAGGCTCGCATTGTCCCGCTTCCTGAGTTACAATTATCTAACTTTGCCTGTGTGTTAGTGTGTGTGTGTGTGTGAGAGTGAGAGGATGATGTTTGAATGCTGGTGTAGAGAGAGTACAAAGGAGTACAAATGAAATCAAGCAACAGCAGATCTAGTGACCCTTCTAGGCTGCTTGTCCTCCAAAACACTGAGGATCAAGTGTCCAAACAGTGGTTTAGAGTGGGTAAGGGAACATTGGAAAGGGAACTAATGTCCGTGGCAGGAGAGAGAGAGAGAGAGAGAGAGAGAGAGAGAGAGAGAGAGAGAGAGAGAGAGAGAGAGAGAGTGAGAGTGAGACACACACACAGTCAGTCTGTGCATGTGTGTGGCCTCGCAATGAATTATTAACTATATCAATAACCAATTTAAGCTCGGACGATATTAGTCAATCGCAGCTCCTCCTGTATAATTATATATTTAATCAAAATTAGCTAGAAATGTATACAATTTTAATTCTGTAAGTAGTGCAGCCTTAATGGCACTATACCATGTTACAAATAAGTAGGACAAAACTCTTGAACCTTAACCCTATAACTCACAAACGACTAGAGTAATCCAGCTAATATTTCTACTATTTGGGAAGGGCCAGCCAGGGAATAGGAGTGGAAATTTACAGCCGAACATTAACCCTATACCGTAACTCACAAACGACTAAAGTAATCGAGCTAACATTTCTACCATTTGGGAAGGGCCAGCCAGGGAATAGGTGTGAAAATTTACAGCCCATTAGCTCTAGCCCTTTTTGAGTTACAGAGGTCAGGGGTCACCATTTCTGACCTACCTGTATGGAACAGGGTACCGTATAATAAATATCAGTTCAATTTCCACATTATTAACCCTTTTCGTATTTGGACGCATTTCGCCACTCTATTCAGGCTACCACTAGACGATAGTATTAAGGGAGCCCACCTCGCTTTTTTTCTCTGTCTCTCCCTCTCTCTTTGGCTTGTATCCATTCGGCTCCATTCAGCCTACTGTTTTAAGACGTTTTATATATATATTTTTGTTTTGACAGCAAGATAAATTTGTAAATTTTTCGGTAGAAAAATGTCCCGGCTGAAAGCTTGTTCCTCTTAAATTACAGACTCGCTATCGCTCGCCAGGATAAAATCGACACCTAAATGGCACGAAAGGTCTTACAATTGATAGAAATGGGTTGAAAGTTCTTAAAATCGTCAAAATAATGGGGCGAACGTCTTAAAATTAGAAAAACAATGGGGTTAAACATGAGGGAGAAAGGAGTCAAGAAAAAAATCCCTCAAGTGGAAATCTCCCCTTAATGATCCGATTTTCCTGTGCGGAAATATAGGTGGTTCTATATTCATCTTTCTCTTTTCACATTCAACTATTGCACTTTATATCGAATGCCGCACACCAATCGTTTCCCTTTTCCTTCTTCTTTTATTATTTTCTTAGGTGGGGTTAGAAAAAAAAAGCTGCTTTATATTTTTGGGTTAAGTTAGACTAAGTATTGTAGGGTAGGTTAGGTTAAGTTAGACAATAGGCTTGGTTAGATTTGTAGGGTAGGTTATGTTATGTTTGGAAATAGGCTTGGTTAGATTTGTGGGGTAGGTTATGTTTAGTTTGGAAATAGGCTTGGTTAGATTTGTGGGGTAAGTTAGGGTAAGTTAGAAAATAGGCTTGGTAAGATTTGTAGGGCGTATAAGAGCGTATAAGCTAAAGTTTGGGCGTATAACATATATACCCACAATTGTGTTTTGTAAGTTCTGTAGTATGACATTCGATACGATAATTCGATATATATATAGCAATTACATTTTTAATTAATCCTCGAAGCAGTGAACACTAATTAATATCAAGATGACGCTACCCCGGGACACCACCGACGATCACCCCTTTTAACACTGCTCTCCTGCTGTGGCCAAATGAAAAACCTGATTCGTCTGTCACGGGCTATCGGCAGAATCGAATGACGCGGGTGAAATCGGATGACGTGGGTAAATTCTTGTTGGAGTGGGTGAATTCGGGTGGGAGTGGGTGAATTCGGATAGGAGTGGGTGAATTCGGGTGGGAGTGGGTAAATTCAGGTGGTAGTAGGTGAATTCAGGTAGGAGTGGGTGAATTCGGGTGGCAATGGGTGAATTCGGGTGGGAATGGGTGAATTCGGGTGGGAATAGGTGAATTCGGGTGGAAATGGGCAAATTCGGGTGGTAGTGGGTGAATTCGGGTGGGAGTGGGTGAATTCGGGTGGGAGTTGGTTAATTCGGGTGGCAATGGGTGAATTCGGGTGGGAGTTGGTGAATTCGGATGGAAATGGGTGAATTCGGGTGGCCCTTTTTGAAACTGAATAAAATTGTCTAATAGTAGCCAGAATAATGTTAAAAGGACTTCCCCGGTACAGAAGGGGTTAACCTCTTCAGTACGATGGCATAATTGTTTATCATATCCTTATTACCATTACGAGTTAACCCTTTCTGTACCGGCGACGTCTTTGTAATTTAAATCTAGCTATATTTAGATGATTGTATGCAGTTTAAGAAGGATGTGTGGTAGAAAAAAGGGTTAAGTGAGATAGTTCGAAGCCTATTAATTGCTGGAGGCCCTTTTTAAACTGAATAAAAATATCGTATACTATTAGCTAGAATAAAATGAGAAAGACATCGCCGGTACAGAAGGGGTTAATATGATCTATAAAGAACCCCTGGGAATAGCTTTTTTTTTTTTTAGACAATTTTTTTACAATCGTCTCATTTTTGTCACAATATAAGGTTTAAAGGCATCATGCTGCTGAAGGGGTTAAGGGGGGATGGACCGTTCTTTTCTGCCCCCCCCCCTGTTAGGCCCATTGGCTTTTAGATGTTAAGACGTTCGGCCCACGATTTTAAGACTACGCCCCATTTCTTTGCTAATATTACGACCTTTCGTGCCATTTAGGGGTCTATGTTTTTGTCGATTTTTTTCTTCTGGCGAGCGATAGCGAACCTGTAATGTTAAAGAGTAACCGTCCTTCGGCCGGGAAATTACTACCGAAAAATTTACAAATTTATCTTGAAGGAGGGTCTAGGTGTGTGTTTTTACAGCATGATGGAGGCCTAGGGAGGAAACTATATAATTATAAAAAAGATAAAACAACAAATACGTCCACCTCCCCTTATAAAACACCCATTAGAAGTAATAATGGTGGGGATGAATCAATTATGTACATGTTTCCGCTAGAGTACCACATTTTATGGAGGGATTCTATCCTTGTTTATATTTGTTTTTGACAATGGAATATGATGTTCTCATTTGTATACAGATAATTGCGTTCATTATTATTAATTTACAATAAATGCACTTGATGTTATCATGATAAAATAGTATTATATGTTAAGCAGAAAAACACTTGATGTAACTGCGCAAAAGAACATCTGCCCATAATAATAGTGCGTAGACAATAATGCTTATATTCAACGCTATTTACTACCACCAAAAATATGCACCAATAGAATGCACGATAAAGCCACCTGATATTATAAACATCTGCATAGCAAAGTTTGATAACTAAATCCTGGACTCTTCATGGCATTTATAATACTCGTGGCCATAATGTATTCCTTCTTGGTAATTTTATTCAATAAAGTGTGTACAATTGACGGACAGAGGGAAAAAATTGTGGATTTGTTTAATTATCTTCTATCAGCCAAATGTCAAAACCGGATCTGTTTTGTATGTTTAATGCATACCAGTATTTTGCATCAGGCCATTCGGTACCGGTAAACTCATCTCTCTCTCTCGCTCTCGCTCTCTCTCGCTCTCGCTCTCTCTCTCTCTCTCTCTCTCTCTCTCTCTCTCTCTCTTCTACAGGTACCAGATTTCCCCCCATGCCAGCCAATTCATCATAACCCCGACCTCCTTCTTGGCCGGGTTAGTACGAAGACTTGTACGATTGCCCACATAAGTTCTGTTCCTCCTCGTGATTATATACATAGCAATATAATGCGCATGCTTGAATGATTATACCCTGTTTCTTTTCAACTGACGGTAAATTGCAAAGTTCCCATCAAGAGTTCTCAGTTATTTTGAAGATTTTGTATTGAGATAGGGTGTTACTCATATAAGCTTGGTCTTCATATGATGCAGAGACATAGTGGTTTCATATTTTGCCATTAAGTATCGAGGAATTAGTTGCTAAGGGAGTCAATTTACCGTCAGATGTAAAGAAACAGAGTATAGTTTCTTATGCAGTGGTTAACTCCTCTGATTAGTCAACTGATGATGAAAAATACCACACTCGCAAATTAGTCAACTGATGATGAAAAGAACCCACACTCGCAAATCATTCATACTGTTTTACTTTCACACACACAAGATCACGACGAGGAACAGAACTTATGCGAACAACTGTACACGAAGGGGAATCACTCACCGATCCATCCCCTATTATTACCACTAAACCCCGTTAAATCACCCTCGATACAGGTCGGAAAAGGCTGTTCGTGATTCAGAAACTCGTAAACACAAAAATATAGAAACCAACAAAAATAAATAATGTCTGAAACTATTATTTCCATTACAGGTATTAACCCCTTGAGGATTATGACCCGTTTTGATAGTTTATTCTGGCTATTATTTGACAATTTGATTGAGCTTATAAAGGACCTGTGGGAATTAAAAAGGGTAAACACTATTGCAATTAACCCTTTGACTCCCATATACCCTTTCTAATCTAAACAAATTCGTGTAAACAACAACAACATAAATATGAGTACCGGTACCTGTCAGGAGAGTTTCGGAGTCCCAGCGGGTGGTCGTCATTGGCGGGGTTGATGACGGGAAACGCACCATGAAACACACACACACACACACACACACACACACACACAAGGCAAAGTTAGATAATTGTAACTCAGGAAGCGGGACAATACGAGCCTAAAAAGCTCAACTCCTGTATACTACAAATAGGTAAATACAAATAGGTAAATACACACACACACACACACACACACACACATCTACACATCTACCCATCTACACACACACACACACACACACCTACACACACACACACACACACAAGGCAAAGTTAGATAATTGTAACTCAGGAAGCGGGACAATACGAGCCTAAAAAGCTCAACTCCTGTATACTACAAATAGGTAAATACAAATAGGTAAATACACACACACACACACACACACACACACACACACATCTACACATCTACCCATCTACACACACACACCTACACACACACACACACACACACACACCTACACCTACACACACACATCTACACACACACATTTACACACACACACACACGTACGTTAGAAGAATTGCAGTAGCGGTAAGTCACACTAGAGTGGCATATCAGTATCAGAGTCAAGCATATACTGAACTACTGTCTATTTTTCCATTATTTCCACTACCAACACGACCAACGATATTCGGTGTGTTATAGATAATGGTTTGGAATACTCAGAGGAAGGAGAGGAAGAAAATATAAGAACATAAGAACATATGAAAATGGGAGTCTGCAAAAAGCCGATCGGCCCACACAAGGCAGATCCCTGTAACACCCAATCCCTTAAACCCTATTGGGTCTTAACAAAGGGGACATGACAAATGTACTAAAGCTCAGTGATAGCGAAAGAACTCGTACCAATGGTTTCAAATTAGATAAATTTCGTTTCAGAAAAGATATAGGCAAATATTGGTTTGGTAACAGAGTTGTAGATGGGTGGAATGGACTACCAAGTGCTATAGTGGGATCTAAAACTGTAGGGAGCTTTAAGATAAAATTGGATAAGCATATGGACGAGAAGGGTTGGGTGTGAAGGGGGATCAGCCGGGTTGGGCCAATCAGCGCTCTGCAGACCCCCATAATCCTGCGTTAATCTCTAACCGTTTTGGTAAGATGATCCTCAGGGTATTGGAGTGTTGAGCCTATAATTGGGCTTTGTAATTGATTTGGGGTTGTGTGGGACAGGGATCTGCCTTGCTTAGGCCAATCGGCTTTCTGCAGACTCCCATTTTCTTATGTTCTTCTTATGTTCTTATGGGTCCGAGGGAGATATTTTTGGGACTCCCCTGTTACGCTTCTAGTTTGGAGATTTAAAGACGTTTCACCCCAGTAGTTTGGCGATAATAAGTCGCTTAACCCCATTGAGGTGGCAATATTGTTCTGGGGATAACGAGCCTTAGTGTGCATAGTTTAGCGTGAAGGAAGTCTGGGAAGGCGTTTGTGTTAGCCTAGGGGACAAGCTAAAATACATTGCTCGAACATGGCAAAAAAACAACAACAATCAAAATCACCAGTAATAATGACCCTGATGTGCCCGTACTGACGTAAATGTTTGAAAGGAAACTTCATAGATAAAAAATGAGGTCATTGGTACTGAAAAACCGTCTTGTACAAAAATTCGGTATGATCATAAAATAGGCGAAGGCTGCAATCACTTGATAAATGTAATCTGACTAATGTTATGCGGTGTTCGGGAAATTATTAGGGTATACTCTTCAACCTGGAGGTGCTACCAATATGAACAAAAAACAAATGTATATATCAAATATTGAAAATTGGAATAAAGACAGGTAGAACTACTCATATATAATACATATGGCGAATTTATGTTATTAATCATTGGAATATAAGGGGGATAATTATTCTTAAGAATACATATGGCGAATTTAAGTTATTGAACATTGAAATGATTTTTTTTTTTTTTAGAAATACTCGCAAAGAAATCCATATAGCCTATGTGCATTAAAGTTACTACGTAATTAAATGCGTCAACATTCTTATTAACTCTTTCAAGACAGTGGCGTATTGTTCTGGTAACCAATACACGATTGGAATACGACGGACCCGAATAAAACCTTTAGGTGATAACGAGAGTCTGATGAACCGGTGTGGTCTATTTTTGAAAAGGTATTTTTGTTCTTGTTTTGTAGAGGGTTAGCCCTATTGGTCCGAGGGTGGAAGGGCGTGGGGGCGTGGGGGAGGAGTATTATTATTTTGGACCTCTCTCCTATTTCGGTATATTAGTTTAGATGTTTATATGATGTTTCACCCCATTAGTTTGGCGATAAGAATACTCTTCACTCCATTCAGGTGTCGATTTTTACTGGACGATTGGTAGCAAGCCTGTAACTAAGTTGAAAGGAAACCGACTAAAAATACAACACACTAACTCTACTTAAGAAACCCGACTAAAAATACAACACACTAATTCTACTTAAAGAAACCGACTAAAAATACAACACACTAACTCTACTTAAAGAACCCCGACTAAAAATACAACACACTAACTCTACTTAAAGAAACCGACTAAAAATACAACACACTAACTCTACTTAAAGAAACCCGACTAAAAATACAACACACTAACTCTACTTAAAGAAACCCGACTAAAAATACAACACACTAACTCTACTTAAAGAAACCCGACTAAAAATACAACACACTAACTCTACTTGAAAAAAAAAATGGGCCTGGTAAACCATCATTCATAAACAGATGGACCCTAGACGAAAAACAAGCCCGATAAATACTGACCTGCCGTTCATAACAAAGGCTAGATCTTTTCCCAACAGAAGAATGTCCTAAAGGCGGCGAGTACGAAGCCTTGGCTACACTAACAATAGTGTTTTAATAGTCATATTGAAATAATACAATATTACTAGAGAAGTGAGCACGCCAAGCTTGGATCCCTTAAACAATCTATTTCATACACTGCTATAGTTCTCAGTATATTAAATAATTGACACGATCAACTATAAAAATTATAAATTGCTTAAAAATCCCCCCAAGCATTGATATGCGTAACTATATATGAAACTAGGGTTCTCGAATCTATAAATCCACCTACCATATGCAAACAAAATAAAGATGCTTAAGAAAATGGTACTTCATGCAAAATATATGATTACTATATCCATACTAAAAATATTGGTCAGGTACTTTCAAAAACATCCCAGTTAAACAATACATCATAAACAAAAGACAAATAAGGACCCTCCACAGACAAAAAAAAAGGGCAACAAATACTAAAGAACCACACCGCCGGTAAACTTTGACCTGTCGTCCAAAACAAGGTCAGAATGTTTCGGGGCCGGATACACACGAGCCCTTTATTACGGCAACTTCAGTGGAGGCAGACCGTTTGTTTGGTCTATTAATTCATGTATTCATATATTCTTTTAGTTTCCTCACTAGACCTCCATCAAGCTTAGAAAAACACCCCGTAGACCCCCCTACGAGATAAATTTGTACATTTTTCGGTAGAAAAATTTCCCGGCCAAAGGCCGGTTCCTCTTAAAATTGCAGGCTCGCTATTGCTCGCCAGGAAAAAATCGACACCTAAATGGCACGAAAGGTCTTAAATTTAACAATGAAATGGAGCGAAAGGTGTTAACATCGCCAAACTAATGGGCCGAACGTCTTATAATCTCAAAACTAGTGGGGCTAAACATTAGGGAGAAGGGGGTCCAGAAAAACGGTCTGCCTCCCCTTAAGTCCGGCAACTTCTTAATCAATGTTGGGTACGATTGCCGCGATTCGATACAATATACTTGTAATCCAGTCGCCGATACAAAATACAATAATAAATTAATAAATATGTAAATATAATACAACAAATACAAGGTTGTAGATTGATAATAGCCGGAAATAGCGCTCGTTTGACTCTTTAACTGTATTGCATATCTACCCCTCAACAAAATAAATCTGCGAAATTATCAGAATACACCGATTTACACGAATTATTTTCCTGACGACATTGGCTACTCTGGTATTCTTATTGGCTACTCCGGTCAGACATCTTTAGGGGAGAATTGCTTTATTAGTATTTATTTGTTTGCGGTTTTAAGACCTTTCGACCTATTTCTTTGTCAATAGACCCTTTTGTCTTATTTCTTTGTCAATATTAAGACCTTTCTTGCCATTTAGGTGGCGATTTTTCCCTGGCGATCATTAGCGAGCCTGTAAATTTAGGGGAACCTGCCATTTTACCGAAAACAATTTAAACAAATCTATCTCGAAGATGGGTCTTTTGGATTTTTTTTTTTTTTTTTTTTTTGTTAAAGGTTGATGAAGGTCTAGGTAGGAAACCAAATAAATAACAACTACATAAATATATCGACCAACCAATAAACCCTTACCCCTTAAAAACAGTTTGAGATCCCCCCCCCCCCCCATACCGGAAGATTGACCGCTGACCCGACTCGTGCCCCATATATACCACGCTAAGAATAACAATGAAGAGAGTGGTGCCCCGGGCGTGTGACCATATTTTTTTTGGTCACGGCTTATTTACAGCTGGGGTCCTACTCTTGGTCCTACTATATACCCTATTCCAAGTTAGTTGGCCAAAACTCTTGAACATTAACCTCTGTAACTTGGAAACGACTGGAGTTATCGAGATGATATTTCTACCATTTGGGAAGGGTCAGCCAGGGCATAGGTGTGGAAATGTGCAGCCCATTTGCTCTAGCCATTTTTGAGTTATGATAGGTTGGCGTCGGGATTCCTGTCCTACCTACTTGGAACAGGGTATAGCTAGAGGAAACCCTCTAGGGGTCAAAGGGCTCCCACTTAAGGGGAGGTTTTTAGTGTGTTTCTCAGACTTCCATCAAGCTTGAAATTACACCCCCTTGACTCCCTTTCAAGATAAATTTGTACATTTTTCGGTAGAAAAATTTCCCGGCTGAAAGCCGGTTCCTCTTAAATTACAGGCTCGCTATCGCTCGCCAGGATAAAATCGACACGTAAATGGCACGAAAGGTCTTAAAATTGACAGAAATGGGTTGAAAGTCCTTAAAATCGTCAAAATAATGGGGCAAACGTCTTAAAATTAGGAAAACAATGGGGCTAAGCATGAGGGAGAAATGGGTCAAGAAAAAAAAATCCCTCAAGTGGATATCTCCCCTTAACTCCATTTCTGACAGGTCCTTCCTAAGGTGAATGAAATCGTCTGGAGGTAGTCAGAATAAAAAAATAATATGGCGTCAACTGATTAGAAAGATTAATCTTTTCAGTACCGGTATATGAAAACGCGTTTCTTCGTATTATTCAGATTATTATTTGATTATTATATTCAGCTTAGGAAGGAATTGTGGGAGTCAGATCGTTAATTGAGTACATGCGAGTTTCATTCTATAAGGAAGTTGGAGCTGTAGACATCGATAATTAGCAGAATAGCCAGCTATAATGCGGTTTTAGTACAATACACAAAACCCAATTCAACATACTATTTATCCATCAGAAACCTACATGATTATTGTATTTGTGTTTAGTATCGATGTTTACAGGCCGAACTTCCTTATAGCCTAAAACTCGCAAGTGGTCAATTGTGTCTGATTCTTGGAAGACTTAGCACCTGAGCTGAATTAAATAGTTTTATGATGACCAAACTAAACTAATAATAATAATCGTTCTCGACTACAGAAAGGGTTACAAGTTACATACCATGGATTTTCCGGGATACAGAAAAGTAGAGCCAATGTTTGAAACGCGCCCAAAGTTCGGGAATAGGCCTACGTTGCTCCTCCTCCCCCGCCACCCGTTTTTTGTTTAGAGGTTATTTTGGGGTGGGCTACACAGATATAATTATTATTTTTAGGCTTGTTATCCCTGTTGTTGTTCTTATTATAGCTGTTATCTCTTTCTTTGTTATTGTTATTTATATTATCTTAATATGTATATTTTATTGTTATTATTATTATTAATACTATTATTATTATTATTATTATTATTATTAGTAGTAGTAGTAGTAGTGGTGGTGGTAGTAGAAGACATGGTGGTACAATCACAATACTAATTTATCTGTAATGTATGACAGCATTGAATATTCATACCTCTCCTTTAAGTCACATACATTAGTAATATATTCAGACTTGTATTTCAAACTAAACATACAAAATAATACAGTATATATTTAACTATAGATGGTCATTACCCAACACGGATACAATATATATATATATATATATATATATATATATATATATATATATTGGAATATTATAATGATTAAACTTGTCATCCTCGTTTGTAGAATATAGTCCATTCATTACAGGTAGGCCAATAATCTTGAACCCTAACCTCTATAACTTAAAGACGACTATAATAATGAGCGAATATGTCTACCATTTGGGAAAAGGAAGCCAAGGAATAGATATGGAAATATACAGCTCATTGCTCTAGCCCGTTTTGAGTTGCTGAGGTAAAGGGGGGATTTCATTATGATCATATACAGTATCCAGAACCAACGCACAGTGATCATGGGGTACGGTACCCCTTTACCGACCCCCGCTGTTTAGGTACTTTTTGTTTATTAAGTTTCCTTAAGGGGGCCCACCTCGTTTATATTTGATTTCTCTCCTCTCTCTGGGTTGTATTCATCCGGCCCCATTCAGCCTACTGTTTTAAGACTTTTATCCCCATCCAGGTGTTGATTTTTTTCCTGGCGAGCGGTATGCGAGCCAGCATATTTTATATAATGTTTTTGTCAGCAGGCTAAATTGGTACATTTTTCGATAGAAAAATTTGTCCGGCGAAGCTGGATATCTTCATACAATTCTGGCTTGCCAGGAATAAATCGACACCTGGATGGGGATAAACGTATTAAAACAGTAGGCTGAATGGGGCCGAATGGATACAAGCCTGAGAAAGAGAGAAAAAAAAAAGAGACCAAAATAAGCAGGTGACCTCCCTTAAATTCCTTGCGCTCTGACTAAATCAAAGTTACCGGTAGCAGTGTTTCTCTGCGATTTGATAATGTGTAGAACTGGTGCTTGTGACCCTAAAAAAAAACGGCCTCTGGTTTGATAATCGTGTGTCCCGAACCCCAAGTCCAGTGATTTATATGATCCCCAGGGGCACCCCTTTACCAACCCCCGCTGTGTACGGTTCCCAGTTGTCCCTTTCGCGCAGACTACCGGTATACAGGGGATATGGGTCGTTTTTCTGGTCCTCTTTCTCCCTCATGGTTAGCCCCATTAGTTTTCAGATTTTAGGATGTTTTCCCCGTTAGTTTGTCGAGTTTAAGACCTTTCGCCCCATTTATTTGTCAATATTAAGACCTTTCGTGCTATTTTGGTGTAGATTTGGGAAGAACCGGTATATGGCCGGGACACATTAATCTAGAAGGGGGATCTAATGGATTTTTGTTTTTTAAAGTTCGGTGGAGGTCTAGGGAGGAAACTAAACAAATAATTACCGGTATATGAAATAATCGACCAAAAAATAATTGCTTCCCCCCTTAAGAGTTATCCTTTTCTCGCAGGTAGTAGCCTTTTTCGGTGGTTTGTTTTTTGTTTAGAACTTATGAAAATATGTTGTCGTTTTTGTATAGCACGTAGAGGTCATAATGTTGTTATTGTACAAGAGAGTTGTAAATTGAAAATATATATTTTTTTCTTCCGGCGTTATGAACGACGTCACTCTTCATTTCTGGTGTAAATTATTTATTAGTGTAGTGGTCTGGGGCAGGGTCTCAAACGAAAGCCGAATTCTTAATTTTTAGTGTTTATTATTGTCTATGAAAAGATAAAATTGTGGTTTATAGTTTAAATTATAATTTGTGTAAGTGATGAAATGGCTAAAACAATGCTATGTCATGCTAATTTCCTTATTTTACCGGTACATCTCATATTCGTTCAAGTCTTCAATCGAAATTGCTCTGGTTTGACACTCTGGTCTGGGGCCACTACCTATCCTATAGTACAGTGTGGGTTCCATGTCATCTCAACCAGTAGACCATTTCAACCAGTGCCAAATTAACCCAGACCAACCAAACCAGTGCCAAAATATAGTACTAACCTAACCTAACCTAACCGTATTGGTTGATTTGGTACTGGTTGAGAGCTACTGGTTGAAATGGTCTACTGGTTGAGTTGACCGGTCACCTACCGTAGGTGATAGTGGAATACGGTACCAATACCGAATATATGAATAACAAAAGTAATCATTTCAATTCAATATATGAATAACAAAAGTAATCATTTCAATTCAATATATGAATAACAAAAGTAATCATTTCAATTCAATTTATATTCTTAAGATTTTATTAGCACGAACATAATTTACAAATCTAAGAATTCGATTTTTGGGGGGGAAAGAAAAACTCCATATTTTTTTTTTCCTCTTGTTTCGGGCGCGTTGACTAATGTAATTGTACTTTATTGCCAGCCGTTTATTTAAGGTGGTGTTTTTTTTATATGGACCCCTGTCTCCCTCATGTTTAGTCACATCAGTTGTTTGCCGATTTTTTTAAAGACCTTTCTCCCTCTTTTCTTTGTCAATATTAAGACCTTTCGTGCTATTTAGGTGGTCGGTTTTTTCCTGGCGAGCGATAGCGAGCCTGTAATTTAGGAAATCATATACACTAGATTTAAAGAATGTTATTATATATACACTATATTATGAATAAGAACATAAGAACATAAGAAAATGGGAGTCTGCAGAAAGCCGATTGGCCTAAGCAAGGCAGATCCCTGTCCCACACAACCCCAATTCAATTACAAAGCCCAATTATAGGCTTCACACTCTAATACCCTGAGGATCATCTTACCAAAACGGTTAGAGATTAACGCAGGATTATGGAGGTCTGGAGAGCGCTGATTGGCCCAACCCGGCTGATCCCCCTTCACACCCAACCCTTCTCGTCCATATGCTTATCCAATTTTATCTTAAAGCTCCCTACAGTTTTAGATCCCACTATAGCACTTGGTAGTCCATTCCACCCATCTACAACTCTGTTACCAAACCAATACTTGCCTATATCTTTTCTGAAACGAAATTTATCTAATTTGAAACCATTGGTACGAGTTCTTTCGCTATCACTGAGCTTTAGTACATTTGCCATGTCCCCTTTGTTAATCCCACTAACCCACTTGAACACCTCTATCATATCCCCTCTAACTCTGCGTCTCTCTAACGAATGTAAACCTAATTTCTTCAACCTTTCTTCATACGAAAGATTTCTAATATTATGGATCATTTTTGTCATTCTACGCTGTACTCTCTCCAATGAATCTATGTCCATTCTGTAATAAGGACACCAAAATTGGACAGCATAATCCATGTGGGGTCTCACTAATGACAAGTAAAGTTTTAAGATAACATCAGCAGTTCTGTTACTCACACTCCTAGAGATGAACCCGAGAATCCTGTTTGCCTTATTACGAACGCTTATACACTGTTTTCTAGGCTTAGAAAAAGATTAGAATAAGGCTTAGAATAAGATTGTATTAATAATTTATTGAGATTATACTGTACATAACTCAATATATATACAGCATATATATATACACACGATTGATCGATTCGTTCCCAACCCCTGCCATTGAACACTTGCGAGTTTCGTTCTATAAGGAAGTTGGAGCCGTAAGGGGGCCGTAAAGTTGGAGCCGTAAGGGGATATGATAGAGGTGTTCAAGTGGGTTAGTGGGATTAACAAAGGGGACATGACAAATGTACTAAAGCTCAGTGATAGCGAAAGAACTCGTACCAATGGTTTCAAATTAGATAAATTTCGTTTCAGAAAAGATATAGGCAAATATTGGTTTGGTAACAGAGTTGTAGATGGGTGAAATGGACTACCAAGTGCTATAGTGGGATCTAAAACTGTAGGGAGCTTTAAGATAAAATTGGATAAGCATATGGACGAGAAGGGTTGGGTGTGAAGGGGGATCAGCCGGGTTGGGCCAATCAGCGCTCTGCAGACCCCCATAATCCTGCGTTAATCTCTAACCGTTTTGGTAGGATGATCCTCAGGGTATTAGAGTGTTGAGCCTATAATTGGGCTTTGTAATTGATTTGGGGTTGTGTGGGACAGGGATCTGCCTTGCTTAGGCCAATCGGCTTTCTGCAGACTCCCATTTTCTTATGTTCTTATGTTCTTATGTAAGCATCGATTTAGAACAGAAATACAACAATAACGTAGGTCTCTGATCGATAGAAAGCATGTTAAATTTAGTATTATGTATTTACAAATGTACTGTAACCGTATTTAGTATTATGTATTTACAAATGTACTGTAACCGTATTTAGTATTATGTATTTACAAATGTACTGTAACCGTATTTAGTATTATGTATTTACAAATGTACTGTAACCGTATTTAGTATTATGTATTTACAAATGTACTGTAACCGTTTAGTATTATGTATTTACAAATGTACTGTACCGTATTTAGTATTATGTATTTACAAATGTACTGTAACCGTATTTAGTATTATGTATTTACAAATGTACTGTAACCGTATTTAGTATTATGTATTTACAAATGTACTGTAACCGTATTTAGTATTATGTATTTACAAATGTACTGTAACCGTATTTAGTATTATGTATTTACAAATGTACTGTAACCGTATTTAGTATTATGTATTTACAAATGTACTGTAACCGTATTTAGTATTATGTATTTACAAATGTACTGTAACCGTATTTAGTATTATGTATTTACAAATGTACTGTAACCGTATTTAGTATTATGTACTTACAATGTACTGTAACCGTATTTAGTATTATGTATTTACAAATGTACTGTAACCGTATTTAGTATTATGTATTTACAAATGTACTGTACCGTATTTAGTATTATGTATTTACAATGTACTGTAACCGTATTTAGTATTATGTATTTACAAAATGTACTGTAACCGTATTTAGTATTATGTATTTACAAATGTACTGTAACCGTATTTAGTATTATGTATTTACAAATGTACTGTAACCGTATTTAGTATTATGTATTTACAAATGTACTGTAACCGTATTTAGTATTATGTATTTACAAATGTACTGTAACCGTATTTAGTATTATGTATTTACAAATGTACTGTAACCGTATTTAGTATTATGTATTTACAAATGTACTGTAACCGTATTTAGTATTATGTATTTACAAATGTACTGTAACCGTATTTAGTATTATGTATTTACAAATGTACTGTAACCGTATTTTAGCTGGTAATTCTGCTAAATATGGTAGTCTACCAGCTCCAACTCCCTCATACCCCTGAAATTCGCATGTGGTGAATTAATTAAACAAACACGCATATGCATTTCGTTCCCCAATCATCCTCCCCGTTCGCTTGTGGGTCGTTTTGTCTAGATCTCCTTCTCCCTCGTGTTAAGCCCCATTTGTTTTTGAGTATATAAGACGTTTGAGCCATTAGTTTGGTGATTTTTAACACCTTTAGCCCCATTTCGTTTTCAATTTTAACACCTTTCGTGCCATTTAGATGTCGATTTTAGTTTTGGCGAGCGAGAGCGAGTCTGAAATTTTAAGAAGAACCGGCCTTCGAAAAGAGTAGAAATTTATCTCGAAGGGGGGTCATGTATTTTTTTTTTTAAAGCTCGATGAAGGAAAAGAAGATAATAATAATAATTCCCCCCTTAAGTCTATGGTAAAAACGCTATCACTCCGGTGCTATGCTAAAATGACGCCATATTACGGAAGAGTTGGGCCTAAGTCGGAGTCACACGAGTACTGAACACACGACATGATTTATCCCTTTATAGCTTTTAGAGGACATTTTCCAGCAAAGCACAACCTCTATAAATAGCCTAGCAGAATTATGTGAAAATTACGCCAATTTTCACCCCTTAACACACATCTCAAACACATAAAACACACATCTCAAACACATAGACATAGCTAAATCTAGTCTCCAATGAGGGCACAAAATAAACTAACTATTTCTGTCAGACTCCCAGTAACTGCTACTAATCGTACATTTAGTTAGAGTGCCCGTATTCATGTCTTGGGCCTCCACTGAACACAGCCACTATAATCTATTTTTTCCAGCTGATCGTAAATTGAATCTCTTATTAGCTGATTTCTCGATACTTAATGGAAATATATGAAACTACTATGGCTGTGTGTCGTATTAATGCCAAGTTTTCAGAATAACCATCATCTTTCGCTACAAAATCTACCTTATAGCCGAGTAACAAAGATAGAAATATGACAATTTAGGCTCAGCTGGAAAAAAATAGACTATGGCTCTGTGGTCAGTGTGGCCCTACCTGGTAAGTAAACCTGGTAAGTTTAGCTTTTACAGGACAATTCAAGCGAAGCACAGCCTCTACTTCTAAATATGTGATAGTTACCCCAAATATTGACCTCTCTAGCCCTTTTTAGCCTCTATATCTAGGCAGGGTCATTATGTGACGCCATCTTACGGAAGCGTTAGGCCTAAGGCGGAGTCACACGGGTACTTTTAGCGGCGATTATTATCCGACTCACTCAAGCGGAGTGACTAACGGGCATTGCTGGATTCGACTATCTTATGATATTATATGAGAAGGAATACAGGACATTTAATAGGAAATAGTATTGTTTCGGCCATTTTATCACGTCCATAAATAGTTTGAACTATAAACCATAATTACTGAATAGCTATACACTAATAATAATACCGGTAATAATAATAATAATAATAATAATAATAAAAAACAAATATATATGATAACCCTTAGCGTAAACCCGGACTCTGGTATAAATTAACCCTTTGAAGTTCGTGACGCATTTTGACATTTTATACTGTGAAATACAAAATCCTCGCATTGTGATTTTCAATATGCAAATATAGCCATGAGGATAAAATAATATATGCGTATAATTTGTAATTTGTAAAGTTATGTAAAACGGCATATGGTTATATTAGTAACGAATATGAACATGAATTCATTCCCCAAACATATAAATACTGGTGCTTGCATAACGAAATGCCAGTATAAAATTGGTCCCGGAATTTGTATGAATGACTACATTTTTAGACTTCGATAGGTTACTCCGATGCATACGCCGCTAAAAGTTCTCGTGTGACAGCGGCTTTATTCCCTTCCGATTATGGTGTCAAACCGAAGCAATTAAAGACATGAATGACTATGAGAAGAAACACCAGAACATGAACGTGAAATAGCATTGTTTTGGCCATTTTAGCACTTCCAAAGACGTAATTTGAACTATAATCCATAATTTATCTTTACAAATACAATTATAAAGACTAAAAAGAATGGACTCTGCTTTCGTTTGACATACTGAATTTTAATTTCCGTACGATTATGTCTATTTTACGATTATATGGCAAGCATTTGACGATTTTCTTTCAGCTGAAGAAATAGGCTTCGTATATAAATTACCTTGCTTAACTCCTCCAGTCCATGTACACTTTGTTATCTGCTAATCAACACATAATTGTGTTTATGTCCAGGAAAAAAATCGCTAGTAAAACTTTTGTGGATTTAATTTAGGCTATGGCATAATTACTGGCAGTTTATACAATTTTCCTCAAAGATGTATCATATTTGTTATAGCGTAATGGGTCGTTTTTATTGGCTTATATATTTATATTTTTATTATATTTTTAGTTTCCACCCTAGACCTCCATTAAGCATAGAACAAAACATCCTCTAGACCTCCC
>CM064503.1:6701098-6822790 GCA_032716605.1 Paralithodes platypus | reverse complement strand
TTGAGGAAAATTAGGTGAAAGAAGCAGTGAAACAAATGAGAGCGGGAAAAGCATAGGGTTGGGATGGTATTGCTGTGGAGTGTATACAGAAGGGTGTTGATGTGATTAGAGATTGGTTGGTGAGACTTTTCAATGTGTGCTTTTGCTGTGTCCCATGGCTACCAATTAGACTGGAATAGTGTCATGTAATTTTTTCCGTTGTACAGGGGTAAGGGAGATGCCGGCAGGAGTGGTCAAGTTATAGAGGTATTAGTCTATTGTCATTGTTTGGAAAGCTGTATGGCCGGGTGTTCTATAGAGAGGATGAGATAAAGTGTATGGAAGTTGCAATCGGATAAGAACAGTTGCGGTTTAAGGAGGGGAAGAGGGTGCGTGGATCAGATTTTTGCATTAAGACATTGTTCTGCTGAAAAGTATTTAGAGAAGCCTAAAGGAGATATTTTTGTCTTTTAATGGACTTTGGAAAAAGCGTATTATCATGTGGACCGTGAAGACAATGTGGAAGGTGTTAGGGATTTATGCAATATGCGACGGAACTTGTTAGAAGCAGTTGAGAGTTTTTATGAAGGGAGCAGAGCATAGTGTGAGAGTAGGAAATGGTGCGTTGATTGAATGGTTTTAGGTAAAGGTAGGTTTGCGACAGGGTTGTGTAATGTCACCATGGCTGTTTAATATGTTTGTGGATGGGTGTGGTGATGTCTGTGTGTGCAAAGGAGAACTATGGTAAGAGGAAGGGTTTCCCCTCCAGTAGGAAAGCATGGTAGAGGATTAAGAAGTGAATCCTACTCTTCCAGTTTTCCTCTTTGTCTTCGCTTTCGTGTGCGATACTCCACTTCGAGTCGCATGTGTGGCTTCTTAACTCCGGCCGTCTGTGTGGATTCTAATGCATAGCGCCAGTGTCTGCTGTAGTCAAAGAGTTTGGTGTGGTTTGTGGAAGGAGGAAACTGAAGGTGAACGTCAATAAAAGTAAAGTAATGGTGTGTAATAGGGAGAGCATAGGGTGAATCTAGATGTGAGGCTGGATGGGGAAATATTGGAACAAGTAGAGTGTTTTAAATATCTAGGAGGAATGATAAGCAGGAGTGGAGGTATGGAAATGGAGGTAAAACAGAGAGTGTGTGAAGGAAGGAAGGTTTTCGGAGCAATGGGAAGTATGTGGAAGACGAGAAATCTCGGAGTGAAGATAAAAAGTGCACTGTATCAAGGAATTGTTGTGCCAACAGTGATGTATGGGGCTGAGACATGGGCTCTGAAGAAAAAGGAGAAAAGAGGGCTGGATGTTATGGAGATGAGCTGCTTGAGGAGTATGTGTGGAGTTATTCGTAGAGACAGATTGAGGAATGAAGAGATACGTAGGAGAGTGGGGCAGCAGGAACATTTGTCAGCCAGAGTGGACAGAAGGGTGCTGAGCTGGTATGGTCATGTTGAACGAATGGGAGATGACAGGCTTACAAAGAGAATATGTGAGTCAGGTACAAGGGGAGATAGAAGGGCAGGAAGACCCCCATTGAGATGGAGAGACTGTGTAAGAAAGGCTTTGGATGATAGAGGAATGACTATAGATCAGGCAGGGGAAGTGGTGGTGGACAGGAGTGAATGGCGAATGCTTGTGAATAGTTGAGTGAACACGTGGTCATTTGGAGTAAGGGGTCGAGCGCAAGTTGGACTAGATAATAGTCCATCAGGCGCCTGGCCCCGGGAGACGATTAATATGAAGGGTGCGCCTGGAAGTGTGGTGGGAGGGCTTGTGGCTTTGGCTCCGCTGCATGTCTGCCTGCCGAGATCGGAACCTCTCCGGGTGGTCGGGGGCCGGGGGAGTGCTGGAGCGACCTGGGTGACCCTGGTCTCTGGGTCTTCTCCTGGGTGATCTGGATGTGTGTGAGTTTGTGCTTTTTATCTGTGTTTATTTGTTGTTTTATGTTGTTTTTGTGTTTTCCCTGTTCTTGCTCTGTCTTAAGTCGGCTACCCCCAAAATGGGGATTGGGCCTGAGCATATAGATAGATAGATTAGCACACAAGATGTGTTGACGTTCACAATTTAAGGTTTTGACAAGAGGGTAGGGTTAAGACTTTCTTTGATGTACAGTAAAACGCCACCTCCATTTTTATTTATTCGGCTGTTCTCAAACATTACATAAACGGGAAGTGAATACTCTGCTAAAAAGTCTCTATCTTCTGTATTGAGCCAAGATTCTGTTATGCCAATCACATCATAATTTTCTGTAAACACTAGTTCCTCTAAATCTGAAAATTTATTGCGTATGCTACGAGCGTTTGCATAGAAAACCTTTAAAGTTGTGGTTTTAGAACTCACAGATCTAATTTTTGGTTCTGGTCGGATCTACATTTACATTCATGGCTATCAGTGGAACACCTGTCCCACGTAATAACACATGTGTTATCAATACACATAATTATATTTTATAACTGTAAAAAAGAAGCGCTTTCTCGGTGTATGTATAGAACAAGAATATATACAGTATGTATATTAAAAAATAAAATACAAAAATAAAATAAAATAAAATAATAATAATAATAATAATAATAATAATAATAATAATAATATAAAATACTGTAGGCTATACTTCTTTTAATGAATGACTCATATGTACCTTCAAAGAGTGACGCCTTAATAATAATAGTTTTTAAAGCTAGCGCATGCTAAGCCAGCTCAGGATAGCTCAATAAGGCCGATTAGGCGTATTTCCATTGGGTTCCTGTACTACTACCCCATCCCCTTGCTCATGAGGAACCCAAATTCAAAACCGTCAGGGATAACGACCGAGGATCGAGGACAGCCATGAATGTAAATGTAGATCCGACCAGAACCAAAAATTCGATGAAAGAACGATCTGCGAGTTCTAAAACCGCAACTTTAAAGGTTTTCTATGCAAACGCTCGTAGCATACGCAATAAATTCTCAGATTTAGAGGAACTAGTGTTTACAGAAAATTATGATGTGATTGGCATAACAGAATCTTGGCTCAATACACAAGATAGAGACTTTTTAGCAGAGTATTCACTTCCCGGTTATGTTTGAGAACAGCCGAATAAATAAAAAATGGAGTGGCGTTTTATTTTATATCAAAGAAAGTCTTAACCCGACCCTCGTGTCAAAACCTCAAATTGTGAACGTCGACACATCTTTTGTGCTAATAAAGAATAATAAAGGTACAAAAAATACTTGCGTTAATACAGACCTCCAGCTCAATCAGTGCAAACTGACCGAGAAATTTACGAACAAATTGCAGATGTAAGTAACTCACAAGATACCGTAATTTTTGGCGACTTTAATTTACCTGTGACCAAGTGGGGCGATACTCTTACTTCACACT
This sequence comes from Paralithodes platypus, assembly GCA_032716605.1. Classification (NCBI taxonomy): domain Eukaryota; kingdom Metazoa; phylum Arthropoda; class Malacostraca; order Decapoda; family Lithodidae; genus Paralithodes; species Paralithodes platypus. Next base: position 6,819,455 of record CM064503.1, on the reverse strand, counting down.
CCGGACATGACTTGTATACGAACTTGCAAGAGAGTTCGCTTTATCAATTTGTTCGAATGCCGACCCGTGGTAATAACGTTCTTGACATTGTACTTGCAACAAAAGAAGAATTGATAGAGAATTTGAATGTTGGTGATGAATTCAGTAACAGCGACCATCGTACGATAACTTTCACTTTAAAGTTTACTAGTAACGAACCAAATAGTAGCATCGAAAAAGTCCCTAATTTCAAGAAAGCAAACTTCCATAAACTTAGAGCTATGTTTAAAGAAACTGACTGGAGCTTTTTAATTAACAATAACGACATAAATACATCTTGGAAGTTATTCGAAACCACTTACCTAAAAGCAGTGCAAGACTGCATACCATCGAAAATACGGCGTCCAGGCCATAATAATAAGCCCAAATGGTGGAATAAAGATATTTCAAACTGCCTGCTTGCTAAAAAATTTGCTAATGATAGATTAAAATCCTCACAAAATGACGAAGAACGGGTGAAATTTGTAGAGCTACGACGCAAAGCCAAAAAGTTAATTAAGCAAAGTAAAAAGACCTTAGAGTTACATATTGCGAATCAAAGTAAAACAAACCCGAAAGAATTCTATAGTTATATCAGAAAGAAAAAAGTAGTTTTACTTCAACTGTTGGACCGTTAGTCGATGAAAAAGGAGAATACACCAAAGACGAAGTACAAATGAGTAATGCCCTCAATACCTTCTTTGCATCAGTTTTTACAACAGAAGACCTCAGTGATATCCCTACACCATCGCCGATTCAGATTGATAATTCAGATGTTCTAAGCAATATCACCGTTACAGAGAGAGAAGTATTGAATTGTTTAGATAAACTCAAGGTAAATAAAACGCCAGGACCTGATACAATCTCGCCTAGAGTTCTAAAGGAAGCTAAGAATGAGCTCTCCAAACCACTGACATTACTATTCAATAAATCCTTGCAGTCTGGAACTATGCCTGATCAGTGGAAGCTAGCCAACGTAACACCGATATTCAAAAAAGGCAGCAAATCCCTACCCAGTAACTATCGTCCAATTAGCTTAACCTCAGTTGTATGTAAAATGCTAGAAACGGTCATACGAGACAGACTCGTAAATCACTTGGAGGAAAATAACATACTTAAAGATACTCAACACGGCTTTCGTAAAAAACGTTCCTGTTTAACAAACCTCTTAGACTTCTTCCACGATATCCTCAACCTCTACGATGAGAGTAAAGCTGTAGATATTATATACCTTGATTTTCAAAAGGCCTTTGACAAAGTTCCCCACAAACGTTTACTGCTAAAACTAAAAGCGCATGGAATACAAGACGGTGTGTTGAAATGGATAGAAAATTGGCTCAGCAACAGAAAGCAAAGGGTAGTCATAAACGGTAAGGCATCTAAATGGACCAATGTAAGTAGCGGGGTACCCCAGGGATCGGTACTAGGACCAATTCTCTTTCTAATTTACATCAACGACATAGATGAGGGTCTCACCTGCACAATCTCAAAATTTGCTGACGATACAAAAATTGCAAATAGCGTACTCTCAAAAGAACAAGTTGACGATATGCAACACAATCTAGATAAATTGTCATGTTGGGCCCAAATTTGGCAAATGAGTTTCAATGCGGATAAATGTAAAGTACTACATGTCGGATACCTAAATGAGAAAGCAAACTATTCGATGAATGGCACTCCGCTTAAGAATGTAAACAGAGAAACTGATCTGGGAGTAACAATATCGAGTAACCTAAAACCGAGTCAACAATGTTCAGAAGTTGTTAAGAAGGCAAACAAAATAATTGGCTTTATAGGCAGGTCATTTGAGCATAAATCCAAAGAAGTTATCCTAACCCTTTACAATTCCTTAGTCCGCCCTCTTCTGGAATACTGCGTTCAATCCTGGTGCCCTTATTACCAAAAAGATATAAACAAGCTAGAACGAGTTCAACGTAGAGTTACCAAAATGATACCTAGCCTAAAGAACAAACCATACGAAGCGTCTTAGAGAATTAAATCTATTTCCTTTAACCCAGCGTAGATTAAGAGGCGACTTAATTCAAGTGTTCAAAATCATCAAAGGCATCGACAATATGAACTGTAGTAAGTACTTCACTATCGACCAATCTAATTACACGCGGGAAACGGTTGCAAAATTATTGGTAAATCTTTTAACTCGCACGAATCTAAGAATTTCTTCTTCAATCGAGTTGTCAACTTGTGGAATGGGCTTCCCCGAGACGTTATAGACTGCAGCACCGTTGATTCATTTAAATTCCGCCTAGACAAATATCTCGCATCAAACCCGCGACTGACTGCGTTTGTAAATGAATAACTTTATCCTCCCCTCAGTTACTAACCCATCTGTCCCCTACTAACTTCCTAGTCCTGCCACGTTAGTGGCAGGGCAGTAGTTCCCTTTCCAATGTTCCCTTACCCACTCTAAACCACTGTTTGGACACTTGATCCTCAGTGTTTTGGAGGACAAGCAACCTAGAAGGGTCACTAGATCTGTTGTTGCTTGATTTCCTTTGTACTCCGTTGTACTCCTTTGTAGGGACGGTAACGACTCAGTGCTTGTGAACAACCTTTACTGCGCCGAGCGTGGGAGCAATCCTGGGCCTTCTAGGTGGAAGTCCAAGACGCCAGTCACTACACCAGCGAGCCGCCTTATGTGTGTGTGTGTGTGTGTGTGTGTGTGTGTGTGTGTGTGTGTGAAATATCTCTACCTTATTCTAGAGAACCTGTAGGTGATTTTGTTTTCTTTGGAGGCCATTTTGGTGCCTCAATTAACAAGCAAAGAGGCTTTACTTTATTTTTCATTATATAGAATGTATAATTATACAAAGACCCAACTATTAGATACACTCCACTATAGTCTATGCATTATAAGTAGGCAAACACTCTTCAATACTAACCTTTATAACTCAACTAGAGTAATCGAGCTAATAGTTCTACCATTTGGGAAGGGTCAGCCAGGGAGTAGGTGTGGAAATGTACAGCCCATTTGCTCGAGCCCTTTTTGAGTTACTGAGGTTGGGGGTTGCGATTTTGGCCTGCTTATAATGAATGAACTATAGATATCGAGTAAGTTAAAGTATATTACACTAGATTAGGTCATTTTGGGCCGACTTAAGGGAGCCCACCTCGCTTTTTTGTTTTCTCTTTCTCTCCCTCTCTTTGGCTTGTATCCATTCGGCCCCATTCAGCCTACTGTTTTAAGACGTTTACCCCCATCCAGGTGTCAATATTTTCCTGGCAAGCGGTAGCGACAGCAAGCTAAATTTGTACAAACATGTCTCCAGCGAAGCTGGATTTCTCCATACAATGATGGCTCTCTGTCGCTCGCCAGGAAGATAACGACACCTGGATGGGGATAAACGTCTTAAAACAGTTGGCTGAATGGGACCGAATGGATACAAGCCAGGGAAAGAGAGAAAAGGAGAGAAAGATAAAATAAAAAACCGGTGACCCTCCTTAAACTGAATGGACTATAGTATTCCCGATTGTTTGTTATGGGTATGTAGCATAGTATGTTGAGAGGAAAATATCACCATTGACACCAACATGACGGAGGAGGTTGGCCGATCTCTGTTACTATAGGGTCTCTAGCTTACTCCTCTCTCTCCTAAGGGGCAAGTGGCCGGTTTTTTGGTCTATTCATTCATGTATTCATTATTGGTTTAGTTTCCTCGCTAGACCTCCATGAAGATTAGAACAACACCCCCCAGATAAATTTTTATATTTTTCGGTAGCAAAATGTCCCGGCCGAAGGCCGGTTACTTTTAAAATTACAGGTTCGCTATCGCTCGCCAGGAAAATGGCAGGAAAGGTCATAAAATTGACAACAAAATGGGGCGAAAGGTATTAAAATTGCCAAACTAATGGGCCGAACGTTCTAAAATCTGAAAACTAATGGGGGCTAAGCATCGGGAAGAAGGGGGACCAGAAAAATGTCCTGCGTCCCCTTAAATATCGACCTTGATAACATAAAGGTGGTGTTACACGAGCGCATTTTCTGGCAATTTTCGATGAACAAGTTTATCCCCGTAGGATTTTGAGACTCTTTCTCATTGGAAATTGGACACTAAAACGAAGGTAGTTTATGTTCGGTAGTTTGATTCTTATGGAACTTGATATTTGAAGCTATCAGACAACAATTGACCACTTGCGAATTTCAGGCTATAAGGAAGTTGGAGCTGTAGACATCGAAAGTGGATAGAATTACAATAATAATATCTGTTTCTGATGGCTAAAGAGTATGTTGAATTAGGTTTTATGTATTTATAAATAGACTACAACCGTATTTTAGCTGGTAATTCTGCTAAATATCGAAGTCTACAACTCCAACTTCCTTATAGAACGAAACTCGCAACTGGTCGGAAAAATCGCTCGTGTGACCCAACTAAATCAGTAAAAGGGTTTGCTAAGGCAGATATACACTAATCTTATTTTTTCCTGCAACCTATTTTCGCTACTCTGGTCTGGTAGTTTTGGATTTAAACCTCTATCTTAACTCGTTCAGTACCAGGGAAGTTCTTATCATCATACTCTGGGAACTATTTGACGGTTTCATTCAGTTTAGGAAGGACCTCTAGCAATAATAAGGCTTCAAACTACCTCCACCAACCCTTTTTAACTACCACAGATCTTTCCTAACCTGCATAATATCGTCTAAATATATCTAGAATAGAAATATAACACGTCGCTGGTCCTTAAAGGATTAATTATGGCTCCTAAATTAATTAATCTTCGGTTTAGTTATCAATTCCAGTATTAAATAGCATCGCAAAGTCACATACAGAAAGTTGGTGATTATAAATTGCTGGTAAAGGCCCTCGTGTGACTTTGGTTTTGGGCCTTTGTAACGATATTGTGCTAAACGGTTAAGGGGGTAGTTGTCGCTTTTTCTGGACCCCCTTCTCCCTCATGTTTAGCCCCATTAGTTTTGAAATTTTAAGACGTTCGGCCCATTAGTTTGCATTTTGCAAAGCTATTTTTGACATTGAATACAAGGATGCAATGTCAGATAACGTAACTAATCTGAATTTATGACTATAACGATGTTATCTTATTATTAATTGTGTATTAAATGAGTGAAAGTGTTGGTAATGTATACAGATTATATAGTTGTCGAGTGAAGGTGATAAGAAGTATAAATAATGTATGCTCAAGGTTATACTTCACCTTTGGATCGATAACATACACAAATCATGACTGGGATTTAAGGGGAGATGGGCGTATTTATTGGCTTATTGTTTATTAAGGGGAGATGGGCGTATTTATTGGCTTATTGTTTATTAAGGGGAGATGGGCGTATTTATTGGCTTATTGTTTATTAAGGGGGGGCGTATTTATTGGCTTATTGTTTAAAGGGATATGGGCGTATTTATTGGCTTATTGTTTAAAGGGATATGGGCGTATTTATTGGCTTATTGTTTAAAGGGATATGGGCGTATTTATTGGCTTATTGTTTTATTAAGGGGAGATGGGCGTATTTATTGGCTTATTGTTTATTAAGGGGAGATGGGCGTATTTATTGGCTTATTGTTTATTAAGGGGAGATGGGCGTATTTATTGGCTTATTGTTTATTAAGGGGAGATGGGCGTATTTATTGGCTTATTGTTTAAAGGGATATGGGCGTATTTATTGGCTTATTATTTAAAGGGATATGGGCGTATTTATTGGCTTATTGTTTTATCTTTTTATAATTGTTTAGTTTCCTCCCTAGACCTCCATCAAGCTGTGAAAAAACACCTCCAGAACCCCCTTCAAGATAAATTTGTAAATTTTTCGAAATGTCCCGGCCGAAGGCCGGTTACTCTTAAAATTACAGGCTCGCTTTCGCTCGCCAGGAAAAAATCGACACCTAAATGGCACGAAAGGTCTTGATATTGACAAAGAATTGGGGTGTAAAGTCATAAAATCGCCAAACTAATGTGTCGAACGTCTTGAAATCTAAAAACCAACGGGATTAATCACGAGGGAGAAGGGGGCCAGAAAAACCAGCCCGTTTTTTGTGGCCGTTTTTGTGTAAAACAACCAGACACACAAGCAGATCTGAGAATTAATATATATATACTGTATATATATATATAATTATATACTGTATATATTGAGTCGGCCACCCCCAAGATGAAAAGGAAAAACAAAATCGAATACAATAGAAAAAACAAATGGGGATTGGGCCTGAGCATATTAAAAAAAAAAAAAAAAAAAAAAAAAATATATATATATACCGATATATATATATATATATATATATATATATATTATATATATAATTATATATATATATATACATACATATATATACAGTATATATATATATATATATATATATATATATATATATATATAAACTGTACTGAATACTTATATATATATATATATATATATATATATATATATATATATATATAATTATATATATACTAGCAGGGGTACCCGGCGTTGCCCGGGTTTAAATTATACTACCATAATCACCATCATCAATCACTACTACCACAATCATCACAATACTACTACCATAATCATCGGTCTCGACCTCCCTGTGCCTCATTAAACGGCGACCTCGATTTCGGCCGCTAAATGACCTCCGATTTTGGATCTGACCTCATCCGTACCCCCATTTTGGGGGGCTGCGAACAACTTTCGTTCCATACACTTTTTCGATCGGAGGCCTCCTCCTGCCCCAAACGGCCATTTTTTCATTTTTTTTCTGTGTTTTTTTTCAATTTCGGCCTCGAAACGACCTCCGATCGTGGCTTCGCCCCCTCTATGACCTGACCCAGGTCAATTGACACCCACATGCAAAGTTTCAGCTCCCCAGGTCCAAAACTGCGGCCGCCTATTTAGAACACACACACACACACACACACACAGACAATCGAAAATATTATATAGACTAGTAGGGGGTACCCGGCGTTGCCCGGGTAATCACCATAATCACCATCACTACTACCACCACTACTACTACCATAATCACCATCATCACCATCATCAATCACTACTACCACAATCATCACAATACTACTACTACCATAATCACCGGCCTCGACCTCCCTGTGCCTCATTACACGGCGACCTCGATTTCGGCCGCTAAATGACCTCCGATTTTGGATCTGACCTCATCCGTACGGCCATTTTTTTCAATTTCTTTCATTTTGTTTTTCAATTTCGGCCTCGAAACGACCTCCGATCGTGGCCTCGCCCCCTCTATGACCTGACCCAGGTCAATTGACACACATGCAAAGTTTCAGCTCCCAAGGTCCAAAACTGCGGCCGCCTATGAAGAACACACACACACACACACAGACAACCGAAAATATTATATAGATATAATATATAGATACTAGCAGGGGTACCCGGCGTTGCCCGGGTAATCACCATAATCCCCATCACTACTACCACCACTACTACTACCATAATCACCATCATCAATACTACCATAATCACCGGCCTTGACCTCCCTGTGCCTAATTAAACGGCGACCTCTATTTCGGCCGCTAAATGACCTCCGATTTTGGATCTGACCTCATGCGTACCCCCATTTTGGGATGCTCCGAACAACTTTCGTTCCATACAACTTTTCGATCGGAGGCCTCCTTCTGCCCCAAACGGCCCTTTTTCCGATTTCGCGCCCATTTTCTCCGTCCCTTTCACCCTGGGGACCCCTCTATGACCTGATCCAGGTCAATTGACACCCACATGCAAAGTTTCAGCTCCCCAGGTCCAAAACTGCGGCCGCCTATAAAGAACAGACAGACAGACAACCGTAAATATTATATAAGATATATACTGTATATATATGCGAGTATTATATGCTTTTGAGTGTCTCAGTATAAAAGTATTTCATGGTTTTCATGAGGTTCACCAGGCGTGTACACCCTTCATTAAGTCTGCCTCCAGTCACCGGCAGGCATAACTTTGTCTCTTTAAGGGGAGAGGGTAGTTTTTTCTGGACACCTTTCTCCCTCATGTTTAGCCTCATTAGTTTTCAGATTTTAAGACGTTTCGCCCCTTTTATTAGTTTCGATTTTTTCCTGAAGAGCGATAGCGAGCCTGTTATTTAGGAGAAACCTATTTTTTCCTACCGACAAATGTACAAATATATCTTGAAGTGGATCCTGTTTCTTGTTGTTAAGTGTGATGGTCTAGGGAGGAAACTAGAACAACAAATCGACCAAAAAATTAACCATCTCCCATTTAATTCTGATCTTGTATTCTTGATGTGTCTTTTGTTTTAATATATAGTTTTTTTTTTTTTTTTAAAAGACCTCCGTCTACGTATTGTGAAAAACCTGTTATCCTCCGGCAAATTGTGGGGTTGAGTGAGTGAAGGGGGGGACAGTGAATGAAGGAGGATGCATGTTTTTCATAATACGTGTTGCTAGCCCCAAACGCGCGAGCAACTGTGGCTTTCAACCATCCGACACATCCCCTTTTATTAATGTGCATCACACATGTTTCATACAAATAAAGTTTATGTTTTGTTTTACCCTACTGTGGAAAGACTACGGATACACCACTCCTGCCGGGGCCTCACGCAGTGGCATGACCCAGTCCTGTCGAACTGAGCTCATGATGCTGGTGGCATTGCCCCGGAGGATAGCCATCCCTAGTCTTTGCTTGAGCCAGAGGGTTTCCCGGGGTTCTCCTGAAACTTCTCTGATTTTACGGCCTATTTCATTCACCACCTTAAGGGTGGTAGGGCCGAAGACTCCTGAAGTTTCGAATGCCAGGGGCTCGAACTGATGAATTCTGGCGATGGCTTGATATTTTTCTCGCTTTTTATTTTCTGCTATCCGGGCGGCTTCACCTGCTTCGTCGGCGTTTCTGGCGGCGTTGGTTGTGGAGAAAGTGTCAACACATGTGGCATCCCACACGAGGCACCGGCCATTCTTGTAAGGGTAAGTGGTCATCCCATCTGGCCGTTTGCCGTCTTCTCTGTGAAGTCCATGTGGTTCGAGGATTGATGCACAGTTAGCACTCTACAGGGCCCGTTTTATGACATCATTTAGTGCAGAGTGTCTTGGCAGGCGGCCTGCGTTGTAATTACATGACAAGGCATGGTGACCTTGAGCATCCATCCTCCCATCACACTTGCAAGTGTGTGGGTGACAAACTGCCGCACCCACTCTGAGCGCGATGGCGACCCGGAGCGCTTCAGCATCCAAGTGAGTTCCAAGAGGTGGGATGGGGATGGCGTGTAACCACAAGCCACTCTCCGAACGGGCGGCTGCCTGGAGGCGTGCTTGCAACCTGGTCTGCATTGGTTAGGAGATTTTCTTGAGTTTTCTTCGCCGAGATGGTATCCCACGCTTTCTGCTTGCTCCTGGAGGTACCCTGAGGGTCCTCCTCTACTCCTGTACTTCCCTTCCAGGTGTTAATCGCTGCTGTTACGTCCCCGTTAAGTGTCATTCCGGGTTTAGATAAAGGATGGACAATACGAGGTCGTTGGTCGCGATGAGGGAAGAGATAAAGGCTGGGGAGGCAATATCCGAGGCTCTCCGTATGCCCAAGCCCCCGAGGCGGACAGGAAGGGTGGCTTGTGTCCAGGCCCGTTCTTTAAATTCCACGTTGGTGATGCTGGTCACTGCATCTCGGATTATGCTGTCTAATTCTTGGAGGCCGCCGTTGTTCGTGTAAGTCATCGATGTGCGCAGGAGGTATTGGAGTTTTGGGATGGAGAAACAGTTCTTGAGCAGGGCCAGAGCTGAGTGGGCATCGATGTGTATCAGGCGACTCACGAGACGTTGAAGCTCCTCCTTTTTAACTTGAAGTGCTGGTGGGATTGCTGCCAGAGTTAGTGGGGAACCTAATAGGGTTTGCTGGTGCTCCTGAAGGATCTTTACATCTGGCAATATGTTTCGGAACAGGGCCTGAGTCTCTTCTCCTTGTTCACGTGTGTGGTTGAGGAGAACAAGTTCACATTTGGTGTCATTTATCACTAGCCCGGCCTGGCCGAGGTCAGTTATGATGTTATTTAGGTCAGTTAGAACGTTCTCTACTGACCCACCCAAGGTTGCATCGTCCAGGTACCATACATTTAGCTCTGACCTTACTTTGTTAGCTGCTGCATCCACCCCTATTGAGAAAAGAGCAGGACCACCTGGATCTCCCTGCTGTAACCCGGTCTCTGATGGGATTACTGTCTCGCCAAAAATCAGGATTGAAGGTTTGGAATAAGCCTGCCAAAGTAGGGGGTACAGAGTGGGGATGTGTTCTTGAGCTGCACGGAGGAAGACATCCCTGCGAATGCTGTTGAATGCGTTCCGCATGTCAATCTTTAGAAGCACTCGTTTTTCTTGGGCTTGGCTGAGGTAGGTGCGGGTTGCGTGTACAGCAGCTTCACACCCCCCTGGAGTTCCGAAACCTAGTTGAACTGGTCTTAAGTGTTGACCTAGGCCATTCGAGAGTGGTTTCAAACCCACCTTTGTGGCAAGGCGGCGGAAGGTGTTCCCTACTGCTATTGGGCGCACACCGCCATCTTTTTTTGCCAGTGCACAGAGTGATGCCCCAAAAAATAGGGGTGTGGCACAGTCGGGTACTTCCCCTCTTAAAACCATGTTGATGAACTTGGTGAGGGTTTCCAAGAGTGCCTCCCCAGCAGCTCCTGATCCCTGACCCAAGAGGCCTTTGAGGTGGGCGGGTCGGATACCATCTGGGCCCGCGGCTGAGCCTGCTGGGAATGAAGTCACTGCGGCGACCACCTGCTCCTTCGTGACAACTAAAGGTTGGCGCATCTGGTCATTTGGGGCAGGGGGGAGGTTTAGGTCCCTAGGTGTAGGTGGGTGCTTTTCTTGTAGGGCTTCAACAACTTCGGTGCCTTGACCAGCAAAACCTTCTGAAGAGGACAACAGTCTGACGGCCCCTTTGATGTCACTATCCGCCAGCTTCGCCGCGACCCTCTTACGTAGCTGTTCAGCCTCTTCCTCTTCCTTGTCCTGGTGCTTCTGGGCCCTGTTTGGTTGCTGTTCGGGGGGTTCCACCAGTTTGTTTCCATCCATATACTGTGCTACTTGATGTTTCACTCTGGTGGCTAGTGAAACCTGAAGATGGTCTTGTATGTTGGTTCTGGGTGGTTTTCGGAGGGCCCCATAGGAGAAACCCAGGAGCCGTGCCCATGCGAGGGGTGTCTTGAGCTGTAGGGCCTGCTTTATGATGGTTGTAAGGGCCTCTGCCACTTGGATTCTGGCTCCTTTAGGTACCCGGGCAAGGACCTGGATCCGCGCTTTCCATTTGGTCACCAGTTGGGTCAAGTCGGCGACCGGTGTTGCCGGTGTTGCCCCGGTTGGCTCTGCAGTGGGCCCTGGGCATGCGAGACATTTCCAGTTTGGTTGTTCTCCTGATGTTTTCTTTGTCAGCTTAGCACAAGATAAATGAATAGATCTAAGACAGCCGGAACATTTTCGCGAATATATATAGTTATATACCGGTACTGTAGTATCAATGGACTAATTCTCTCTCTCCTGTCCTACACTCTCGCACTATCCTCCCTCGACTGTGATAAGACCTGGGTTGTAAAATGCGTGTATTCACTCTTGGATTAGAGAGCTGGTGTAGAATACGGGTGAAATTGTGTTAAGGGGAGATGGGTCGTTTTTATATGATCATGTATGCATCTTTTTATTATTTTATTAGTTTCCTCGCTAGACCTGCATCAAGTTTAATTCCCTCCAAGACCCTCCTTCAAGATAAATGTGTACAATTTTCGATAGAAATATTACCCGGCCGAGGGCCGGTTTCTCCTAAATTACAGGCTCGCTATCGCTCGCCAGGATAAAATCGACACCTATGTGATAGGAAAAGTCTTAATATTGACAAATATATGGGGCGAAATGTCTTAATAATCGCCAAACTAATGGGCCAAATTTAATAAACTCTGAAACTAATGGGGCTAAACATGAAAAAGAAAGGGAACCAGAAAAACAGCCCATCTCCCCTTAAAAATCACGTGTCACTTGCTCTCCTTAGCCAAGAGGAGTTCCCTGGTGCCTATTGGAACTGTGGATTCATCATTGGATATTTAGTTAGGCAGAATAACATGAGCGCTTTTTCCATCAATTTTTTGGACCAACCCTGTTTCACTTCATTAACTTGGAGAATCTAAGACTTTTCACACCTTTAGTTTGGTGATAATATGACGCTTCATCCCATTCAGATGTAGATTTGTTTCTGGGCGAGCAATAATGAGCGTGTAACTTAAAAGAAAGCGGCCCTTGGCCAGAACATCGTTCTTTCGAGAAAAAAATTTAAACATTTAGCCTGAAGGGGGAGTGAGTGGGCATATTTAAGTTTAAAAGAAGTATGGGAAGGCGTCTTTGTTAGCCTAGGGGACAAAGTAAAACACATTGATCGAAAATGGCAAAATCAAGTAAAATCGTCAATAATAGTCAAACTAAATATCCTGATAGCCCACAAGAGGTCGGATGAGATAACATAGGTCGTGGAGTCTTCACGATGATGAAGATGATGATGATGATGATAATGGTGAATATGATGATGATGATGGTGAATATGATGATGATGATGATGATGATGATTATAGTGATGATGATAATGATGACGATGATTATGATGATGATTGTGGTAAATATGATGATGATGATGATGATGATGATGTCCTTGGTTGTACATGTCTCACAATATATAGCATGAATCTAATTGTTTTCACTTGGGCCTGCTTGAATAATATATATACAGTATATATATATATAGAGAGAGAGATATCCAATAGTGAGAGAGAGCGGCCATCTCTCTCTCTATGGACGCCATTTTGGTACCTCTATTATCAAAGAGAGGGGTTTTGCTTCATTGTTTATCATTAACCCCTTCTGTACTGGCTATGTCTATTATGTATTATATTATGGCTGCTATTAGACGGTTTCAATTCATCTCCATCAATTAACAGGCTTCAAATGATCTCACTTAACCCTTTTTATTACAACAGATCCTTCCTAAATGGCTCAAAATCGTCTAAATATAGCGGACATTCAATAAACCAGACGTCACCGGTACAGAAGGGGTTAAGAATGTATGCCCAAAGACCAAATATATATAATCGGCACCAGAATGTCTCAAATGTTTAATATGGATATGGAGATATTATTTGAGTGTAAATAGAGATAAATATCCCCCATGGCACCAAGATGGCGGAGGTTGGCCGATCTATGTTAGTTACTATAGGGTCTCTAGTGAGGAGGTCATATGGTAGGATAATTAAGTCAAGGCGGTGTTATAAAGCCGGTGTCACACGAGCGCTTTTTCCGTCAATTTTCCATGAGCAAGTTTTTTCTCGCACTATTTGGGGATTTTTTCGCACTGGTATCGGTAACTAGACTGAAGGTAGATTATATCAGGCGGCTGATTTCTGATGAAGTGTAATTTTTCAAGCTTCCAGAACATAATTGCCCGTAAAAATTGGTCGAAAAGGGCTCGTGTGAATCCGGCTTCATTCGAGCGATTTTTCCGGCAATTTTTTTGCGAGCAATTGTGGTCTGTCAGCTACAGTCAGTCAGTAGCCTGTCCTTACTGTCACAAAGGGTAGGGAGGATCAGCAAAAAAAAAATCGAGAAAGAAAAAAACGGTGACAGAAGAACACATAACAGTTCGCCCACAAAAGGCAAGCACACAAACATTCAGAAGCACCAATCACTCATCAGACCCCGAAATCAACGGCTTCACCTCAGATTATATTATTTCTATTCTCTGGCAGCTTCAATATTTTAAGATATATCAGAATTCGGCCACCCAACATCATCTACCTCCAATCTATAGTCTATTTTTGTCCAGCTGAGGGTAAATTGCCATGTTTCTATCTTTGTTACTCGGCTATAAGGTAGATTTTGTTGCGAAATATGATGTTAATTATGAACACTTGGCATCAATACGACACTCGGCCACAGTAGTTTCATATATTTCCAATAATTATCGAGAAATAAGCTACTAAAGGATTCAATTTGCCATCAGCTGGAAAAAAACAGAGTATAGTTGCCGATGAATGTACAAAATAATCCTAAAATATTGCTAGACAAAAGTTGCTCATCGAAAGTTGCCAGAACAAGCGCTCGTGTGACATCGCCTTTCAACATCCCTGCCCATGAATCCCAGGCTACATAAATAGTGTCCGTAACTTATATCTGTCTTCAGGAGCGTTAAAGATATTACAACAGTTATTTTGTTCATGGGGCATACATTTTGTAGGGGTTTGAGGGGAGATTTTTAAGACGTTCGCCCCATTAGTTTGTCGATATTAAACCATTCGCCCCATGTTTGTCAATTTTAAGACCTTTTTTGCCGTTTAGATGTCGATTATTTCGTGACGAGCGATAGCGAGTCTGTCTTGATAGCATAATGCATAAATGCGCGGAATTTCGTTGTGAGTATCCTAGGTTCGAGTCCTTGGAGTGCCACATGTATTTGTTGATTTCATTAATTGAGTTTAGAAGTAGAGTTGATTGGTGAAAAAATATGATTTGGAGGACCCACATGCTGTGTGAGGAAGTGGCCTTCAGCCGGGAAAATGTTCTACCAAAATATGTACACATTTATTTCCAAGGGGGAGTCTTGCTGGTGTTTTATAAGCTTTATAGAGAGATCTAGGGAGCATATTGGAAAAACAAATCCTCTTAATAAGGAGGTAATAACGACGATAGGACAAATTAACAGCCATGCTCATGAATACAGGGTTACATCATGACGTTTATCTGGCTACCTAAAACCAAAGATAGACATAACGCTGTGGTTTTCAGTGTGGCATAGCTGCATATAGTATCGAGGGGTTTAATTTTTTTTCTGGACCCCTTTTTCTCCCTCATCTTTAGCCCCATTCATTTTGATATTTTAAGACATTCGCTCCATTAGTTTGGCGTTTTTAATACCGTTCATCTCATTCCTTTATCAATGTTAAAACCTTCCGTGTCATTTAGGTGTGTGTGTGTGTTAGCAATGTATATAGCAATGGAGACTAAAATAAGCAAATAACAAATGACTAGAAGACTATGACGGATTTAAGTAAAGGTGTATTAGAGTAAGAAATATATAGAATGGCCCGATAGTGTATTGGACAGCAGAAGTCGGAGGGAAAAAACCATCATGATCAGTGAAGTGGAGAAAGAGAGTGCATGAGAGAGAGAGAGAGAGAGAGAGAGAGAGAGAGAGAGAGAGAAAGAGACAGAGAGAGAAGAGAGAGAGATAGTGAGAGAGAGAGGGAGGAGAGATGAGAGGAGATGGATAGAGAGGAAGAGAGAGGATAGAAGAGAGAACGAGAGAGAGAGAGAGCGAGAGATAGAGAGAGAGAGAGAGAGAGAGAGAGAGAGAGAGAGAGAGAGAGAGAGAGAGAGAGAGAGAGAGAGAGCAGGCAGGCAGGCAGGCAGGCAGGCAGGCAGGCAGGCAGGCAGGCAGGCACGCAGGCAGGACACCAGTAGAAAATAGCGAAACATTTAAAACAAAACAAAACAGGAGGGCCTAAAAGACAGACATTAACTTTACGAAGAAATGGTAAAGAACGTCGAAACGAAGCGAGGCATACATAACGAAAACAATAATTATAATACGATATACAATAATAATAATAATAATAATAATAATAATAACAATAATAATAATAAGAGTAAAATTAATGAAAATTATAATAATACAAATAATAATAATATAATAATAGTAACAAGAACAGGAAGAACTAGAACAAAAACAAGAAAGAATGGTACCATCTGATCTTACATTCACTTCATGCATACGGACGAGACATTATAGTCGATTTATTATGAAAAATGCTAATGAGACAAAAGTGAAAGTGTTCCCAGTGGACATTGGTCATACAGGGAGTAATGAAAACAAAAATGCACCAAAGAGTTAGAAATCATTGAAGCATTGATATTTCCAAGATTGAAAGAAAGAAAATAATAAGACTCTTTCGGAAAATATGAAGACATTTCGACATGGAAAAACAAAATAACCCGGGCGCGATTATCTTGAAGAATTTTCTGAACCCACATGGTATGATTATTGAGAGAGAGAGAGAGATAGAGAGAGAGAGAGAGAGAGAGAGAGAGAGAGAGAGAGAGAGAGAGAGAGACGCGAGACGCATTACACACACTCACTAATGAACCAAATGAAGCAAGACCCTGGTGAGATGTGGTCACTGTGGAGGCTGTTATGCTTATTATAAAATCTCAGTCACTTCTACCTCTTTATTTATGTACAGTAGTGAGAGAGAGTGAGAGTGAGTGAGTGAGTGAGTGAGTGAGTGAGTAAGTAAGTAAAGGAGTAAGTAAAGGAGAGAGCGAGAGAGAGATGATAATAATAACACTAGACCCCAGAACAGCACTATACAGCATTACAACGCACTATACAGCATTAGCAGCACTACAAAGCATTACACACCTACTCACTAATGAACCTAGTGAAGCGAGACCATGGTGAAATGTGGTCACTGGGGAGGCTGTATGTTTATTAACAACCTCAGTCACTTTTACCTCTTTAGTTATGTTGTGTTCAGTTCAGGCTATTATTAGACGATTTGATTTAGATTAGCAAGGACTTCTAGCAATAAAAGGGGTAAGGTCGATCTTTATTAACCTTTTGACTCGCTCCTTTATTTAATGAAATTGTGTAGTAATTGCCAGAACAAACTGTCATAATCCTTAAGGGGTTAACTCGAAACCATTAAGATGTGAAACAATTATTACTTTAATCGTGAGCTATTAGAAAGAAGCGCGAAGGTAAAGTAGTAGTTAATAAAAAATGCACATTTTAGATCAAGTTCGTCTACGAATTATTGATTTTGATTGTACATTCGTGGACGCAAATTCTGACCTAATGTGTGCCTTCGAACTGTTTCAGAGAATTTTTGACATGCAAATTTCAAGGCACATAGTTACAAGGAGATTAAATTCAGTATGGGATGGAACTTTAAAGGTAGGATTAGTGTGCTAAGTAGTAGTAGTAGTATATTAGACACGAAGACGATGACAATATTAGTCTACGGGATGCCACACCAACTACTGTTATGCTAGAATGTATTTTAATGTGCATTAAAAATCAATAATAGTGTGCCGAGAATCTTGCTAATAAGCTGTATCTTTTAAGTAACTGTCACTTTCTTCATTGACACCATTGATGTGTTTTCAATAGCCCATGACTAGTACTTTAGTTCATTCAATATAGGTAGGCCAGACATTGTAACCACTATAACCTCAACACGACTAGAGTAATCGAGCTAATATTTCTACCATTTGGGAAGAGTCAACCGGGGAATGGATGTGGAAATGTACAACCCATGTGGTTTAACCCTTGTGGAGTTACAGAGGTTAAGGGTTACGATTTCTGGCCTACCTGCAATGAACATGGTCTAGTTGTTTAACGAATTAGAAGTGTCACGTTTAATTAGTTAATGTCCTCTCTCTAGATTTCACACATAGTATCATCATAGTTTTTGCCGAATCAATTAATGATTATGGCAGTATATTAACAAGTGATTCTGTACCGGTGACGTCTTTTTTATTTTATTTCAGCTACATTTAGACGATGTTATGAAGTTTAGGATGAGTAATACGGTAGCTAATAGGATTATTTGAGATAGTCTGTAGTATTTTAATGGGTAGACGTCCATCCTAAGCTGATTTTAATTGTCTAATAGTTGTCAGAATATAATGAAAAGAACCGCCGGTACTGAATGGGTTAAGGGGAGATTTCCACTTGAGTGATTTTTTTTATTTACTCCTTTCTTCCTCATGTTTAGCCCCGTTGCTTTTTATATTTTAAGACGTTCGCCCCATTAGTTTGACGATTTTAAGAACTTTCGCCCTATTTATGTCACTTTTAAGACCTTTCGTGCCATATAGGTGTCGATTTTTTCCTGGCGAGCGATAGCGAGCCTGTAATTTAAGAGGAAGCGGCCTTCGGCCGGGACATTTTTCTACCGAAAAATGTACAAATTTATCTTGAAAGGGGGTCAAGGAGGTGTAATTTCAAGCTTGATGGAAGTCTAGGAAACACACTAAATACCTCCCCTTAAGTGGACTTTTTCCGGCTCACCCAACAATTAAACAATAGTGCATAAGAATAACATGCAAATGGTTTTTATTCATATTGATTACATATTATACATATACTTGTTCTCGAAAACATTCCTTTCAGCTGTCACGATATACTTGCAACACGTTTTTCTGTAATGTGTATCTTAAGGGGAGATCTCCACGTGAGGGATTTTTTTCTTGACCCCTTTCTCCCTCATGTTTAGCCCCATTGCTTTTGATATTATAAAACGTTTGCCCCATTAGTTTAGCGATTTTAAGAAATTTCACCCCATATTAAGACCTTTCGTGCAATTCAGGTGTCGATTTTATCCTGGCGAGCGATAGCGAGCCTGTAATTTAAGAGGAACCGGCCTTCGGCCGGGAAATTTTTCTACCGAAAAATGTACAAATTTATCTTGAAAGGGACTCAATGGGGTGTAATTTTAAGCTTGATGGAGGTCTAGGGAACAAACTAAATACCTCCCCTTAACTTGCGTTCCATTTCAACACATGCTTATACGGCGTGCAGCTATGTAAAAAGGAGAGAGAGAGAGCGAGAGCGAGCATGGGCGTGTGTGGAACACAAACCTAGTATATAAATGTTAAACCCTTCCATACGATTTTTTTTTTCTCGTCAAAAACCACCAGTGTATTATTTCAACATGTTAACCCTTTAATGAGAGTGTTTTTTTGTTTTTTTCGACGTTCATACTATCTGCATATTCTGTATAGGTAGAAATCGTGCATTGAATCATCTGATTATCGAAGATCATTCCTAAGGTGAACAAAATGTGTGTTGGTAGTTTTAGAAGAACACCAATATGAAGTTTTCCAATACATGCCCACTTACCAATACCCCTTCGACATTACAGATTATTATTGTAAATATGCTTTGTCTTCTTTCCCCTTATGCAGCCTATTGATAATGTAAGAATACGTAACAATATAACAGGGACGCCGAACAATTATTGTATAATTTATAAGGAAACTAAGGAAAAGAGTATTTCTTCTTGATGCGATGTGTGTGTGTGTACTTACTCTAGTTGTACTTACTCTAGTTGTATTGCGGGAGTGAGCATGCTCGTTATTTCCCGCCTCCTATATGTGTAGGTGTTATATGTATCGTTGGAATGGCTGTGGATGTGTGTGTAGTCTGTATTTTTAGCCAATTGGCGACATTGGAAACGAAGGCTTAGGGTGGATCTGTATGGTACCATTCTCACTATAGACGGTACCGTCTCGCCCGAAGGCTTAGGTAGCCATCAGCTTAGGTGAACCATATGATACCCATCTCGCCTTGTACCATTTTTGTCAACCCCAGATGGGACGTCACAACGTCGTCCACTTATTCCAGGTACCTATTTACAGCTAAGTGAACTGAGACTAACACATGAAAGGAGACAAGCCCAATTTGTCTCCGCCCGGCCGGGGATTGAACTCCCGACCCCTCGTGTGTGAGACGAGAGCTCTACCTACTAGGCTACGGGCTGTGTGTGTGTGTGTGTGTGTGTGTGTGTGTGTGTGTGTGTGTGTGTGTGTGTGCTTTTAATTTTGGCCGACCTTTGAGCACAGAACCTGGTTAGAGGAGATAACCGTATGATAATAATTACGGTAAAGAAAAATGGTGGTGAATTGATTTGTAGACTTTTAAATACTATACTCCTACATTTGCTCTTGTTAACCCTTTCAATCAGATGACTTAGTATAAAATTATTCTGGCTACCACCAAATGTTTTTATTCGGCTTTTCAATCGCATCCCGTAACCAAAGGCTCAGCGGAACTGGATTCATTAACTTATATCTATGAGACAGCCTTCCAAGCCTAAATACAATTGCTTACTGGTTGATAGGAGTAATTTTCAAAATTGGTCATTGGTAGTATGCAGTATGGAACAATGTATTCAGGTTAGCTATCTGTCTGTCTAGCTTACTATTTAGTTTTTCTTCGTGGTGCAATGCATAAGTGTGTTGATTTTCGATGTGAGCATCCTAGGTTCGAATCCCCGGACTGCCACATGTGTTTGTTAATTTCATTAATCGAGTTTAGGAGTAAAGTTGGTTGGTGGAGAGAACATAATAAATAGAAGCACCACATAGTAATTTATATTAAAGTTTAGTTGAGTTATATTTTTTCTTAGATTTAGTTGTTGTTTTGTTTCATGTACAGTACCTGGGCCTAAAATGTTAATCATCTATTTGTTACCATATATTACACATTACTTACTATATCATAATATTCGCTACATTTTTATGACATGAACATAATTTATTCCCTATGATTTTATTGAGGATAGAAGGTAATATAATTTCCATTATTTTCAAGTTAATAAAATAATCATATTTACTCTAGTTACGTGTATTTGAAATAATTTTACTTCTATTATTATCGAATGTAAAAGGGCTTATGCTTAATTTTGAAAACGCGAAAAGGAGCATTAATGATTAGAGGTTCTACATGGCATAGATATGTATTAAATGGAAACACAAATTCAGTTGTAAAATTGAAAATGATTGCTTGTTTTGTGTTGTCAAACATATATACAGTATACTGTATATCGTCATTGGTTTTATCGAACTTGTGTATGATGTTATTTTACTTTATGATGTTTTCACAATTAAAATTGTGAAGACCATTTTGTTCTGGCCATTATTTGACGATTTTATTCATATTAGAAAGGCTATATGGAAGTCGGAGAGTTAATTGAGATAATCTTTACCATTTTGATGCCTACAGATCTTAGTTTGTATAAAATCGTCTAATGCTAGCCAAAATAAACTGTCAAAATGCGTCATAATCCTCAAGGGGTTAAAATAATCACAATACAGCGATTAGCATAGTAAAAGTAAATTATGCATACCCGGTACCAGTCTGTTGCAATATAGTGTGTGTTCCCGCTCTCTCTCTCTCTCTCTCTCTCTCTCTCTCTCTCACGCTTCACAACTTGCTCTAAAGGTTCAAAGGCTCCATTGGTTATACGCTCATTATGGCTCTCAACCGTACCTCTCCAGCCAACCAGTAGCTATCTCCACCTTAAGCATTACCTTTTGACTTTCTTATTTACAGCGCTCCGGCCTTCGCATATGCAAATTGCCGCTCTTAAGGGGACACTGACTGCTTTGTTGGCCTATAAATTCATTCATTCATAAAGTCTTAGTTTCCTCGCTAGACAGCCATCAAACTTAGAAAAACATCCCCTAGACCCCCGCTCAAGATAAATTTGTACATTTTTCGGTAGAAAGATACCCCCGCCGAAGGCCGGTTCTTCTTACAATTACAGGCTCGCTATCGCTCGCCAGGAAAAAATCGACACCTAAATGGCACGACAGGTTTTAAAATGTATAACGAAATGGGACGAAAGGTTTTAAAATCGCCAAACAAATGGGCCGAACGTCTAAAAATCTCAAAACTAATGGGACTAAACACGAGGGAGAAAGGGGAGCAGAAAAACGACCGTCTCCCTCTTAAACTCACGGCGGAGACCATGTAAACGTCGATTGCATGTCGCGTCCCTTTTTGCCCTCTTATTTTTACGCTAGAAAGAAATCTATAATATATTTCTTCACGCGTGGTTGGCTTCCAAGAGCAGTACCAAGCCCCCCCCACCCCCGGTTTGGCCGACTGCTCACCTTTTTGGGATGGTTTGTCAAGACGGCCACAGTCCTAAACGGCCGCAACCAGAACGGTCACAACCAGAACGGCCACAACCAAAATTACTTCGAATCTATCCTGACCTTACCTAATCTAGCCTAACCAAACCTAACGTAATCTACCTAAATCAAATCTAAGCTGACGGCCACAGTCCTAAACGGCCGCAACCAGAACGGCCACAACCAAAATTACTTCGAATCTATCCTGACCTTACCTAACCTAACCTAGCCTAACCTAACCAAACCTAACGTAATCTACCTAAATCGAATCTGTTGTTGTTGTTGTTGTTCCCCAAGCTGCCTGGCCGAACAGCCCCAAGGCCCCGAGCAATTCCAAGGCCATAACCGAGCGCCCCCACAGAACCCTCCCTGCCGACCACAATAAAGCCTGGGTGACCGAAGCCACTCTATGGCGGGGAGCTGAGGAGGGTGCGGAAACGCCCGGGAAACCAAAGCACCACCCAGGGCCCTGTGCCCCTCAGCAATTATGAAGAGAAAGTTGAGGGACAAGGGAAAAAGGTGACGCTTTGGCTTCCAATCTTGGTAAATTGGGAGATCAATCCACGGAAGAGACGCCATCACTTGAGATCTAGAAAATATATAAGTTAAAGGAACAGTCAGAGTAAGCTATGGGTATGGCAGAGATCGCTCAGCTCTCACTCTGATAGACCAGCCCATAACATAAAAACACAAACAAATTTAAATTTCTATGAAAACATTCCACACTGATATTTGGTATTGATAAATACGCTCATTACATTGAACGTATTTATCAATACCAAATATCAGTGTGAAATGTTTTCATAGAAATTTAAATTTGTTTGTGTTTTGTTTGTTAACAACAACAACAACAACAACAACAACCTAAATCGAATCTTATCTAACTCCTAGGCCGTTTTGGTGAGTGGGGCATTTTGATTGTGGTCGTTTAGGAGTGTGGCCGTTTTGACCTGTTCACCCCTCTTGCTCATAAAGACAGGCTGACTTTCATAACCTTCGACTTCTGTGAGGCATTAAGAGAGCCAAATTGCAATGGTGATCATGCGAGGCGTATTGCTGGTGTGGCGGGTTACTTCTACTGTATACGTGTGTATCTCTTACTCACTCACTCACTCCCACACACACACACACACATTCTCTCTCTCTCTCTCTCTCTCTCTCCCCCCCCCCCCCCTTGCCCCGTGAGAAGCCTCCAAGACATTCAGGATCTGGGTGTTGTTTTAGGAGTGAGAGGGGGGGGGGGGGGGATGTCGCCTCGCACAACTGTTACTTATGTGTGCAACTTTTGGTCTTGTTGGCTGACCTTAGTTAGGGTTTAGGGGTTCTTCTTCTTATATCTGTTTATTTTGTTTCTTCTTCTTCTTCGTTTTCTTTTTCCTATTCTTGTTTTTTTTCTTCTTGTTCTTCTTCACCACCTACGTCTCCTCCTCCCCTTCCATTTTGTTCGCCCTCTTCTTTTAACAGCATCATCATTACCATCAAGAGTGTTCATTGTAATATAACCCTGAACAATTTGGTATATTGGCAGTAATATACCCTGTTTAATATAATGATAGAAAGGTATATCACTATAAATATACCCTATGATCTTATATACCTTTATTATACTTTTATATACTGTAGAGTGTAAGACTGCAGTAATACATATAACCAAGGTCAAGATATATAGTGTATGTGGCATAGCAATCAAGAGTGATTAAGGGGAGATTTCCACTTGAGAGATTTTTGGACCTCTTTCTCCCTCATATTTAGCTCCATTAATTTGGTGATTTTAAGAAATTTCGCCACATTTCTATAAATTTTAAGACCTTTTGTGCCATTTAGGTGTCGACTTTTCCCTGGCGAGCGATAGCGAGCCTGTGATTTAAGAGAAACCGGCCTTCGGCCGGGATATTTTTCTACCAAAAAATGTACAAATTTATCTTGTGGGTGTAATTTTAAGCTTGATGCATGGAGGTCTAGAGATCAAACTAAAAACCTTCCCTTAAGGGGCAGGAAGAGGACAGAGAGGCAGATGAAACCAGAATAATAATATGTTGCTAAAGGGGAAAGAAGAGGAAAGAGAGGGAATTTCCACACCTCTCACACCACACACACACATCACACAGTTTTTCCTACACCGAGAAATGACTCTCCGGCTGTCATTTCTCGAAGACTTCTTCTAGCCGGAGACATTGAGAGCAACCCAGGACCCACGTTCACATACATATGTCCAACTTGCTCAAAACCCATCACTTCGAGTCGCCATACTAAGGGTTCAGTTCTCTGCAATTCATGCGGGAACTGGACCCACTTCACCTGCACAACACTTGCCTCCAAGAAACACTACACAAACACCTGGACCTGTTCCTCATGCCCCTCCCTCTCCCAGTCAAATCCCTCACCTAAAACCCGTCCACCTCTCCTCCCCAACCCACCTAACCTTCCCATATCATCCACTCCCCCCCCTAAAACCCTTCCACCTCTCCTCCCTAACCCACCTAACCTTCCCATACCATCCACATCCTCAACTCAACACACCACACCCCATCCTAATCCATTCCAACCCCCATCTCCTGCTCCCCAATCCCCACCCCCACCTCACCCATCCCAACCCCCAGCCCCTCCCTCACCCCCACCCCCACCCCCACCCCATCCTCGTGCAGCAGCACCCAACATACATCGTGCACATAACATTAACATTCTTCAACTGAACATAGATGGCATCAACACAAAGAAACACGAACTCTCACACTTCATCAAACAACACAACATACACATTGCCATCTTACAAGAAACAAAACTCCGCACAACACAAAAAAACACCCACATTTCATAATTTCACCACCATCAGACAAGACCGGGCTGTCGGCGGGGGCGGTGGACTCATCACCCTGGTACACAAAGAAATATCATACATAGTAACCAGTGTACAAACCAAATCACTCCTCCCCCCAAATGATAACACAACAGAAATACAGTCAATTAAAATACGCACTGGCAACAACTCCAACATAACCATCATAAACACATACATCCCTCCCCAAACATCCCCTACAGTACCAAATGAATACAGACCACACTTACAACACATCACAAACACCCCACACACCCCACACAACATCCTGGGTGGTGACTTCAACGCCAAGACGTCGGCCTGGTTTGTCGACAACCCCGACACAGACAGAGGGCTGGTACTACAAAACCAAACCGATAACCTCATCCTTAACGACATCCATCAACATACCCATATTCCTCACCAAGCCCTCTATAACCCATCATCTCCAGACATCACCTTTTGCTCCCCAGAACTCGCCCCCACAACATCCTGGAGGGTGGTCAGAACCTTAGGTTCTGACCACCTCCCGATCATTAGCACCACCAAAACCAGACTCACCCCAGCTAGCCACAAACACACATACACCAATTATAAAAGAGCTAACTGGGAAGCATTCACAAATGAGACAGAACAACACTTCACAACTCTAAACAGTACACCCATCACTAACATCAACAATGCTGTACACATACTCAATAAAACTATCCAAAATGCTGACAAGAAACACATTCCAAGAGGTAACAGAAAAAGACACAACCCCAACTTCACACCAGAAATTCAAAACCTCATCAGACAACGCGACATACTGAAACACTCCCCAGCACCCCACACACAAGACATCACACAACAAATTCAAGCACTCAACACCCAAACTAACAACAAAATACAAGAACAACAAAAACTAAATTGGAATAACTTCCTACAAACACTTGATCACAAAACAAACCCCAAAAAACTATACAAAACACTAAACAGCATCACACTTTCCAACAGCAACACAACACAATCACATGCTGCAATCACAACAACAGACTCTACTCCTTCATGTAAACAACAAGCAAACACTCTCATCAATCACTTTTCACATGTCAGCCACCTAAAACCTCACAAAGACGACCGACGTGTCATCCGACGAAAGAGACAATTCCCCACACCCTGACTATACACCCTTCACCAATCACCAGACAAAGCATATCATCAACAATCTCAAGCACTCACCCTCCTGTGGCCTAGACAACATAAGCAACATACACCTCAGACACCTGGGACCACAAGGCATACAAGCACTCACTAACATACCAAACTACAGCTATTCACACAACACAATACCAGACATTTGGAAGCATGGTATCATCATCACATTCCCCAAACCCAACAAAGACCCCACGCTACCCTCCTCGCACCGCCCCATCACACTCCTTTGCTCCCCCTCCAAAGTCATGGAACGCCTAGTATTACAACTAATTACACCTGACCTACCCCTAGCTCCAACACAACATGGCTTTAGGCCACTGCACTCCACAAAACACTCTTCTCACAGACCTTACACAAAGAGCTTTCGACGGCATCAATTCAGCTAGACCACCACACAGATCACTATTAGCCACACTCGACATTAGTAAAGCCTTCGATGCCATCCCCCGCCACAACCTAACAAACAAAATCTACAACACAAACATGCACAACAACACAAAACGGTGGCTGGCCAACTTCCTAGCAGGCAGATGTGCACACGTATCTTTTGCCGGTCAGTCATCTAAAATCAGAAACTTTCCAAACGGAGTCCCACAAGGATCCGTCCTATCGCCCGCACTCTTCAATCTGTACATGCACGATATAACTACACCCAATACGCCCCAAATAAACTTAGCCTCCTATGCAGATGACATAACACTCACATGCACACACCATGACCCAAAAAGAGCAACAGATCTCCTTCAACCCTATCTCAACACACTACATGGCTGGTGCACTACAAACAGACTTAATCTAGCCCCAGCCAAATCCACCGCAACCCTGCTCACAAGTTGGACAGGAGAACACGAATACATCCCTCAACTCACCATAAACAACACACCCCTAACACATACACACACACCCAAAATCCTAGGAGTAACATATGATACTCATATGACATTCAAACAGCACACCACAACCATTAAAAAGAAACTGACACCCAGACTTAACGCCATCAGGTCACTTGCTCACACAAAATTTGGACACAACAAAGAAACTACCACCACAGTATATAAACAATACATAAGATCAGTGATGGAATACGCAAGCCCAGCCTGGGCTTCTAACCTAGCTGAAACACATAAGACCTTACAGACTATTCAAAACAAAGCCCTGAAGATCATTACAGGCTGCACAGCTACTGCACTGCACCCACAGATCACCTACATCAAGAAACCAAAATCCTCAAAGTCAAAGACCATCTGGACATGAGAGGCACTCAATTCCTGGCAGCCTCCACGAACCAAGACCACCCACTAAACTACATGGCAACACACCCACAGACACCAAGAAATATCAAAACAACACCCAGCACACGGTATCACACACAATTATTGTCCTCTCTCCCTCCCTGCCCACCCCGAACCAACTTCCAGAAGCACATCCATACTCATATCTCTCACCGATCCATCCACTCACTCACAGACAACACGCAGTTGCATGCACGACCTCCCGAAATCCATCCTTCCGAATCCTCCCTTCCTCGCGAGGACAGAGTCCACCTGGCCAGGCTGAGATGCGGACACCATCCAGCTCTCCTGAGCTATCAGAAGAGACTGGATGACTCCGTTGTCGACGCCTGCCCGGGATGTAACACAGCACCCCATACCATTAAACACATCATAGAAGACTGCATTTCACACAACCACTTACGCCAACAACACAATCTACACTCAATGAGAGCTCTGTGGGAAAGCCCGATCGTGGCCATGGCCTTTCTCAGGGACTCGGGGCTGTTCGGCCAGGCAGCTTAGGGAACAACAACAACAACAACAACAAGAATGCGTTGATTAATGGGCAGGGAGAAGAAGAAAGAAGAATAAGATGATTTAGGGGCAGAGAGAGAGAGAGAAAGAGAGAGAGAGAGAGAGAGATGTGTATGCGTGAAGAAGAGGAAGAAGAAGACTACACTGATGATTAAGTGTGAGGAAGAGGCCAGAGAGAGAGAGAGGGAGAGAGTGTCGCACGATACAGGAAGACAACACCGCATCCGGACAAGTGTGGCTTTACATCACGTCCAGGCGGGGAGGAGGAGGGACACATGACAAGTTGGGATGATGGAGAGGAGAGGGCTCACCAACTAATGTTTCTTAACCGGGGAATTTTTATATTTGTATATATTTTTATTTTATTTTTTCTTCCCTAGATCTTTAGCAAGCTAAATAAAAATCCCCAAAACTCCCCTTCGAGGTAACTGTATGTATTTTTCGGTAGAAAAATGCCGCGGCCGAAGAGAAAAATCAACACCTAAATGGCACGAAAGGTCTTAACATTGACAAACAATGGGGCGAAAATTCTTAGAATAGCTAAAATAATGGCGCGAACGTCTTAGAACATCAACACTAATGGGGCTAAACGTGAAGGAGACGGTGGTCCATAGTTAGAATGATGGAGAGGATAGGGTTGAGCAGCTAGTGTATCTTTACTGTATATGATCCAGTGTGGTCTATTTTAGAGCCCCCACTGATTAGCCTCATTAGTTCAGCGATGTTGAGTCGTTTCCTCCTATTTTATTGTACTTTGGGGTACCAGTGGATAATTGTATTCAAATTAGAAATAGTCTGGGAGTTATTTGGGTTAAGTGACATAATTTTCTACTTATATATATATATATATATATATATATATATATATATATATATATATATATATATATATATATACTGTATGTGAGCTTAGCACATCTAATTTTATAGTATGCTGATTTGCTACGTAGAAGGTGTTTGTACTAATATGGAAGACTTTTTTCAACTGAGTTAAAGCGTATAGTGTTAATTTTAACATAATTTTGTTTTGTATTATTCCGATAATTAATGATGATAACGAATACACTAAGACTTACTGAAGATTTGTAAATAACTGTTCATTATAAAGGGTGGTAAGTAATCCCTATGGCCCTGTTAACTTGAAGAAAAGGTAATTTATATTGTAATGATATATATTCAATAATTATAACGGATACACTGATACTAATGAGAGATTTGAGAATAAAAGTTTTTCATAAAGGATGATAAAAGTGGCAATTATTCTCGTTAGTTATGTTAGCCTCAAGAAAAGGGTGGTTTATATTGTAACGATTGAAAGGAAAACTAATATTAACTAGAAAGGCACTCGGAAGATCGCGTATCTCCGTCTACGCTGGCGGAGGTAGGGGCTCTGCAGATCGCCCCCTAAATGGAATCACTTCTTCCTTGATGCATATCCTATCTGCCCACCAAATTTTGTGAACATCGGTTCATAACTTTGTGAGCCGTCTACGCTGGCGAAGGTATGCGCTCTACCGATCACCTCTTAAATTGAATCACTTCTTCCTGGGCTAATATCCTATCTGCCCACCAACTTTCGTGAAAATCGGTTCATTACTTTTTGAGATATCATGTTTACAGACAGAGAAACAAACGGAGGCAAAAACATAACGTCCTCCACCTTAGATTAGCGGAGGTAAGGAATAGGATACACTGATACTAACGGTATATTTGAGAATAACTGTTTGTCGTAAAGGGTGGGAAGTAAAGTCGGTATCACACGATAGCTTTTATAGTCAACATTCGATGATCAACAGTTTTCTGGCTACACCTTTTAAATAGTTTGCACCGGTGTCGGAAACTAGACTTATGATAGATGAATTTCGGTGACAGAAATTTACTACATGTTGACCTCAGAAGCTGCCAGACCAGTGTTGAGGATAAATGTTGAGGGAAAAAGCGCTCGTGTGATACTGGCTAAATCCGTGTGGTCCGGTAACGTCCACCTCCGCCGCCGCCCTCGTGTGAAACCGAGTACCCCGTAATTTTCACGAATCAGGTTACGAAGGGTCTGCCGGAAAACTGTCCCTTCACCGTTGGTCTCCGTGTCCGGCGGTCACTAGGGGCGTCAAGCTCATTTTAACTGGTTCAATCAACTCACGATTTTTTTTTTTTTTTCTCCACCTTATTTGTGTTTACGAAAAGTTTTTTATCAAGGATATTATACATTGGTACGCAGTCCTTATTATGAACAGTATATATACTGTATAGTGTATATGTAAGCAAAATATTATAAATGTTATCAACAAAATAATAATATGAATGTAACACTTCCGTATCACCACTTAAGAAGGGAGATTTTAAAATTCTGAAAGTTCAATAAATTAATCTGTAATTATCAAACCTGTATGTACTAAGAACGCTAATTATCCTTGATTGTATCCTTAATACTTTTGGACTAACGAAGGCATAATAATAGTCCACAAGTTATGCCATCAAGATTACAATAAGGTACTGCAAAGACCTTCATGCCTCCATCAAGATAATCTACAAGGAACAGCGAAGGTATCAGTACTTGTCCCCATGTCTTCTATTTCTTCTATGTCTCTATTTATTTACTAGTGTCATTATCAGTGGGAGAGAGAGAGAAGAGAGAGAGGGAGGGAGGGAGAGAGAGAGAGAGTACAAAGGAGTACAAAGGAAATCAAGCAACAACAGGTCTAGTGACCCTTCTAGGCTGCTTGTCCTCCAAAACACTGAGGATCAAGTGTCCAAACAGTGGTTTAGAGAGGGTAAGGGAACATTGGAAAGGGAACTACTGCCCTGGAACTAATGTCCGTGGCAGGATTAGGAAGTTAGTAGGGGACAGATGGGTTAGTAACTGAGGGGGGGATAAAATAAAGTTATTCATTTACAAACGCAGTCAGTCGCGGGTTTGATGCGAGATATTTGTCTAAGCGGAGTTTAAATGAATCACCGGTGCTGCATTCTATAACGTCTCGTCTCGGGGAAGCCCATTCCACAAGTTGACAACTCGATTGAAGAAGAAATTCTTAGATTCGTGTGAGTTAAAAGATTTACCAATAATTTTGCAACCGTTTCCCCGCGTGTAATTAGATTGGTCGATAGTGAAGTACTTACTACAGTTCATATTGTCGATGCCTTTGATGATTTTGAACACTTGAATTAAGTCGCCTCTTAATCTGCGCTGGGTTATAGGAAATAGATTTAATTCTCTAAGACGCTCTTCGTATGGTTTGTTCTTTAGGCTAGGTATCATTTTGGTAACTCTATGTTGAACTCGTTCTAGCTTGTTTATATCTTTTTTGTAATAAGGGCACCAGGAGTGAACGCAGTATTCCAGAAGAGGGCGGACTAAGGAATTGTAAAGGGTTAATATAACTTCTTTGGATTTATGCTCAAATGACCTGCCTATAAAGCCAATTATTTTGTTTGCCTTCTTAACAACTTCTGAACATTGTTGACTCGGTTTTAGGTTACTCATGCGACTGTGTCAAGAGCATTGCAACGTCCCAAAGCTGCTTGTCAGTACAGCTATTTCTTTAGTAATATAAGGGGACTTCACTCTAACATCAATTCTGTACACCAATTTCTTCAAGCAGAATCCCCTACTCTCCTTTTTTTGACAGAGACTCAAGTAACATCCACATCTGACACATCTAGATTTAATTTTCCAGGTTATCAACTGCTCCAAAATTTCAGACCTAAAGGTGGTGTATGTTGCTTCGCAAAATCCGAAATTGCCCTGGAGGAGGTTACTAGTTTCAATTGTCCCTATTTTGATTATTCTCTATATACAATTAATTTCTGCTGGTAAATTTAATAATATGTTGCATCTACCGTTCCCCAAATACTCCTCCAGAGCAAAGTCTTTTTGATTCTCTGTCCTCACAACTCAGTGTCCTCAACTTAAATGCTTCTTCTGAAATCACTGTGTTGGGTGATTTTAATGTCCATAATGTTGAATGGCTCACTCATTCAGCCAGGACTGATGATGCTGGTCTTGAATGTGAGCAATTTGCAGACTCATTTAATCTCATTCAACTAGTCAACCAACCCACCCGTGTACCAGATAATCCTAATCATAATTCCCACCTACTGGACTTATTTTTAACAACCAATTCAGAAAATTATGATGTTACAGTGAGGTCCCCACTTGGATCTTCTGATCACTGTCTGATACAGGCCACCTGTCTATCACCTACCACACCTTCCCACTCTGAACCTGTTTTGGTGACTAAATGGCATTACGATAGGGCAGACTGGGAGGGTCTTCAAGGTTTTCTTTATTGATATTCCCTGGACCTCTTTCTTTTTTTCTAATGATGCACACTCCACCTTGAGCTCCACATACAAGATTTTGTGTAAAAAATTGGAATGGAAAACTTTTATTCCTCATCAAAAGTACAGTAAAAGATCTAATTCACCCTAAATGGTTTGACCATAATTGTGCTAGAGTAACTGAACAAAAAGCAATAGCCTACAATGCATACACAAGATCAAAAACACATGAAACTTTCAATTACTTTAGAAACATCAGAAATCATGCCAACACTGTATTAAACCTAACTAAATCAAACTTTCTCCGTAAGCAGGCAAAATAAACTTCTAAATAATCCAAATGATAACAAAATATTTTGATCTACTCTTTACTCATTCAAATCCAACTTCACTACTGCTTCATCCATTCCACCATTAAATCTCCGACTGGCAATCTTGTAAGTGACCCACGAGGTAAAGCTAACCTTCTTGCAGATATTTTCTCCACCAACTCAACCTTAGATGACATAAATCAAGAAGTCCCTGTACTTAATTTTAAATTCACCTGAAATTCCCTCACTAAGATCCACACCAGACATGTCAAAACTATTTTGCAGAATCTCTCAGTAGATAAGGCTCTGAGATGAAATTCCTCCAATAGTACTTAAGAATTGCTCCTGGTGCTCGCTCCTGTATTGGCAAAATTTTTCGTCTGTGTACTCATACCTCATGCTTCCCAGTACCCTGGAAAGAAGCAAACATCCATCCATCCAGTTCCGAAAAAACAGGTGCCTCTTCAGATCCATCAAACTACAGACCCAATAGCTATAACTTCCACTCTTGGCAAAGTTTTGAAATTATATTAAATAATCACATAATTAAGCATCTGGAGAATAATAAATTAATCAGTGATAGGCCAATATGGTTTTTAGACGATGTCGATCAACTGCAGACATTCTTTGCCTTCTTACCGCATCAAATCAACCAAGCTACAGACCAACATGGTGAACACATACAATAGCACTGGATATATCAAAGGCATTTATAGAGTCTGGCATCAATCCTTATTGTCGAAGATGTCACACTACGGCCTTGCATCATTAGTTCCACTAATTTCTTCTTATCTTCATTAACAGAAAAAATACGTGTAATGGTAGATGGGCCTTATTCTCAATTTCACTCAATAAAATGCTGGTGTTCCCCAGGGATCAGTTTGGCCCCAAACTCTGTCCTCATTCATATCAATGATCTCATATCTACCACTCGCATAATCCAATACATTCCTACGCAGATGACTCAACACTCCACAGTTCCTTCACATTTACCAATTCTTTCACCCAACCCGATCTTATAAATTCAAAAATAAAACACTGCAATTTCTCTGAACCGGGACCTTTCTAGAATTAGTGAATGGGGACAAGAGAATCTAGTTTCCTTTTAATGCACAGAAAACCAAGTACATTCAATTTTCTAACCGACAGAATCCCACTGACTCCCATATTTTTTAATGATGTAAATATTCCCACTTCCCTAGTATTGACATTCTCGGTGTAACATTAACTACTAACTTGAGCTGGACACATATGTTAGAAGCATTGCTAAGAATGCCTCTAAAAAACTGGGACTCCTGTACAGAGTTCGAGAATTCTTCACTGACGAGCAGTTGGCGCTAATATATAAAGTCATGTGCGCTCTCAGATGGATTACTGTTTCACCTCTGTGGGGTTGGTAGTGGAGTGGTTGCATTGAGGCAGTTGGCCAAAATTCAAAATAAAGCTATTAGATTAATCAATAACCCTGCAATCACACAGGACCTTCCTACATTAGCCATACGAAGAAACGTTGCATCCCTTGCATTATTCTACAGATATTTTCACAGCAATTGTTCCGAGGAACTTGCTTCAATTGTGCGCCTCTCCCACATCTTTCCCCGTAGAACTAGGGCAGCTGAGAGCGCCCATGAATTTACACTTTCTCCTCCACAATGCAGAACTTCTGCTTATCAGAATTCATTTATCCCCAGAGCTACTACTCTTTGGAATTCACTTCCCTCGAATTGCTTTCCACAAACTTACAATCAACAAATGTTTAAATCCAGTTGTTACAAACATTTTATGAATGGAGGATGCCTTTAGGCACATGGACCTTTTTGTTTTATCTGTGTTTTTCCTTCCTCCGTTCATTGTCTCTTAAAAAAAAAAACCTCGGTTTTAGGTTACTCGATATTGTTACTCCCAGATCGGTTTCTCTGTTTACATTCTTAAGCTGAGTGCCATTCATCGAATAGTTTGCTTTCTCATTTAGGTATCCGATATGTAGTACTTCACATTTATCCGCATTGAAACTCATTTGCCAAATTTGGGCCCAACATGACAATTTAACTAAATTGTGTTGCATATCGTCAACTTGTTCTTTTGAGAGTACGCTATTTGCAATTTTTGTATCGTCAGCAAATTTTGAGATTGTACAGGTGAGACCCTCATCTATGTCGTTGATGTAAATTAGAAAGAGAATTGGTCCTAGTACCGATCCCTGGGGTACCCCGCTACTTACATTGGTCCATTTAGATGCCTTACCGTTTATGACTACTCTGCTTTCTGTCGCTGAGCCAATTTTCTATCCATTTCAACACACCGTCTTGTATTCCATGCGCTTTTAGTTTTAGCAGTAAACGTTTGTGGGGAACTTTGTCAAAGGCCTTTTGAAAATCAAGGTATATAATATCTACAGCTTTACTCTCATCGTAGAGAGAGAGAGAGAGAGAGAGAGAGATACTTTCTTTTATGTGTATATTTTACTAGTGTCATTATCAGAGAGAGAGAGAGGGAGGGAGGAGAGAGAGAGAGAGAGAGAGAGAGAGAGAGAGAGAGAGAGAGAGAGAGAGAGAGAGAGAGAGAGAGATAGATACCTCCATGTCTTCATCAAGATATCTACAACTAACAGGGAGGGCATCAATACTTTCGCTCCACTAGTGCCATATCTTCCATTTCTTGTTACCATATCTTCTATTTCCTCCATGTCTGTATTCCTCTACCTGGGTCATTATCAGTGATGTACGCCAGTCAGCCAACAATTAGGAGCGTGGGTTAGTAGACAAGGGGATCATTACTTCGCTACATTAATGCCGATCAGTTAAGGGGGTAGTGGCTAGTTTTTGGACTATTTATTTTGTTTATCTATATAGTATATAGTAACCTCCGTAGACCTCCATCAAGCTTAAAAAAACACCCCTTAGACCCCATTTCAAGATAAATTTGTACATTTTTCGGTAGAATAATTTTCCGGCCGAAAGCCGATTCCTCCTAAATGCCACGAAAGGTCTTTATATCGACAAACAAAGGGGGCAAAAGGTCTTAAAATGGCCAAATTAATGAAACGAACGTCTTAAAATCTCAACCTAATGGGACTAAACCTGAGGGAGAAAAAACAACTACCTCCCCCTCAGTGCAGGGACGCTGGCTAACCCGGACACTCTAGTCAATTAGTTCCAATGTCACCCTGTTCCAATTAGGTAGGCTAGAAATCGTGAACCCTATTATCTGTACTTAAAAAATGGCTAGAGCATATTATGGGCTGTAAATGTCCACACCTATTGCTTGGTTGACCATTCCCAAATGGTAGACATATTAGCTCGATTACTCTAGTCGTTTGTGCGTTATAAAGGTTAATGTTCAAGAGTTTTGGCCTACTAATTTGGAACAGGATATAGTACCATTTGTTTCACGTCCTAATAAATTCAAGTTAAGTGTTTTTTGTTTGCTAACTACAGTAGACCTCCATCAAGCTTAAAGAACACACTCGCAAGACCCCCCTTCGAGATAAACTTGTACATTTTTCGATTGACAAATGTTCCGTCGGTTCCTCCGAAATTACAGGCTTACTTCACGTCGTAGAAATGTCGGAGTTGATGACCCTCTTCCTCCTGCTAGATTTAATATTATGTCATCAAGGTTTTCGGCGAACTATTAATTTGGGGGCAGGGGGCTAGGAGTCCTCCTCCCCTTGTAGACTTCACCTACTAAACGAGACAGAGTAAGGTGTGCGGGAACGCGAAAGTGGTCCTGGGCCCTAAGAATTGGAACTAATGTTGTTCTGTTCGGTCTCTGTCTCGAGTCGGCAAACCCCCAACTACAGTATGAGGTATGTGCCTGAGTACATATATACATACACACATACAGTACTGTACATATAGTACATACGCACATACATACATGTATACATACATACACATTACTTTTGACTGTAATCGTACTTTGAGGCAGCTGGACAGTTGTTGTTGTTGTTGTTCCCCAAGCTGCCTGGCCGAACAGCCCCAAGGCCCCGAGCAAGGCCATAACCGAGCACCCCCACAGAACCCTCCCTGCCGACCACAACAAAGCCTGGGTGACCGAAGCCACTCCATGGCGGGAAGCTGAGGATGGTGCGGAAACGCCCAGGAAACCAAAGCCCCACCCAGGGCCCTGTGCCCCTCAGCAATTATGAAGAAAAAGTTGAGGGGCAAAGGAAAATGTGACGCTTTGGCTTCCAATCTTGGTAGATTGGGAGGTCAATCCACGGAAGAGACGCCGTCACTTGAGATCTAGAAAATATATAAGTAAAAGGAACAGTCAGAGTAAGCTATGGGTATGGCAGAGATCGCTCAGTTCTCACTCTGATAGACCAGCCCATCACCATGGACAGTCATACTAGGTTGTGTGTTCCAAGATCTGATCCAAAGTAGAGACTGATATTAGAGGCATGTCTTTCTCGAGTTTTAGACTCACTCGTACAACACTAAGATATTATAGAAAATATTTATATAGTCATGACCAATACAACATAATGTGTTCCCAATTATATCTCCCCCTAGATTTTAACTTATTTTAGGAGTAAAGGAATATAGGATAAGCTTAACATATCCCTATATCTCCCCAGCTCTTGCCCAATGAAGGTTAAGGGGGTGGTGCTTGGTTTTAGGTCTACAGTATGTACGTATTAATTCATATATATTTTGAGTTTCCTCGCTAGACCTCCATCAAACTCAAAATAGCACCCCCTAGACTTGTAAAATCTCAAAACTAATATGTTAAACATATTAGGAAGAAGGAGGTCCAGAAAAAGCTCCCCCCTAAGGTTGTAGAGGTAAACACACAAACACTGAAACCCGATCCTACACGATGATGGTGGTGGTGGTGGTGGTGGTGTAAGTGTTGTGCTCTTGAGGTTAACATCTTCAGTCAGTGTTCGATATCATCTTAATGAACCCTTCTATAATCACTGATGTCAGATCCTAGACAGGTAAACATAGGCAGTGGTAAATAAACAGTTTAGGTATATGGACAAACACGACAAACAGTTGCATAGTGCTACTCGATGAATATAAATGGTAGTCTAATAGGACCCCTTCTCCTCATGTTTAGCCCCATTAGTTTTGATATTTTCAGACATTTGGACCATTAGTTTGGGAATTTTAAGACCTGGTCGAAAGTACAACAAACATTTGCCAATATTAAGACCTTTCGTACCATCTAGGTGTCGATTTTGTTTTCCTGGTAAGCGAAAGTGAGCCTGTATGTTAAGAGGAACTGGCCGCCGCCAAAGGACATTTTCTATTGGAAAAAAGAAAAAGAAAAGAAAAGAAAAAAGTACAAATTTATCTCGAAATTGTGTGGGGGGGGGGGTGCGCCGGTGGGGTATTTTTTTAAGGTTGATAGATGTCTAGGGAGCAAACTTACCCTTATTTCCACAGCCAGACAGTTTTTGTCAAAAAATATCACCCGCAGGTTGCTGCAATCGAACCTGCCCTACCTGAGTTGAACAACTGGAGTACAATGATTCGGTGTGCTCGGCCACTTTGGTTGTGTGTGTGTGTGTGTGTGTGTGTGTGTGTGTTAACGCGACTGAACCTCCAGCTAAACAAACGCCCCTCCCCTAGTTTGTCATTAGTTAGCTTCCCTCATTACAGCCATCAGTAAGGTTAAGTATGTCCGTGTTCCCATTGTTCCCCTACTTTTAAGGTGGGCGTCCATCTTAATATAGATAGAAATCCGAGCTGCTTGGAGGTGTACTGATGGTGGCTCTCTGTCATTCCTTGCATTCACTTGGTTTCGCCTGAGCGCCACTTTGCCTTTATACTGTGTCGTTTTGTTTACATCTAGTCTAGCCATAACCTATAGAGTCCATTCATCTAGTCTAGCCATAACCTATAGAGTCCATTCATCTAGTCTAGCCATAACCTATAGAGTCCATTCATCTAGTCTAGCCATAACCTATAGAGTCCATTCATCTAGTCTAGCCATAACCTATAGAGTCCATTCATCTAGTCTAGCCATAACCTATAGAGTCCATTCATCTAGTCTAGCCATAACCTATAGAGTCCATTCATCTAGTCTAGCCATAACCTATAGAGTCCATTCATCTAGTCTAGCCATAACCTATAGAGTCCATTCATCTAGTCTAGCCATAACCTATAGAGTCCATTCATCTAGTCTAGCCATAACCTATAGAGTCCATTCATCTAGTCTAGCCATAACCTATAGAGTCCATTCATCTAGTCTAGCCATAACCTATAGAGTCCATTCATCTAGTCTAGCCATAACCTATAGAGTCCATTCATCTAGTCTAGCCATAACCTATAGAGTCCATTCATTATTGGTGGGCCAGAAATCGTGACCCCCCCCCCCCCCCCCAACCTCGGTAACTCAATAAGGGCTGGAACAAGTGGTATGTAAAATTCTACACCTATTCCCTGGCTGACTCTTCCCAAATGGTAGAACTAATAGCTCGATTACTCAAATCGTGTTTTGAGTTATAAAGGTGACTGATCGTGATCTTTTGCCTACCGAAAATTAATTGGGCATCGACTAACCTAACCTTATCTAAGCCTTAGCGGTACTATCATAACCTAGCCTAACCTAACTTTTCCTAATCTAACCTTACCCTAAACCAATCCAAAAATCTTCATCTTTTTAACCTAACTTTAACTTCACGAAATATAATCTAACCTAACTTTTTTCTTATCTGATCTTCACATAATCTAACCTAACCTCTTACTTATCTGATCTCGACCTAATCAAACCTAACCATTTTCTTGCCTGTTTTTCAAGTAATCTACCCTAATCGGAGGTTCGTTTGTTCCGTTCGGGGATTCAAAATAATTCAGAACTCGCGACCGCAGCTGTACGTTCTATTCTCAACTTCTCCCTTCCACTTCCCTCATTCCTCCTCCTCCACACTCACTTTCACTTGCTCTCTCTCTCTCTCTCTCTCTCTCTCTATATATATATATATATATATATATATATATATATATATATATACAGTATATATCTGCCTCTGTCTGTCTCTGTCTGTCTGTCTTCGGGCCCTGGGAGGAGATGGTCAGAGGCGTCGCCAGGGGCCTTATATAATACACTACGATGCAGAACACCGTGTGGCAATCTGATCATGACGAACTTGATTACTCCGGAACAAATCGGTAGCCGCAACTCACACCACTCATCACATTCCGGGTTTTTAGTGGCTCCCTTTCCACAGTACGATGACGCCTCTCTCTTTATTTTATTCGGGTTATCACTAGACGATTTTACTCAGCTTTGAAACAGATCTCTCACCTTTCTTTCTTTATTTCATTCTGGCTATCACTAGACGAGTTTACCCAGATTTGGAATTGAGTGATGAGATTCCGGTTTTTATTTTGCCCTCTTCCAGAACGATTTTTTTTTTTTTTTTTCCCCAATTTATTCTGGCTATCGATAGACAATTAACCTCAGTTTTGGAAAGATCTGTGGAAGTTCGAAGGATTATTTAATTTTTTCGACTTTGATTCCCAGAGGGCCTTCCTAAACTGCATAACATTGTCTCGATTGTTAGCCAGGGAGTTTATTAAATGTTGACGCTTTGAATTCCCAGAGGGCCTTCCTAAACTGCCAAAAAATTGTCTCGTGTCAGCCAGGATAAGTGAAAATGGCGCCACCGTACTCACGGGGTTAATGTCTTGATATTATTATTTATATTTTTTCCCCTTTTTTGGTGCATATTTGCCATCCTTCACGTCTCTCTCTCTCTCTCTTTCTCTTTCTCTCTTTCTCTCTATCTATCTATCTACATACACACACACACATTCTCTCTCTCTCTCTCTCTCTCACACACACACACACACACACACACACACACACACACACACACACACACACACACACTCTCACACGGTCACGGTGGCCGAGCGCGCTTAGTACTCTGTATTGGGAGCGCTAGCTCTGGTGTCGGGGTTTCAATCCCACGCGCCGGCAGGGAAGTTCTCTCAAAAACTTTCCCTGGCCGTGAAGGCAAGATCTGGGCGGATCGTCTCGGGGGACCCACAAAGTCTCCTGCCCACGTCCTACTCCCTTGGGAGTATGTAGGCGCTCTCGTTAGCTGCCAGGATCAGTCTGTTGATCCATTAGGATAAGATCTAGGTTAAGTCTGTGTATTTTCAGCCCCATTGGCTGCCGGCTTGAATTAATCTGATTATTATTATTATTATTATTACACTCACTCTCGCTCTTCTCTCTCTCTCTCTCTGCCATCCTTCAGGTTTCTTTGTCTCCTCGTTCCATCATCGCCATTGTCAGCGCATTTAATATCGTATTTCTTGAGTTTTTCTTTCACTCTTGGTGCCATCACCACCTTCACTCATCGTTTACTTCCTCATTCTGCTTCTTCCATTTATGTGATTGCTATTTATTGTGATTTATTGCTATTTATTGTGATTTATTGCTATTTATTGTGATTTATTGCTATTTATTGTGATTGCTATTTTTATTATTATTATTTTTTTTTTATATAGTCTATATTTGTATTATTATTATTATAACTTCATTGTTCTTATTCTCCTCCTGCTCTTACACCTGTGTCTGTTATTAATTCTGGTCATATTTGTTTATGATTGTGACCTTGACAATACGTTATCCTTGGACACCGTTTCTCCACATACATATCTACTATACATAACCTTCCTTTAACCCTTTTGGTACCAGTGTCGTCGGTTTAATTTTATTCTGGCAATATATATTTAGACGATGTAATGCAGCTTAGGAAGGAGCTGTGGTTTCGAAAAGGGTTATTTGAGATAGTTCAAAGCCATTAATTGTTTGATGCCATTCCGAAGCGGATTACAATAGTCTAATATTAGTCAGAATAAAATAAAACATGTCACTGGTACTGAAAGGGTTAAGGTGATGTCACGAGCAATTTGTCCATACATTTTTTACGTGTAATAGTTTTCTGGTAACTTCAAAATATGAGTTCCATAAGAATTAAGCTACCTAATATAATGTATACCTTCGATCTTGTGTCTGATTCCAATGCGAAAGAGCCTCAAAATATTACGAGATAATATAGTTTTATCGATAATTGCCGGAAAAAGCGAGACACTTGCTTCCCCACTTGCTTCCTGTTCCTTCTTCTATAGTTAAGGGGGGTCACTGGCTTTTTTGTATCTTGCTCTCGTTTTCTCTTTTTCTCTGGCTTGTATCCATTCGGCCCTATTCAGCCAACTGTTTTAAGACGTTTATCCCATCCAGGTGTCGATTTCTTCCTGGCGAGCGATAGCGAGCCAGTATTGTCTGAAGAAATCCGGCTTCGCCGGAGAAATTTTTCTATCGAAAAATGTACAAATTTAGCTTGCTGTCAAAAATAAAATTATATATGCTGGCTCGCTACCGCTCGCCAGGAGAGTATTGACACCTGGATGGAGGTAAACGTCTTTAAACAGTAGGCTGAATGGGGCCGAATGGATACAAGCCAAAGAGAGAGGGAGAGAAAGATAAAAAAAGCGAGATGGGCTCCCTTAAGCCCGTGTCACATGCGTACTTTATACGGCAATATGTTTTAGCAAGTTTTGTGTGATCGCTTCAAACTGTCGCTCGTTTCATAATTCGGCCACATAGCATATTCTACCTTCAGTCTAGTTGTTGCCGAAAACAATGCGAAGGAGCCCCGAAATATTGCGAGAAAACACTTGCTCATCGAAAATT
The DNA here is from genome assembly GCA_032716605.1 of Paralithodes platypus. NCBI lineage: Eukaryota > Metazoa > Arthropoda > Malacostraca > Decapoda > Lithodidae > Paralithodes > Paralithodes platypus. Next base: position 6,777,708 of record CM064503.1, on the reverse strand, counting down.
GCTCGTGTAACAAGGCCTTCATTTTGCATTCTTATGGCACTTCCGTCTATTGCTTCATGACGTACACCCTCTCTTCCCACTGACTTAACGGGAGGTCTTTAGTTTGTTCCTTAGACCTCCATCAAGCTTATAATTACACTCCCTAGACCCCTTTTCAAGATAAATTTGTACATTTTCGGTAGAAAAATGTCCAGGCCGAAGGCCGGTTCCTCTTAAATTACAGACTCGCTATCGCTCGTCAGGCAAAAATCGACAGCGAAAAGACACGAAAGGTCTTAAAATCAACATAAATAGGGCGAAAGTTCTTAAAATCGACAAAATAATGGGCTGAACGTCTTAAAATCTCAAAAGCAATGAGGCTAAACATGAGAGAAAAGGGGGTCCAGAAAAGTATCCCTCAAGTGTAAATCTCCCCTTAATAGCCACTGTGTTGTTATCACGGTATCTCTTCCATATATACTACTACATATATACTACTACATATATACTACTACATATATACTACTACATATATACTACTACATATATACTACTACATATACAGTATACTATATACTACATATATACTAGTACATATACTGTATACTAGTACATATATACTACTACATATATACTACTACATATATACTACTACATATATACTACTACATATATACTACTACATAATTATATTATATACTACTACATATGCTGTATTGTTCCTCTTCCTCCTCCACCACCATTGTATTGTTCCTCTTCCTCCTCCACCACCATTGTATTGTTCCTCTTCCTCCTCCACCATTGTATTGTTCCTCTTCCTCCTCCACCACCATTGTATTGTTCCTCTTCCTCCTCCACCACCATTGTATTGTTCCTCTTCCTCCTCCACCACCATTGTATTGTTCCTCTTCCTCCTCTACCACCATTGTATTGTTCCTCTTCCTCCTCCACCACCATTGTAATTATAGTATATTGGTTTTGCTCCTTAGACCTCCATTAATCTTTGAAAATAGCCCTAAACACATCCTTTTGAAATATATTTGTACATTTTTCGGTAGAAAAATGTTCTGGCCAATGGCCGGTTCTTCCTTAATTGCAAGCTTGCTATCGCTTGCCAGGAATAAAATCCACACCTAAAAGACACGAAATTTCTTAAAGTTGACAAAGAAATGTGGAGAAAGGTCTTATACAAGCCTAACTAATAGGGCGAACATCATAACATCTCAAAACTAAGGGGACTAGACATGAGGGAGAAGGAGGTCCATAATAAACTAAGGGGACTAGACATGAGAGAGAAGGAGGTCCATAATAAACTAAGGGGACTAGACATGAGAGAGAAGGAGGTCCATAATAAACTAAGGGGACTAGACATGAGAGAGAAGGAGGTCCATAATAAACTAAGGGGACTAGACATGAGAGAGAGAGAAGGAGGTCCATAATAAACTAAGGGGGCTAGACATGAGAGAGAAGGAGGTCCATAATAAACTAAGGGGACTAGACATGAGAGAGAAGGAGGTCCATAATAAACTAAGGGGGCTAGACATGAGAGAGAAGGAGGTCCAGATTAAACTAAGGGTACTAGACATGAGAGAGAAGGAGGTCCATAATAAACTAAGGGGGCTAGACATGAGAGAGAAGGAGGTCCATAATAAACTAAGGGGACTAGACATGAGAGAGAAGGAGGTCCATAATAAACTAAGGGGACTAGACATGAGAGAGAAGGAGGTCCATAATAAACTAAGGGGACTAGACATGAGGGAGAAGGAGGTCCATAATAACTAAGGGGAGACATGAGAGAGAAGGATGTCCATAATAAACTAAGGGGACTAGACATGAGAGAGAAGGAGGTCCATAATAAACTAAGGGGACTAGACATGAGAGAGAAGGAGGTCCATAATAAACTAAGGGGACTAGACATGAGAGAGAAGGAGGTCCATAATAAACTAAGGGGACTAGACATGAGGGAGAAGGAGGTCCATAATAAACTAAGGGGACTAGACATGAGGGAGAAGGATGTCCATAATAAACTAAGGGGACTAGACATGAGGGAGAAGGAGGTCCATAACTAAGGGGACTAGGTCCATAATAAACTAAGGGGACTAGACATGAGAGAGAAGGATGTCCATAATAAACTAAGGGGACTAGACATGAGGGAGAAGGAGGTCCATAATAAACTAAGGGGACTAGACATGAGGGAGAAGGAGGTCCATAATAAACTAAGGGGACTAGACATGAGAGAGAAGGAGGTCCATAATAAACTAAGGGGACTAGACATGAGGGAGAAGGAGGTCCATAATAATAAACTAAGGGGACTAGACATGAGAGGAGAAGGAGGTCCATAATAAAACTAAGGGGACTAGACATGAGAGAGAAGGAGGTCCATAATAAACTAAGGGGACTAGACATGAGAGAGAAGGAGGTCCATAATAAACTAAGGGGACTAGACATGAGAGAGAAGGAGGTCCATAATAAACTAAGGGGACTAGACATGAGAGAGAAGGAGGTCCATAATAAACTAAGGGGACTAGACATGAGAGAGAAGGAGGTCCATAATAAACTAAGGGGACTAGACATGAGAGAGAAGGAGGTCCATAATAAACTAAGGGGACTAGACATGAGGGAGAAGGAGGTCCATAATAAACTAAAGGGACTAGACATGAGAGAGAAGGAGGTCCATAATAAACTAAGGGGACTAGACATGAGGGAGAAGGAGGTCCATAATAAACTAAGGGGACTAGACATGAGAGAGAAGGAGGTCCATAATAAACTAAGGGGACTAGACATGAGGGAGAAGGAGGTCCATAATAAACTAAAGGGACTAGACATGAGAGAGAAGGAGGTCCATAATAAACTAAGGGGACTAGACATGAGGGAGAAGGAGGTCCATAATAAACTAAGGGGACTAGACATGAGAGAGAAGGAGGTCCATAATAAACTAAGGGGGCTAGACATGAGAGAGAAGGAGGTCCATAATAAACTAAAGGGACTAGACATGAGAGAGAAGGAGGTCCATAATAAACTAAAGGGACTAGACATGAGAGAGAAGGAGGTCCATAATAAACTAAAGGGACTAGACATGAGAGAGAAGGAGGTCCATAATAAACTAAGGGGACTAGACATGAGAGAGAAGGAGGTCCATAATAAACTAAGGGGACTAGACATGAGGGAGAAGGAGGTCCATAATAAACTAAGGGGACTAGACATGAGAGAGAAGGAGGTCCATAATAAACTAAGGGGACTAGACATGAGAGAGAAGGAGGTCCATAATAAACTAAGGGGACTAGACATGAGAGAGAAGCAGGTCCATAATAAAAATACACTTAGCCTAACCTGACGAGCTTGCACTTGGTCGCATTAAGGGGGGTCACCGGCTTTTTTTTTTATCTTTCTCTTCTTTTCTCTCTTTCCCTGGCTTGTATCCATTTGGTCCCATTCAGCTAACTGTTTTAAGACGTTTATCTTCAGCCAGGTGTCGATTTCTTCCTGGCGAGCGATAGCGAGCCTGCATTGTTTGGAGAAATCCGGATTCGCCGGAGAAATTTTTCTATCGAAAAATTTACAAATTTAGCTTGCTGCCAAAACAACAATTTATATATGCTGGCTCGCTACCGCTCGCCAGGAAAATGTTGACACCTGGATGGGGGTAAACGTCTTAAAACAGTAGGCTGAATGGGACCAAATGGATACAAGCCAAAGAGAGAGGGAGAGAAAGACAAAAAAAAAGCGAGGTGGGTTCCCTTAAGCTGATAACTCGTATACTTCGAGTTGAATGACTGGCAGTAACAGTTTTTCGTTCACAAAATAATTGAATATACATAAGTAATATGAATAATTGAATATATTATAAGAACAGATATAAACTACACAGTAACATCATCCAATCAACTGGCATTGGTGTTCTTTAGCTCATTGTGACCAAGTGATAGGGTCGCCAGGATGAAACAATACAACATAAAATACAAATAAAAAATACATTAATATAATAATAAAAACAAACTCCATTTTCTTTTCCTTTTCGTGTTCCTCCTTCACCACCTCTCCTCCTCTAAGGGGAGATGGGTCGGTTTTCTGGTCCCCCCTTCTTCCTCATGTTTAGCCCACATTAGTTTTCAGATTTTAATACCTTTCGTCCCATTTCTATATCAATATCAAGACTTTTCGTGCCATTTAGGTGTCATTATTTTCCTGGCGAGCGATAGCGAGCCTATCATTTCAAGAGAAACTGGCCTTCGGCCGGGACATTTTTCTATCGAAAAATTTACAAATTTATCTTGAAGAGGGGTCTAGGGAGTGTTTTTATAAAGCTTGATAAAGGTCTAGCGAGGAAACTAAACAATACATTGATGTATCAATAAATAATACATTAATTTATCAATAAACAATACATTAATTTATCAATAAATAGACCCCCCAAAATAACCACTGTCCCCTTAACAACACTGCAACTATCTTTTACTCCACCTCCTCCACCACCGCCGCAACTATATTTCCACCTCTTCCTCCACCACTTCATCTCCACCTCCTGCTCCTCCACCACCGCCGCAACTATATTTCCACCTCTTCCTCCACCACTTCATCTCCACCTCCTGCTCCTCCACCACCGCCGCAACTATATTTCCCCCTCTTCCTCCACCACTTCATCTCTATCTCCTCCTTCTCCACCACCGCCGCCGCCGCAACTATCTTCCACCTCTTCCTCCACCACTTCATCTCCACCTCTGCTCCTCCACCACCGCCGCAACTATCTTTTCACCTCTTCCTCCACCACTTCATCTCCACCTCCTCCTCCTCCTCCTCCTCCAGTACAATCTTTCCTCCTCCTATGGGTGGGGATGAGCCTTCTGTTATATTATCCTTTACTCTACCTAGTAGTTAGTAGATATCCAAACTGCCCCGTAAGGATCAATAGGTATGTTGCAGTTTGGAAGTAACTTGTATGCCTTTGTAGTTTCTTCTCCATCACTTCAACTATTTTCCCTCATCTTCCTCCACCACCTCTTCACCTCCACCACTACCACTCCATGACCACCTCCACCTCCATCACCACCTCCACCTCCTCCTTTTTCTCTCCTTCTCTCACCCCCCCCCCTTTTTCCTCCTCCTCCACCTTCCATAACTGTCAGCGGCTCTCCTCGGAAATTGACCCTGCTCTAAAAGATTAAAAAACCCTCAGAAGAAGTGATTGACACGGGTTCGAATCCTCGTGTTCTCACTCGCCCTGTAATGAGATGGTTCGGTAAAAAGGGTTGGAGTGTAATGTAATATGTTCAGCCGTGACATTGTGAAAGAGTGGCTATCGGTGTGTGTGTGTGTGTGTGTGTGTGTGTGTGTGTGAAGTGGCTATTGGTGGGTGTGTGATAGACAAAGAAGAAGACAGACAGAATCAGAACAAAATAACAAACACACAGGGAGATAAACAAAATAACAAACACACAGGGAGATAAACAAAATAACAAACACACAGGGAGATAAACAAAATAACAAACACACAGGGAGATAAACAAAATAACAAACACACAGGGAGATAAACAAAATAACAAACACACAGGGAGATAAACAAAATAACAAACACACAGGGAGATAAACAAAATAACAAACACACAGGGAGATAAACAAAATAACAAACACACAGGGAGATAAACAAGATAAACAGACGGATAAAGATTCAGAATGCCACGTATATACAGGCAAATGAAAGACAGTTTGTGATAAATAACTACGCATATAATTCTATGTTGGATTGATCTGATCATCAACCAGCCAGCCAGTGGTTAACCCTTAGAAGATCCGACGACGCCTTTCTTTTCTGTTTTCTGGCTATTATGAGACGATTTTATTCTAATTAAGAAGAATACATGGAAGTTAGAGGGTTGATTAAATTAGTCTTTACCCTCATAATTCCCACAGATCCTTTATAGCTAGAATAAACTATCAAATGCTTCATAATCTTGAAAGGGTAAATTTATAGTGGATGTGAGAGAATGTGTGAAGGTATGTGATGTTTCGTCGTCTTATGTTAAATGGTGCCCCCTTCATTATAGGTAGAACAACAATCGTATCCTCTGTAACTCAAAAAAATCTATAGCAAATGGGCTGTACATTTGGCAAGAATGTAGTTACCTGGTGTACCGCCCGTCTTGTTTACACTACGCGGACGCTCACCATCATGTTCCCGTCTATTTTGACTGCCTTTGGATACCAAAAATACATTACCCTAACCAAACAACCTAACCTAACCTAACCTAGTATTATAGATTTATAAGTATTTATTTTATTATAAGTATTTATAGATGATTTATGCTGTATGTCGCTAGTGGTACACCTGGTAACTACATCCATCCCGTACATTTCTACACCTAATCATTCGTCCCTATTGGTAGAAAAATGAACTTGATTAGTCTAGTTCTTTTTTAATTACAGAGGAGGTTAAGAGTCATCATTTCTGGCCTACCTATAATGAACAGGGTATAGACACTACTACATTACAGTATTGGATTCGTGTGAACCGCAATACGGATTAAAATGGATAATATAAAAATAATGTGATAAAGTAGATGAGGTATGAAAAGTGACGACACATTTGATTTAGTTAAGTCAAAAAGTATCGTACACTATTCAACCCAGCAAGACGGATAATATAAAAATTATGTGTGTAAAGTAGATGAGGTATGAAAAGTGACGACACATTTGATTTAGTTAAGTCAAAAAAGTATCGTACACTATTCAACCCAGCAAGACCAGATCCGACCATAACAAAACTATAAAACCTGTCTCTGTTTATCCTACACCAATATTAGACTAGATCAAACCAAAGAGACAAGACTATTAATCCTCTCCGACATATGACGCTATTTTGAGCCTATTGGGGATACTTTAAAGCCTTTGTTACCATCAGGGGTATTTAGAAACCTTTAGTTTAGTTACTTCAACCTCTGCAGTTGTCTTTGAGTTAGCTGTGGGCAGAAAACTAATTTTGGAGAGGTAATTATAAGAGTGAGAAAACTCTATTTCTTATTGCTAATCTGGCAACCTCTGCGTCATAAATGCGTGAAAGGGTTACACCCACTGTAATTTGTTTCTTTATAATAATAGAACATTTAGTAATTATTGAAGCAGCCTCATATTTATATCTGTTTTGTTTATCTAAAAATATGTCTTGTCTATAGTAATGGGGGCTAAACATGAGGAAGAAGGGGGACCAGAAAAACCAGCCCATCATCCCCCCTTAATCGGCTCGTATAAGATAGCCGCACTATTCTAGATATCCTATTTCGCTGCGTGCCTACCTATTGTCATGTTATCTTCCATTTCCTAGATCTTGCATATAAGTTTCCTTCTAAGGCTTTCTACTACCTCAAAAAAAAAAAAAAAAAAAAAAAAAAAAAAAAAAAAAAAACCGCGCTCTTACATTCTCCCAGCGAGACGTCTTTACTCTTTCATTTGCAAAGATAGCCCCGCTTGTACCGGTACTCGATTTTGTTTAAGGGGAGATGGGTCGTTTTTCCGGTCCCCCTTCTCCCTCATGTTTAGCCCCCATTAGTTTTCAGATTTTATGACGTTCGGCCTATTAGTTTGGTGATTTTAAGACCTTTCGACTCTTTTCTTTATCAATATTTAGACTTTTCGTGTAATTTAAGTGTCGATTTTTTCCTGGCGAGCGGAAGCGAGCCTGAAATTTGGGAGGAACCGGCCATCGGCCGGGTAATTTTCTACCGAAATATGTACAACTATATCTTGAAGGGGGATCCTGGGGTTGTTATTTTAAGTTTGATGGAGGTCTAAGGAGGAAACTAGAAGATTAAAATATTCATGTAAAAAAAATCGACCAAAAACAAAAAGTGAACCATCCCCCCCTAACCTGACAAATAGTGAACCATCCCCACCTAACCTGACAAATAGTTTACTTCAATTGCGGCCGATTTCTCGATAATTAATGGTCAAATACGAAGCTGCTATATCTTTGTGTCGTGTTAGTGCCAACACATTATGTATTTATATACGAATTATAACCAGATTTTCGCTGGTACTTCAGCTAAATATCAATGTCTACAGCTCCAACTTCCTTATAGAACGAAACTCGCAAGTGGTCAAATGGGCTTTTACTTTGCTCTCGATGTTTTTGTTCGTCTACTCATATCTTAAGGGGAGATAAACCGTTTTTCTTGTCCCCTTTCTTCCTCATGCTTATCACCACTAGTTTTGAGATTTGAAGACGATTGCCCCATTAGTTTGTCGATTTTAAGACCTTTCGTGCCCTTTAGGTGTCGATTTTTTTCCTGGCGAGTGATAGCGAGCCTATAATTGTGGAGGATCTGGCCTCCGGCCGTGACATTTTTCTACCGAAAAATTTACAAATTAATCACAAAGGGGGATCTAATGAATGTTTGTGTTAGTTTGATGGAGGTCTAGGAAGGAAACTATATGAATATGTAAATAAATAGACCCACAAAAATAACCACTGACCTGTTTTTGTTCTGTCCTTTTCTATCTTTCTCTGGCTTGTATCCATTTGGCCCCATTCAGCCTACTGTTTTAAGACGTTTACCCCCATCCAGGTGTCAATTTTTTACTGTTGAGCGGTAGCGAGCCAGCATATTTTTAATTTTTGTTTGACAGCAGGCTACATTTGTACATTTTTCGATAGAAAAATTTCTCCGGCAAAGCCGGATTTCTTCATATAATGCTTGCTCGCTATCGTTCGCCAGGAAGAAATCGACACCTAGATGGGGATAAACGTCTTAAAATAGTTGGCTGAATGGGGCCGAATGGATACAAGCCAGAGAAAGAGAGAAAAGAACAGAAATAACAAAAAGCAGATCACCCCCCTTGAATACCCTCTCTATTCGGTCAGAATTCATGAATATACAAACTCCGCGGCTTAGTTTTTGTATCGCAGATTTTGCTGTATTTCTCATATGGTTTTATTTTATTTTTCCTGTGTTAGATCTTACATATAGGTTTTCTTCTTATCTGTTCTTAGCCATCTCCCTACCTAAGATATCGTCGGCGTTCTTACACTCTCCTATGTTTTTCCCTAATTTAATCCTATATTTGATATATATGAAATTGTATTTTTAATAATTTATTTATATACAGTATATAGCGGTATATATATATATATATATATATATATATATATATATATATATATATATATATATATATATATATATATATATATCGTGTATGTATATATATATATATATATATATATATATATATATACTGTATATATATATATATATATATATATATATATATATACCCGGTATATATATATATATTGTATACGATATTATTATTTATATTTGATTCTATTATATTTCCTTATTTTGGATCTTGCATATTTTTTTCTTCCAGTATTTTCTTAGTTATCTCCCCAACCAAGATATTCTCTTCGTTCATACACACTCACACCAAGACATCTTTATCCCCTCCCTTACAAGATCCCCGTCGCTTAGTTTTTATACCTCTCTGGTTTCGCCGCGTTTCCCCTGTGCAAGAATCTTAAGGGGGGTCACCGGCTTTTTTTATCTTTCTCTCCTTTTTTCTCTTTCCCTGGCTTGTTTCCATTCGGCCCCATTCAGCCAACTGTTTTAAGACGTTAAGCCCCATCCATGTGTCGATTTCTTCCTGGTGAGCGATAGCGAGCCAGTATTGTATGGAGAAATCCGGCTTCGCCGGAGAATTTTTGTTATCGAAAAATTTACAAATTTAGATTGCTGTCAAAACAAAAGTATATAAATGCTGGTTCGCTACCGTTTGCCAGGAAAATATTGACACCTGGATGGGGGTAAACGTCTTACAACAGTGGGCTGAATGGGGCCGAATGGATACCAGCCAAAGAGAGAGGGAGAGAAAGAGAAAAAAAAGCGAGGTGGGCTCCCTTAATAAGTGGCTCTCCATTACGCCGCCTAAATAGCCCGATGAAGCCAGACTCGGACGTCGCTCGATTCGGCTCCATTCTCTGCAAGCAACAATTACGGGGCGAGCCGAAACCACTGGGGCATAAAGTAAACAATGGGAGAGCTGACGGTGGATATGTTGCTCTGTGACACTGCAATGGTGGTGGTGGTGGTGGTAGTTGGTGTGTGTAAAAAAAAAAAAAAAAAAAAAAAAAAAAGCAATGAGAGTGGTGTGCGCGCGCGCGCATGTGTGTGTATGTGTAAGAGAGATAGGGAGACGCTTTGCTTTCATAAACGCCATGTTCCATACGTCCTTCTGTATTAGTCTGTCTATAAGTATCGTACTTAGATTTCAAACATTTAAAGCCTTTATTACTCTAACAAGGTCAACCATTGCTCTGGCTGACTTATTGCTGTTAGTCCTGAGTTACAGACACATGTTAGACTGATTTATACTGAGAGGAAATACCATGTATGTCCTACCAAAATAGCATTGTAATTGTTCAAGGTTTTCATAAATTTTCAGAAATTAGTTGATATCCAAAATTCGAAAATAGATTTTGATTGTGAGCGTGAACTCAGCCTTTAACGGTGTTGGTGGTATAATGGTTTAGATGCTTATGTTCCGGGTGTGGTGTCCCGAGTTCAAATCCCGGGAGGACCATTTGCTTTCATTAGTTCATTCAAGTACATTGGGGTTTGTAATGGACGATTAATGTTAAGAACGGGGTGTTCCTTAATTTGTGTTGGTTCAATTAGATTTTAATCTATTTGACATTTCAAAATCAATATAAATGTACTTAGTTCTGGACATTGCCGGACTCTTGTGTGTGTGTGTGTGACATTTGTATAATTTGCTGCGTTCAATATACCACAAATATATACACAGAGTTTTAGCAGATATCCACTGCTTGAAATACACGATGGTTTCAAACACAATATATGCAACATGGCAGCTATTGTTAATTAGTTGGTTTATATACCCCTATAAGTAACTCATGGGAAAGCAAGGAATGAAGGCGGATTCACAGGAAAGCTTTTTTCAGGCAAGGGTTTTGATCGGCACCTTTATCCTCGCAATATTGCAGAGGGCTTTTTGCACTGATATCTGCAGCTAAGCTGAATCTAATTTATTATTGTTAGCTGACGCTTTGTAAGGGGGGATGGGCGTATTTATTTGTTTATTTATATATTTATATACCGTATATATATTTGTTTAGTTTCCTTCCTAGACCTCTATCAAACTAAACAAATAAAAATCACCCCAAGACCCTCCTTCAAGATAAATGTGTATATTTTTCGATAGAAAAATGTCCCGGCCGATGGCCGGTTCCTCTTAAAATACAGGCTCACTATTGCTCGCCAGGAAAATATTGACACCTAAATGACGCGAAAAGTCTTAATATTGACAAAGAAATGGGATAAAACGTCTAAAAATCACCAAACTAATAAGCCGGAGGTCATAAAATCTAAAATCTAATGGGGCTAAACATGAGGAAGGAGAGAGCCCAGAAAAACGACCCATCTCCCCTTAATACCCGATTTCAATACCTTCCAGACCAGAAAAGGTTGCCCGGGGAAAGCGCCCGTGTGTCTCGGGCTACAGGATCGTGTTGGCCAGGGTGATTTTGTCTGCTGTTATGCCTGGTACTGCAGATTTACTGGTCATTATCTGCTCCGGGTTTACATTTCCTATTGTCTAGTGTTGCTCTAGTCTCGGTAGTAAAGGCCTTCTTGGCATTGTATTTAAACAAAAACAAATAGGCGAGCGAGCGAGAGAAATAATATTAAGCCAGCTATTGCAGTTCTCTTCTTTGTTTGCCCTGTGTTTTCGTTGGCGTTTGGTAAAGTTGGCGAAAAATATATGTACCCATAATGTGTCTTAAGTCTTGGAGAACAATAGGATCATGTTCCAATTTAGCTTACAAACTGTGTAAATCTTATCTTCATATTCTTGTCACACTGTGTAAATAGGAGATCACTGTGCATAAATGTACAAGCATCAACTGTTGGTGGAGAGACTCAAACCAAGAGTGAGAGGGGTGGTAATGAGTTACTTGAGAAGTGTGTGCGGAGTTACATGGAGGGATAGACAGATGAATGAGGAAGTACGAGAGCGGTGTGGTGTGGATGTAGATGTGCTGGAAAGTGTGAAAAGGAACACCTTGAGATGGTTCGGCCATGTGAAACGTATGGGAAGCTAGAGAATGACTAAGAGAGTTTACGAGTGAGGGGGAAGGACAGGGAGAGGTAGGCCGAGTGAGAGGTGGATAGATGGAGTTAAGAAGTATATACATGAAAGCGGTGCTGGATGGGAGGAAGGGCGTCGACTGACTGGGTACAGAGGTGCATGGGGGCGTTTCGTTCGTGGCCACCCCTTCAGGGATCACTTCGTCCGGCAATAGATAGATAGATAGATAGATCAACCCCAATACACGTAGCTGTTAGAGAGATACCTTTAACTGCGATATTTTAGCTTTATATGAGCATTTTGGCTCGAACGTCCCTTGATTTTGGCCCTGTCACTCTTTCAACTATGGGCGAGGCACTCGCTACAGGCAGTTCTGCCTTTTATCTCCGTCACTCACATAGAAAACAAAAAGAAAAGAAAAAACAAGACATGAACACAATTTGTCAACCTACCTGTTGGCTTCAAATCCTTAAAGTGAGTAGCCACTACACCGCTATGACTAAACAAATATAATAACAGATCAATATAATACAATTTACAAATATAATAACAGATCAATATAATACAATTTACAAATATAATAACAGATCAATATAATACAATTTACAAATATAATAACAGATCAATATAATACAATTTACAAATATAATAACAGATCAATATAATACAATTTACAAATATAATAACAGATCAATATAATACAATTTACAAATATAATAACAGATCAATATAATACAATTTACAAATATAATAACAGATCAATATAATACAATTTACAAATATAATAACAGATCAATATAATACAATTTACAAATATAATAACAGATCAATATAATACAATTTACAAATATAATAACAGATCAATATAATACAATTTACAAATAAGAAAAAACATAGCTACTCCAGCACTAGAACTTAATCTGTACTAAATATTTTGGTCATATATTTAATGTTATAATTATATAATTCTGTTTTAGAGTGTGGGTTATTCATCTTACTGGTAGTTGATGAATTAGATGTGATCAAGTTGGGTAATGTCAAGGGGTGGTTTTCTGGCGAGCGATATCGACCCTGCAGTTTAGGAGGAACCGGCCTTCAGCTAGGGTGTTTGTATACCATTTTCCCCCCAAACGAGCGGTAGCGATCCTGCAAATCAGGGAAAATCGGCCGAAGGGTGAGACATTTTTCCACCGAAAAATATATACTTCTAGCTTGAAGGGGGACGGGGGGGGGGGGGGGGGGTTGTCTTGTAGGCGTGTTTATTTTAAGCGTGACATGGAACCGGGGAGCCGAGTTTATATACATATATACATATATATATAATTATATATATATATATTTATCTAATATATGTATTTTGTTTAGCGAGCAAATAAAGAACATATTCCTAAAATATGGCAAAAACCATCAAAACCATCGATATTACACACACACACACACACACACACACACACACACACACACCAATAACGGTTCAAGACGTGGAATGAGCCAGTGTTAAAAGGGCTTGGTTTAGTAGGTTGTCCAGGTGTTGTCATCAGTAGAGTGGTGGTGGTGGTGGTGGTGGTGGTGGGTGGGTGATGGTGGTGGTGGTCGTGGTGGTGGTGGTGGTGGTGGTGATGGTGGTGGTGGTGGTCGTGGTGGTGGTGGTGGTGGGCGACACATTTAATCACGTTAACCTCGCTCACCAACACCAATACTACCCTGACCCTTCATTTCAAACCCTTAAACTCGTCCACAAACCCTTCACCCACATCAATACCAGTCCTACCCTTCACTTTACACCCACAAACACTTCACCCACATCCCCTTCATCCACATCAATACTAGTCCTACCCTTCACTTTACACCCACATCCCCTTCATCCACATCAATACCAGTCCTACCCTTCACTTTACACCCACAAACACTTCACCCACATCCCCTTCATCCACATCAATACTAGTCCCACCCTTCACTTCACACCCACAAACACTTCACCCACATCCCCTTCATCCACACCAATACTAGTCCCACCCTTCACTTCACACCCACAAACTCTTCACCCACACCAATACCAGTCCCACCCTTAACTTCACACCCACAAACCCTTCACCCACACCAATACCAGTCCCACCCTTCACTTCACACCCACACCAATACCATCCCACCCTTCACTTCACACCCACATCCCCTTCACCCACACCAATACTAGTCCCACCCTTCACTTCACACCCACAAACCCTTCACCCACATCAATACTAGTCCCACCCTTCACTTCACACCCACACCAGATCCCACCCTTCACTTCACACCCACATCCTTCACCCACACCAATACTAGTCCCACCCTTCACTTCACACCCACAAACCCTTCACCCACATCAATACTAGTCCCACCCTTCACTTCACACCCACACCAATACCAGTCCCACCCTTCACTTCACACCCACATCCCCTTCACCCACACCAATACTAGTCCCACCCTTAACTTCACACCCACAAACCCTTCACCCACACCAATACCAGTCCCACCCTTAACTTCACACCCACAAACTCTTCACCCATGCCAAATTTCGCAACTCCTTTCACTTACTATAATTATATTAGAAATTTAATAATGTATTTTATTGTTTATTTTATTTAACTTAGAATAGACTTATAGGACACAAGGGTATATGCACTACTTATATTAACCCTCTATCTCTGTCTGTTTTATCTAAGTCGAATAAAGTTACCTAGAGGTAGGTAAAATCAAACCCATAATTGGTGTCATCTGATTGAAAGGGTTATTCCTTTTTCATGATCACATGTTCAGATATGATGAGGAATGCCACTACTAAATAGAATAAAAAAGCGTCTGAGTTGCCTTTCAAAACCAACAAGAAACAAGAACACGCAAGAATAAAAAAACGAAACCAAATTTACAGCCGTCGTCTTGCAGTGTTTACGAGTGTGCATTGTGGGACTTTTGGTGGACATCCGGGCCATCAGTCAAGTGGTCAACCCGGCCTGGCTGACCACTAGGGCATGGGGGTTGTACAGAGGCGCGTATTTTGTGGTCACACTTTGGATTCCTTCCCTGTTACCCTTAGGAATATGAGAATTTCGGATATATATTGCTTCGCTCTCGGGCTTACGTTGATGGTGAAGTAATGCATTAGTGTGTTTAACTTCTTCAGTACGATAGCATTATTTTGGTTATATTCTGGCTAACATTAGATGATCTTAGTTTAGGAGATTCAAGGGGTTGAAAACCTCCTCGACTGAGTGATTCCTACAATGTAATAATGGAAATATTTCCTTGTATTCTCTTTATTAATAGACGATTTCTAGTAAACTAGAGGGGAAAATAACTTTCTCCTAGCCAAATTGTTAATCGTTTGTATTTGGGAAATCTATCAAGATGGTAATCGATATGTGATTATTATGCGGGTACCACTATAAGCGCCTTTGGATGGCCCCCAAAGAGGAGTGGCAGACAGCAGCTGACCACAAGCTTCCGTCCAGAGACACAAAGGGCCCCCGCAAGTCATGCCTCCTATCACCGTTATGACCCTTCCTACAACCATACCTAAGGGTCAAGAGGTAAGAGTCGACCACCTCGGGCATAAGGAGGCGATGAGCGTTACATAAAAGAGTGGACATGGGTTAAAGAGTAAATTATGGGCGACCCTAGAGGCGGCGGTGTCAGTGCCGGACGCAACGGCCGCGTCGGCAGTTCCCTTCTGTCACCTTCCGGGAGATCCGATGTCACGTACCGAATAGGCCATCTCATTACCCTTCTTACATTTGCTATAATTATTGAATGCAGTCTAGAATTGTCCTTTTCTATGGCTATAATTAACGCTTGATTTTATAATGGATAATCTTTGGATATGCGGGTTGCGTGGGTGGGTGATTGTATCGATGCGTAGAGAAGAGGGGGTATTCGGGAGCAGAGGGTCGAGGAGCTGTCGTTTGTATGTTTGTAGCGTTGTAAATGGTACGCTAAATTATGTTTGTTTCGTTATGTTCAGTTGCCTATATTCAACGCTTCATAGTCGAATTCACACACGTTGGCCATGCGGGTTGCTGGGGGGGGGGGGGGGGGGGGGATTATGTGAGAGACCTAGTACGTGGGAAACAGGTTGCGTGGAAAAGAAGAGAGGGCGGGAAACAGGGTGCGTGGAAAGAATGAGAGGGCGGGGGATAGGGTGTGTGGCCAAGAAGAGAGGGAGGGAAACAGGGTGTGTGGCCAAGAAGAGAGGGAGGGAAACAGGGTGCGTGGAAAGGAAGAGAGTGTGAGAGTTAGGGTGCGTGGACAAGAAGGAAGTGAGGATGGGGGATAGGGTGCGTGAAAGGATGAGGGGGTGGGCGACAGAGTGCGTGGAGGAGTGAAGAGTGTGTTCATGGCAGTAGTGTGAGAGATAGAGTGCCTGGAGAAATAAAGTAAAGATGGGAGAGAGATAGAATGGAAAACGGTACTGTATGTGGAGAAAAGAAAGTGTCGATTCCTTGAGAAAATGATAGCGAGGGAACAGGGTGAGTGAAGAAGAAGAAGACATATGTGGGAGAATAAGGAGTAGGGAGAATAGGAGGAGGTAAAAGAGTAGAAGGTTGAAGAGGAGTAAATGGAAGAAGAAGAAGAAGAAGAAGAAGAAGAAGAAGAAGAGAAGGGTGTGGGAGTACAGGACAGAGCAGGGGAGGGGGTTGAGGGTGCTGAGAGCTGGACAATAGTGCTTCATCGCGTGGACAAACATATCAATGGCCTCCTAGACCCGGGCCTTACCACAAATCCCGAAAAACCCCGACCAGTTGTGTTGACCGGTCCGGGAGCCGTATGTTGGCCGCATTTTATGGCTTCTCTACCAAAATTCGAGGGAAAAAATAAATGGAAAAGGATATATTGTAAGTTGCGTGAAAAATATAAATAGAATGGGGACATTTGCAAGTACCTTGAAAAATAATGTAGTGGGCAATATTGTAAGTAGCTTGGATATATATATGGAATGGGCAATATTGTAAGTAGGCTAGCTTGAAAAATATATGTAATTGTAAATATTGTAAGTAGCTTGGACAAAATTATGAATGAAGTGTGAAATATTGTAAGTAGCTTGGACATAATTATGAATGAAATGGGAAATATTGTAAGTAGCTTGGACATTATACATGGAATGGGAAATTAGTGTAAGTAGCGTGAACAAGTAAATGGAATGGGATATATTTTAGGTAGTTTGAAATAATAAATTGAATGGGAAATATTGTCAGTAGCTTGTAATTATACAGTTTTTACCAGTGTATTGTAGCCACCAATTAACGATTTTATGCAGTTTAGGATGGATAGCCTATGTGGCAGTTAGATAGTTGGTATATACCCTCTGAATCCTAGAGGTCTTTCCTAAGTTGCCTAAAATCGTATAATGTTAGTCAGCATAAAATCAATAAAAACAACAATAATAAAGAATAATAATTAAAACAATAAATTATTAATAATATTAGTAATATAGACTAATAATAATAATATATATATAATTATTATAATAATAATAAAAATAATGATGATAAGAAGAAAATAATTGATCATGATACAAAATAGATAAATCCAAGAAGAAAATAATGATAATCATAATACTTATTAAATATGTGCATTTAATATAATGCTACTAAACGCCAGCATTATTGAAGGGTTTAAACAAGGTGGGCGCCATGTGTGAGGACCCCCCAACCCCCAACCCCCACCCCCCACCCCCTGGGAGGACGCTGGACAACGGCCGCTGCGTGACCAAAAGACTCAAAATGTGGCCAGGGGTCATAATAGCCTGGGGTCAGTTTATGTGAGAACCTACTGTAGCTTCCCCCCCCCCCCCCTTCCTACCCTTCTTTCACTCTTTCTCTCTCCGCACTCTCTTTCAATCTTTCTTTTTCGGCCGCCCCCACACTCTGTCCTTCTGTCTCTATTTGTCTATTATCCTTGCTCTCTTGCTCTCTCTCTCGCACTCTCTCTCTCTCGCACTCTCTCTCTCTCTCTCTCTCTCTCTCTCTCTCTCTCTCTCTCTCTCTCTCTCTCTCTCTCTCTCTCTCTCTCTCTCTCTCTCTCTTTATTTAATCATTATGATACATGTGTTACTGGCCAAAGTGGGGAAGCACATTTTTTGTACTGTATATATACGGGTGGAGGGCTAATCATTTGTTTTAGTATCCTGCGCCAATCACTAATCAGTAATGACAAATAATTCTAGAATAAGATTTGAACTACCTCACAGGCACCGCAAGGCGTATCTATGTACCTGTATGTAACTCTCTCCCTCTCTCCCACACATACACACTTTCTTCACTTTAATGACCGCCAGTGTACTTTTTTCTTCCCCCGTACAATGCAACCAACGGCTGGTACACTTAAAGAATGTATTCAAAAACCTTCTGGCGTTTCCTGGACAAAGCCTCCGACGTGAGAGCAGACGAGTGAGGCACCAACGAACCCACCAAGACCCACAAGATAGAGTGTAAGAAAGAGACTATAAGAGAAAAGATTATCCCGTAAAATGCGGACAATAAATGCAGGCTTGGCAAGATCCCGTGAGCATTTTATGGTGGAGCATCGTAAAGAGGGACTTGTTGCAGCTTTGCCGTGCTCTGAGCTGTGCAGAAGAGCTCAATGATGTTCCTTCAACCCTGTTGCAGCTGCTTACTTCACGTGATTTGCAGCTGCTTTCCTCTAGTGAATTTGTGGCAGATATTGTTGTTATGCTTGGTGCTACTCAATTGTGGTTAGGAATGCGTTGAACTCGGGTAATGTCGCCTTAACCATTTTATACCACATATATTACGCCTCTATATAATATCATGGCTTTCATTGAATGATTTGCTGTAGCTTATAAAAGATCTCTTGGAATGAAAAGGATAGAATTTACTAATGATCATTTTGACTGCCACAGGTGCTTCCTAAAATGAATTAAATCGTTTATAGATTTCATTCTTATTACATCTGCCTCTCTGGTGAAACGGCGCCATATATGATGTTGTTCATTGTTCGTACGTATTCTCAACCCTTTCTATACGATGTCGTTATTTCAAGTTTAATTTAGCTACCGTTAGACGATTTAAGCTTAGGAGGATTGTATGTATGTATATACTCAGGCACATACCGTATTGCTGGGGATGACCGACTCGAGACAGAGCCCGAACAGAAACCTATATAGTTACAATTCTTAGGGTCCGGGACTACTTTCGCATTCCCTTGCCCCTTTCTCTGTCTCGTTGAGTAGGATCATTTTACAAGGGGAGGGGGATTCCTAGCTTTGACGGAACCAGTCATAATTTCAATAGTACAAATATGGTGTCCATATCCTCTTGACCACAAGCCATTCTTCCTAAACTATAAACAAAAATAAATGAACAAATAAATAAAATAAAAGCTTCCGTATAAGTAGAGTGCCTTAAAACAATTAGCTTCCGATGTAAGGGATTAACCAGATTAATTGGCAGTGTTCATGCTTTATGGGTGCATGATTGCATAATTGACCACTTATTTGGCGATCTTACTCAGCTTCCGCTTGCAATACGGACTGTAACACTATGGCCCACACACACCATCATTGTTTTGCTGTAAAAGGCGACCGTGTGACGCCCCGTAGAAGGTGTGGGAGTTCATTACCCTCCTTAATCACACGTGTTCAGCATGGTGATGTAATTAGTATGTATATTTTACTTATCACTAGACGGTTTTACTCAACTTAGAAAGGATCACTCGCAGTGGAGGATTAAGAGTTGATAAAAACGCTAATTGAGGAGTACTTGATTGACGTTTCACATAAAGCATTTTCCGGTCACGCCCGAAACGTTGTCATTGAAGTGCTCCTTAAAGGGTGTTTTATTAATTATCTCGACCTATTCTATCTATCTATATACTCAGGCCCAATCCCCAATTTTCCTTTTTTTTTGGGGGGGAGGGAGGGGGGGACTCAAGACAGAGCCAGAATAGGGACAACACAACATAAAACAATGAACACACATCAAAATACAAATTCACACACATCTCGACCTGAATTGTTATATACACATTGGACGAGTTGCCGGAAAATTAAAATTACTAAAAAAAAAAAAAAAAAATGTGGCGTCCTCTATAATTTTGATTAGCCTAATCTATATTTCGGAATTTGTCAGACTATTACAAGTTGCCGAACATATAGGAAAATCGCTGGGAAAATCGGTCGTGTGACGCTCCCTAGGAGGTGTGGGAGTCACCCGCAGATGTCCAGTGGTCATAACTCCCCCACCACCCCCACCCCCACACTCTCACACATTGACCACCACTGTGACCCCGACAGCTGTTTTAGGCTGAAAAACGTCTCGAACTCCCGACCCCAACCTACCAAATTAAAACCGACTCATAAACGATACGCTGACCATTCCGCTTTTCAAAACTAAAAGGGGGGAGGGGGGCCGAAAGGGGAGAGTGAGCGAGAAAGAGGGTGCGGCCCCCTTCCCATTGAATTCTCTCGATGGGGTCGCAATGGATTTTGACTTTTGACTTGTGAAATTCCCCTCCCACGACGGTCTCTGTCTTTTCAAGGCTCGGTGGTCTTTTCGTTCTTTGTAATTTTTGCTCATATTCAAATTCGATTCATCTATGATTATCCTAAACCTCCCTTAACCTATTCCTTCTAAGTTCATCTAATTATAACATTGCCTGATTTGACCTAATACGTCTTTAACCTTCCCTAACTTCAACTAACTTTTAACGGAGTCTATCCTAACAAAGCCTTAAATTAGCCTACATTGATCTACCCTGAACTATCCTAACTCAACCTTAGCTACCCTGTTCTGACCTGACCTGACCTTTGCCTAACCAAAACTTTCCATAACTTGGCTTATACTAATCTGACCTCAACCACCTAGTCCAACCTATCCAAAAAAATCTGACCTGATCTGACCATAATTTACCCCAACCTAACATATCCTTAATTAGGCCTACCCTTCTCTAACCTAACCAAGCCTATCCTAACCTAACCTACCTTTCTCTAATCTAATCTAGCCAACCCTAACCAAACATACCCTTCTCTAACCTAATCTAGCCTACCCTAACCTATCCTAGCTTAACCGAACCAACTTCAAAGCCTGGGTAAAGTCACGCAGAGTATGAGCGAAAGGATAAGCGAGCGAAGAGACTGGTGCCTACATTTCTCTAGCCATTGGTCAGCTCCCGTGCAGATGTCCCACGTCACATATCTCATTTACTTCAGGGGGGGAGAGAGAGAAAAATGTCCACGACCGCACATTATATTATATTAAATTCTAGTGCTGTGTTGGAAAATCCGGAAGAGTATTTACCAAACGGCCCCCTCAACCCCGACCCCAAACACTAAACAGGGGCCGGACACAAAGAGCTCATAAATTGTTGTCCGAATTTGTAATGATTTAATATTTGGTATAGATTTAATACATTTTGTTATTCTGTACATGTTTGGTCTTGTATTATATTATTCGTTTTCAACTACTGTCTTAATTATGGCCCGGTTTTATAATTGTGGCCCGGTTCTATAATTGTGGCCCGGTTCTATAATTGTGGCCCGGTTCTATAATTGTGGCCCGGTTCTATAATTGTGGCCCGGTTCTATAATTGTGGCCCGGTTCTATAATTGTGGCCCGGTTCTATAATTGTGGCCCAGTTCTATAATTGTGGCCCGGTTCTATAATTGTTAATTTGCTATGTGTAACATGGAATATGTAAGTTGTTGCGTTATAAAAAAGTGTAACAATTCCTATCTTGGTGTATATACTATTATCTTCTGATATACATTGTTGTCCCACTGCACTGTATACTGTACATTGTTTCCTACGGTGTAGATTATTGCCTTATTGTATACATTTGCCGCTACTGTATACATGTGTCCCTACTGTATAATATATGCCATTACTATATATAATTTGCCTGTGATGTATACAAATTTCCTCTACCGTATACAATTTGCCTCTACTGTATAAGATTTGCTTCCACTGTATAAGATTTGCCTCTACTGTATAAGATTTGCTTCTACTGTATAAGATTTGCTTCTACTGTATAAGATTTGCTTCTACTGTATAAGATTTGCTTCTACTGTATAAGATTTGCCTCTACTGTATAAGATTTGCTTCTACTGTATAAACCTTTCCCCTACTGTATAAAACTAGGATGATTAATAACCAAGCAACCCCAGACTTGTATGCTCTGCTTGTGGGTTTGCATGTGATACGCCTGTTAAGGGGAGGCTGGCTGTTTGTTTGGTCTATTAATTCATGTATTTATATATTTTTTTAGTTTCCTCCCTAGACTTCCATCAAGCTTAGAAAAACCCCCCCCTAGACAATATAAATTTGTACATTTTTGGTAGAAAAATGTTCCGGCCGAAGGCCGGTTCCTCTTAAAATTGCAGGCTCGCTATCGCTCGCCAGGAAATAATCGACACCTAAATGGCACGAAAGGTCTTAAAATTGACAACGAATTGGGCGAAAGGTGTTAAAATCGCCAAACTAATGGGCGTTCGGCCCATTAGTTTGGCGATTTTATAATCTTATGGCGTCTTATAATCTCAAAACTAGTGGGGCTAAATATTAGGGAGAAGGGGGTCCAGAAAAACGGTCTGTTGCCTCCCCTTAACATCAAACTTTGGATAATATGATACAAGTAGATTATAATAATATCATCTGGTGTTTAGTATTTGCCCCAGGCGCCGGTGGAGTCAATAACGCTGGCATTACGTTACCATTCAATGACCCTTAAAGATTATAGTGTTCCTTTACATTATTTCACCATATAATAAGTTCTCGGGAAATATATCTACAGTATCTCTCTCTCTCTCTCTCTCTCTCTCTCTCTCTCTCTCTCTCTCTCTCTCTATATATATATATATATATATATATATATATATATATATATATACTTTATATATATATATATACAGGTATATATATTTATCTATCTATCTCTATCTATCTATCTATCTATCTATCTATCTATCTATTATATATATACCGATATATATATATATATATATATATATATATATATATATACAGGTATATATATTTATCTATCTATCTCTATCTATCTATCTATCTATCTATCTATCTATCTATCTATCTATCTATCTATCTATCTATCTATCTATCTATCTATCTATCTATCTATCTATATATATACAGTATATATATATATATATATTTCTTTGTGGATGAGAGAGACAAAAAGCAAAGCTACCTGTGACGAGTGCCTCCCCCAGAGTTGAAAGAGTGACAGGGCCAACATCTAGGAATGTTTGAGCCAAAATGGAGCGAAAGATTTTAAAATCGTCAAACTATTGAGGTGAACGTCTTATAATCTCACAACTAATGGGGCTAATTATGAGGGAAAAGGGGGTCCAGAAAAAAAACTAATCCCTCTCCTTAAGGCCTCGATTTATGCACTACTGTATCTGATTGACCAAACAATGTAACTGCTTGACAGAGTTACATAATGGTTATCACCCTTTTAACCCCTTCTGTACCGCAAGGTCCTTTTAACTTTATGCTAGCTACTATAAAACGATTGTATTCAGTTTAAAAAGGGTCTCCAGCAAGTAACAGGCTTCGAACTATCTCACTTAACCCATTTTACTACCATAGATCCTTCATAAGCTGGATAAAATCGTCTAAATATAGCAAGCATAACATTTAAAAGACCGCCGGTATAGAACGGGTTAATTAATGACTTACTGTGTACATTTAAGAGCAAGGTTCTTGGAATTAATCATACCGTACTCCGCTCGTGTCTGTCTAAGTGATGAACAGGTTAAAGGAAGAGTTTTGTGTTTTTTCCAGACGCCTTCCTCCCTCCTGTTTAACCCCATTAGTTAGGACATTGAAAATTATGAGCAGGTTAATACGGCCGCACTCCTAAACGGCCACAACACTAAGCCCAAACGGTGTAGGCTTGATTAAGATTGGTTTGGTTTAGGTTAGGTTAAATTTAAGTTTATTCAGGTTAAGTTTGGTTTGGTTAGACTAGGCTTGGTTTGGTTAATTCAGGTTAAGTTCTTTAAGGGGGTAGTGTTTGGTTTTTGGTCCATGTATTTATTTATATATTTATTTTTATTTTTTTTGGTTAGACCTTTATCAAGCTTAATTAAACAAACACCCCCTAGATCCCCTTTCAAGGTAAATTTTTAATTTTTTCGGTAGAAAAAAGTTTCGGCCGAAGGCCGGTTCCTTCTAGAATTACAGGATATCTTTCGCTCGCCAGGAAAAAATCGACACCTAAATGGCACGAAAGGTCTTAATATTGACACATAAATGGGGAGAAAGGTCTCAAAATCGCCAAACTAATGGAATGAACGTCCTACAATCTCAAAACTAATATGCTAAATATGAGGGAGAAGAGGGTCCAGAAAAACAGAAAAAGGTGACTACCAGCCCTTAAGTCAGATTAGGTTAGGAGACAGGCCATTGTGATTGTGGTCTGTTTTGTGTGAAACCTTGCCAGTGGTAAGCCGATTGACCCTTGCTTATCAGGTAACGCGTTTAATCTAATTAATTCATTTATATTTTAAATACCTTCAAGTTATTTTATGTATCCCCCGCATGGAATAGACATTAGACTTGGTTGCAAACAGAAAATAATTCCGTGGACGGAGTTAATCATGCCGTGCAATGCTTCTTATTGTTATTCTTATTGTTGATTAGGGTCTCGACGATCTCTCCCTTCTTGCTATTCACTACATTTGTTTTCGTAACTCGGTTGGGGCAATCCCATTTTCCTATTTTTTCATCGCCTGGTTCGGATAATTGCTTTTGTTGTTATTGATAATGTTCATGCGGTGCTTGTTGGTCAACATCTTTGATTCTCCTACTGTGTTACTATGGTTTTAAGGAGATATATTTTGTATTTATATATTTCCTATTATTTTGTTTTAATTTCCTCCCCAGACGTCCATCAATCTTAAAAGAAAGAAAAACAAATTGCCACCAAGACCCCCCCCCCCACCCTTCGAGATAAATGTGTGCATTCTTCAGTTTAAAGTATACCGGTCCCTCCTAAATTGCAGGCTTGCTATAGCTCGCCAGGAAATAGTCGACACCTAAATGGCATGAACGGTCTTAAAATCGCCCAAATAAGGAAGGATGAAGGCCCCCCCCCCCCCTCTTAAGCCCTTTGATTCCACTTTCTTAAACAAAGTAAAAGTATCCAGCAGTAGGATGAATCCAGTAAATGATCGGTAAAGCAAGAGACCTCATTACAGCATGTATCGAAGGCCGGTGTCACACGAGCGCCTTTTCTGGCATTTTTGATGAGTAGACTTTTTCTCGACATTTGGGGGTCGTTTAAAGTTGGTGTCAGAAACTAGACGGAAGGTAGATTATGATAGGTGGGTGAATTGTGATCATACTTGAATTTGGAAGCGGCCAGACGAGAATTGCTGATAACTAGTGCAGGGATAGGAGCTCTTTTAATACCGGTTTGATAATGGCCGCAGAAACGTTATCTAGAAGTCTTGCATATCCAGTTATGAAGACAAAATAAAGAATACATAATAGATTAAAAAGAACAATAGCCTAACCAGTCAGCCAAGACCTCATTGTGTAAAAAGAAAAAAAAAAACAGAAAACAAAAAATATGCACACTCTCGATCAAGTATTGTATCTCTGGCTTGCAAATCAAGAACAGTGGTCGGGGAAATGAATTCGATAATAGTCTTTAAGGAGAGAGAGAGAGAGAGAGAGAGAGAGAGAGAGAGAGAGAGAGAGAGAGAGAGAGAGAGAGAGAGAGAGAGAGAGAGAGAGAGAGAGAGAGAGAATGTGTGTGTAAGTTTGTTTGTGAGAGAAAAAAGTGTGTGTGTGTGTGTTGGGTGTGGGGGTGGGGGGTGGAGGGAGAGTTACAAGAAATAATATCTCAAATACCTTACAGTCTATTCCGGAAACATACTTGAGGTGGAGAGAGAAGGATTGTGAAGTACACTGCACTCCTTGCAGAGTGTGCACAATTTTATGTTCTGTCTCCTTCGTTTTTTTCTTTTCTTCCGTTGCTTTTTTCTCCCTTTCTTTTTCGTTTTCTGAGAGAGAGTGAGAGTGAGTGTATGTGTTAGTGGTTGGGGGTAAGGGTCGGGGGAGGGCCAAACATGTACTGATAAGCAAGAACCACAGAATCAGCAAAGGGGATAAGTCTTGCACACAATGATCACCTCTGCTGCCCGTCCTCAGTCCAAACCCTCATCCTTCTATCTGTACCGTTGGTTCAATTTCCTGAGATGATAGATACTTCGAACCCAGGTGACACATGAAGACCAAATCTCTTATTTTTAGTCTTTATTATTTGATATGTAAAGTTAAAATTATGATTTTCATTTTTGTATTGTGTTTTTGTAAAGTGATAAAATGGCCAACATACTGCAGTTCTACGTAATTTTCCTGTTTTGTGTCTCATATTCATTCCTGCCTTGAAAACAGAATGGGCCCGGTTTTACACTGTTTCAAAATTCTTTTTGACCGACTTGTAGGGATAGAAATCTAGGAATGAAGAGTGCGGTGTATACTCTTTTCAATAGTAATCATCGAAAGGTCAACACAAAAGTTTGATCCACGACTATTGAATGTCATGGGAGAGGTTCAATCAGTAACTGGTCCGTCAGTTTTTAACACCTCTCATCCCACCTCCTCTCCGATATATTTTTGTCTCCTAATCCACACGAACAACGTAATCAACAAGACTAAGAAGAGTGAGACGACCGGTACTTGACCTGGAGTCTCCGCACAATGGAGGTAAAAAACTAAAAGCGGTAAAGTAGATCGGAGCGCGCACACACAAACACACACACACACACACTGCCTGCATACTTTCCCCAGCCATCTTCGTGGGAGGGTCTGAGGTTAAGGGGGGAGGACATCATTACCCCAACACTCACTCGCCAAAAACTAATCTGCCCGGGTCGCGACTTGGTTTAATGCAACCCAGCTATGGTCATTCGTACACTTACTAGACATACTAAGTATACGGCCATTGGAATCTTTGAACATTTCAGGCCAAACTCTGAAGCATTTGGGATATTATATACCTGTAGGACTGTATTATATCTTTATGGTTCGATGCATATTATATACCTGTAGGACTGTATTATATCTTTATGGTTCGATGCATATTCAAATGACTGAATTCTTAATATGTCTCGTATTATGGTATCTCGGCTCGTCTGATTTAACATTAATTTAGACACAGTACCAATCTGTGTATATATTGGTATGTTGTATTTATGTATAATGTGGTGGGGGGCAGGGGGCTAGGAATCCTCCTCCCCTTGTATAATTCACCTACTATTAAAAAAAAAAATACAAAAAAAAAGAAGACGAGACAGATAAAGGGGCAAGGGAATGCGAAAGTGGTCATGGACCCTAAGAATGGGAACTTGAAATATTATTTAAGTTTGGGCTCTGTCTCGAGTTGGCCACCCCCAGCTATGGGATATGTGCCTGAGTATATACATACATACATACATGTTGTATTCATATTGATATGGAATAGATCAGAGTAATTTTATCTCGGGTTAAGTTAAGGGGGGTCACCGTCTTTTTTCAACTTTCTCTCCTTTTCTCTCTTTCCCTGGCTTGTATCCATTCGGCCCCATTCAGCCAACTGTTTTAAGACGTTTATCCCCATCCAGGTGTTGATATCTTCCTGGAGAGCTATAGCGAGCCAGCATTGTATGGAGAAATCTGGCTTCGCCGGAGAAATTTTTCTATCGAAAAATGTACAAATTTAGCTTGATGTCTAAAACAAAGTATTTATATATGCTGGCTCGCTACCGCTCGCCAGGAAAATATTGACACCTGGATGGGGGTAAACGTCTTAAAACAGTAGGCTGAATGGGGCCGAATGGATACAAGCCAAAGAGAGAGGGAGAGAAAGCGAAATAAAGCGAGGTGGGCTCCCTTAATATAGATCTTGCCACATGTACAGTCACGGTCATTAATTCTGATACATACATTTTCGAAGCTGTCTTGGGCTGAACTCAATATCCTTATTACCGGTAATTCTATACCCGATATTTGTGTTTCCTATGTTAGTTTACTCAGTTCGAGGCTTCAAAATGTATTCGAATAATCGAATTTATGACCGCAACTAATATAACTAACTACTCATTGAATCACTATTGAACCCAAACGAGACAATACAGGGCTATATTCAATCCCAGATGCTTTAGCGATTGGCTTGAAAATGCAACGATTCAAATGGGCGTAACCTTATTAGTACTCACGATTGATCAGAACTAAGGTACGCAAAATAAACCCCAAGCGCTGTCCAGACCCGGGCGTATTTTAAAGCTGCGTCCATTGTTCGTGAAATGGATTAGAATATTATGCAAATGAGTCGAATATGACGCGAGGCTCCCTGAGATCATATCTAAGTGATGTCGCAGAAAAAGTGGAAGCCGTTAATAGCAGACACAAAGGGCGACTCTTCGGCTCTGGTGGTGGTGTGTGTGTGTGTGTGTGTGTGTGTGTGTGTGTGTGTGTGTGTGTGTGGTGTACCCTGGTGTGCTTGTGTGGTGGTGGTGTAGTGTGTGGTGTACGCTGGTGTGCTTGTGTAGTGTACCCTGGTGTGCTTGTGTGGTGGTGGTGTGTGTGTGTGGTGGTAGTGGTGTGTGTGTGTGTGTGTGTGTGTGTGTGTGTGTGGTGTACCCAGGTGTGGTGGTGGTGGTGTGTGTGGTGTACCCTGGTGTGCTTGTGTGGTGGTGTAGTGTGTGGTGCACTCTATTGTGCTTGTGTGGTGTGTGTGTGTGTGTGTGGTGTACCCAGGTGTGCTTGTGTAGTTTGTGTGTGGTGTACCCTGGTGTGCTTGTGTGGTGGTATAGTGTGTGGTGTACCCTGGTGTGCTTGTGTTGTGTGTGTGTGTGTGTGTGTGGTGTACCCTGGTGTGCTTGTGTAGTGTGTGTGTGTGTGTGGTGTACCCTGGTGTGCTTGTGTGGTGTACCCTGGTGTGTGTGTGTGGTGTACCCTGGTATGCTTGTGTGGTGTGTGTGTGTGTGGTGTACCCTGGTGTGCTTGTGCAGTGTGTGTGTGTGGTGTACCCTGGTGTGCTTGTGTGGTGGTATAGTGTGTGGTGTACCCTGGTGTGTGTGTGTGGTGTACCCTTGTGTGCTTGTGTGGTGGTATAGTGTGTGGTGTACTCTGGTGTGCTTGTGTGGTGTGTGTGTGTGTGTGTGTGTGGTGTACCCAGGTGTGCTTGTGTGGTGGTTTGGTGTAGTGTACCCAGGTGTACTTATGTCATGGTGTAGGTGTGTTCACCTATGTAGGGTTCGCCACTTTGCTAGTGGCACTGAGGAGCGCCTCGCCCTGCGTTATTGGTGCAGCAGACTGTTCGAAGGGGCGGAGCACTCCCCTGTGAAGATGGGCTCGTCTGGCACTTTTTGCAGTTCGACATCGAGGGCTTTCTTGAAGCTGTGACTGTGGGACCTATGGCGGTGTTGCTGGTGTGTTGTGTGAGGTGCTAATGTGGGTGTGTATGGTAGTGGGGTGATGTGGTGTTATTTAGAGTGTGTGTGCCGTTAATACCAGACATAATTATACTATATATCTTAATAAATAAAGGTCAATGTTTGTCTGTTTGTCAGTTACCCGACCTTTGTTACTAAACTCCTCCCACAGTTTTGGTGCCAGGGAGTGTGGGGCACCGTTGGAAAGCCCAGGCTTTGGAGATGGTTTTAGGCGAGTTTAGTAGAAATAAGAGACACTTTTGTTTAATAAAATTTTCGGCAGAACTTATGTAGTATACGGGAGCGAAAAAAATTGCCGTTTGGGGCAGAAGGAGGCCTCCGATCGAAAAGGTGTATGGAACGAAAGTTGTTCGCAGCTCCCCAAAATGGGGGTACGGATGAGGTCAAATCCAAAATCGGAGGTCATTTAGCGGCCGAAATCGAGGTCGCCGTTTAATGAGGCACAGGGAGGTCGAGGCCGGTGATTATGGTAGTAGTAGTATTGTGATGATTGTGGTAATAGTGATTGATGATGGTGATTATGGTAGTATAATTTAAACCCGGGCAACGCCGGGTACCCCTCCTAGTATATATATATATAACTATGCTATATTAGCTCACTTGTATTTATGAGATATACTTACTTGATAGTATAGTGGAGCGTTGTTGTTATGTGGTACCTATAGTTTGTAGGGTAGTGTATCGTGAATTGGATTGTTGTTATATCCTAAACTGTGGTGTTGTATGTTTGATCTAGTAGTATGTTACAGCATGAGGCCTAACTGGTTTTCGTCGCATTTTCTCTAAGTAAAATGTATATAGCATATTCTATAAGTGTTATGTTTAGGTATTGAAATCGTGTGCTACTATATAAAGGTCTATGTGGTAAATTTAACCCTTTCAGTACCGGTCACGTCCTATTTATTTGGAGCTACAATTATACGATTTTGTTGAAGCTTAGGAAGGATATATGATAGCTTAAAGGATGAATTGAGATTGTCTGGAGCCTTTTGATTGATAGACGTCCTTCCCAAGATGAATAAAATCGTATAATAGATGTGTACATTTTTCGGTAGAAACATTTCCCGGCCAAAGGCCGATTTCTCCTAAAATTACAGGCTCGCTTTCGCTCGCCAGGAAAAAAAACGACACCTATAAATAGCACGATGGGTCCTAATATTGACAAAGAAATGAGGTGAAAGGGCATAAAATCCCCAAACTAATGAAATCAACGTCTTAAAATCTCAAAATTAATGGGGCTAAACATTAGGGAGAAGGGGGTCCAGAAAAACGGTCTGTCTCCCCTTAACTTAAGTGGTGGTGGATTGTGGTGCCAAGCGTCAAGATAATGGGGTAATGAAGGCCTGTTGTGTGATACTTGGCACTGGGGTAATAATGGGGTAATGAAGGCCTGTTGTGTGATACTTGGCACTGGGGTAATAATGGGGTAATGAAGGCCTGTTGTGTGATACTTGGCACTGGGGTAATAATGGGGTAATGAAGGCCTGTTGTGTGATACTTGGCACTGGGGTAATAATGGGGTAATGAAGGCCTGTTGTGTGATACTTGGCACTGGGGTAATAATGGGGTAATGAAGGCCTGTTGTGTGATACTTGGCACGGGGTAATAATGGGATAATGAAGGCCTGTTGTGTGATACTTGGCACTGGGGTAATAATGGGGTAATGAAGGCTTGTTGTGTGATACTTGGCACTGGGGTAATCATTGGGTAATGAAGGCCTGTTGTGTGATACTTGGCACTGGGGTAATAATGGGGTAATGAAGGCCTGTTGTGTGATACTTGGCACTGGGGTAATAATGGGGTAATGAAGGCCTGTTGTGTGATACTTGGCACTGGGGTAATAATGGGGTAATGAAGGCCTGTTGTGTGATACTTGGCACTGGGGTAATAATGGGGTAATGAAGGCCTGTTGTGTGATACTTGGCACTGGGGTAATAATGGGGTAATGAAGGCCTGTTGTGTGATACTTGGCACTGGGGTAATAATGGGGTAATGAAGGCCTGTTGTGTGATACTTGGCACTGGGGTAATAATGGGGTAATGAAGGCCTGTTGTGTGATACTTGGCACTGGGGTAATAATGGGGTAATGAAGGCCTGTTGTGTGATACTTGGCACTGGGGTAATAATGGGGTAATGAAGGCTTGTTGTGTGATACTTGGCACTGGGGTAATAATGGGGTAATGAAGGCCTGTTGTGTGATACTTGGCACTGGGGTAATAATGGGGTAATGAAGGCCTGTTGTGTGATACTTGGCACTGGGGTAATAATGGGGTAATGAAGGCCTGTTGTGTGATACTTGGCACTGGGGTAATAATGGGGTAATGAAGGCCTGTTGTGTGATACTTGGCACTGGGGTAATAATGGGGTAATGAAGGCCTGTTGTGTGATACTTGGCACTGGGGTAATAATGGGGTAATGAAGGCCTGTTGTGTGATACTTGGCACTGGGGTAATAATGGGGTAATGAAGGCCTGTTGTGTGATACTTGGCACTGGGGTAATAATGGGGTAATGAAGGCCTGTTGTGTGATACTTGGCACTGGGGTAATAATGGGGTAATGAAGGCCTGTTGTGTGATACTTGGCACTGGGGTAATAATGGGGTAATGAAGGCCTGTTGTGTGATACTTGGCACTGGGGTAATAATGGGGTAATGAAGGCCTGTTGTGTGATACTTGGCACTGGGGTAATAATGGGGTAATGAAGGCTTGTTGTGTGATACTTGGCACTGGGGTAATAATGGGGTAATGAAGGCCTGTTGTGTGATACTTGGCACTGGGGTAATAATGGGGTAATGAAGGCCTGTTGTGTGATACTTGGCACTGGGGTAATAATGGGGTAATGAAGGCTTGTTGTGTGATACTTGGCACTGGGGTAATAATGGGGTAATGAAGGCCTGTTGTGTGATACTTGGCACTGGGGTAATAATGGGGTAATGAAGGCTTGTTGTGTGATACTTGGCACTGGGGTAATAATGGGGTAATGAAGGCCTGTTGTGTGATACTTGGCACTGGGGTAATAATGGGGTAATGAAGGCCTGTTGTGTGATACTTGGCACTGGGGTAATAATGGGGTAATGAAGGCCTGTTGTGTGATACTTGGCACTGGGGTAATGAAGGCCTGTTGTGTGATACTTGGCACTGGGGTAATAATGGGGTAATGAAGGCCTGTTGTGTGATACTTGGCACTGGGGTAATAATGGGGTAATGAAGGCCTGTTGTGTGATACTTGGCACTGGGGTAATAATGGGGTAATGAAGGCCTGTTGTGTGATACTTGGCACTGGGGTAATAATGGGGTAATGAAGGCCTGTTGTGTGATACTTGGCACTGGGGTAATAATGGGGTAATGAAGGCCTGTTGTGTGATACTTGGCACTGGGGTAATAATGGGGTAATGAAGGCCTGTTGTGTGATACTTGGCACTGTGGTAATAATAATGGGGTAATGAAGGCCTGTTGTGTGATACTTGGCACTGGGGTAATAATGGGGTAATGAAGGCCTGTTGTGTGATACTTGGCACTGGGGTAATAATGGGGTAATGAAGGCCTGTTGTGTGATACTTGGCACTGGGGTAATAATGGGGTAATGAAGGCCTGTTGTGTGATACTTGGCACTGGGGTAATAATGGGGGTAATTAAGGCCTGTTGTGTGATACTTGGCACTGGGGTAATAATGGGGTAATGAAGGCCTGTTGTGTGATACTTGGCACTGGGGTAATAATGGGGTAATGAAGGCCTGTTGTGTGATACTTGGCACTGGGGTAATAATGGGGTAATGAAGGCCTGTTGTGTGATACTTGGCACTGGGGTAATAATGGGGTATTGAAGGCCTGTTGTGTAATACTTGACACTGTAACACTATCTGGATTGATTAGTGAGACGTTGTTGGGTGGGATTTGGGGTTTTAATATTATCTGGATTGAATAATGAGGCGTTGTTGTTGTGTGTGGGGTTATAACAACATCTGGATTGAGTATTGAGGGGTTATGTGTGGGGTTATAATAATATTTGGATTTATTATTGAGGCGTTGCTGTGTGTGATTTAGGGTTATAACTGTATGGATTGATTATTAATGCGTTGTTGTGTGTGTGTGTGTGTGGGGGGGGGGGGGGGGTAATAACAATATCTGGATTGATTATTACATTTGAATAATAATCGGACTATCACAACTAAAAGAAAAATAGTTAATACAAAAATAACATACAAACAGTAAACATCTTCTTATCCCAACCTTGCATGTCAAGAACTCGTTTATGACCAGAGTGCTTCTTCCATATTATTCTGCTTATATTAACCCCTTCATTATGTTATGGCGACTATTAGACGAGTTTTTACAGCTTAGAATGGTAGTCTACTCATTAAAAGGCTAAAGACTATCTCAATTAGCCTAATCTTAATCCTTTTAGATACCATATATTCTTCCTAAGCTTCATAAAGCCGTTTAAATGTAGGTGAAATCAAATAAAAAAGACGTCGCCGGTACAGAAGGGGTTAACCCCTTCAATCTGATGACTCCAAGTTTGTTTTGAATTTTAGTTCTACCTGCCTACGGGCGATTTTTTCAGCTTAGGATTAACCTGTGCGTATCAATTGGTTGAAGATGAGCTAAAATACCCCCCTGGCATATTCACCCTACCGTCAGTAAACTATACCCAGTTTATTTTTAACTGGCGGTAAATTGCATATTTCCCATCAAGATTTTTCAGTTATTCGGAAGATTTTGTAGTGAAATATGGTGCTAATTATATAAAGTTGGTCTTACTAGGATGCAGAGACATAGTACTTTCTTATTATTCCATTAAGTATCGAAAAATGAGCTGCTAAGGGATTCAATTTATCGTCAGCTGAAAAGAAACTGAGTATAGTTAGTGAGAGGAGGCTTAAATTATGTCCCCAATTGGCCACTTGCGAGTTTCAGGCTATAAGGAAGTTGGAGCTGCATGCAAGCATTGATATATAGCAGAATTACCAGCTAAAATATGATCGTAGTGCATGTACATAAATAAATAAAACCCAATTCAATATAATTTCTACTCACCAGAAACCTAAATAATTATTGCATTTCTGTTCTATATTGATGTTTACAGCTCCAACTTCCTTATAGAACGAAACTCGCACTACCGAAAAAATTTACAAATTTATCTTGACAAGTATGGGGTATTTTTGTAAGCTTGATGGAGGTCTAGCGAGGAAATTAAGAAATATATGAATACATGAATTAATAGACCCAAAATACGGCCCATCTCCCCTTAATGCGGTGCCTTTTGGAGCTTCCCCGCCAGTGGATCATGGTGTTGGCTGGGCTACATTATGGGAGGGCGGCTTTAAGGGGGAGGTAGTCGCATTTCCTGGACCCCCTTTTCCCTCATGTTTAGCTAAGAGTTTTGACATTTTAAGACGTTCGTTCCGTTAGTTTGGCGATTTTGAGACCTTTCGCCTCATTTCTTGTCAATATTAAGACATTTCGAATTTATCTTGGCGAGCGATAGCGAGTCTGAATTTTTACAAGGAACCGGCCTTCGGCCAGGACATTTTTCGGTATATTTATCTTGAAAGGGGGTCTAGGGGGTATTTTTAAAGCTTGATGGAGGTCTAACAAGGAAACTGAAAAATAAATGTATACATAAATATATAGACCAAAACACAAGCACTACCCCCTTAAGGGGAGATCTCCACTTGAGGGATTTTTTGTTTGACCCCTTTCTCCCTCATGTTTAGCCCCATTGCTTTTGATATTATAAAATGTTTGCCCCATTAGTTTAGCGATTTTAAGAACTTTCACCCCATATTAAGACCTTTCGTGCCATTTAGGTGTCGATTTTATCCTGGCGAGCGATAGCGAGCCTGTAATTTAAGAGGAACCGGCCTTCGGCCGGGAAATTTTTCTACCGAAAAATTTACAAATTTATCTTGAAAGGGACTCAAGGGGGTGTAATTTTAAGGTTAATGGAGGTCTAGTGAACAAACTAAATACCTCCCCTTAAACGGTGCTCCGGTGCCGGGACATGATGGGTGGCGCTTTGTTCTTGGTGGGCTTGTATTATAGTAAGACGTCCGGTGCTTTACTATACCCATTCAGTACCGGTCACATCCTTTTCATTATATTCTGGCAACTATTAATGGAGCCCACCTCGCTTTGTTTTTCTTTCTCTCCCTCTCTATTTGGCTTGTATCCATTCGGCCCATTCAGCCTACTGTTTTAAGACGTTTACCCCCATCCAGGTGTCAATATTTTCCTGACGAGCGGTAGCGAGCCAGCATATATATATTTTGTTCTGACAGCAAGCTAAATTTGTACATTTTTTGATAGAAAATTTCTCCGGCGAAGCCGGATTTCTCCATACAATGCTGGCTCGCTATCGCTCGCCAGGAAAAAATAGACACCTGGATGGGGATAAACGTCTTAAAACAGTTGGCTGAATGGGGCCGAATGGATACAAGCCAGAGAAAGAGAGAAAAGGAGAGAAAGATAAAACAAAGCCGGTGGCCCCCTTAAATGATTTACCTTTCATAATCTGAATAAAATCGTCTATTAATAGCCAGAAAACAGAACAGTGTCATCTTATCTTCTAAAGGACACCGTTTATGTCTTGTGGTGACTGACCTGTATTACGGTAATTGAAAACATTCTTGATGTTAAGCCGGAGTCACACGAACCCTTTTTCGAGCATTTTTTACGGGCAATTATGGTCTGGCAGCTTCAAAAATGACACCTTATCATAATTTAACCGCCTAACATACTCTACCTTCAGTCTAGTTACCGATACTAGTGCAAGACAGTCCCGATATATTACGAGAAAAAACTTGATCATGGAAAATTGACGGAAAACTCGCTCGTGTGACAGCGGCTTTATCACCAAATACTGAAAGTAAGAATGGTGTAGGTTATATTAAGAAGAA
The DNA here is from genome assembly GCA_032716605.1 of Paralithodes platypus. Taxonomy (NCBI): domain Eukaryota; kingdom Metazoa; phylum Arthropoda; class Malacostraca; order Decapoda; family Lithodidae; genus Paralithodes; species Paralithodes platypus. The sequence goes on along the minus strand of CM064503.1, from coordinate 6,741,278 downwards.
ATAAACACGCATTTGAAATCGTTATATTTTGTGTACACAACACCCTGTACCCGTGAGAAACCTATATTATTTTGTTGCATTTCTGTTTTAATATCAATGTTCGAGCAAGAGGAGTTATCATAGGCAGGAGGCATCGAAGTAGCATATAATTTATCATAGGCAGGAGGCATCGAAGTAGCCTTTATATGCCTACAGTATAAGCTTCTGAGTCTGGGCGTAGGTCTTGTAGGCTGTGGGATGCCGACCATGCGCGCAAGTTCAGCAGCCACTTCGTAAACAAAATACATGATACAAACAATGTACTGACTAGATTTCGTTTTCCGTGGTGTGAGAGTGGGCTGGCTGATGATGATGATGGAGGGAGGGTGTGGTGTAGCAGGGACAGTGGGTCGCTTGTCTGGTCCCCCCTTCTTCCTCATGTTTATTCCCATTCGTGTTCAGATTGTATGCAATTTGACCCATTAGTTTGGCGATTTTAAGAACTTCCACCCCATTTCTATGTTAATATTAGGACATTTCGTGCCATTTAGGTGCTGATTTTTTCCTGGCGAGCGATAGTGAGCCTGTAATTTTAAGAGAGAATATCGAAAATGTACAAATTTATCTTGAGGGGGGTCAAGAGAGTATTGTTTTAAGCTTGATGAAGGTCTAGCGAGGAAACTAAAAAAATAAATGAATATTCAAATAAATAGACCCAAAAAATAACCACTGTCCCTTTAACAGTGGGCGTGGTGTGGGCGGGAAGGGACAGTGTTTGCAGGGGGAATAATTGCCACTCTTATAAATTTGACCATAAACCAAAAAAAATGGGGGAAAGAAAAAGAAGGCCTTGACGTTGATATATTGTTTAGGCTAGTCATGTTAAGGGGAGATGAGGGTATTTATTTGTTTATTGTTTTATATTTTTAGTATTATTTAGTTTCCTCCCTAGACCTCCATCAAGCTTAGAAAAACACACCCTAGACCCCCCTTCAAGATAAATTTGTAAATTTTTCGGTAAAAAAAAAACCCCGGCCGAAGGCCGGTTCCTCATAAAATTGCAGGCTCGCTATCGCTCGCCAGGTTTTAATCGACACCTAAATGGCACGAAAGGTCTTAAAATTGACAACGAAATGGGCCGAAAGGTGTTAAAATCGCCAAACTAATGGGCTGAACGTCTTATAATCTGAAAACTAGTGGGGCTAAACGTTAGGGAGAAGGGGGTCCAGAAAAACGGGGTGCCTCCCCTTAAGGTGTGTTTGGGTGTGCGATATTAGCCAGTGATATACGTTAGAATATACTGTAGATAGCCTGATAGTGAATATACTGTAGATAGCCTGATAGTGAATATACTGTAGATAGCCTGATAGTGAATATACTGTAGATAGCCTGATAGTGAATATACTGTAGATAGCCTGATAGTGAATATACTGTAGATAGCCTGATAGTGAATATACTGTAGATAGCCTGATAGTGAATATACTGTAGATAGCCTGATAGTGAATATACTGTAGATAGCCTGATAGTGAATATACTGTAGATAGCCTGATAGTGAATATACTGTAGATAGCCTGATAGTGAATATACTGTAGATAGCCTGATAGTGAATATACTGTAGATAGCCTGATAGTGAATATACTGTAGATAGCCTGATAGTGTATATACTGTAGATAGCCTGATAGTGTATAATTATACAGTATACATGGTTTGGTATTCAAACTAAAATTAAAATATGTTCTTAGTCATCAATATGTACTTATTATTTAACACACTACTAAAACATTAAATAATGAAACCATAACAGTGTGGCTGAGCCTTTTGGGGACATAAGTCCTCCTAAAAGGCTCTGAGTGATCATGGGGTGATATTATACATTTATATAATATGCAACAATGATTACAGTAGCTAACTACCTTAACAAATATTGTATTATAACTTGATAGACTTACCCTACATACAATAGTTAATGTAACGAAATCTAGAAAAAACAAGATAACTAAAGAAATTATCTTTAATTATCGCAAGGATCCGTCCTGTCGCCCGCACTCTTCAATCTGTACATGCATGATATAAATACACCAAATTCACCCCAAATAACCATAGCCTCCTACGCAGACGACATAACACTCACAAGCACGCACCAAAACCCAGACACAGCAACAAGACTCCTTCAAGACTATCTCGATACATTACATGAATGGTGCACTACAAACAGACTCAATTTAGCCCCAGCTAAATCCACTGCAACCCTCCTCACAAGCTGGACAGGAGAGCACGATTACGTCCCGGGACTCAACATAAACAACACACCCCTAACACACACACACACACACAAAATCCTAGGAGTAACATACGACACCCAAATGACATTCAAACAGCACACCACAAACACGAAAAAGAAACTGACACCCAGACTTAACGCCCTCAGATCACTTGCCCACACGAAATTTGTACACAACAAAGAAACCACCACCACAGTCTACAAACAATACATAAGATCAGTTATGGAATACGCAAGCCCGGCCTGGGCTTCTAACCTAGCTGAAACACATCATAAGGCCTTACAGACTATTCAAAATAAAGCCCTTAAAATCATCACAGGATGCACAGCTACTACACCCACAGATCACCTACATCAAGAAACCAAAGTCCTAAAAGTCAAAGATCATCTAGACATGAGAGGCACTCAATTCCTGGCAGCAGCCTCCACGAATCAACACCACCCACTACACTACATGGCAACACACCCACAGACACCAAAAAATATCAAAACAACACCCAGCACACGCTATCACACACAACTACTGTCTTCTCTCCCTCCCTGCCCACTCCAAACCAACTTCCGGAAGCATATCCATACTCATATCACTCGCCGTTCCATCCACTCACTCATAGACAACACGCAGCTGCAAGCACGACCTCCCGAAATCCATCCTTCTGAATCCTCCCTTCCTCGCGAGGACAGAGTCCACCTGGCCAGGCTGAGATGCGGACACCATCCAGCTCTTCTGAGCTATCAGAAGAGACTGGATGACTCCGTCGTCGACACCTGCCCGGGTTGTAACACAGCACCCCATACCATAAAACACATCATAGAAGACTGCATTTCACACAACCACTTACGCCAACAACACAATTTACACTATTTGAGAGCTCTGTGGGAGAGCCCGACCGTGGCCATGGCCTTCCTTAAGGACTCGGGGCTGTTCGGCCAGGCAGCTTAGGGAACAACAACAACAACAACAACTAAAGAAATAACTAAAGCTAAAGCTCAAGTTGGTGATATAAGTTATAATAATTATACTGTAGCTAGCCTAATGGTGTAACAAGGTTTTAGGTGTGCAATGTACACAGTTATATGCATGATGCCTTATCTGTGATTATTCATTGAGGTGTGTATAAGTGTGTGATATTAATCATTGATGTAATTTGACACATCCAGTTAGAATGGTAATATGATAGTATTGGTAAGACGTGTTAAATTTACCGGCAATAAATCTATTGACAATATCGGAACTCCTGTCTTGATAAGCCTGTCACCCTAGTGCTTAGTGCGGAATTTCGGTGTGAGTATCCTAGGTTCGAATCCTTGGAGCACCACATGTATTCATTACTTTTATTGATTTCACTAGTTAGGTTTATTTGTAAATTAATTGGTGAGTTTGTGAAGATAAATAAGAAGTAAGGGGAGGTGGGCGTATTTATTGGCTTATTGTTTATTAAGGGGAGGTGGGCGTATTTATTGGCTTATTGTTTATTAAGGGGAGGTGGGCGTATTTATTGGCTTATTGTTTATTAAGGGGAGGTGGGCGTATTTATTGGCTTATTGTTTATTAAGGGGAGGTGGGCGTATTTATTGGCTTATTGTTTATTAAGGGGAGATGGGCGTATTTATTGGCTTATTGTTTATTAAGGGGAGATGGGCGTATTTATTGGCTTATTGTTTATTAAGGGGAGATGGGCGTATTTATTGGCTTATTGTTTATTAAGGGGAGATGGGCGTATTTATTGGCTTATTGTTTATTAAGGGGAGATGGGCGTATTTATTGGCTTATTGTTTATTAAGGGGAGATGGGCGTATTTATTGGCTTATTGTTTATTAAGGGGAGATGGGCGTATTTATTGGCTTATTGTTTATTAAGGGGAGGTGGGCGTATTTATTGGCTTATTGTTTATTAAGGGGAGGTGGGCGTATTTATTGGCTTATTGTTTTATCTATTTATTATTTTATAGTTTCCTCCTTAGACCTCCATCAACCTGTAAAATACCCCCCCTAGACCCCCCCCCCCCCTTTTCAAGATAAATTTGTACATTTGTTGGTACAAAAAGTCCAGGCCGAAGGCCGGTTGCAGACTTGTTATCGCTCTCCAGAAAAAATCGTCACCTAAATGACACTAAAGGTCTTAATATTGACAAATAAGTTGGGTGAAAGGTTTTAAAATCGCCAAACTAATGGGGCAAACGTTTTATAATCTCAAAACCAATGGGGCTAAACACGAGGGAGAAGGGGGCCCCAAAAACCGGTCTATCCCCCCTTAAAAATGCATAACTTTATCAAATAAGAAAGCAATAGCATAGTAACATTAATGAAAACATTCCATAAAAGCTTTAATTTTTGTGTCTGTGAATATTGCGAATAATCTAAAATTAACGAACATTGCCAGAACAAAAGGTTAAGGGGAGACTGACCGTTTTTTGTTTTTTTTTTTTTTTTTGGTCTATTAATTCAGGAGTTCCTTTATTTCTTAGTGTCCTCGCTAGACCTCCATCAAGCTTAGAAAAACACCCCCTAGACCCCCCCTTCAAGATAAATGTGTACATTTTTCGGTAAAAAAAAATCCCGGCTGAAGGCCGGTTCCTCTTCATATTTCAGGCTAGCTACCGCTCGCCAGGAAATAATCGACACCTAAATGGCACGAAAGGTCTTAAAATTGACAACGAAATGGGGCGAAAGGTGTTAAAATCACCAAACTAATGGGCCGAACGTCTTATAATCTCAAAACAAATGGGGCTTAACACGAGGGAGGAAGGGGACCAGAAAAACGACCCATCTCCCCTTAACCTCAACAGTCCATCAGCCTCACCTTAATGTGCCAGCCAGATTGATCGTACAGTTGGCCGCAGAAGTGCCTATCCACTCTTGTGATGTTCTGTCTGAAAGGAAACATTGTAGGATTAACTGGCAAGAATAATTTGTTATCGAACTGTTTATTAGTTAGGCCTATTGTTTAACTAGTGCATCAGCTAATAAATGTCTGTTTTAAGGGGAGGTTTCCACTTGAGGGACTTTTTTCTTGACCCCTTTCTCCCTCATGTCTAGCCCCATTGCTTTTGAGATTTTAAGACGTTTGCCCCATTAGTTTGGTGATTTTTAAGAATTTCCGCCCCATTCTGTCAATTTTAAGACCTTTCGTGCCATTTAGGTGTCGATTTTATCCTGGCGAGCGATAGCGAGCCTGTAATTTAAGAGTAATCGGCCTTCGGCCGGGACATTTTTCTACCGAAAAATTTACAAATTTATCTTGAAAGGGGGTCAAGGGGGTGAAATTTTAAGATTGCTGGAGGAGTCGGAAACAAACTAGAAACCTCCCCTTAAGCATACTAAGTTTCCTTCCATTTATAAAATCAGGGAGTGTACAGTCGCGCTAATAAGTGATATCTCGGCACCAAGTATGTTTTGATCAATAATTGGTATCAGCAATATCTAAGCTTAATGTGTTCATATCGAGTGAAATATACAAACATGTTCCTACACTTACCCACCCTATTCAACATCTGGCAGACATTAATACAGCACAGAGCAAGCCAAACGTAATGACAGCTGGGATATGACTTATTAGCGCGACCGTACACCAATTCCTGTAGCCAACTGTACCTCCATTAAGACTCAGCAACCGGACACCCCATTAAAGTAATCGCTAGCATGCTTCATCATTGAATATATCAGTATTCTCGCCTCTGATTTTACTGACTGAGTCGTTGTTTTCCATATTTTCTGACCAACTATGAATTTTAACTGTCAATCTATTTACTTTGGCTCATACCCCATTATTTTATATATATATATATATATATATATATATATATATATATATATATATATATATATATATAATGTTTTTTTTGTTTTTTTCTATTGAGGGTGGCCGACTCAAAACGGAGCCCGAACAGGGACAACACAACACAACAAAACACATGTTTAGCACCTTAGTTTTCATATTTTAAGACGTTCGGCCTATTAGTTTGACGATTTTAAGTCTTTTCGCCCAATATCTTTGTCAATATTAACACCTTTCGTGCCATTCAGGTGTCGATTTTTTCCTGACGAACGATAGCGATTATGTAGGAGGAACCGGTCTTTGGCCGCAGAATGTTTCTACCGAAAATTGTACAAATTTATCTTGAAGGTGGATTTTGGGGATGTTTTTAAAGTTTGATGGAGGTCTAGGGAGGAAAGTAAAATAATAACAAATCAATAATTAAGTTAACCAATTAATAAACCCTCTCCCTTAAGGGGGGCGACCTGCGTTTTTCCTCTCATTTTCTCTCTTTCTCTGACTCTTATCCATTTGGCCCCATTCAGCCAACTGTTTTTATCCACATCCAGGTATTGATTTTTTTTTTCCTGGTGAGCGGTAGCGAGCCAGCATATATTTATAAATGTTTTGACAGCAGGCCAAATTTGTACATTTTTCGATAGAAAAATGTGTCTGGCGAAGCCGGATTTCTCCATACAATGCTGGCTCGCTATCGCTCGCCAGGAAGAAATCGACACCTGTACGGGGATTAACGTCTTAAAACAGTAGGCTGAATGGGACTGAATGGATAAAAGCCAGAGAAGGAGAGAAAATGAGAGAAACAAAGCAGGTCACCCCCCTTAAAAGAAGAGCCCTGGATAAAGTGGTACCACCGAGGACATGTCACCAACCCGCCGAGTGATGCCGGTATCACACGACCGCTTTTTCCCTCAACATTTATCCTCAACACTGGTCTGGCAGCTTATGAGGTCATCTTTTTATATATGTCTGTCACCTAAATTAATCTACCTTCAATCTAGTTTCCGATACCAGTACGAAAGATCCCAGGAATGTTGCCAGGAAAAATGTTGATCATCGAATGTTGACTGTAAAAGCTCTCGTGTGATACCGGCTTGAGTCCCCCTTCGTGCAGCACACCGGTTCCCTTGCACGCAATTGGTGGCTTCATATACCCGCCAGAAATGATCGGGTTGTCTCGTTTGTAGGAAGGTCCGGCGCTACAGGCTATTTTTGTTTATTGGATGCGGTGGCCTACTGTTGGGCTTTGGAATAGATTTATATTGTAGTTAACCCCTTGTGTACCAGCGACGTATCTATTATTTGATGTCAGCTACATTTAGACGATTTTATGAAGCTTAGGAAGGATATATGGTAGCTACAAAGATTCGTTGAGATAGTCTGTAGCCTTATAATGTGTTGTCGTCCATCCTAAGCTGAATAAAATCATCTGATAGTTGCCAGAATATAACAAAAAGGATGTCACCGGTACAGAATGGGTTTACTGTAGACGATTTTATTACTCTAGAATACATTATCGGGGTATATAGTTATAAGATTGGGTTGACGAATCATAATGTTGTTTACTGATTATGGTGGCCTACTGTTATTCTTGGCTGTCGGTATTATTATGGCTAACCACAGACGATGGTCTTACTGTTAAAAGGGTCTCTTAAAGGCAATTGTTAGATTGATATAGCCGTCATATATTATCGGGGTGTCTAGTTTTTAGGCAGGCTCGTCAGAACATGGTATTTTGTTTAGTGAGTGCTAGCGATTTTTTTTCCAGTCACCCACAGAGGATATGATTTAGCTCGTAATGCCGGAGTAATATACTTACTTTCAATCCTGTCAGTCGATTTTTTTTCTTTTTCCTCTTCTTGTATTTGTCGATTTCATGAAGTTTAAATAGGCTCTCCAGTCTCCACACGCAATTGCGGTCTTGATAATATATTCAGCATGAATTATCGGGCTGTCTCGTTTATAAGCATGTCTTTGGTACACCCAACGACATAAGTTAGTTCCCCCAAACAGCCACTGAGTGAATCCGAAACACCTGGGGGTCGACAAATGAAGCATATTAAAGAAATGCTATTTACACCCAATATACTGTATGCTTCGTTTTCGACCCCTAGGTGATTCGGATTTACAGTGGCAGGTTGGGGGAACGATGGTACAGTACATGGTATTTTGTTTATTGAGTGCGGTAGCCTTCTGTTATTATTTGGTATCGATTTGTTTGTATTGCTAACTGTAGACGATATTATTACTTCTATCTGGCATATATTATTGTTGTCTTGTTTGTACGCAGGCTCGTCGCTACATGGTATTTTGCTTATTGAGTACGGTGGCCTTTTGTTATTCATTGTTATAGATGTTATTATGGTAAACAATTGACGATGTTATTACTTCTAAGGTCTTTCTATGTTTGGTCTAAATGATCGGAGTGTCTTGTTTGTAGGCAGGTTCATTGTGAAAGAGTACCAGTATTGTATTTATTTCACATATTTTATTGTTTTAATTAATTTCCATCTATTATACAATCGTTATTACAGTGCCTGTTATAATTATATGTGTTGGTGTACTTTAATTATTTAAACGTTTCAACTTTGTATCATTATTCTCACATGTGAACTATACTGTATATCGAGCGTTTTCACACTTCGAAGATGTTCAATCGTTCTCATATTTCTAAATTTCAACATTGATCCTTCTCACATTTCACAAATGTTTCGACCATTGTTACTGTACTGTATGTATCAACTATTTTCCTAATAATATCATATTTCAGCTACATCCATTCAGTCTCATAATGCAAGTACTCAATCATTCTCAGGTTTCAACAGTTATCGGCAGGTCAATAATTAGTAGACTTCTCTCTCTCTCTTTATATATATATATATATATATATATATATATATATATATATATATATATATATATATACGGTATATATTTATTTATTTATTTTCTTTTTTCCCTGGGTCAACCCGTCTAATTGTTACCTCTGGTGTGACATCGCTCCTGGATGTTGTTTATTAAATTAATTTCCTTGTCAGTCTTGGTCTCTCTCACCTGTCCGACACCTTGCCAGTCCTCCATTAATTTAGCGTTTGTCTTGAGTGGATCTGTTTCGGGGAGCCTTGGGGGGTAGGAGGGAAGAGTAAACAGTGGCTGCGAGTTTTATTGGGGAATATTGTGATTAATTGGTACGAGGATAGCTGAGAAAGTTGTTTGAGGAATATGCATTACTCTCTTATCTATCGGTATTTGTTTGTACACACACACACACACACACACGCATTTTTGTGGACCACATATTTATGTTATCCACATACCTGCAAATTAAATAAAAATTAAAATGCAAGAGCAGAACGAAACGGACCCCCCCCCCCCTTCCGAGAGAGAGAGAGAGAGAGAGAGTGAGAGCGAGAGAGAGAGAGAGTGAGAGTGAGAGTGAGAGTGCGTGAGTGAGAGATAGATAGAGAGAGTAACAGATAAAACATGCACAAAGTCCATCTTGGAAGTGTACCTGAAGATGTCCGCCAACCTGTCCCCCACAATATGACAAATGGGTTTCCTAGTCATCCTCGTTAAGTAGGTCGTCAACAGCGGGGTGTGAGTGAGGAGGACTGAACACCCGCGATTAATATCTACGGGAGGCGGGCAAAAAGTGGACGTTTTGGGAGGAGAAGGAGAATAGGGAGGACCGAGTTCAATTCTCGGCTGGTGGAAATGTTTGGGCAATCTCCTCACACACCTTGCCTCTGTTCTGATCGCCCTACAGTAAAATAGGTCTATGACAGGATAAACAGGTTCCGTTCCTTGTGACCTCATCCTTTAACTACAGAAAAAAAATAAAAAATAAAAATAAAATAAAAATAAAAATAAAAAAAATGGTAGAGGAGGAATCATGGGGTTGTTTGTTTGTATTTGATGGTCGTGCTGGTATTGGTGATAATATTTGAATTGCGATTGTATAGTTAAGATTTGTGGTGGAGATCATTGTTTTAGTTAGTTAAAATAGGACTTCAGAGGCTATCAACCCTTCTGGATTATTAAGCCAGCACACTGTAAACCAAGAAAGCGTAAGAACTGGAGCTCCTTTTCGAGAACTCCAGTCCCCTGTGCATTGTATTATTTTGCAGCATTTTTCATATTGATAAGGACTGAAAATCTCGCTATTTACGAGAGTCAGGCAAAATAGTGGCTGTTTTAGGGGGAGAAGGAGAATAGGTAGAGGAGGAACTTGGGGTTGTTTTGGTTTGTTTTTGTGCTTTCTGGTTCTACATGGAGTACTTTAAGGGGGAGGTAGTCGCTTTTTATGGACTCCCTTCTCCCTCATGTTTAGCCCCATTAGTTGTGGGATTTTATGATATTCGTTCACTAGTTTGGTGATTTTGAGAACTTTTGCCCCATTTCTTTGTTAGTATTAAGACCTTTCGTTATAATTATGTGTTGATTTTATCCTGGCGAGCGACAGCGAGTCTGTAATTTTAGGAGGAACGGGCGTTCCTCCTAAAATTTAGGCTGGAATATTTTGTTACCGAAAAATGTACAAATTTATCTTGAAGGGGGGTCTAGGGGGTGTTTTTCTAAGTGTGATGGAGGTCTAGCGAGGAAACTAACAAATAAAGGAATACATTAATTAATAGACCCCCCCAAAAAAAACCCGGCCCATCTCCCCTTAAGCGAGAGGGGCAAAAAGTGGCTGTTTTAAGAGGTGAATTAAGATATGAAGAAGGTTGACTTTTAGAGTTCTTTGTTTGGGGAAGAAGAGTAAGAGGAGGAGTTTGTGGATGGTTTGTTTGGTGTAGTGGGTCTGGCTCAAGATAATGCATTGAGTTGGTACAGTCACTCATCAAAAATCGTATATCTCACCAATTTCTAAGTATGGAAGTATATTTATGGAAACAAATTTATGAATATAATTGTCTATACATCAACTCTAGATCTATACTGTATATACTGTATATACTGTATATACTCTAGATCTATACTGTATATACTGTATATACTAATTAGTGAAACACCATATGTATCTATAAAAAACAGTGAGTAGTTGGGAAAAAAACAAAAACAGCATAAAGGGTCCACGAATTTTTATATATACAGTAATTGGGTGGATATTGGTGGTGTGTGGTTGTGTCGGGGATGGTTGTGATGATGGTTACTGCATAGTGGTAGTGTTGTTGATATTCCTAATGCTGGGCTGGTTACCTGTTGTGCATCTAGTTTTAGGGTTTTGTTTGGTTACTTAGGCTGACTAGTGGTTGCTGTGTGTGTGTGTGGGTGTTTTTGGGGGATAGTTGTTTGGTGGTTCTGGCTCAGTGTTGTTGGTTGTGTGCTAACCCTTTCAGAACCTGTGTCGTCCTTCTAGTTTTATTCTGGCTACTATTAGACGATTTTATTCAGCTTAAATAGGGCCTTCAGTAGTTAACAGGCTTCGAACTATCTCACTTAACCCTTTTAACTACCACAGATCCTTTTCAAACCGCACAGAATCTTCTAAATGTAGCTATACTAAAATAAATAATACGTCACCATACGTATACAATAGGGGTTGAGGAATGACTTGGTTATGTTAGTTGGTGGTTTATACGTCACCATACGTATACAATAGGGGTTGAGGAATGACTTGGTTATGTTAGTTGGTGGTTTATACGTCACCATACGTATACAATAGGGGTTGAGGAATGACTTGGTTATGTTAGTTGGTGGTTTATACGTCGCCATACGTATACAATAGGGGTTGAGGAATGACTTGGTTATGTTAGTTGGTGGTTTATACGTCACCATACGTATACAATAGGGGTTGAGGAATGACTTGGTTATGTTAGTTGGTGGTTTATACGTCACCATACGTATACAATAGGGGTTGAGGAATGACTTGGTTATGTTAGTTGGTGGTTAAGATTTATGTGGTGGTGATGGTTGTCTTCACTTCCAAGCAGTTTGTTTTTGTGGTTCTTGTTCAAATATGACTAAATTATAACAAATAAAAGAGAACACTGAAGAAAGACAAGGGGAAATATATATATATATATATATATATATATATATATATATATATATATGAGAGAGAGAGAGAGAGATGGAAAGGGAAAGGGAAAGGGGAAGGGAGGGGAGTCGCCAATGGTCAGTTTAGAGAGAAAGGGAGCGTGTCTACCCTCACTTTTCTTGCTGTTCCTTTCTTCTTTCCCATTATGTACAGCTCTCCTTTCCCTTCCTCCTCCTCCTCCTCTCTTCTTCTTATTTTCCTCTTCTCTTCATCCTCTGCCTCCTCCCTTTCTTCTTTTCCTCTTCTCGTCCTCCTCCTATTTACCTTCTTATTTTCCTCTTCTGTTCCTCCGCAACCTCTTTCCCTTCTTCTTGTCCTCTTCTGTTCCTCCTCAACCTCCTTCCCTTCTTCTTTCCCGCTGCTCTTCCTTTTTCTCCTCCTCCCCTCTTCCTCTCCTTTTCCCCCTCCCCTTCTTCTTTCCCTCTTCTCTTCCTCCTCCCCTTCTTCTGTAACTATTATCTTCCTCCTGCTCCTCCTTCTTTTCCTCTTCTCTTCCTCCTCAACCTCCTTCCCTTCTTCTTTCCCTCCTCTCTTCATTTTCCTCCTCCCCTCTTCCTCTTCTCTTCCCCCTCCTCTTATTTTCCTCTTCTCTTCCTCCTCCCCGTCTTCTTTAACTCTTATCTTCCTCCTGCCCTTCTTCTTTTTCTCATCTTCCTCTTCCTCCCCCCTTCTTTTCCCCCCTCTTCTCTTACTCCTCCTCCTCCTTCCACCCCCTCTTCCTTTCTTTGAGCTCTCCTATCTCTTGCCTCTTAATATTCCCTTCCTCCTTCCACCCCTCTTCCTTGCTTTGATCTTTCCTATCTCTTGCCTGCCTTTCTCTTCTCCCTTTCTATTTCTCATACACCTCTTCCTTTCCTTTATAATTTCCACCTTTCTCTTATGCCTCTTCATATTCCTCCACTTTTTTCTTATTCCTCTTCATTTGTCTCCACCTTTTTTTGTATTCCTTCCCTTTATCCACCTTTGTATTATTCCTCTTTTTTCTTCCTCCACCCTTTTCTTATTCCTCTTCCTTTTTCTTATGCCTTCACCTTTTTCTCAATTCCTTTCCTCTTCCTCTTCTTCCGACACCCTAACCCTCCCTCTTACTTACACATTACACCACTACCCCGCCTCCTTCCCTGATACTCTTCCATTAGTGTATATTCTCTCTCTCTCTCCCCTTGCTCTGCTACACTAGCTTTACTCATGCGTTTAAATTCTGTCATCTTAATTTACACCCCTAATTTGCCTGTATTATATCTACACCCTAATTTGCTTGTATTATATCTACACCCTAATTTGCCTGTATTATATCTACACCCTAATTTGCTTGTATTATATCTACACCCTAATTTGCCTGTATTATATCTACACCCTAATTTGCCTGTATTATATCTACACCCTAATTTGCCTGTATTATATCTTTCTAATTCTCCGTTTTCGTTCCTGTCACTTTCCCCACCCATACTTCTTCAAAAATCTTTCTGCTAAAATAATGTGCCGAAATTTGAAGAGTTTTTATAAGGATGGTGTAATGGGTTAAATTTTGTGTTGTTTTTTTCCTTTTATCAGCAAGTTTTATTAGACAATCTGAGAATTCGCTACTGCTGATATGAACTAAGGAATTTATCTGTAGGATATAAAATGTACGGTATAAAATGATGTGTTCTGTGTCTGAGTTTTCAAAGTGACCCCATTGTGAAAAATCCTGAGATCCCTGAATTGTAATGATTTCCAGTGAATGTGGGTGAAAAGTTAATGTGCGAGACCGAGTGTGGGAGTCAGGGGTGAGGGAGGGGGACACAGCCTACTCTTGACCCCTCCGACTGGTCACCCGGTAGGAAAGAGGGAAGAGAAAGAGAGAGGAGGAGGAGGAGGAGGATGAGGAGGAGAGAAGAGTAGAGGAGACGGAGATATATTTAGAAGTGGAAGAGAAGTAGGAAAAAGAGGTTTATGTGCTGAAGAGTAAGACACATGAGATGAGGAAGAGTAAAGGGGGAGTTAATGTGTGGGAGTGAGTGTGGGATTCAGGGGTGAAGGAAGGGCACATAACTTGACCCCTTGGTAAACAGAGAGGAGGAGGATGGAGAGGAAGAAAGGAGATGGGAAAATGGTAAGAAGTGGAAGACACGGTGCAACAAGAGGTTAATGTGAGTTGAGAAAGAAGAAACACGAGGAAAGGTAGGGAAAAAGATGAGGAAGGGACGAGTGGGAGAGTAAAGGAGAGTTAGGAATTAGAGACTGAGTGTGGGGGTGAGGGTGGGGGACACAGCCTACTCTTGACCCCTCTGACTGGTCACCCTACAGTAAAGAGGGAAGAGGAAGAGGATGATGAAGTAAGAGGAAGAGGAAGCGGAGGAGATATGAAAGTTGAAAGGGAAAGGGAAGGAAAGGAGTCGGAGAAATGAAGGAGATGGAGAAAAAAAGGTTAGTGTGATGAGAGTAAGAACACAAAATGAGATGAAGAAGTGAGGGATAGGAGAATGAGGGGTTAGGGTTGGGGACACAACCTACTCTTGACCCCACCGACTGGTCATCCTGTAGTAATGAGGGAAGAGGAAGAGGATGATGAAGAAGAAGAGGAAGAGGAGGCCTAGCGAGGAAACTAAGACAGTAAATAAGTAAATAAATATATAGACCAAAAATACCCCCTACCCCCTTAAGTGTGGCTTTAATATACGGTGTTAGTGTGGGAGTCAGGGGTGAGGAAGGGGGGACACAGACCCCTCTTGACCCCTTGGACTCCTGGCCCGGTAGTGAAGGAGGAGGAGGAGGAGGAGGAGAAGGAGGAGGAGGAGGAGGAGGAGGAGGAGGAAAAAGAAGAAGGGGAGGAGGAGACTGAGGAAGATGCATTGGAAGAGGGAGAGAAAAAAGAAGATAATGTAAAGGGAGGACAATAATAAAGATAAGGGAGGGAAAAGGGAGTCAGGGGGTAAGACTAGGGGGCATTATTGGACCCTGGGGATTATTGGCTGTACAGTAAAGATATTATGCTTAATATGACGGCGTGATTATGCCTTATTGGTGTTGTTGTTGTTGTTGTTGTTGTTGTTGTTATTGGTATTGGTGTTATGATTCTACCTTAATGCATCTATTAAAACATGGGTACTAAAGCCGTATTTATATAATACAAATTGTAATTTTCAAGTAGGCGTATTTTAATTTATCAGATGCGACAACATTTTCCTGTGCCAGTCTGGTTAATTATTGTATTTAATATTGAAACGTTATCGTATATAGAGAAACTAACAATGGCTTTGTTATATTGAAAGCAAGCCAATGTTTTAATTAATTTACTGGAATATGGTTGTATGCAGCTGTGGGCAACGCAAAATACTGTATGATATCGAGAACCACATTGTACGTAAAATATATTAACGATATGAAATGATTCCATGCGAAGAGAGGTCAGTATAATAGGTATTTCCTAAAATGGGTGAAGTTGGCCTTATTTCCGTATACCACAGGGGATTGTCCTCTGTTGGCCCGTGGGAAACCCTGGGATGGTCAAGCTCAATCTGACCACTGATGGGGGGTGGGGGGGGGGGGGGGGGGTAAGAGTTATGGGAAGTTACCAAAAGGGGGTGGGGCGGGGGGTTGTGGGAAGAATATGGGGGAGTTATGAAAGAGTGCAATGAGAGAATGGACAGTGGAAAGGGAAAACAGTACTAGAGAAAAGAGGGAAACGATTGCGAGGAAGCGAAATATATATCAGTAGTAGAAAGTTATAAAGGAGGGGTGTGGGAAGGAAAATAAAAGGAGGGGGAAGGGTAATTTTGAAAGACTGCAATAATATTAAGGAGGGGGAAGGGTAATTTTGAAAGACTGCAATAATATAAAGGAGGGGGGAAGGGTAATTTTGAAAGACTGCAATAATATAAAGGAGGGGGAAGGGTAATTTTGAAAGACTGCAATAATATAAAGGAGGGGGAAGGGTAATTTTGAAAGACTGCAATAATATAAAGGAGGGGGATGGGTAATTTTGAAAGACTGCAATAATAAAGGGGGGGGATGGGTAATTTTGAAAGACTGCAATAATATAAAGGAGGGGGATGGGTAATTTTGAAAGACTGCAATAATATAAAGGAGGGGGAAGGGTAATTTTGAAAGAATATAAAGGAGGGGGAAGGGTAATTTTGAAAGAATATAAAGGAGGGGGAAGGGTAATTTTGAAAGACTGCAATAATATAAAGGAGGGGGAAGGGTAATTTTGAAAGAATATAAAGGAGGGGGAAGGGTAATTTTGAAAGACTGCAATAATATAAAGGAGGGGGAAGGGTAATTTTGAAAGACTGCAATAATATAAAGGAGGGGGAAGGGTAATTTTGAAAGACTGCAATAATATAAAGGAGGGGGAAGGGTAATTTTGAAAGACTGCAATAATATAAAGGAGGGGGAAGGGTAATTTTGAAAGAATATAAAGGAGGGGGAAGGGTAATTTTGAAAGACTGCAATAATATAAAGGAGGGGGAAGGGTAATTTTGAAAGACTGCAATAATATAAAGGAGGGGGAAGGGTAATTTTGAAAGAATATAAAGGAGGGGGAAGGGTAATTTTGAAAGACTGCAATAATATAAAGGAGGGGGAAGGGTAATTTTGAAAGAATATAAAGGAGGGGGAAGGGTAATTTTGAAAGACTGCAATAATATAAAGGAGGGGGAAGGGTAATTTTGAAAGAATATAAAGGAGGGGGAAGGGTAATTTTGAAAGACTGCAATAATATAAAGGAGGGGGAAGGGTAATTTTGAAAGACTGCAATAATATAAAGGAGGGGGAAGGGTAATTTTGAAAGACTGCAATAATATAAAGGAGGGGGAAGGGTAATTTTGAAAGACTGCAATAATATAAAGGAGGGGGAAGGGTAATTTTGAAAGACTGCAATAATATAAAGGAGGGGGAAGGGTAATTTTGAAAGACTGCAATAATATAAAGGAGGGGGAAGGGTCATTTTGAAAGACTGCAATAATATAAAGGAGGGGGAAGGGTAATTTTGAAAGAATATAAAGGAGGGGGAAGGGTAATTTTGAAAGACTGCAATAATATAAAGGAGGGGGAAGGGTAATTTTGAAAGAATATAAAGGAGGGGGAAGGGTAATTTTGAAAGACTGCAATAATATAAAGGAGGGGGAAGGGTAATTTTGAAAGAATATAAAGGAGGGGGAAGGGTAATTTTGAAAGACTGCAATAATATAAAGGAGGGGGAAGGGTAATTTTGAAAGACTGCAATAATATAAAGGAGGGGGAAGGGTAATTTTGAAAGACTGCAATAATATAAAGGAGGGGGAAGGGTAATTTTGAAAGACTGCAATAATATAAAGGAGGGGGAAGGGTAATTTTGAAAGACTGCAATAATATAAAGGAGGGGGAAGGGTAATTTTGAAAGACTGCAATAATATAAAGGAGGGGGATGGGTAATTTTGAAAGACTGCAATAATATAAAGGAGGGGGAAGGGTAATTTTGAAAGACTGCAATAATATAAAGGAGGGGGAAGGGTAATTTTGAAAGACTGCAATAATATAAAGGAGGGGGAAGGGTAATTTTGAAAGACTGCAATAATATAAAGGAGGGGAAGGGTAATTTTGAAAGACTGCAATAATATAAAGGAGGGGGAAGGGTAATTTTGAAAGACTGCAATAATATAAAGGAGGGGGAAGGGTAATTTTGAAAGACTGCAATAATATAAAGGAGGGGGATGGATAATTTTGAAAGACTGCAATAATATAAAGGAGGGGGAAGGGTAATTTTGAAAGACTGCAATAATATAAGGAGGGGGATGGATAATTTTGAAAGACTGCAATAATATAAAGGAGGGGGAAGGGTAATTTTGAAAGACTGCAATAATATAAAGGAGGGGGAAGGGTAATTTTGAAAGACTGCAATAATATAAAGGAGGGGGAAGGGTAATTTTGAAAGACTGCAATAATATAAAGGAGGGGGAAGGGTAATTTTGAAAGACTGCAATAATATAAAGGAGGGGGAAGGGTAATTTTGAAAGACTGCAATAATATTAAGGAGGGGGATGGGTAATTTTGAAAGACTGCAATAATATAAAGGAGGGGGAAGGGTAATTTTGAAAGACTGCAATAATATAAAGGAGGGGGATGGGTAATTTTGAAAGACTGCAATAATATAAAGGAGGGGGAAGGGTAATTTTGAAAGACTGCAATAATATTAAGGAGGGGGAAGGGTAATTTTGAAAGACTGCAATAATATAAAGGAGGGGGAAGGGTAATTTAGAAAGACTGCAATAATATAAAGGAGGGGGAAGGGTAATTTTGAAAGACTGCAATAATATAAAGGAGGGGGAAGGGTAATTTTGAAAGACTGCAATAATATAAAAGGAGGGGAAGGGTAATTTTGAAAGACTGCAATAATATAAAGGAGGGGGATGGATAATTTTGAAAGACTGCAATAATATAAAGGAGGGGGAAGGGTAATTTTGAAAGACTGCAATAATATAAAGGAGGGGGATGGATAATTTTGAAAGACTGCAATAATATAAAGGAGGGGGAAGGGTAATTTTGAAAGACTGCAATAATATTAAGGAGGGGGATGGGTAATTTTGAAAGACTGCAATAATATAAAGGAGGGGGATGGGTAATTTTGAAAGACTGCAATAATATAAAGGAGGGGGATGGGTAATTTTGAAAGACTGCAATAATATAAAGGAGGGGGATGGGTAATTTTGAAAGACTGCAATAAAATATAAATGATTAATGTAAAGCTGGCATGTTGTTGTGGGAAGAAAAGGGGGGGGGGGTATTTTGAAAAACTGCACGGAGATAAAAATAATAGAATATAAACTGGGGCAGATCAACCAGATGAATAATTTGATGGAAATTGGGAGACACACAATAACAATAAAGAATGAAGGGAAAATGAAACTAGAGGTAATACACAGAGTTACTATTAGAGATTCGGAGGCGAAGACAAATATATACTGTAATGGAGATGAGGGATATTTGAGGGGTATGGGAAGTTGCCAAAATAAACATGGTTGAACACACATGAACACATTAAGAAAAACAACAAGCGAAGCAC
Source organism: Paralithodes platypus (assembly GCA_032716605.1). Classification (NCBI taxonomy): domain Eukaryota; kingdom Metazoa; phylum Arthropoda; class Malacostraca; order Decapoda; family Lithodidae; genus Paralithodes; species Paralithodes platypus. The sequence continues at coordinate 6,722,179 of CM064503.1, read as the reverse complement.
AACGAAACTTCAGAAGAAAAGCAAGAACAACATACACATGTAAGAAGTCAACAGATGTTTTGCCTTGTAACCATGAACCTCCATATGTTTTTACCCTTGGTGAAGTAAACATGTGTATTCAGGCTTGTCTCTGGTAGCTCTTTACAACAATAACAAGACGACTGTATAGATAGATAGATAGATGGATATGTATGTAGGTAGGTTCTCTCTCTCTCTCTCTCTCTCTCTCTCTCTCTCTCTCTCTCTCTCTCTCTCTCTCTCTATATATATATATATATATATATATATATATATATGTAGATATATAGATAGAGAAAAATACAAAAGTAGGAGACATAAGATAAAAGAGAACAAATAAGAACACAGGAACTAACAGATGTATAACGTTGTAACCATGAGCCTCCTCTTGTTTTGGTGCCTGGTGAAGTAAACATGGGTATCCAGGCTTGTCTAGGGTAGCTCTTTACAACAATAACAAGAGGACGGTTCAGTAGAGCACATATCTCCCCCGCGTCGGCATACACTGATTACGAAACAAAATATATGAAATAAACGGTTTTGGTCATTTTCGGTGTGTGTGTGTGTTTTATATTGCGTGTGTTTGTGTGTGTTGAGAGAGTGAAGAATTATACAATCCTGATAGCGTAATAACATATTTAATGCAAGTACTAAGTGAATGTAGTCACCACATTTTGATTAATTCAGACCAAGATATTTAGATATCTTCATACTTCCAACTGAATATCTGTAATATTAATGGAAGAAAAGGAAAGTTGCGAAGGTGTGCCAGGTTATTTGGCTGTGACTGAACACTGTAGTACGGTACCCAAGGACCACCACGTGTTGTGGCCGGGTGAAGTAAACACGTGTATGTGGTACACACACACACACACACACACACACACACACACACACACACACACACACACACACACACACACACACCCACACACACACACACACACACACACACACACACACACACACACACACACACACACCCACACACACACACACACACACACGCACACACACACACAACACACACACACACACACACACACACACACACACACACACACACACACACACACACACACACACACACACACACACACACACACACACACACACACACACACACACACACACACACACTCTCTCTCTCTCTCTCTCTCTCTCTCTCTCTCTCTCTCTCTCTCTCTCTCTCTCTCTCTCATGTTCATTTTAGTGTATGTGTGAGGGGAGGGGTGGGGGGGTCACTAACATACTTATATCACTATTGTTCTATATTGACTTCTATTTATAATTGTGTATTTATCTATCAATCTTTTATTTTCGTTACCTATAAACTAAATATGATATTAGGGATTATGTATCTAACTTCTCTATTTTCTATCATTCCAGGGGTGAAGGATGGACTACGACACGAGCATTGATGGATACTGTTCATGGCTTATGGCTATTCGTGTGAGTAACCCAAGGGGCTGTTGTTATGAGTTCACTCCTGTGTGTGTGTGTGTGTTTTACTTTTTGTGAATATTTTGTTATAATTTGCCCGCCTCCCAAACCCACCATTGTGAACCCCCAATAGTCGTATCACGCCAACATTCGGCTACACACACACACACACCCACCCACCCACCCACCCACCCACCCACCCACCCACACACTACTTGCACGTTGGAGATATGTGCTCTACTGAGGTAAGTCGGCAGTGTTACTATTGTACAGGGTATGCATACTCCTCGTATACGTCTTTGATGCCTGAAAGTTAGCAATGCCTCCTAATCATTAATGATTTAATTGAGGTCGCTATTAATTTATATTGATATATATTTCCTATCTTATATTGACCTATTTATTTACGTCCATCTTGTATTTACTCCTTAATATATGAAAGAGAGTAAATGATGGAATCTGATGTGTGTAGGCCTTTTAAGGGGAGGTCTCCACTTGAGGGATTTTTTTCTTGACCCCTTTCTCCCTCATGGTTAGCCCCATTGTTTTTGAGATTTTAAGACGTTTGACCCCATAAGTTTGGTGATTTTAAGAATTTCCGCCCCATTCTGTCAATTTTAAGACCTTTCGTGCAATTTAGGTGTCGATTTTATCCTGGCGAGCGATAGCGAGCCTGTAATTTAAGAGTAACCGGCCTTCGGCCGGGACATTTTTCTACCGAAAAATTTACAAATTTATCTTGAAAGGGGGTCAAGGGGGTGACATTTAAAGATTGCTGGAGGAGTAGGAAACAAACTAGAAACCTCCCCTTAACCCTTTCAAACTCCAATACGCGTTTCTGTTCTGTTTTCTAGCTACTATTAGACGATTTTATTCAGATTAGTAATGGTATAAGGAAGTCAAAGGGTTGATTGAGATACTATTGACCCTTCTAATACCCACAGAACCTTCCTAAGCTGCATAAAATCGTCTAATGATAGCCAAAATAAACTGCTAAAACGCGTCAGAGCTTCAAGGGGTTAATTTAGACCAGTTCCCCCACAACCCCGACCTGTACTAATGTTTGGGTTGGTGCCTCACGAAGTTTCGTCACCTCACCTTAAGGGAGCCCACCTCGCTTTTTTTCTCTTTCTCTCCCTCTCTCTTTAGCTTGTATTCATTCGGCCCCATTCAGCCTACTGTTTTAAGACGTTTACCCCCGTCCAGGTGTCAATAATTTTCTGGCGAGGTGTAGCGAGCCAGCATATATATATATATTTTTTTTTTTACAGCAAGCTAAATTTGTACATTTTTCGATAGAAAAATGTCTCCGGCGAAGCTGGATTTCTCCATACAATGCTGGCTCGCTATCGCTCGCCAGGACGACACCTGAATAGGGATAAACATCTTAAAACAGTTGACTGAATGGGGCTGAATGGATACAAGCCAGAGAAAGAGAGAAAAGGAGATAAAGAAAAAAAAGTAGGTGACCCCCCTTAAACTCACCACACGTACCCGGCCGTATTCAGGTTAATCTAAACAGCTCCTCCACGCTCTCTCTCTCTCTAATACCGGGCTCACATTCCCCACACTGTTTAACCCTTTCAATACCGGGGTCGTCCTTTTAACATTATTCTGGCTACTAATAGACGACATTATTCCGTTAAAAAAGGGCCTCCATCAATTAACAGGCTTGAAAATACCTCTCTTACCCCTTTTTAGTACCACAGAGCCTTCTTAAACTGCACGAAAAACGTCTAAATATAGCTACAGTGAAATCGAAAAGACGTCAACGGTACAGAAGGGGTTAACCGGCGACGTGTTTATCATTTTAGTCTACCTACGTTTAGAAGAACTTGTGTAGTTTAAGAAGGATATGTGGTAGTACAACGGGTTAAGGGGAGGTTTTTAGTTTTGTCCCTAGATATCCTTCAAGCTTAAGATTACACCCCCTTGAGTCCCTTTCAAGATAAATTTGTACATTTTTCGGTAGAAAAATGTCCCGGCTGAAAGCCGGTTCCTCTTAAATTACAGGCTCGCTATCGCTCGCCAGGGTAAAATCGACACCTAAATGGCACGAAAGGTCTTAACATTGACAGAAATGGGTTGAAAGTTCTTAAAATCGTCAAAATAATGGGGAAAACGTCTATAAATTAGAAAACAAAATTAGGCTAAACATGAGGGAGAAAGGAATCAAGAAAAAAATCCCTCAAGTGGAAATCTCCACTTAAGTGGGATAGTTCGAAGCCTATTCAATGCTGGAGGTCCTTTTTAAACTGAACATTATCTTCTAACAGTAGCCAGAATAAAGTTACAAATACTTCGCCGGTATAGAAGGGGTTAAGGGAAAGTATTATTTTTGTTTTGTCTGAACCCCTTTCTCCTTCATATTTAACCCCATTAGTTTATTTTTGTTTAATACCTTCGGCCATTTCTTTGTCAATATTTATACCTTTCCGTGTCATTTGGGTGTCGATTTTTGTTCCTGGCCAGCGATAGCGAGCCTGTATTTTAGGAGGGGACGTTTTTCTACCGACACATTTACAAACTTATCTCGAAGGGGGGTCTTTGGGATGGTGTTTTATCTCGAAGGGGGGTCTTTGGGATGGTGTTTTATCTCGAAGGGGGGTCTTTGGGATGGTGTTTTATCTCGAAGGGGGGTCTTTGGGATGGTGTTTTATCTCGAAGGGGGGTCTTTGGGATGGTGTTTTATCTCGAAGGGGGGTCTTTGGGATGGTGTTTTATCTCGAAGGGGGGTCTTTGGGATGGTGTTTTATCTCGAAGGGGGGTCTTTGGGATGGTGTTTTATCTCGAAGGGGGGGTCTTTGGGATGGTGTTTTATCTCGAAGGGGGGTCTTTGGGATGGTGTTTTATCTCGAAGGGGGGTCTTTGGGATGGTGTTTTATCTCGAAGGGGGGTCTTTGGGATGGTGTTTTATCTCGAAGGGGGGTCTTTGGGATGGTGTTTTATCTCGAAGGGGGTCTTTGGGATGGTGTTTTATCTCGAAGGGGGGTCTTTGGGATGGTGTTTTATCTCGAAGGGGCGTCTTTGGGATGGTGTTTTATCTCGAAGGGACGTCTTTGGGATGGTGTTTTATCTCGAAGGGGGGTCTTTGGGATGGTGTTTTATCTCGAAGGGGGGTCTTTGGGATGGTGTTTTATCTCGAAGGGGGGTCTTTGGGATGGTGTTTTATCTCGAAGGGGGGTCTTTGGGATGGTTTATCTCGAAGGGGGGTCTTTGGGATGGTTTATCTCGAAGGGGGGTCTTTGGGATGGTGTTTTATCTCGAAGGGGGGTCTTTGGGATGGTGTTTTATCTCGAAGGGGCGTCTTTGGGATGGTGTTTTATCTCGAAGGGGGGTCTTTGGGATGGTGTTTTATCTCGAAGGGGGGTCTTTGGGATGGTGTTTTATCTCGAAGGGGGGGTCTTTGGGATGGTGTTTTATCTCGAAGGGGGGTCTTTGGGATGGTGTTTTATCTCGAAGGGGCGTCTTTGGGATGGTGTTTTATCTCGAAGGGGGGTCTTTTGGATGGTGTTTTATCTCGAAGGGGGGGTCTTTGGGATGGTGTTTTTTTAAGCTTGATAGAGGTCTAGGGAACAAACTAAAACACAACACATATAAATACCGGTAATAATACAAAATATATCAATACACAAAACAACGTCCCCTTAAACAGAAACATATATTCTGTGTTCCATCCTTCGAATGATAGGCACCCACAAAATAACGTGTGTATATCTGTGTATTTAATGTGTGAGACTAGTGTTCGAAGCACATAATCCTGTGGCCTAGGTATTATTTGATTCATATGTATTTCATGTTATCTGCACAGCAACAACACTTCATCATATCATTAAAACAAATACAATAATAAAGAAATTACTGTATATATGCAAACTCGCAATGAACATTACACTGCACAATGGGTAACATGGGAACCACTGCATATAATTTGGTGTAATCTCTCTCTCTCTCTCACACACACACAATCTCTCACCCTCAGCCTGGCTCTCTCTGCCTCCTCGACCACTTCTTAACTCATCCAATTTACCCTGCAACCATAAAGCACACTAACATTTACAGGCTTTCTCTCATCTCACCTCAATACCGCTAGATCACAGGTTATGCTTTTTTTGTATATATACCGGTATATATATATATATATATATATATATATATATATTTTTTTTTTTTATCGTCACTATGCCGCAGCTCGTTTAGATCTATCATCTGTATTATAAAACCTGGGGATAGTGTACACTATTTTCCCAGTCAATTGACCACATGCACCTAAATGGTGCAATGGTGACCATCGGCACCTAAATGGCACGAAAGTGCACGTTTTTTTCATCATATTCTGGTTAACATTAAACGAATGTCTTTGCTTTTATTCTACCTCTAGGACTCAAAGGGGTGAATACAATCTTAACAAACCCTCCGAATAACATAGGTCCTTCGTAAACTGTATCATATCGTCTAAATGTAACCAGAGTCAAAGGTAATTAAGCGTCATCGTGCTGAAGGGGTTAATGCTATACATGCAACATGCTATCTTGCTATTAAGGGTAATGGATTCCACTACTGACCAGCAACATCCTGTACGTGTACTTGTATGTGATAAAAGCAAATACAATATGTTAGAGATTATGCAGAAGTCATTGTTTCATCACGTTATTCATCACTATTCAATATCTTATCACAATAGTCATCTTAGTTCTGATTATTTATATGGTTTACGTGTAATATCGCACGCATCAATCATTTCTACGGTTATTACTAAGACATGTATTCACACGTGTATTGTAATGAAAAATAATTCACATACCTTTAATTATATCATTCTAGTATTTTATGTATCCATCGGCTGTATGTATCCATCGGCTGTATACAAGTGTGCTCGTCTTTCGTTTCTTCCTAGTCTCTCCCGTATCTTGTGCTTATCTCGTGCCTATGTTTTGTCTCGCGTTTTAAGAGACGAAACAGAAACAGTGTTTATATACACCTCAAACAGTTACCCTTGTATTTACACACATGAGTGGTGGGGTGAGGAGTGGTAATGCTGGTGGTGGTGGGGTAGTGAGAGGAGTTGTACTGGTGGTAGTGATGTTGATGGTGGTGGTGGGGATGTTATTGGTGTTGTTGGTGGCGGTGGTGATGATGGTGATAATGGTGGTGAAAGAGAAGTAATGGTGATGATGGTGGTGATATACTGTAAGGGAAGAGGTGGTGTTGGTGTGATTGAGGTGGTGATGGTGGTTGTGATTTTGATGTGTGTGTGTGTAGCATATTATTTCTTCCATTTTTTTTTTTTTTTTTTGTTTTCTATGTGATTGAGGGAGGCAACAGGCATAACTGCCTATAGCGAGTGCCTCCCCCAAAGTTGAAAGAGTGACAGGGCCAAAATCAAGGGACGTTCGAGCCAAAATGCCTGGACACACGGAGTTTGAAGCAATTTAAGTCATAGGAAGAGGGAAAGACTGATTCTGGGAGAGAGTTCCAGAGCTCAGCTGTTGAGTAGAAGAAAGTTTGAGAGTAACGTTTCACTCTTGGGTTGGAGAGTTGCACAGAGTAGGGGTGGGATTGAGTTGCAAGACGGGTACCACGTGCCCTACGTAAAGGAGGTGGTATGCACTGGGATAGCTCTGAGGAACACTGATTATTATAGTAGCGATAGAATAGCGAGAGAGATGCAACATTGCGGCGGAGAGAGAGAGATTGCAGAGAGTTGGTGAGTAGTAATGGTGGTTGGTGAGCAGTGGTGAAGAATACCCTTGTCCATCAGTGCACATACTATGAAACACACACACACACATACACATACATACATACATACATACATACATACATACATACATACATACATACACACACACACACACACACACACACACACACACACACACACACACACTGCATGTATTTAAGCACAATATTTGAACGTCTTGTGTGTGTGTGTTTTTTGTTTTGCCTTAATTGTCTTCACGATGGATACGATTTATTTATTTATCAAGCGTTATTACTATGATTTAGGTATCCAATAATTGTTGTCACATCATTTGACATTCCGTGCTTCTTATTGTTATCGTCGTTTTGAACCTTTTACTTGGTCAAGGCCCTCACCTCTCATCGTAGTAAGCACTTAAATTGATATATGTATGTGCTATTCGTTGTATTGACCATACTTTTGCTTAAGAAATACTATTACTCTCAAGGGAATGTTATAAAACTAGGTGATTAAGTTTATACTGATAACAAACAGCATTGGCTGAATCAGCAAGAGTAATCAAATATATTGTGCCATATTTTGAGGAAAACTAACATTTTCTAATTATTAATGTCGTTGTCATGTGAAATATATTTTGTATTACAATATTGTACTCTAATACCCCGCTTGGGGTCGCAAGAAATTAATAATTATTATTATTATTATTATTATATATATTAGTATTATTTTTATTTTGTTTTGTGCGTTGTAATTAATTAAACAAAATAAAATAATGAATATAGTTTTGGGGTAACCAATAAATAATACAGTAACCATAGTAATTATTATTGTGTATTATTTGTTAATTATTATAATACCGGTAATAATGATTATTATTATTATTTATTATTATTATTATTATTTTTTTATATATATATATTTATATATGCATAGGCCTATAGGCCCTATATATAATTTTTGAAGTGTGTGTGTGCGTGTGGGGGGGGGGGGGGGGGGGCTTCGCTTACTGGAGTGCAGGGTGACAGAGAAATGGATACACTGACAGGCACCCACCGATGATAACATACCCCTCACGCGGAATATATACCCTTGGCGGAGATAATTAAGGCCAACCCCGTGAATAAAAGAGTGGCTGTGGATAAGGGTCGCGTGCTCCTTGTTTATGGTAGGCGTGGTGGCTGAGCGAGGCGCCTCTCTGACATACAACACACACACACACACACACACACACACCCGGGGAACTGGATCAAATAGGGTACCGGGCCTGCCACACTAGGACGCCATCTTGTTCCCTATACGCTCGTTGTAGCCTCTGTTTATCGTTCTTTATCTAGTATATTCTGCTCATATGGTTCAAAAGTCTATTCATTTTGATCTCTGGACGCTGTGACTCAGACAGGGCTGGAACAAATGTGCTGAAATTTCCCCACCTATTTATTATTCGACATGTCCCAATAGGTAAACATATCAGATTGATTGCTGTCGTCCTTTTTGAGTTATGAGAGACGGGGATTGAGATATTCAGATTCGTCAAATTGATTAGAGTATAGGTAATATACCTTATATCTGTGACTATCCATCATATACAGTTATACACTATATATCCAGCTGATCTGGCCGCATTGAATGCTTGATATATCTAAACTGTGAATGAAGATGGTAGGAAGTGAACAGACTCCCTGGACACACTGCGCCACGACTCTGATAATCTAGAGGTACCCCACCAGCCCCCAGCCACAAAAACCCAGCCGGTAGTTTCTCCTGGGGTGAATTAGGTGTGGGTCGCGACACCTGGCAATTAAACCACCATCTAAAGTCGCCGTAGTCATTGCCAACACGACCCCACGGCGACCGAAGACCCACGGAATGAGGTACTAGGGATCGTCGTGGATAGGTGACTTCGCGTTTCGTCTTGGTACCGGGTTCGAGTCCCTGCAGGTGGTGGGTGGTGTTGACGGGTTGGTGGCACCGCCGGGGTAGGTCGGTCAAGGGCTGGGCCGGGCTGCACACACTCAAAATCGTCTATTGGTAGCATTTTTCCGACCGCAGTTTTTATCGGTGCCATGTTGTCTGCCTTGAGGTGGTTTACCCGAGCCCATTTACCGGCACTTTTTCGGCAGCTGTGTCTGGTGACTAGTGAATTAAGCTGATATAGATGTGTTGTCACCTAAAATAATTTACATTCTATATTATCTTTGATACCAATTGAAAATAGTATCAAAATGTTGCCAGAATAAATTTGGCAATCAGAAACTACCAGCACAAAGATCTGTAAATTAAATTTTAAAGTATATTAGTTTGACTTGTTAGGTAAACCTTTTTGAGTTTCATACTATCTTAATTAGTGATGTTGGACAGGTTACTTGCACGAGAAATAATAACCGGATACTCATTGTTCAGTGTACCTGATGGTTTACAAATACGGGGTAAGACATGGGGGGTACTGTAAGATAATTGTAAAGCTCCCTATTGAGGACTCTGCATTCACCACACCCTCTCTGCAGCTCCCCACCCTTACCGACTTCCTATCTCCCCTCCCCCCTATCCATTCCTCCCCCACCCCCACCCCCCTACCAACTCCACCTTTATTCGTGCACAAGAGACTGGAGTTCTCGAAAAAGGGCTTCAGTCCCGACGCTATCCTTGACTTACAGTGTGCTGGCTTGATAATCCAGAAGGGTTGATAGCCTCTGAAGTCGTATTTTAACTATTTATCCACTCCTACCAACTCCACATTTCCCCACCCTTACCAACTCCACCTCTGTCCACCCCTACTAACTGTACATTTCCACCCCTACCCACTCCACATCCCCTCACCCCTACCAACTCCACATCACCCACCCTTACCAACTCCACCTCTATCCACCCCTACCAAGTTCACCTCTATCCACCCCTACCAACTCCACATCCCCCACCCCTACCAACTCCACATCCCCCACCCCTACCCACTCCACATCCACCCACCTCTACCAACTCCACATCCATCCACCCCTACCAACTCCACATCCCCCACCCCTACCAACTCCACATCCCCCACCCTACCAACTCCACATCCCCCACCCCTACCAACTCCACATTTATCCACCTCTACCAACTCTATATCACCCCACCCCTACCAACTCCACATCACCCCAACCCTACCAACTCCACATTTATCCACCTCTACCAACTCTACATCACCCCACCCCCTGGTGCCCTTATTACCAAAAAGACATAAACAAGCTAGAACGAGTTCAACGTAGAGTTACCAAAATGATACCTAGCCTAAAGAACAAACCATACGAAGAGCGTCTTAGAGAATTAAATCTATTTCCTTTAACCCAGCGCAGATTAAGAGGTGACTTAATTCAAGTGTTCAAAATCATCAAAGGCATCGACAATATGAACTGTAGTAAGTACTTCACTATCGACCAATCTAATTACACGCGGGGAAACGGTTGCAAAATTATTGGTAAATCTTTTAACTCACACGAATCTAAGAATTTCTTCTTCAATCGAGTTGTCAACTTGTGGAATGGGCTTCCCCGAGACGTTATAGACTGCAGCACCGTTGATTCATTTATACACCGCCTAGACAAATATCTCGCATCAAACCCGCGACTGACTGCGTTTGTAAATGAATAACTTTATTTATCCTCCCCTCAGTTACTAACCCATATGTCCCCTACTAACTTCCTAGTCCTGCCACGGACATTAGTTCCAGGGCAGTAGTTCCCTTTCCAATGTTCCCTTACCCACTCTAAACCACTGTTTGGACACTTGATTCTCAGTGTTTTGGAGGACAAGCAGCCTAGAAGGGTCACTAGACCTGTTGTTGCTTGATTTCCTTTGTACTCCTTTGTACTCCCTAACTAAGACGTTACTCTCTTTTTCCCAGATATACGAAAGATCACTTATAACCGTGTTATGTTACTAACCCATCTGTCCCCTACTAACTTCCTAATCCTGCCACGGACATTAGCTCCAGGGCAGTAGTTCCCTTGCCAATTTTCCCTTATGCACTCTAAACCACTGTTTGGCACTTGATCCTCAGTGTTTTGGAGGACAAGCAGCCTAGAGGGGTCACTAGACCTGTTGTTGCTTGATTTCCTTTGTACTCCACACCCCCACCCATTTTCACCCATCTCACCTCCCCCCACCTAATTTCACCTATCCTACCCCACCCCTCTCCAGTCCATTCTCACCCATCCCACCTCCCCTCCATACTACTCTCCACCCCCACCCAATTTCACCTATCCGAACCCCAGCACACCCAACCCACTACACCTATTTTACCTCCTCCACCCAATTTAACCTATCCTACACCATCCCTCTCCACACCCCACCAAATTTTACGTATCCTATAGCCCCACCCAATTCCACCTATCCTACCCCAGCCTATCCCACCCCAATCCATTTTCATCCATCCCACTTCCACCACCCGATTTCACCTATCCTACCCCACCCCGCTTCACACCCCCACCTAACTCAATTTCACCTATCCTGCCCCACCTCACCCACCCGTTTTCACCCATCCCACCTCCCCCTCACCCAATTTTACCTATCCTCCCCCCCTCCCCCCACCCAATTTCACCCACCTCACCCCACCCAATTTCCCCTACCCCCGGCCGCCCGTTGTGGAGTTCTTTGAGCCCCGCCCATCCTGTATACCGACCTGACTTGACCGGTTGTGTCCAGACCAAAGGTTAACTCACTGTCGCTCTAACTGTACAGTATAAACCAGGGGCCGTAATATATATGAACTTTTTTTTATATATACTGGGATATTTTGTATTATTTTATTATTATTATTATTATTATTATTATTATTATTATTATGATTATTATTATGATTGTTGTTATTGTTTATTAATTTTGTATTTATTTATTTACAATTTTTTTATTTATTTATTTATTTATTTTTACTTTTTTTTTTATTCACTCCAAGGTGGGGGCGGAGAGGGCAGGGTTTGTGTTTAACACTTATCTAGTCCGAGGCTTTGTGGGTTATTTTGAGAGTTTGTTTAATAGTGTTTGAGGATTTTCCTTTTGCCATTTTCGAGCAATGCATTTAAGTTTATCCCCTAGGGCCTAGGCTAACATAAACTCCTTCCCAGACTTCCTTCAAAGTAAAAAAGGCCCACTCAGACCCCTTCAAACTAAATGTGTACATTTTTTGATATAATCCTGGTCGAAGGCTGATTTCTTTTAAGTTATAGGTTTGCTGTCGCGCACGCGCCCCCCCCCCCCCCCCAAAAAAAAAAAAATCAACACCTGAATTTCGTTTTCTGTGTATGAAAGAGAAAGGCAATGCTGCCTGTAAGAAGTGTCCCCCCCCAAGGTTGAAAGAATGATAGAGACCCAAAATCAAGGTACGTTAGAAGAAATTTAGGTGTGTTGGAAAAACAAGTGTGGTGTGCTTGTTATGTGTAGTGAAATGTATAGGACGAAGAGGTGTTTAGGAGAGTTAGTTGGATTACTCTCTATATAGGTGAGGTACAAATAGAAACAGTGAGGGAAGCCAGGCAAAATGAAACAGGAGTTCCAGCATCTCATTTTTATATGCCTATGTTGCCTTCCTTAGGTACTGCCTTACTTGATTGGGATGAAGCTACTTATTATCGCCAAACTAATAGGGTGAAACGTCTTAAAATCTCAAAACTAATGGAGCAAGACACTCGGATTAAATAGGGGTATAGCGGCATCACACGGGCATCTTTTTTGGCGTATTTTGAAATTATTAGTTTTTCCTAATGGTTTCAGATTTTGTCTATCACTTTTCCCCCACATTTCGCTGATTAGGCTTTTTACTAACTGATTTATGTATAGTAATGCACATTATATTAGAGCTAACGTTAATTTGAATCTTTGAACCTTTAAAACCAAGTTCTGAAGCATTAAAACTATACTAAAGCATTGTATTGTGTCGTTGGCGTTCGATACTGTTTCAAATGGGTGTGTCGCTATTTATGCTCTTGACCGTACTGTTGCTATACTCTTCTGGTACTGTACTAGCTCACTACTAGAGTGAATTAATCGGTCTGGGTCACTAATTTTAGCGTTTTTAGCCAACATTCACTAGCCAATATAGGATAGTGGCTAGTACAAACGCCGGAATATGCCTGTTTTACGCCACCTTAATGGGTCCACGTTTGATAATGTACGAAATAGATAGATAACGAGAGAGAGAGAGAGAGAGAGAGAGAGTGTGAGTGAGTGAGTGAGTGTGTGTGTGTGTGTGTGTGTTTGTGTGTGTGTGTGTGTTGGGAGAGTCAATCAGATGAACAGCAGCGTTGAGATATAACGTAGCCAGCCTAACCCTACCCCGGGCCTCGTAAGTGTAGCCATATATCCAACCACAGCCATCTGATAACACTGCTGGATGGAGGAACACACACACACACACACACACACACTGGCCCGCGATTGAAGTCTGAAGGCGGAGTCACATTAGGTATTTTTCTGGGTGCAATTTTCGATTTATCTGGTTGCTCTTCATATCTATAGTATCGGCTAACAAATTGGCTATATATTCTATGTGTATGTGTATGAAGGAGACAAAAGGCAGGACGCCTATAACGAGTGTCTCAATCAAAGTAAAAACAAACTGAGGCAAATTCAAGGGACGTTGGAGTCAAAATGCCTGGACACACGAAGTTTAAAGCAATCTAAGTCATAGGATGAAGGAAAGATTGACAATAGGGAGAGAGTTCCAGAGTTCACTTGTTGAGTAGAAAAAAAGACAGAAAATTTGCCAATTCTTGAGTTGAAGAGCTGGACAGAGTAGGAGTTGGACTGTCTTGAAAGGCGGGTGCCTCGCACTCGCGCAAGGGAGGGGGTACGCACTGAGAGAGCTCTTAAGAACACTAATTGTTGTAATAGCGATAGAAGAGTGAATGAGATGCAACATTGCGGCGTATAAAAATAGATTGTAGGGGACTAGTAAGAGGAAGTGAGTTGATGAGGTAGAATGCTCTTGATTCTACTCGTTGGAGAAGCGCGGTATGGGTGGAGCCTCCCCACACATACGAACAATATTCAATACAGGGGTGCACTATTTGCCGATACAGAGGAAGAAGCTGTGTGCGGGTGAAGAACCAACGGAGACGGTTGAACACACCTAACTTCTGGGGAATTGTTTTAGCAAGAGTGGTAATATTATCTTTCCATGAAAGGTCGGATGAAACAGATACACTTAAAATATTGAAAGACGGTGAAGGGTTGAGTTGTGTATTGTTGAAGAATAGTTGGTAGTCTTGTGGAAGATTGTGATGGAGAGATAGAAGGAGAAACTGGATCTTGGAGGCGTAGAAAGTATATATATATATATATATATATATATATATATATATATATATATATATATATATATATATATATATTAGTTGCTGTATTTTAAGGTTTGGTGAGACTTTAACACGTAGCCAAAACGTGATTCTTAATTTATAAAGCTGCCGGACTAGAATAGATGATGAAATTGCTAAAAACAAATGTAGTCGTGTGATGACTCATTAAGAGATCCCTCGTATCATCGGTTTGATTTTAATTGTGTTCATTCAGTGTATAAGACGGTTGTACGAACTTTTGGAATAATTTTCCTACAATCTCGAGAAACTCCTTCAGTGCGGCATCCTATTAAATTTGATTTTATATATTTATTTATTTATTATTATTTTTTTCAGCTTATATAATTTTCCTTTGTATCCATTGAATTATTGAAACAATCAGATATAATTTAGTATATTACCTACTCATATTGATAATTAAGATTCATCTTACTTATTCGAAAGGCAAGATTTCTTATAGCTAGCAGATTTTCATAATGAAGGAGACAAGTACAGTCAAATTCAAGTCACTATCTATTCATTCGATATATATTGGTGAGGGAAAATATAACATGCCGGTTTTGACAAGAGCAAGACAATAAGTTCAGAGATTCTCTTGGTGATATGAAACAAACGTAGACAGAGGACTAATACCTGATGCATTCTTAAGGGCAGGTCAAATTTAGACTAGATATCAGAAGGCTCTTTTCCTTGTTTGGAATTGTTGTATAGCATCTAGAGAGTCTAGTTTCATGCAGTTATATACAAGTTAGATAATGATTTAACATGTGAATTACCCTGTAAATTCACTGTCACAGGCTAGTGGGAAAGACTTGCAGTTTGTGAAAACATGTATGTTTATTTATTTATTTTTTTTTTTGGCACAGTAGTATTCTAGACCTTTTTCTGTACTGAAAATGTTGCTTGTTAAGAAGGAATTTCGAAATTTAACTAGACATTGAAATGCATATTTTATAGTTGCAGGTGTTACATTCACTAATCGTTATATATTGTATATAATCTGTATATATATACCGGTATATATATATATATATATATATATATATATATATATATATATATATATATATATATACTCCCAGCCGGACTCGAACTTCCGACATTCAGGACGAGTGTCCAAGTTTTATTTCACTACACTGCTTGGAACTTACCACAACTGTACTGTCAACATCAATAGTTTACCGGAAACCCCAATTAATGTTTGTATGATATTTAGAGAGTGGGACAATTACTGGGCACAAGTATAAGGTGAAACACACACTACTGGTCACAGGCTATTAGAAGCACTGGAAGACTGTCAAGGAAAGGTGATAGTAACTTTAGGGAAAAATTATATATGATTTGTATTTGTTTTAATTATAATATATTTCAAAATCGGAAAACTAATGTAGCTAAACATGAGGGAGAAGGGGGCCCAGAAAAATACTATACCCCCTTAATCCTGGATATCTTGGAAGTGTTGATTTAGACTGTGCCTGACCTTTAACCCCTCGTGAATGTCTATGTAGAAAACCTTGACACCTGGCTCCATTAAGACTCATTAGTGCTTGTCTCAGGCCGCTACGGTGGGTTATGTGTGTTTCTCACTCTCTCTTCCTTTCTCTCTCTCTCTCTCTAAACCACTGTTTGTTGGACACTTGATCCTCAGTGTTTTGGAGGACAAGCAGTCTAGAGGGGTCACTAGACCTGTTGTTGCTTTATTTCCTGTGTACTCTCTCTCTCTCTCTCTCAGTTTATATATGCTATCAACGTCTCTCACTTGAATGCCTTCCCCAACTTACAGTAACCTAACTTAATGATTAATTTAGGAGGTTAGGCTGGGATTGGTCAGGTTATAGACTAGTAAAATGCGATATCTTCAGCTTGATTATACCGCTATTATGCAGGTTATGCAGTGACATTTGTTGTTAATTGTGAGAACTTTGCACTAATACAGTATAATGTAGTATAATAGTAGTTTCTTATTTTTAGGTTAGTTAGCGAGAAATCAGTTGTTAAGGGGAGATCTCCACTTGAGGGATTTTTTTCTTGACCCCTTTCACCCTCATGTTTAGCCCCATTGCTTTTGATATTATAAAACGTTCGCCCCCATTAGTTTAGCGATTTTAAGAACTTTCACCCCATATTAAGACCTTTCGTGCCATTCAGGTGTCGATTTTATCCTGGCGAGCGATAGCGAGCCTGTAATTTAAGAGGAACCGGCCTTCGGCCGAGACATTTTTCTACCGAAAAACGTACAAATTTATCTTGAAAGGGACTCAAGGGGGTGTAATTTCAAGCTTGATGGAAGTTTAGGAAACACACTAAAAACCTCCCCTTAAGGGATGCAGTTGAATTACCGTCAGCTGAAATGAAGCTGAGTTATAGTATGAGAGTGAAGCTATCCAAGCCTCAGTAATCTGCGGACCGACCTGAAAAGGATCTTGTTATACTCTCAGAAACTGGTGAGAATAAGCTTAATTAATAGCGCACGAATTCACCAGGATGTGCGAATGTTTAATATTACACTGATGCATAATAATACTTGGACAATAATTGAGTCCCTGGGATAACGGGAGTTTTGGGAGAACTTTATTTTAGTATCAGTACTTATGAATAATTTAACCTTTCAGGTTTTGAGGACGCCTTTCTTTTTTATTTTGGCTGTTAATAGACGATTATATGAAGTTTAAGAAGACCTCTATTAATGGAACAGGTATACCGGATCTTCATTAACCCTTAAGCTCTCATTTATCTTTCCAAATATTAATCAAATCGTCTTATAATAGCCATAATTAAACTACAGCGTACATACGTCCTGGTATATTATAGGTGTTATTTGGACGTCAGATAGTGATGTTTGGTAAAGTTACTCACAAACATTCTTAAAAATATCATTAAAATACATTAAAAAAAATTATTATGCCAGTTTATCTCTTGAAACTTATTTATGGACGAAAGAGAGAGAGAGAGAGAGAGAGAGAGAGAGAGAGAGAGAGTGTGTGTGAGAGTGAGGGAGTGATAGGGATATAGATAGATAGATAATTATATTGATACATAGCGAGAGAGAGAGAGAGAATGAGAGTGAGTGAGTGAGTGAGAGGGGGTGGGGGTGGGGGAAGCTAATCATCGTATAATAAAGGATAACATGACCAGTGACCGTAGCCGTGGGGTCATTTGGTCACTAGGAAGGTCAGCTGTACCCCGACACGCCCATGTAAGGTAATGCCACGGGATTTGCATAATTTATCTTCCGGACGTCTAATGCTGGGGGGATGCTAGAGTACCTAAATATAAAGAGTGGCGATATAAGGTGGTCCCGGGAGTCAGAAACATTGTGGCGGCTGGGTACTTAAGGGGGTACTACTCGCATGTTATGGATCCTTCATGTTTAGCATATTAGTGTTGAGGTTTTAAGACGTTCGGCTCATTAGTTTGGCGGTTTTAAGACATTTTGCCCCCATTTCTTTGTCAATATTAAGACTTTCCGTGTAATTTAGGTGTCGATCTTTTCCTGGCGAGCGATAGAGAGCCTGTAATTTAAGAGGAATCGGCCTTCGGTCGGGATTTTTTTTTATCGACAAATGTACAAATCTATCTTGAAAGGGGGTCTAGGGGGTGTTTATCGAAGCTTGATGGAGGTCTAGCGAGGAAAGTAAAAAATACATTAATATATAAATATATACAGTAGACCAAAAACCAAGTACTACCCCTTTAAGTGCTCTGATAGACATAGATTGATGGATTGTGAAATAGAAAAATGTATATGAGTAAATAGAATACTATGAAGTATATAAACGAACAAATAAAATGTAAGAAATAATGGTATGCTATGCGGAAAAGCGTGAGGTAGAAACAATATGGCGGCCAGAAGTTGAGGTGACACTACTATTTTCTACAGGTACCCTAGGGGATGCTATGTGTGGCCGCTCAACAGGTACAGTCGACATCAATAGTTCACCGATAACTTTGATGATGTTATGTGCGAAATATAGAGACGGTGACATGTCGTAATTTTCCTCATATTCGAGCTACCATTAGGCGCTTTTCTTTAGCATATAATCTACCTCTAAGGCTCAAAGGGGTAAATGCGATCTCAATAAAACCCTCTGAATAACATAGGTCCTTCTTAAACTGCATAAAATCGTCTAATTTTAGCCAGAATCAAAGGTAAAACGGCGTCACGGTGCTGGAGGGGTTAAACATGACTGTGCTAGAATACGAACCACAGTTACTGTATATCCGAAGCGAAAGCGGTTATACACAATTTTGTTTTAGTTTACTTTGTCTCCGATACATAAGGCCCCCAAACTGCTCGTGTGACGTCAGCTCCAGGATTGTGCCACGTAAGGACTAGTAGGCTTTCTGAACACTTTTTGTATAGCATCTCCTTATTGTATTTGCCTCGGCTCACTCTCAAAAGCATAGGCGCAATTGTATATGCATTTCTATAATAGCTATTTCTTGTAGCTCTTTTACAAATGATTTCCATATATACCCTTCACGGGATTTTGGTCGCAGTGTAGTTGCCTTCTCCTTTATTTTATTGTATTGTACATGACATATATTTTGGTTGCAGTGTAGTTGCCTTCCTTTATTTTATTGTATTGTATATGACATATATTTTGGTTGCAGTGTAGTTGCCTTCTCCTTTATTTTATTGTATTGTATATGACATATATTTGGGTTGCAGTGTAGTTGCCTTCTCCTTTATTTTATTGTATTGTATATGACATATTTTGGTTGCAGTGTAGTTGCCTTCTCCTTTATTTTATTGTATTGTATATGACATATATTTTGGTTGCAGTGTAGTTGCCTTCTCCTTTATTTTATTGTATTGTATATGACATATATTTTGGTTGCAGTGTAGTTGCCTTCTCCTTTATTTTATTGTATTGTACATGACATATATTTTGTATTTTCTGTTATTTTTTTTTTTTTTTTATTTATTTTTGCCTCGGTAGTAGTTGTTATATTTATATAAATTCGCATAGATGCGCTGACTACACAGACCTTACGTTCCAAGTGAGGTGGTTAGGACTTAATTCTAATATACTGTAGATAGTAGAACCCAAAGTAAAATATAGTGAGAAACACACACAAAGTAGTTATACAGGAAACATAAGTGAGTGAATTGAAAACGGTATGGGAGAGCATGATGTATACATGGACGATTTTATTGTAAAATAAAAACAAACGGGAATAGGGGTATTATATGGTTTATTTTCTTAGCAGTTTTCTTAACTTTCAGATCTTGCTTGTCACTATTTAAATACACACACAAACAAACACACTTTCATTTAGATATTAATTTTGTGTGTGTCCGTTGCCATTTGTGTTATTAGATTTAACTCTACTGTATATGTTCAGTTTCTTTCTTGAACCACATAAGAATATTACACAGGTATTGGCTGTGGTAAGTTTATGGTCCATATACTTTCTATCAATCAATCTATCTATCTATCTATCTATCTATTTTCTATCTATCTATCTATCTATATCTATCTATCTATCTGTCTGTCTATTTATATATGTGACCTCTCTTCCCCTTTCCCCGTACCCCCCGGAACCCCCTACCCCCTCACTGTACCCCTTCTAACCACTACCACATGCCCCAAGTGACCTTTTTAAGTCTGCTAGTGTGTGTGTGTGTGTGTGTGTGTGTTGGTGTGCGTGGTAAGTTTGATTGTGTGTGTGTGTGTTGGTGTGCGTGGTAAGTTTGATTGTGTGTGTGTGTGTTTGTGTGTTTGTGTGTTTGGAAAGTGTGTGTGTGTGTGTGTATGTGAGATCAAATACCACACCTCATCTGAACACACCCAATCCCAGTCAACTTCGACCTCTGTTCTCTTAACCCTTTCAGTCTACGTTGACAAGCTCCTACCCTTGATTCTGGCGACTAATAAACGATTTTCTATGGTTAGGACAAATCTGCGGGAGTCAAAGGATTAAGGGGGGGGTCACCGTTTTGTTTTATCTTTCTCTCCTTTTCTCTCTTTCCCTGGCTTGTATCCATTCGGCCTCAT
Source organism: Paralithodes platypus (assembly GCA_032716605.1). Classification (NCBI taxonomy): domain Eukaryota; kingdom Metazoa; phylum Arthropoda; class Malacostraca; order Decapoda; family Lithodidae; genus Paralithodes; species Paralithodes platypus. The sequence goes on along the minus strand of CM064503.1, from coordinate 6,701,687 downwards.
TCAGCCAACTGTTTAAGACGTTCATCCCCATCCAGGTGTCGATATTTTCCTGGCGAGCGACAGCGAGCCAGCATTGTATGGAGAAATCCGGCTTCGCCGGAGAAATTTTTATATCGAAAAATGTACAAATTTAGCTTGCTGTTACAACAAAAATATATATATGCTGGCTCGCTACCGCTCGCCAGGAAAATATTAACGCCTGGATGGGGGTAAACGTCTTAAAATAGTAGGCTGAATGGATACAACCCAGAGAGAGAGGGAGAAACAGAGAAAACAAGATAGCTTTGTTCCCCAGCGGTCATTCCTATATTGAATACGATATTTTTTCTGGTGCCATTCATTCGGCACCTTTAATTTTTGGCAGGATTCCGACCTTTTATTTTCCATATTTTGCTATCAAACCTTCGTAATAGCTGATTAATCAATTAAGATGGGGCCATGAGAGTTTACAATCAGCTGGAAATAACAGTCTATAGTTAGCTGGTTATTTAATAAGTTTAAACTGAAAACTAATGGGCCTATCTATGAGGGAGAAGGGGGTTCAGAAAACAACAACTACCTCTCCCTTAACCCCTTCAATTCGACGACG
>CM064503.1:6684760-6700998 GCA_032716605.1 Paralithodes platypus | reverse complement strand
CCGTAAGGATGAATGAGGGCATGGTCAACGAGAAAGAAGAGAGGGGTGAGGATGTCCAGTGACCCCGGCTATTTGACCCCCGTGCCGCCCTGACCTGAGTTTGACCTCCTCGTGCCACGGTCAGGAAGTTCACTCTCAGTTTAGGAAGCGAGGCACTCGGGGTCTTAAGAGATTACCCTTCTGTGAAAGTGATTATCTCGGGATGTTTTTCTTTCCAAATGTGTTGTTTTTACATTATTAACCCCCTCCTGTATCGGCGACGTCTTTTAAGTTTTATTCTAGCTATATTTAGAGGATTGTTTGCAATTTACGTAGGATCTGTGGTAGCTAAAAGGGTTAAGTGAGATAGTTCGAAGCTTGTTAATTGCTGGAGACACTTTTAACTGAATAAAATCGCTTAATAGTAGCCAGAATAATGTTAAAAAGACGTCACCGGTACAGAAGGGGTTAAGCCCGTAAAGTAAAATAAATTAGTGCATTTGACAAAAAGTTGAGTATAGTTATTACTGAATTAGCCTTTACATGAATGATCCTACTGTAGGTTAATATTATGGTTAATTAGCCTTTACATGAATGATCCTACTGTAGGTTAATATTATGGTTAATTAGCCTTTACATGAATGATCCTACTGTAGGTTAATATTATGGTTAATTAGCCTTTACATGAATGATCCTACTGTAGGTTAATATTATGGTTAATTAGCCTTTACATGAATGATCCTACTGTAGGTTAATATTATGGTTAATTAGCCTTTACATGAATGATCCTACTGTAGGTTAATATTATGGTTAATTAGCCTTTACATGAATGATCCTACTGTAGGTTAATATTATGGTTAATTAGCCTTTACATGAATGATCCTACTGTAGGTTAATATTATGGTTAATTCAATTGGTTAGTAGGATGTTGCCCTTGGTGGTTGTTCAATTACTGTAGGGTAATTTTGTCTATAGGTATTTTTATTAGTAGGATTTTGTCCAAGGGATATTTGTTCCTACATTCCAGCCTAGTTGGGCACTCCTACAGTATTGTGCGTTGGTAATTATACTGTTTTATTTTTTATTTTTATTTTTTTTAAAGCTTGTCTGAGTTTATGGAAGTGCTGAAATTTATCACTTCACATTTCTTGAAGATCACAATAAATTGAGTGAGTGATTACTTTGTCTGACATTATGTTTTGCTTGTTTTTAATATAGGACAATATAAATCCCCCTACTGTTATGGGGAAATATTTGTTTGTAGGTGACGTAAGGGTAAACAGAATGTTGGAGTGTTCTCAAATGTCCCGTAATAGAGTGAGTGGTTCCCGTTGGTCGGCTGTTGAACCCCTCGCTACCTCGACACTTCGCTACCAACCCTTTCAAAATAAAATGACGTTATTACTATTCCGGCTATCAGTAGAAGATTTTGATTTCGGAAGGACCTCTGGGAAGTAAAGACCTACAAACCCTCTGGCTCTCATGGATCCTTCCTTCACCGAATAAAATTGTGTAATGATAGGCAAATTAATATGAAAAATGCCTCCTGTTACTGAAGGGGTTAATTATATAAGTTATAACCTAACGAGCTCTTCTAACCTATGAAGGGTATAGAAAAGGTATAGAAAATCACTGGGTGTTTTGATAGTGGTTTATCTTTCCATTTTTATGTTGATGGGCTTATTACGACCAATATACGTTTATCAGGGTGTAATATTTTGGACACTTAATTATCTTTTTCATATTTTCTTTAAACTCATTATCTTTGACGATGTACATCTCCGTCACGCTTTGATTTCAACTTCTGTTTATATGTATTTGGCTACTAGTAGAGCACCTAACTAACCTTGCTTAACCCAACCTAACCACATTTGTGTATGTTATTCGTAAGTAATGTTTTTAATTTTCTTTGTTTTTTTTCGTTATTTTTCCTAATATATTGTATTTATTATTATTATTATTATTATTATTATTATTTATTTATATATTTATTTATTCATATTTTTTATTTTATTTTTTTAGCGAGGCGGTGAAGCAGCGAAATGTGTTGGTACTGTAGTGGTTGAGGGAGGGAGGGGGTCTCGTCCACAGAGATTTGTACGCTTTCCTCTTTTTACCTGCAGCCCTTCTGTCTTTTATTTCCCTTCCTTCCCCTCACCTATCTACTCCTCTCACCCTCCTCTTCCCCTCACCTATCTACTCCTCTCACCCTCCTCTTCCCCTCACCTATCTACTCCTCTCACCCTCCTCTTCCTCTCACACTCCTCTTTCTTTTTCCCTCGTCATCCTCATACTCCTCTTTCTCTCACCCTCCTCCGCTCACTATCCTCTTCTCTTCCCCTCACTCTTCTTCTCTTCCCCTCACCCCTCTCCCCATCCTCCTCCTTCTCTTACCCTTTTCCTCCTCTTCCCCCCCTCCTCTCTTCCCCTAACCCATTTCTTCTCTCCCCCATCCTCCTCACCCTTCTCCTCCTCCTTCTCACCCTTTTCCTTCTCCTCCTCTCACCCTCCTCCTCCTCCTCCTCCTCCTCTTCACCCTTCTCCTCCTCCTCCTCCTCCTCCTCCTCCTAGCCTCAGTCTTCTGACCACATCCTGTTAGTGTGTTTCCTCCCCTCATTGCCCTCCCCTCTAGTGTCCTCTTCTCTCTCTATCTACTTCCTCTTCAAAACACTTTGTTTTTATATGGGTACAATATTCGTGCTTGTTCATATTTACTTCCTCTTCAGTTTGTTTTTATTTGTATAATCGTGTTTACAACAATGGACATCGAAACAGATGGGAAAATGAAAATCAACACCATTTGAAGAGGAGTACTTTATCGATTTTTTTTTTTTTGTATAGCTGACTTAAAAAGGTATTTGTTGTATGTTGTCATTAAAGTGTTCCTCATTGTATTGTGCTGATATTATATATTTATGCAGTTGTTTATTTTGTATTCCAGATTTTTTAAATTTTAATCGACGTTGGAAAGTAATTAATCAACGAAATGTGAAAAAAAATCTTCTGCGGTCAAACTTTTGTATAAACAATGGTAACTTCTCTCCGACGCTCCTTTGCACCTTGTTGATTTAACCCTTTGAATACCAGCGACTTGTGATATAATTTATTCTAGCCATATTGTTGACGATATTATGCAGCTTGGGAAGGATCTGTGGTAGTTATAAGGGTTGGTTGAGATAATTTGAAGCCTTATCATTGCTAGAGGTCCTTCCCAAGCTAAATAAAATCGTCTAATAGTCGCCAGAATAGGATGAAAAAGGACGTCCCTGGTACTCAATGAGCTAACATAGTGAGATTATCAGTCTTCCTCTTAAACTTTGCCACAGCAACACCTTTCACCTGGATACAAAATCTGTGTGTGAAATGTATTCTTCGAAAAACTTGGTTCTATTAAGTTCTCTTTCAGAAACCACTTGTTTGACTATCATAATACCTTTTCCTCTTCTTATATTCTATTTTACATTCTATAATTTATATATTTACTTCTGCTTCATTTTTTTTTTTACTTTTATTTTGTCTTCCATTTTCTGTTACTTCGCATGATTAATTCTAATCATGGGTTTTGTTTTGTCCAATGGCCTCCAGTTTTGTTTCTCTCTCTCTCTCTCTCTCTCTCTCTCTCTCTCTCTCTCTCTCTCTCTCTCTCTCTCTCTCTCGTCCTATGATCGAAATATCCATGTGATTCCAATATTAAGACTAAATTAGTCATATTGTAGAAAAGGTTATAATGTTTTCCCACAATTTGCATTTCATGGCCCTCTTTTATGTATTTATTAGTCTATTTAACGGTGTCGTGTTTAACGGAGTGTCGTAAGCTCACGAGCCTCTCATTAGGGCCTTCACCGCAACACCCAGGCAGGCACCAGGACACAGGCACCACAATACTCACACACACACACGCACACGCACACGCACACGCACACGCACACACACACACACCACACTACTGACACACACACACACTGACACCACATTACTGACACACACACACACACACGCACACGCACATGCACACGCACACGCACACACACACACACAGACACAGTGTCAAAAACCAATCCCCTGCTTGGGGGTAGAGTGGTGGGGATGTCGTTGAACTTATTTGACAGTAATTGTTTTTATATAGTTAAAGTACCATAATTATAATGATGATAGCTAAACTAGTCTATTCTTACATACATATGATGCCTGCTGAATTTTAAGCCAATCTGACAGACATATATTCCGATGATCACATTTTCTCTGTCGATTTTTTTTTTTTTATCCTCGCAGCCAGACTAGTTTAGTAACGAAGGCATTTAGCGGTGGTCATGACAAAGCTACACTAGAACTCTTTATGTTTCCAAATATTTGTCTCCTAAGTTATCATTAGCAGATGATGCGGTGGTCTAGTGAACAGTCTGAGGCGGGTGGCGGACAAAAGGGAAGGTAAGAGGTTAGTTAGGCTGGGGGACACTTAATATTATTTGGTCTGAGGGAGTTCTTTTTGGAGCTCACCTGTTTTGCTCCATTTGTGTGGAGATTTTAATAAGTTTCTCCCCATTAGTTTGGCGATAATAAGATGCTTCACCCCATTCAGATGGCGATCTTTTTCTGGGCGAGCGATAGCAAGCCTGTAACTTTAAATAAATCGACCTTCATCTGGTACATTGTTCTATCGAAAATGTAAACATTTAGCTCGAAGAGAGTGTGGGTGGGCGGTTATTTTTTAATTTGATGGAAGTTTGGGAAGTCGTTAATTAAAAAAAAAAAAAAAAAAAAAAAAAAAACTAGCCGATCTCTGTTACTGCAGGCTCTCTACTCTGTCCTAACCCTTTCCCTAACCTGCCCCCCACGCCGGTTAGTTTACATTATTATCATTGGCTGTCTCCATATACTAATTATATCGTAGGTCGTAACTTGCGGGAAGGGTAAACTTGGGCCGTCCCTACCGCTAGCCGTTTATATAATGAGGTCAAGTCAGCCTCGGCGAGTTAAGCTAAGTGGGTATACAGTACAGTGTATAGGGTTTGTTTAGTAGTTAAGCTAAGTGGGTATACAGTACAGTGTATAGGGTTTGTTTAGTAGTTTAAGCTAAGTGGGTATACAGTACAGTGTATAGGGTTTGTTTAGTAGTTAAGCTAAGTGGGTATACAGTACAGTGTATAGGGTTTGTTTAGTAGTTAAGCTAAGTGGGTATACAGTACAGTGTATAGGGTTTGTTTAGTAGTTAAGCTAAGTGGGTATACAGTACAGTGTATAGGGTTTGTTTAGTAGTTAAGCTAAGTGGGTATACAGTACAGTGTATAGGGTTTGTTTAGTAGTAGTTAAGCTAAGTGGGTATACAGTACAGTGTATAGGGTTTGTTTAGTAGTTACGCTAAGTGGGTATACAGTACAGTGTATAGGGTTTGTTTAGTAGTTAAGCTAAGTGGGTATACAGTACAGTGTATAGGGTTTGTTTAGTAGTTAAGCTAAGTGGGTATACAGTACAGTGTATAGGGTTTGTTTAGTAGTTTATTTATTTATTAATTGTTGTTTTGGTTTCCTCCCTAGACCTCCATAAGCTAAATAAATTATCCTCAAGACCCTCCTTCGAGATAATTTTTTAAATTTTTCGGTAGAAGAATGTGTCGGCCGAAGGCCGGTTACTCCTACCGCTATCGCTCGCCAGGAAAAAATAGACACCTAATTGGTACGAAAGGTCTTATAATTGACAGAAATGGGGCAAATGTTCTTAAAATTGCCAAATTAATGGGGCGAACGTCTTAAAATCTCAAAAGTAATGGGGCTAAACATGAGGGAGAGAGGGGTCCAGAAAAAAATCCCTTGAGTGGAAATCTGTTGTTTTATAGTATTTTTTCTTTCTCGCTGTCACCATTCACTTTTATTCAAATATGTTTTCTTTTTAAAATAAGACAGTATGATTAAGTCATCCTTACCAAACTAATATAATTTTAACCCATTCGTACCTTAGTGGTTAGAGGGGGGTTGGGCATATCCTGTTATATGGTTGGAAAGCGCTGGTTCGAACCCCCCCCCCCCCCCCCCACACACACACGCACTCACACACTCACACTCACTCTCTCTCTCAACTCATCCCCCATCGTGGCACCTGGTTATGCAAATGTTTCGTGTTTTAAGAGCTACCAGAGTGTTGTAGTGGCTGACCCCTCCTAACCCTGCCCCGCCTGCAGCGCCCCCCCCCCCCTCCCCCTTTCCTCCTCCCCCATTCTTTCTCTCCATCTATCTAGTCCTCATTTCTTGGATAAATCAGGCACGAAATTGACGTCCAAAGTACAAGCTGGCCAGATTAGGCCGAACGTCTTAGGATTTGAAAACTAAAGCGGCTAAACATGAGGGAAAAGGGGGGCAAAACAAAAACAAACAAAAAAACAACCATCTCCCCTTAAGAATACAAAGGTAAACCATTTGTCTTTCACCACCCTGGCAACCAGTGAGTATTTCTTCAGATGAGGAAGATCTAATCATACTTAAACGGTTACAAATATTTTCTAATATAGTCAATTTGTAAACAATTTATTTTTTCCCACTATTTCATCAATTTGAATATGTTGAGCATTGTTGTCCTATTGGCAAGAACTTATCAAACTTAGACCTTTTTTTCTAATACTTCGTTAATTTGATTTTATCCTAGTATCGTGATGATTGCTTAGTAGATAACGTGTGTCTAGCCCATATGGATGCTTAACATTTCACTCCATATGTCCGTCGATGACATCCAGGCCAAATTTAACACCAATTTTACTGCCGAACTAAATTATAACAAGTAATAACTACTAAAATTACAGCAGCTAATTACACCCTGAAGCTCGTGAAAGTGGGTTGTTGGAGGAGGGAGAAAAAACACAAATCTCCAATGTGGAGTGGGAGGTATCACACGAGATTTTATCGTCAATTTCCTCTGACAATTTTTTTTCCCGGCGACATTTCTGGGATCATTTACTTTCGTATCAGAAAATAGCCCGAAGATGGATGAATTTAGATGGGAGAATTATAATAAGGGTTTAACTCACAAGCTGCCGGACCAGTGTTGGGGCTAAATGTTGAAGGAAAAAGCCCTCGTGTGATACGGACTTTAGATTAGATAAACATCGCACACAACTGGGAGAAAGGAGTTTGGAAACATATTGATCTTATAGCTGGTTGATTAGGGGTACTTGGAAAGATGGTGATGGGCAGATTAATAGTGGGGAAGAAGTATACCTAATAGATTATTAAATTAAATAATAACACCTGCCTATTGGTGCTTATTATCTCGTGTGTGTGTGTGTGTGTGTGTGTGTGTGTGTGTGTGTGTGTGTGTGTGTGTGTGTGTGTGTGTGTGTGTGTGTGTGTGTGTGTGTGTGTGTGTGTGTGTGTGTGTGTGTGTGTGTGTGTGTGTGTGTGTGTGTGTGTGAGAGAGAGATTTTATAATATTACATACCAGAGGAAGCATTACAACGGCACATATTATGTTCATGTACTATACTGGGTGCATACCGTAGTTGGCATAACAGGGTCATCATCAACTTACAAACATTGCACTGACAAATATAAAATACTAAAATACGTGTAATAAACAGAGAGAGAGAGAGAGAGAGAGAGAGAGAGAGAGAGAGTACAAAGGAGTACAAAGGAGTACAAAGGAAATCAAGCAACAACAGATCTAGTGACCCTTCTAGGTTGCTTGTCCTCCAAAACACTGAGGATCAAGTGTCCAAACAGTGGTTTAGAGTGGGTAAGGGAACATTGGAAAGGAAACTACTGCCCTGCCACTAACGTGGCAGGACTAGGAAGTTAGTAGGGGACATATGGGTTAGTAACTGAGGGGAGGATAAAGTTATTCATTTACAAACGCAGTCAGTCGCGGGTTTGATGCGAGATATTTGTTCTAGGCGGAATTTAAATGAATCAACGGTGCTGCAGTCTATAACGTCTCGGGGAAGCCCATTCCACAAGTTGACAACTCGATTGAAGAAGAAATTCTTAGATTCGTGCGAGTTTAAAAGATTTACCAATAATTTGCAACCGTTTCCCCGCGTGTAATTAGATTGGTCGATAGTGAAGTACTTACTACAGTTCATATTGTCGATGCCTTTGATGATTTTGAACACTTGAATTAAGTCGCCTCTTAATCTGCGCTGGGTTAAAGGAAATAGATTTAATTCTCTAAGACGCTCTTCGTATGGTTTGTTCTTTAGGCTAGGTATCATTTTGGTAACTCTACGTTGAACTCGTTCTAGCTTGTTTATATCTTTTTGGTAATAAGGGCACCAGGATTGAACGCAGTATTCCAGAAGAGGGCGGACTAAGGAATTGTAAAGGGTTAGGATAACTTCTTTGGATTTATGCTCAAATGACCTGACCTGACCGGGAGAGAGAGAGAGAGAGAGAGAGAGAGAGAGAGAGAGAGAGAGAGAGAGAGAGAGAGAGAGAGAGAGAGAGAGAGATTTAGTTTTGACAAGTGTAGACGGGTTTAGCGTGAATGAGAAGAAAGGGTTGAGTTGTGAAATGAGTACGAGAACAACAATCAGCAAAGGACAAATATGGCCACGACTCTGCAACTTGGGCAATAGGGCAGGGACCAATGAGTGAAGGAATTATTACGTGGAAATAAGATCTAGGGCCAGGCAGTTAAGGGGGGAGGGTTCAATTTTTGGTCGATGTTTTTCATTTATTATATATTTGTTCTAGTTTCCTCCCTAGACCTTCATCAAACTTAAAAAAACAAAAACAAAAAAACAAGAAAAGCATCCATTAGATCCTCCTTCTAGATAAATTTGTACATAGTACTTGAAATAGTCTTTACCGATATAATTCCCACAGATCCTTCGTAAGCTGTCTAAAATCGTCTAATGATAGCCAGAAAACTGTCAAGATGAGGCCTAATCTTCAAAGGGTTAACCAACGTATTTCCAGTAGGGGCTCAGCTATGGAATTTAAGGGGAGATGGGTGGTTTTTCTAGATCCCCTTCTCCCTCATGTAAACATATTAGTGTTCAGATTTTAAGATGTCTGCTCCACTAGTTTGTCGATTTTAAAACCTTTCGCCCAATTTCTTTGTCAATAGTAAGGCCTTTCGTGCTGTTTAGGTGTCGATTTTTAATCCTGGCGAACGCTAGTGAACCTGTAATTTTGGAAAAACTGGCCGTCGCCCGGCCATTTTGCTACCAAAAAATTTACAAATTAATCTAGAAGGGGGATCTAATGGATTTTTATTAAAGTTTGATGAAGGTCTAGGGAGGAAACTACAAAAATAATACATACATTAAAAATAACGACCACAAATTGAGCCAACAAGGCTAGAGAAAATGGGTTGTAAACATGTACATCTATTCCCTGGCTGACTCTTTCCAAATGGTATACTTCAAATATTAGCTCGATTGCTCGTCGTCTTTGAGTTACAGAGGTTAATGGTCAAGATTTATAATGAACGGACTACAGTACCCGTAATCAGTGTGCAATAATAGTTTTACGTTACATTTCGAACACTTGATTTTGAGATAATTGCTCTTTTTTGTCATACATATTATGCAGAGGTTCAAAATAGGTGTCTTGATATTGATACTTTCAAGAATGTATCCCAGTTTTGGTCCAGTCTTTGTGTTCTATAATGCATATACAAAGTTTGCTGAGTACATTTTGTTGATGTGGACTAAAGGGCGAGTACAATAAACCACTGGATGAATATATCAATAGATGAAAGGATGAACGAATGGATGATTGATTGAAATAAAGAATGAATGAATGAATGTAGGATTGAAAGAAATGATGGATGAATGGATGCATGAATGAATGAAAGAAATAATGAATGAATTAATTAATGTAGGATTGAAAGAAGGGATGAATGGATGAATGAAAGAAAGGGTGGAATGAATGAATGCAAGAAAGGGTGAATGAATGGATGGATGAATGAATGAATGAATGGATGGATCGATGGATGGATGAATGATTGATTGAATGAATGAATGAATGGATGAATGGAAAACTCCAAAAGACAGGGCAACCCGGCTGAATCTTGTTGGGATCAGATGGAGGGAGGAAATGGGTTAGTTGTCAAAACCATGAGTCATAAACTTATTTCTGTGTCCTTATGTTATCGCATTCAGTACCAGGGACGTCCTTTTCATCATATTCTGGCAACTATTAGATGATTTTATTCAGCTTAGGAAGGACCCTTAGCAATAATAAAGGTTCAAACTATCTCAACCAACCCTTTTAACTACCACAGCTCCTTCCTAAGCTGCGTACTATCGTCTAAATATACTTAGAATAAAACATAGCACACGTCGCTGGTACTCAAAGGGTTAATATGGGTTTATAGACAGACGCTGAGCAAATGGTATAATACTAATTATTTGATAGTGAATAAAGGGGGGGGGGGGGGAATAATTTTGGGGACTCGCAATTTTGGACTCGGCAGCTTTGTGAACGGACAGGTCTTTAAACCAGTTTTGTTTAATTACAGTTATATCTTCGCTTAATAGCCTATATGTAATTACAGTTATATCTTCGCTTAATATATGTAATTCATTTTTATGCCACGCTCCCGCGCAAATTCAAATTATTTTCCAGACATTGCATGTTAGAGACTTCCTGTTTCCTGATAATCAATAATATTGCTTCTTTCAATAAATGTATCTGTAAGAACTCAGACATTATCTTCAAAATAATCACACGTAACAAATGTATCTTTATGAATATATGCGACTAAAAAACATATCGTTCATATGTTTCTCATGTTACACTTCCGATAATGAGATACGAGCCCCAATATTGTTTAAAACAATACTATATACTATATCTTTATAAATTTATAAGATTTGTAGTTTGTTTGAAAACAAACAAAAATAATAATAATAATTTCACACCTGCGTTAGACAAATGTATCTACGTGCTATCTACGTGCTAATGTATGTCACTATGTTCATGTTTAGGGTGATTTATTTTATTTTTTATTTTTAAATAATAATGATAGGTCTTGCTTCCCCAACCAACACCTTACAAAGGAAAACATGACGTTATTCTTCATTATATTATGTTTATATTATTAACGATTGTTATATTTCGTGTAGGAATGTTTTGTGAGAGTTAAAGGGTTAATTAATAGGGGAGGTGTGGCGGAGTGGTCTTGCCACTGGCCTGGTAATCCAAAGGTCCCGGGTTCAAATCCCGATGTATCAATGGGAAGATATTATTGGGATGGAATTTGTGCTGTACCTAGTATCAGTGCATTACCACAAAGCCCACCGAAACGCTAATAAAATACCCTCATTGTTCCCTGATTAAATAGCACTGTATGAATATTCCCATATTCAAAATATGCTATAGGGGTGCAATGCCTGGTGAGTTAGCTGCTCAACAGGTAGCGTTGTGTGTGTGTGTGTAAGAGTGAGTGTCCGTGTGTAGGGGATGAGACAGTGAAGCACGGGAACGAGGTGGCTTCAGAAATGGGGTCGCTTCGGACCATGAGTGAATTCCGTGCCTCATGTGAAGGCAAGATGGCAGGTGCTCGTTGTATTCTACGTGCTTCACATGCCTCACTCCCTAGACTGGAACAAGACCTCACGGGCTTCACTGCTCATTGTACAGCTGTGAATGTCCAGGCTCTCAGCCTATGCCCGAGAGGGAGTAAGTCGGTCCCGGAGACCGATCCAGTATTGAAGAAAATCGCCTAATAATAACCGTAATGAAGTGTGAAGGAGCGTCTTATATACTCATGAGGGTATTTCTTGGCATTATTATTATTATTATTATTATTATTTATTATTATTATTGAATATAAATCATCGCTCCATCTCCAGCACACTTTATCGGCACACAGATCTAGCGCACACAAGCAACTTGTTTGTTCCACTCTCTAAATCTTTACATGCGCGCGCGCGCACACACACACACATACACCATTCAATATCAGGAGCATATCCACAATGCCCTTCGTATTTCATCGATCTGGAATTTACATTCTCACATTTGCTTTGGAATAATTTGACAGAAAGCAATTCTACCTGTCTGGCAGGCACCAAACATCTACGTGTACGTATTAACGCCTACGGGTATGGACTGCCAATCTGCATTCTATTTTAGCTATCACTAAACAATGTTATTAAGCAAGGAAAGACCTTAAACAACGTCAAGTAACTTTTTGATTCCAATAGTACCTTCTGCTAATTAGCTCTTCGAATTCTATAGACCCTTCTGAAACTAAATAATATCGTCTAATAATCAGAAGGAAATCAACTTGGGCGTGATGTTGGTGAAAGGTGAAACGTTATCGGGTGCTTGGATCTGGAAGGTGTAGGTAATTCTTGGCGTCCGTCCGGGGCTCCAAATTCACCGGCCCAGTACTGCCAGCCCGCCCGTCATCAACACAACCTCGGTATTTACCAACAAAGGCGAGCAGGGGGTGGGGGAGGAGCCAGGGAGAGACGGATGTGTGTGTGTGTGTTTGTGTGTGTGTGTGCTTGTGTGTCTGTGTGTGTGTGTGTGTGTGTGTGTGCTTGTGCTTGTGTGTCTGTGTGTGTGTATGTGGGGGGGGGGGGGGGGGGGGAGGATCGGTGGTATTGGGGGTGTTGCATGGGGTCCCCCTTCTTCCTCATGTTTATGCACATTAGTTTTTAGATTTTAAGACGTTCGGCCCATTAGTTTGGCGATTTTAAGACCTCATTTCCCTGTAAATATTAAGACTTTTCTTGTCTTTTTGGTGTAGATTTTGTCCTTGGCGAGCGACAGCGTGCCTGTAATTTAAGAGGAACCGGCCTTCGGCCGGAACAATTTCTATCGAAAATGTACAAATATATCTTGAAGGAGAGTATTGGGGGAATGTTTTTTTTTTTGTTTTTTGTTTTTTTTTAAACTTGATGGAGGTCTCTAGGGAGGAAAGTAAGAACACGATAAAAACACATATAAATGAAGAAATACATCCATCCATCCCCCCTTTAACCTTTAGCATATATACACTCCTTGGGATACACCAAAGTTCTACAGTATAATATAAGTTAATGAACCAATCTGCTACTGTAAAAGCTCTAAGGAACTCTCCCAATAGTGGTATCCGGTGATGCCCTCCCTCCTGTCCAGCTTCACACGGGACAAAGAAACTAGTTTTTCTCCCTCGCTCTCTCGCTCCCCCCCCCCCCATAACAGACGCCCTCACGTTCTCACCTCGCCGCCCACAAGTTAACTTTGGGCGTGTGTGTGTGTGTGTGTGTGTGTTTGTGTGTGTGTGTGTGTGTGTGCAAGAAAAAAAAGTGGTCTACTGTATAAATCCACTTTAGATATATATACACAGTACCCTTGGGTTTTGGGGGTGGTTGAGAGAGAGAGAGAGAGAGAGAGAGAGAGAGAGAGAGAGAGAGAGAGAGAGAGAGAGACAGAGAGAGAGAGAGAGAGAGTTAAAGGGAGGTTTTTAGTTTGTTCCCTAGACCTCCATCAAGCTCAAAACTGCACCCCCTAGACCCCTCTCCCTGTCAAGATAAATGTGTAAATTTTTCGATGGAAACATTTCCCGGCCGAAGGCCGGTTCCTCTTAAATTACAGGCTCGCTATCGCTCGCCAGGAAGAAATCAACACCTAAATGGCAGGAAAGGTCTTAAAATTTACAGAAATGGGGCGAAAGTTCTTAAAATCTCAAAAGCAAAATGAGGCTAAACTTGAGGAAGAAAGGGGGGATCCAGAAAAAAATCCCTCTTGTGGAAATCTCCCCTTAACATGAGCTGCCGGGAAGGGTGAGTATTTCAAAAATCTTGCGGCTTGCTTCAAGGAGATAGCTTAGTTTATGAGAAGAGGGGGTGGAAAGTGAAGTATGTAAATCCAGGGTGTGCAAAACAAACAATCCCCCCCCCCCCTCCTACCTCGCCACTCATTCTCACTCTCACTTTCTCTCTCTCTCTCTCTCTCTCTCTCTCTCTCTTTCAAATGTGTGATATTGATCTAGTATTCATTACTGATTCATAGAAGGAACATTATTACATCTGGATTTCATGACTGAATAGGCTACTGAAATATATTTACACAAATATTGCTAGTACATACATGAAGCATAGGAGAGAGAGAGAGAGAGAGAGTGAGAGTGAGTGAGTGAGTGAGAGAGAGAAAGAGAGCGATTGATGGACAGGTGTAATGAGGTGGAAGAGATGGATCAGCTGGGTGATGTGTGGAGGACCGGGGGGGGGGGGGGGGGGATAAGTGGATCGACAGGTGAGATGATAGATAAAGAACCATATTTTTAAAGGCAGAACGAAATTTGTTAACCCTATTTGTACATTCGTTAGCGCTAGTTAGTATGCGCCCCATTTGATTCTTTCAACTTTTTAAGGGGAGGCAGACCGTTTTTCTGGACCCCCTTCTCCCAAATGTTTAGCCCCACTAGTTTTGAAATTATAAGACGTTCGGCCCATTAGTTCGGCGGTTTTAACACCTTTCGCCCCATTTCGTTGTCAATTTTAAGACCTTTCGTGCCATTTAGGTGTCGATTATTTCCTGGAGAGCGATAGCGAGCCTGCAATTTTAAAAGGAACTGGCCTTCGGCCGGGACATTTTTCTACCGAAAAATGTACACATTTATCTTGAAGGGGTCTAGGGGGTGTTTTTCTAAGCTTGATGGAGGTCTAGGGAGGAAACTAAAAAAAATATATGAATAAATTAATTAATAGACCAAACAAACGGTCAGTCTTCTCTTAAGTCAAGTTCTGAAGTGTGTGGGGTCAAACATAACGTATTGTCTCGTTTGGGTTCGATTTAGGAAAGATCTTTGGGAATCAGAGGTTTAATCGATTTTGTTGTTTTTATTTTTTTCCGCCCGATACATATTTTTGTCCGTAAGATGAGGCTAATCATTTAAGGGGGGTGACCTGCTTTTTTTTACTCTCTTTGGGTTGTATCCATTTGTCCCCATTTAGCCTACTGTTTTATGACATTTAGCCCCATCCAGGTGTCTATTTATACCAGGTGAGCGTAGCGTGCCACCATATTTTGAATAAATAGTTACGACAGCTTGCTAAATTTGTAAATTTTTTGATAGAAAAATGTCTCCGGCGAAGCCGGATTTCTTCATAACATGCTGGCTCGCTGTCGCTCGCCATGAAAAGACCGACACCTGGATGGGAATAAATGTCTTAAAAAAGTAGGCTGAATGGGACCGAATGGATACAACCAAGAAAGATAAAAAAGCCAGATTAAGATATTGTGTTGATGAGCTTGACGTTGGAGTTTATAGGAGTTTGATACGGTGTTATCATTCATCAGCATGTTGGGACAGGTTTGTATTCCCTTATCGTGGATTCCATATTAGTGGGTGTCAGATTCAAAATTCGGGTCTCAATGGAGGGAGAGATCATCAGGCAATGAACAGTCACTCATAAATCACTCATAAATCACTTATAAAACTCATAAAATTACTCATAAAAATCATCAGGCAATGAACAGTCACTCATAAATCACTCATAAAACTCATAAAATTACTCATACAAATCATCAGGCAATGTACAGTCACTCATAAACATTCGTGGACCTCACGTAGTTCTAATTATGGAAGTATATCTCTGGAAACGAATTTATGAATACAATTATCGATCCATCAAGGTCATAACTATGTATACTATTTATTGAAAAGCAAGTTCCATCCCAATCATTATTCCAGATATCTATAATTGCATAAAGGAGGTCCACGAATGTTTATAAGTGATTGAACTGAGCAAACCAATCCCCCCCAATATGCCAATATCAGGTAAAGAATTAATTATAAGATTCATTTCATCCAGAGATAACTTCGAGTATTATAGACGAGCATTTATGTCCGTGACTGTTTACTATTAAGGGGGGATGGGCCGGTTTTCTGGACCATTTTCTCCCTCGTGTTTAGCCTCATTAATTTTCAGATGTTAAAATGTTTGCCCCCATTGGTTAGTCGATTTTAAGACCTTTCGCCCCATTTCGTCGTCAATATTTAGACTTTTCGTGCTATTTAGGTGTCGATTTTTTCCCTGGCGAACGATAGTGAGCCTGCAATGTTGGAAGAACCGGCCTTCGGCCAGGAAATTTTTCTACCGGAAAAATGTACAAATTAATGTAGAAGGGGGATCTAATGGATGTTTTTGTTAAATTTGATGGAGGTCTAGGGAGGAAACTAGAAAAATAATGAATACATGCAAAAATCGCCCAAAACGTGAACCATCTCCCCTTAAGGCTTACTTTCTACTTCGGAGTCTGTGCCTTCAATACAATCCAACACTAGAATTATCCCTATCTATCTATCTATCTATCTATCTATATGCCCAG
>CM064503.1:6654760-6679760 GCA_032716605.1 Paralithodes platypus | reverse complement strand
GGGGGTGGGGGTGGGGGTGGGGGGTGGGGGTGGGGGTGGGGGTGGGGGTGGGGATGGGGATGAGGGTGTTTATGAGCTGGAAGGGGGCCTCGTGAGGCCTTTTTCTTAGTCTAGGGGTTAAGGGGAGGCAGACCGTGTTTCTGGACCCCCTTCTCCCTAATGTTTAGCCCCACTAGTTTTGATATTATAAGACGTTCGGCCCATTAGTTTGGCGATTTTAACATCTTTCGCCCAATTTAGTTGTCAATTTTAAGACCTTTTTTGCCATTTAGGTGTCGATTTTTTCCTGGCGAGCGATAGCGAGCCTGCAATTTTAAGAAGAAGCGGCCTTCGGCGTACAAATGTACCTTGAAGGGGGGGTCTAGGGGGTGTTTTTCTAAGCTTGATGGAGGTCTAGGGAGGAAACTAACAAAATAAATGAATAAATGAATTAATAGACCAAACAAACGGCCAGCCTCCCCTTAATTTGAAGGGAAAAAGAAGCTCGAAAATAGCAATAGCAAAAAAAAAAAACCCCAATAATTATAATAAACACAGCACATCACGTGGGTTGAGGGCGTGATGAGGGCGTGATGAGGAGTGCACCTGGCTGAGAGGAGCTGGGGGAAGCGGCTTGTGATTTTCAACATTAAACTGTTTGTTGGCGGAGGTGCGGAAAAGTACCCACATTAGCGGAATACAACTCTCACGGTGTAGAGTTTGCCGCCTCCACGCTCAGGGTTTTCTCCGCTCCTGTGGGTAGTGGATATTATATAGTTTTAATCCACCTGGGTTAGGGCAGAACATACAACCGAAGTAATTAACTCTGGAAACATTGGAAATCGTCTGGGGTTTCATCCGTCCGAGGCTTCTTAAGGGGAGGTTTTTAGGCTGTTCCTTAGATCTCCGTCAAGCTTAAAATTACACTCCCTTTCAAGATAAATTTGTACATTTTTCGGTAGAAAAATGTCCCGGCCGAAGGCCGGTTCTTCTTAAAATGCAGGCTCGATTTCGCTCGCCAGGGGAAAATAGACACCTAAATGGCACGAACGGTCTTAAAATTGACAGAAATGGGGCGAAAGTTCTTAAAATCGCCAAACTATTGGGGCGAACGTTTATTATCTCAAAAGCAATGGGGCTAAACACGAGGGAGAAAGGGTTCCAGAAATAAGTCCCTCAAGTGGAAATCTCCCCTTAATATATAGTGTATTCTAAAGGGTATGCACCAATTCAGCCTTTAGTTTTGGAAGTAATATATCCCGAACTGATTCTTATAAGTATATCAATGTTTTACTACGGTACTTGCATTTCGGTGGTTCAGTTTATTTATATTAATTTCACTCCAGCACAAAACACCTCCCAATGAAATTAATGAAAGCATGTGCTCCACCGGGAATCGAACCTGGGTTACCACACACACAGATTTTAAACACTCTAACCATTACACCATCAAGACAATTGTATACGACCATTTACCATTATCAATAGTTAGTCGATAGCCTTGCTCATACACTTTGTATTTTGGAAGTTACTATCACTTTTCATTAACAGTCTTCATGTGTTTCTAAGAGTCAATGTCAACTACTTAATTTCACGTCGTACACATTTCGAGTTATTTCCTTCTCTCTAAATTTCACACAAATGACCGTCAGGAGTTTTGGCTAACTATCGATTTTGACTGTACGACCTGCCCCATCTAGGTTGAAGAAAAAACTACCTTGGATTTCTTCTCAAGCTGGGTGGGGAAATTCCTTAAGAGGGGAAATATAGTAATTTGGGGAAGCAGATTGCATTTTTGCTTTCTTCTAAAGTTATAAGACGTTAATTAGACGGTAGCTGGGGGAATGTGGGTAAAAAGCTGATAATTTTGTCGAGTTATTTTCTTTAGTGTAATCATTAGTCTTTATACGACAGGAGCTTCATGGTGGTATTTTAACGGCTTTAAACAAGTACAAAATCCCAAACAAATAAAGTACACAGATATACAGTATACTATATATATATATATATATATATATATATATATATATATATATATATATATATATATATATATATATATATATATATATATATATATATATATACTGTATATGTATACAGTATATCAGGTTGTTAATATATATATATATATATATATATATATATATATATATATATATATATATATATAATGTATGTAGTTCTGTGCTTTAATGTAATTTAACTGATCATTAGCATTAGCTGATACTGGGGAGTTTCAATGTAATATCTCTGGTTCAGCAGTATTACAGGATAAATGAGATTATTTGTGTCACTTTCACCTGTTCGTCAAGGGACTGGAGTTCTCGAAAAGGGGTTCCAGTCCTGACGTGATTCTTGACTTTCAGTGTGCTGACTCAATAATCCAGAAAGGTTGAAAGCCTCTGAAGTCCTATTTTAATAAACCTATTCATATCCTGTCATGATACATGCCTTCCGACAAGCAAACAAAGTATCCGTATCCCCTTGGCTTTGTTTTTTTATCTTCATATAATACTTTGCCAATTAACTTGAATTTACTAACATTTAAGGTATATGCACCAACAAGTTTTAAAAGGTAGCGCGTTGCAATATATCGCACTGGGCGAAAATATTTTGTAATTTCATTAGATATAACTATTCTGGCAAATTCCGATGAGAAGGGGTGTGTAAGTTTATAAGGTCAAATGCTGAGGTTTTTGTCCGCATCAATCCTCCTGCGTCAAGCCTTTTAAGGGGAGGCATATGTTTTTTTCGGGACCCCCTTTTCCCTCTTCTATATTTAGCCCAATTAGTTTTCAGATTTTGAGACGTTCTCCCCATTAGTTTGACGATTTGAACACCTTTCGCCCCATTCCGTTGTCAATTTTAAGACCTTTCGTGCCATTTAGGTGTATTTTTTCCTGGCGAGCGATAGCGAGCTTGTAATTTAGTAGAAACCGGCATTTTTCTACCGACAAATTTACAAATTGGGTGTGAATTATTTAAAGCTTGATGGAGGCCTAGGGAGGAAACTAAACACAATATTATAAAAATACATAAATGAGCAAATAAATGCGCCCATCTTCCCTTATCTTATATCCAATTGTTTCTTTCTCTATTGTATTTTCAGTTTTGATTTTTTTTTTTTCAGTTTTTAAAGATTTCATAGTTCATTGTGTAAGTATATCGTATTTTTGTTTACAGGCCTTATATAATTTCAACACTCTTGGTTTTGTTAATATTAATCGTAATTATGATTTAATATTTTATATATACAGTAGCTATGAAGATCCTGTTTGTGTGTTGTCAAGTTCTGTTTTAAATAATGATATACAAAAAAGACGGTACAGTCGCGCTAATAAATCATGGCCCAGCTGTCATTACTTTTGGCTCGCTCTGGGCTGTATTAATGTCTGTCAGATGTTGAATAGGGTGGGTAAGTGTAGGAACAGGTTTGTATATTTCACGCGATATGAAGAAATGCAGCTTAGATATTGCTGATACCAATTATTGATCAAATCATACTTGGTGCCGAGACATCACTTATTAGCGCGACTGTACATGGTATCTTGACACCTTTTGATTATAGTTTAGTTATATTTAGACAATTACATTCAGATTAAAAAGGGCCTCACGCAATTAACAAGCTTCGAACTATCTCACTTAACCCTTTTTACTACCTCAGATCCTTCTTAAACTACACAACATCGTCTAAATATAGCTAGAATAAACTGAAGAAGACGTCGCCGGTACAGAAGGGGTTAACTTGATGTTTAGGACCCAACCAGAATAAAACAGTCGATAACTCGATACAGTACGTGCAGTAGTAAATAAATCCAGGCATGACAGATTAATACTTGACGATTTTGTTCAGTTTACTATGGACCTCTAGCGATTAAAAGGATACAAACTATCGAAACTAACCCCTATAGCTACCACAGATCCTTCCTAAGCTGCATGCAATCGTCTAAATAGCTACAATAAAATAGAAATGACGTCACCAGCATTGAAGGAGTTAACTAGTACACCGTCACAGTACTGCTGTAGCATATAATGTGACGCAATTTAAGATGATGTTATTATTTATCCAGCTGTACTTTAGAGCAACTCAGACGGTGACCTTACTTTAGACACTTGTTGCTCTAATTACTTGTTATGTTATCTCTTGTTTTGAAACCCTATTTCTATGACTGTCTTCGTGTCCTTTAGTAGTTAGTTTTTATCTGCTCAGGGTAAATTATATCTCTTAACAGCGGATTTTTCGATAGTTAATGGAAAATATGAAAGTACTTTGTCTGCATCTTACAAATCCCAAGTTTATATAAGTAACACCCCGTTCTTAACATTACTCATCAATTACAAACCCCAATGTACTTGAATAAACTAATGGAAGCATATGGTCCTCCCGGGATTCGAACTCGGGACACCACACCCAGAACATAAATATATATAATTAATATATATATATATATATTAATAACATACTTAGCTACAAAGTCTTCCTAATGGCTAGGTAATCAAGGTGAGGACATGGCAATTTACCGTCAAAATAAACCCATTTTAGTATCTCTTACTGTCCATTGTTGTATTTTTTCTCTATAGGTTTTGCTTCCAGTTATTCACAATGCTTTATAATTATCATTCCACGTTACTAATGTTTTCTCGTTTAATGTGTGTGTGTGTGGGGTGGGGGGGGGGGAGTGATTTGTCTGGTTTCTCTTCTTCCTCATGTTTAGCCCCATTAGTTCTCAGATCTTAAGACGTTCGGCCCATTACTTTGGCAATTTTAAGACCTTTCACGTCATATCTTTGTCAATATTAGGACATTTCGTACAATTTAGGTGTTGATTTATTCCCTGGCGAGCGATAGCGAGCTTGTAGTATGGTACTAACTGGCCATTATCGAAAAATTTACACATTTATCTTAAAGGGGGGTATTGGGGTGTTTTTTCGGTAAGCTTGATGGAGGTCTAGGGAGGAAAGTAAAAATAATAAAAAGAAAAAGAAATAAGCCAATATATATAGCCTATGTATCCACAGTACTCTTGATTTATGTATCTTTATAGTCTTTTAATAATAATAATAATAATATTTTTCAACTTATTCACAATTTCTTATTATAATTCAATGTTTTAAGTCTTCCTCTATGGCAACGATTTTTTCTATACCTTTTGTCAAGCTTGTATTTTTCTCTTTCTTTTACATACCCACCATTATGTCTTTATCGCTTGACTGATTATGTTTCAAGCATTCAAGCTGTTTGTAGCCTTTCAATTCCTCATCAATTCCCTATTATTCTCTCGCCAAGCCCATTTTCATCCTTCAGAACGGTACGTTATTTTCCTTTGTATTGTGCTAGCCATCCTTCAAGCCGGTATGTTATTATCCTTTGTATTGTGCTAGTCATCCTTCAAGCCGGTATGTTATTATCCTTTGTATTACGCTAGCCATCCTTCAAGCCGGTATGTTATTATCCTCTGTATTGTGCTAGCCATCCTTCAAGCCGGTATGTTATTATCCTTTGTATTGTGCTAGTCATCCTTCAAGCCGGTATGTTATTATCCTTTGTATTACGCTAGTCATCCTTCAAGCCGGTATGTTATTATCCTCTGTATTGTGCTAGCCATCCTTCAAGCCGGTATGTTATTATCCTTTGTATTGTGCTAGTCATCCTTCAAGCCGGTATGTTATTATCCTTTGTATTACGCTAGCCATCCTTCAAGCCGGTATGTTATTATCCTTTGTATTGTGCTAGTCATCCTTCAAGCCGGTATGTTATTATCCTTTGTATTACGCTAGCCATCCTTCAAGCCGGTATGTTATTATCCTTTGTATTGTGCTAGCCATCCTTCAAGCCGGTATGTTATTATCCTTTGTATTACGCTAGCCATCCTTCAAGCCGGTATGTTATTATCCTTTGTATTACGCTAGCCATCCTTCAAGCCGGTATGTTATTATCCTTTGTATTATGCTAGCCATCCTTCAAGCCGGTATGTTATTATCCTTTGTATTGTGCTAGCCATCCTTCAAGCCGGTATGTTATTATCCTTTGTATTTCACTAGCCATCCTTCAAGCCGGTATGTTATTATCCTTTGTATTACGCTAGCCATCCTTCAAGCCGGTATGTTATTATCCTTTGTATTACGCTAGCCATCCTTCAAGCCGGTATGTTATTATCCTCTGTATTACGCTAGCCATCCTTCAAGCCGGTATGTTATTATCCTTTGTATTACGCTAGCCATCCTTCAAGCCGGTATGTTATTATCCTTTGTATTACGTTAGCCATCCTTCAAGCCGGTATGTTATTATCCTTTGTATTGTGCTAGCCATCCTTCAAGCCGGTATGTTATTATCCTTTGTATTACCGGTACGCTAGCCATCCTTCAAGCCGGTATGTTATTATCCTTTGTATTACGCTAGCCATCCTTCAAGCCGGTATGTTATTATCCTTTGTATTACGCTAGCCATCCTTCAAGCCGGTTTGTTATTATCCTTTGTATTACGCTAGCCATCCTTCAAGCCGGTATGTTATTATCCTTTGTATTACCGGTACGCTAGCCATCCTTCAAGCCGGTATGTTATTATCCTTTGTATTACGTTAGCCATCCTTCAAGCCGGTATGTTATTATCCTTTGTATTACGTTAGCCATCCTTCAAGCCGGTATGTTATTATCCTTTGTATTACGCTAGCCATCCTTCAAGCCGGTTTGTTATTATCCTTTGTATTACGCTAGCCATCCTTCAAGCCGGTATGTTATTATCCTTTGTATTGTGCTAGCCATCCTTCAAGCCGGTATGTTATTATCCTTTGTATTACGCTAGCCATCCTTCAAGCCGGTATGTTATTTTCCTTTGTATTGTGCTAGCCATCCTTCAAGCCGGTATGTTATTATCCTTTGTATTACGCTAGCCATCCTTCAAGCCGGTATGTTATTATCCTTTGTATTGTGCTAGCCATCCTTCAAGCCGGTATGTTATTTTCCTTTGTATTGTGCTAGCCATCCTTCAAGCCGGTATGTTATTATCCTTTGTATTGTGCTAGCCATCCTTCAAGCCGGTATGTTATTATCCTTTGTATTGTGCTAGCCATCCTTCAAGCCGGTATGTTATTTTCCTTTGTATTGTGCTAGCCATCCTTCAAGCCGGTATGTTATTATCCTTTGTATTGTGCTAGCCATCCTTCAAGCCGGTATGTTATTATCCTTTGTATTACGCTAGCCATCCTTCAAGCCGGTATGTTATTATCCTTTGTATTACGCTAGCCATCCTTCAAGCCGGTATGTTATTATCCTTTGTATTACGCTAGCCATCCTTCAAGCCGGTATGTTATTATCCTTTGTATTGTGCTAGCCATCCTTCAAGCCGGTATGTTATTATCCTTTGTATTACGCTAGCCATCCTTCAAGCCGGTATCTTATTTTCCTCTGTATTACGCTAGCCATCCTTCAAGCCGGTATGTTATTATCCTTTGTATTACGCTAGCCATCCTTCAAGCCGGTATGTTATCCTTTGTATTACGCTAGCCATCCTTCAAGCCGGTATGTTATTATCCTTTGTATTGTGCTAGCCATCCTTCAAGCCGGTATGTTATTATCCTTTGTATTACGCTAGCCATCCTTGAAGCCGGTATGTTATTATCCTTTGTATTTCACTAGCCATCCTTCAAGCCGGTATGTTATTATCCTTTGTATTACGCTAGCCATCCTTCAAGCCGGTATGTTATTATCCTTTGTATTACGCTAGCCATCCTTCAAGCCGGTATGTTATTATCCTTTGTATTGTGCTAGCCATCCTTCAAGCCGGTATGTTATTATCCTTTGTATTACGCTAGCCATCCTTCAAGCCGGTATGTTATTATCCTTTGTATTACGCTAGCCATCCTTCAAGCCGGTATGTTATTATCCTTTGTTTTACGCTAGCCATCCTTCAAGCCGGTATGTTATTATCCTTTGTATTACGCTAGCCATCCTTCAAGCCGGTATGTTAGTATCCCTTGTATTGTGCTAGCCATCCTTCAAGCCGGTATGTTATTATCCTTTGTATTACGCTAGCCATCCTTCAAGCCGGTATGTTATTATCCTTTGTATTGTGCTAGCCATCCTTCAAGCCGGTATGTTATTATCCTTTGTATTACGCTAGCCATCCTTCAAGCCGGTATGTTATTATCCTTTGTATTACGCTAGCCATCCTTCAAGCCGGTATGTTATTATCCCTTGTATTGTGCTAGCCATCCTTCAAGCTGGTATCTTATTTTCCTCTGTATTACGCTAGCCATCCTTCAAGCCGGTATGTTATTATCCTTTGAATTGTGCTAGCCATCCTTCAAGCCGGTATGTTATTATCCCTTGTATTACGCTACCCATCCTTCAAGCCGGTATGTTATTATCCCTTGTATTACGCTAGCCATCCTTCAAGCCGGTATGTTATTATCCCTTGTATTGTGCTAGCCATCCTTCAAGCTGGTATCTTATTTTCCTCTGTATTACGCTAGCCATCCTTCAAGCCGGTATGTTATTATCCTTTGTATTGTGCTAGCCATCCTTCAAGCTGGTATCTTATTTTCCTCTGTATTACGCTAGCCATCCTTCAAGCCGGTATGTTATTATCCTTTGTATTGTGCTAGCCATCCTTCAAGCTGGTATCTTATTTTCCTCTGTATTACGCTAGCCATCCTTCAAGCCGGTATGTTATTATCCTTTGTATTGTGCTAGCCATCCTTCAAGCCGGTATGTTATTATCCCTTGTATTACGCTAGCCATCCTTCAAGCCGGTATGTTATTATCCCTTGTATTACGCTAGCCATCCTTCAAGCCGGTATGTTATTATCCCTTGTATTGTGCTAGCCATCCTTCAAGCTGGTATCTTATTTTCCTCTGTATTACGCTAGCCATCCTTCAAGCCGGTATGTTATTATCCTTTGTATTACGCTAGCCATCCTTCAAGCCGGTATGTTATTATCCTTTGTATTGTGCTAGCCATCCTTCAAGCTGGTATCTTATTTTCCTCTGTATTACGCTAGCCATTCTTCAAGCCGGTATCTTATTTTCCTCTGTATTACGCTAGCCATTCTTCAAGCCTTCTTTTCAAACTCCCCCGATATTGTATTCCTCATAATACGGTGTGTCAGCCTATTACTTAAACTCCTATCGAGGCCATTTTTAAAGCACTTACGACTGGTTAATGTTTTCGTATATTTGCATGTTCGTTCATATATATATTATGACAGTTTTTCTATTAACCCTTTGAAGCTCTGATGCGTTTTAGCAGTTTATTTTGGCTATCATTAGACGATTTTATGCAGCTTAGGAAGTATATGTGGGTATTAAAAGGGTAACTACTATCTCAATCAACCCTTTGACTTCCATATATTGTTACTAATCTGAATAAAATCGTCTAATAATAGCCAGAAACAGAACAGAAACGCGTATTGGAGCTTGACAGGGTTAATATCCTCTTCATACTGAATATAGCCTATGTCTTGCTCAGTGATCCAAGAATGCAAGCAATGTCGCTTAGCTCTCTTCCTCATATGTCAAGTAACTTCCTCCTTCATCATCGTCCAGACTCTTATTTTAAGGGGCCCCACCTCGTTTTGTTCTCTCTCTGAGTTATATCCATTCGGCCCCATTCAGCCTACTATTTTAAGACGTTTAACCCCATTCAGGTGTCGATTTTTTTCCTGGCGAGTGGTAGCGAGCCAGCATATATTTTTGTAATGTTTTTGACAGCAGGCCAAATTTGTAAATTTTTCGGTAGAAAATTTCTCCGGCGAAGCCGGATTTCTCCATACAATGCTGGCTCGTTATCGCTCGCCAGGAAGAAATCGACACCTGAATGGGGATAAACGTTTTAAAACAGTAGGCTGAATAGGGCCAAATGGATACAAGCCAGAGAAAGAGAGAGAAGGAGAGAAAAACAAACAGTCACCCCCCTTAAGAGGAGGTTTGTATTTATTTGTTCATTTATTTATTTAATGTATCTATTATTGTGTTTAGTTTCCTCCCAAGACCACCTTCAAGCTTAGAAATATACCCCCATGACCTCCCTTTGAGATAAACTTGTACATTTTTCGGTAGAATCAAATGTCTCCTCCTAAATTACAGTCTCGCTATCACTCGCCAGGGTAAACTAGACACCTAAATGCTCAACAGTCTGAAAATCGCCAAAATAATGGAGCGAATGACTTAAAATGTCAAAACTTCTGGGGCTAAGCATGTGGGAGAAGGGGATCCAGAAAAAACAAACCTCCCCTTAACCCCTTCTGTACCGACGAGGTCTTTTCAATTATAATATAGCTATATATAGACGATATTGTGTAGTTTAAGAAGGATCTGTGATAGTAAAAAGGGTTAAGGGTTAATAAGGGTTGTGTTTTCCCTGGTCTTGCTTTGTCTTGAGACGGCTACCCCCAAAATGGGGATTGGGCCTGAGCATATAGATAGATAGATAGAAAAAGGGTTAAGTGAGATAGTTCGAAGCCTGTTAATTGCTGGAGAACCGATCTGTGATAGTAAAAAGGGTTAAGTGAGATAGTTCGAAGCCTGTTAACTGCTGGAGAACCTTTTAAAACTGAATACAATCGTCCAATAGGAGCCAGCATAAAGTTAAATAGACGTCGCCGGTACAGAAGGGGTTAAGCACGCATTTTTTTTACTTGAGCCTATCCATTTCTCCCTCCTCTCGTTCCCAGTGAACCCAGTGAGGCGGCCTACAAGGAGTCTTAAGGGACTAGTGGCTGGTTTGGGGATATATTCATTCATTTATAAATTTAGTTTTTATTTTCCTCCCTAGATCTCCACCAAGCTTAAAAAAATACCCCCTAGACCACCCTTCAAGATATATTTATAAATTTTTTGGCCGGTTCCTTTTAAAATTACAGGCTTGCTATCGCTCGCCAGGAAAAAATCGACACCTACATGGCAAGAAAGGTCTTAAAATTGACAACAAAATGGGGCGAAAGGTGTTAAAATCGCCAAACTAATTGGCCGAACATCTTAAAATCTAAAAACCAATGGGGCTAAACACGATGGAGAAGGGGGCCCCAAAAAAGCAACTACCTGCCCTTAACCCCCGGCCTGCAGGTGCCCCGGATCCCATAATTACCTGCTGGGGGCGTCGTGATCTTACATATACACATACACACACACACATACACATACACATACACATATACACACACACCTCTACATACACACACACGCACACTTATATATATATATATATACTGTATATACGCACACACACATACATACATACATTCTCTCTCTCTCCCTCTCTTCTTTGCTATCCTATTCTTCTATAAACTGTCTCCTGTATTAAGGTCTAGTAGGAACTGCAAGGTCTGTATGGTCTGAGTATCTGTGTAACTCTCTCTGTGTAGTTGGTGATGGTGTAAATAGGTAGTAAGTCATGATGTTAGTCCCTTGGGGCTGAGGGTGTAGGTCAGTGAGAGATAAGGTGTTGGAGAGTCTGGCCACAACAATGGGACCTACACCCGTGATTGACACATTCTCGGAGGCTTCTCGGGTTATGCTAGGCTCCTGAACCCTTTCCTTTATATACGGCCGTCATGCGATGGGACATATTATGGTATACCCTCCGTCCGGTTGTCCATCCGTCCGTTTGGCTCATTATAACTGCATAACTCCTATACACGATGTCGCTCAAGTTGTGTGTGTGACGCGGGCTAGGGAGATGGGCCGTTTGTTTGGTATATTAATTCATTTATTCCATATTATTTTTAGTTTCCTTGCTAGACGTCCATCAAGCTTAGAAAAACACCCTCTAGACCTCACTTCAAGATAAATTTGTACATTTTTCGGTAGAAAATGTCCTGGCCTCTGCTTGGAATTTCAGGCTCGCTATCGCTCGCCAGGAAAAAATCGACACTTACTGTAAATGGCACGAACGGTCTTAAAATTGACAACGAAATGGGGCGAAAGGTGTTAAAATCGCCAAAGTAATGGGCCGAACGTCTTATAATCTCAAAACAAATGGGGCTTAACACGAGGGAGAAAGGGGCGCAGCAAAACGACCCGTCTCTCCTTAACCTACGGGTGCATTGGTCCAACCCACCGTGATATTACCGAGGCACGAGCCCGGAGTCCCGGCGTCACGAGTAGGGGAGGGGGGTGGGGGGTGGGGAGGGGTAAGGTTGCAACGAGGATGGGGGGGGGGGGAGGTGTTCAAGCTGCAACAAGGAGGCTACACCATCATAATCACCCACACCACCACGGAACCACATTCGTTACCTACCGTGTTGAGGCATTTCGTACGGATGATTATATATATATATATATATATATATATAATATATATATATATATATATATATATATATATATATATATATATATATACAGAGAGAGAGAGAGAGAGAGAGAGAGAGAGAGAGAGAGAGAGAGAGAGAGAGAGAGAGAGAGGTGATTTATATTATGTATATTTCTTGCCAGACGCTTTGATTTCCGAAGGGGTGGCCACGAACGAATCTCCTCCATCAAAGCAATTCGTTTGCTTTTCTAGCCGTTTCGGTGGAGGGTTGAAAGTGCTCAACCACCCATTTAATATCTATCTATCTATCTATCTATAATAATAATCATGAAAATAGAATAAAACAAATTATACACAATGCATTCTATGGCGATACACATATGGTTCAAATCTGGCTTATGTGTTATGAATCCCGATATGCGGTAAATTAATCAGATGTTTGTTAAAAGATGAGTATATTTATGTTTTGGTGACTTTCAATACTATGAATGTCTTTAATACACTAAAAGGTTATTAACGTGTCCATACTGCCTCCAATAATTAAGTTCAGCATGAGTATTCCCAAAATCTAAAGAAATATGCCTGTAGTTGGAATAATTTGTCTAATTTATATGCAGATGGTATGTTAAACCTGTGTGTGTGTGTGTGTGTGTGTGTGTGTGTGTGTGTGTGTGTGTGTGTAAAATAATTATAGTGAGGCACCTTTTAGACTGATGATCTGAAAAAGAGACAAATTTTATTAACTTCGAGTGTACGGGTTCCTGAAATGCACGAAAGCCCCTAAGCATATTGATATACAGATGTACAAACGTCAGTGTTCAATCTTTGCTTTTTATTAATGTGAAAGGTACGAAGTTGAATTGCTACTTTTCGTACTAACTATAGATGTAAAGATTATTAAACTATATTTAGTTCGTATAATTTTGTAAATGTAAAATATGTAATGATGAAACAGAAGCACCCTGTCAAGTATATTAGTAAAGGCAACGTTGCCACACCCCAGCCAATGATTTATTAGTCCTAAGCATTTCTTCACTCATTCTCTATCAACCTCGGAAAGTTTCTTAGCAAATTCCTCGAAATTTGACTTAACATAATAAATCTTAGGAAATACTTGTAATAGTTGCGTGAGAAGTGCATGTGATATAATAATCTTTGTTCACTTTGGAATGGAGGATATTTTCACAAAGGTAGTTATGAAACTGTATCATCATTAAGTAATAGTAAAAGTAAAACTATGATTAATGTTACGTGTAGTGTTCATATATATATTTATAAAATGCTAGATTGAAACATAGGTACTTCATATTAGACAGTCGAAAATGATTATCGATCATAATTAAACTACTTTATTGATACTACAAAGGGAGGAGTACAAAGGAAATCAAGCAACAACAGATCTAGTGACCCTTCTAGGTTGCTTGTCCTCCAAAACACTGAGGATCAAGTGTCCAAACAGTGGTTTAGAGTGGGTAAGGGAACATTGGAAGGGGAATTACTGCCCTGGAACTAATGTCCGTGGCAGGATTAGGAAGTTAGTAGGGGACAGATGGGTTAGTAACTGAGGGGGGGATAAAATAAAGTTATTCATTTACAAACGCAGTCAGTCGCGGGTTTGATGCGAGATATTTGTCTAGGCGGAGTTTAAATGAATCAACGGTGATGCAGTCTATAACGTTTCGGGGAAGCCCATTCCACAAGTTGACAACTCGATTGAAGAAGAAATTCTTAGATTCGTGTGAGTTAAAAGATTTACCAATAATTTTGCAACCGTTTCCCCGCGTGTAATTAGATTGGTCGATAGTGAAGTACTTACTACAGTTCATATTGTCGATGCCTTTGATGATTTTGAACACTTGAATTAAGTCACCTCTTAATCTGCGCTGGGTTAAAGGAAATAGATTTAATTCTCTAAGACGCTCTTCGTATGGTTTGTTCTTTAGGCTAGGTATCATTTTGGTACTCTACGTTGAACTCGTTCTAGCTTGTTTATATCTTTTTGGTAATAAGGGCACCAGGATTGAACGCAGTATTCCAGAAGAGGGCGGACTAATGAATTGTAAAGGGTTAGGATAACTTCTTTGGATTTATGCTCAAATGACCTGCCTATAAAGCCAATTATTTTGTTTGCCTTCTTAACAACTTCTGAACATTGTTGACTCGGTTTTAGGTTACTCGATATTGTTACTCCCAGATCGGTTTCTCTGTTTACATTCTTAAGCTGAGTGCCATTCATCAATAGTTTGCTTTCTCATTTAGGTATCCGATATGTAGTACTTTACATTTATCCGCATTGAAACTCATTTGCCAAATTTGGGCCCAACATGACAATTTATCTAGATTGTGTTGCATATCGTCAACTTGTTCTTTTGAGAGTACGCTATTTGCAATTTTTGTATCGTCAGCAAATTTTGAGATTGTACAGGTGAGACCCTCATCTATGTCGTTGATGTAAATTAGAAAGCGAATTGGTCCTAGTACCGATCCCTGGGGTACCCCGCTACTTACATTGGTCCATTTTGATGCCTTACCGTTTATGACTACTCTTTGCTTTCTGTCGCTGAGCCAATTTTCTATCCATTTTCAACACACCGTCTTGTATTCCATGCGCTTTTAGTTTTAGCAGTAAACGTTTGTGGGGAACTTTGTCAAAGGCCTTTTGAAAATCAAGGTATATAATATCTACAGCTTTACTCTCATCGTAGAGGTTGAGGATATCGTGGAAGAAGTCTAAGAGGTTTGTTAAACAGGAACGTTTTTTACGAAAGCCGTGTTGAGTATCTTTAAGTATGTTATTTTCCTCTAAGTGATTTACGAGTCTGTCTCGTATGACCGTTTCTAGCATTTTACATACAACTGAGGTTAAGCTAATTGGACGATAGTTACTGGGTAGGGATTTGCTGCCTTTTTTGAATATCGGTGTTACGTTGGCTAGCTTCCACTGATCGGGCATAGTTCCAGACTGCAAGGATTTATTGAATAATAATGTCAGTGGTTTAGAGAGCTCATCATTAGCTTCCTTTAGAACTCTAGGCGAGATTGTATCAGGTCCAGGCGTTTTATTTACCTTGAGTTTATCTAAACAATTCAATACTTCTCTCTCTGTAACGGTGATATTGCTTAGAACATCTGAATTATCAATCTAAATCGGCGATGGTGTAGGGATATCACTGAGGTCTTCTGTTGTAAAAACTGATGCAAAGAAGGTATTGAGGGCATTACTCATTTGTTCTTCGTCTTTGGGTATTCTCCATTTTCATCGACTAACGGTCCAACAGTTGAAGTAACTACTTTTTTCTTTCTGATATAACTATAGAATTCTTTCGGGTTTGTTTGACTTTGATTCGCAATATGTAACTCTAAGGTCTTTTTACTTTGCTTAATTAACTTTTGGCTTTGCGTCGTAGCTCTACAAATTTCAGCCGTTCTTCGTCATTTTGTGAGGATTTTAATCTATCATTAGCAAATTTTTTAGCAAGCAGGCAGTTTGAAATATCTTTATTCCACCATTTGGGCTTATTATTATGGCCTGGACGCCGAGTTTTCGATGGTATGCAGTCTTGCACTGCTTTTAGGTAAGTGGCTTCGAATAACTTCCAAGATGTATTTATGTCGTTATTGTGAATTAAAAAGCTCCAGTCAGTTTCTTTAAACATAGCTCTAAGTTTATGGAAGTTTGCTTTCTTGAAATTAGGGACTTTTTCGATGCTACTATTTGGTTCGTTACTAGTAAACTTTAAAGTGAAAGTTATCGTACGATGGTCGCTGTTACTGAATTCATCACCAACATTCAAATTCTCTATTAATTCTTCTTTTGTTGCAAGTACAATGTCAAGAACGTTATTACCACGGGTCGGCGTTCCAACAAATTGATAAAGCGAACTCTCTTGCAAGTTCGTATACAAGTCATGTCCGGAGTGTGAAGTAAGAGTATCGCCCCACTTGGTCACAGGTAAATTAAAGTCACCAAAAATTACGGTATCTTGTGAGTTACTTACATCTGCAATTTGTTCGTAAATTTCTCGGTCAGTTTGCACTGCTTGAGCTGGAGGTCTGTATATTAATGCAAGTATTATTTTGGTACCTTTATTATTCTTTATTAGCACAAAAGATGCGTCGACGTTCACAATTTGAGGTTTTGACAAGAGGGTAGGGTTAAGACTTTCTTTGATATAAAGTAAAACGCCACCTCCATTTCGATTTATTCGGCTTTTTTCAAACATTACATAACCGGGAAGTGAATACTCTGCTAAAAAGTCTCTATCTTCTGTATTGAGCCAAGATTCTGTTATGCCAATCACATCATAATTTTCTGTAAACACTAGCTCCTCTAAATCTGAAAATTTATTGCGTATGCTACGAGCGTTTGCATAGAAAACCTTTAAATTTGTTATTTTAGAACTCACGGAACGCTCTTTAATAATATTTTTGGTTCTTGTCGGATCTACATTTATGTTCATGATATGTACATGATAATGAAATAACTATATTATTTCCCAGTTGAAGGTAAATTGAATAATTTAGAAGCTGATTTCTCAATACTTAAGGAAAATTATGAAACTACTAGGTTTCTGCATCATACAATTACAATTATTAAGTGTTCACGATTCAACAACATGTTCCGTACCAAATCTTCATAATAGCTGCATAATCAATGCTAAGGATATGGCAATTTACCGTCAGTCTAATATTAACAAATTGAAGTACACTGTAGATAATACTGGTAAATAAAGAAGAAGAAAACACGTAATGATCGACCCCCCCCCAAAAAAAAAAAAAAAAAATAATAATAATAATATACAGTATATATATATATATATATATATATATATATATATATATATATATATATATATATATATATATATATATATATATATATATATATATATATATATATATAGATAGATAGATAGATAGATAGATAGATAGATAGATAAAAAAAAAAAACACATATATATTTTAGCAAGGGAGCATTCTTAGTGTTGATATATACTACAGAGGTTGAGAGGTGGCCTCGATAACGACCAAGATACAGTTTATCACATTATTACCGATGACGGATGAAGAACACACGTCAGGTTCAAGGGTAATTACTTAGATTGATGTATTCCTACCCAAGTATTATGATAGGATTGTTGTAATGGCTTAGAAGAGTACTGGAATATTATTTCAGTACGCTCATTACAAGTACAGAAACTTATGGCTCGTAATAGGGAAAAACTAAAGTAATTGCCACCAACAATGATGTGTTTTGTCTAGAAATATGGTCATATATCCTAAGCACCGCACCTTAACCCATTCAGTACCGGTGATGTCCTTTTCAGCATATTCTGGACATTATTAGCCGATTTTATGCAGCTTAACAAGGATCTGTGGTGGCTCAACTTATTAAATGAGTTAGTCTGCAGCCTTTTCATTGTTAGAGGTCCTTCCTAAGCTGACTAGAATCATCGAATAGTCGCCAGATTATAATGAAAGAGACGTCCCCGGTACTGAAGGGGTTTACGCTAATTGAGTATAAATTGATTACCTCCCCATGCGAGTAATTTGACAAGCTCCGAATCTGTCGGGATGATAATGTGACAAGATTGACATTTGGCTGTTTAAGGGGGGTCACCTGCTTTTTTTATCTTTCTCTCCTTTTCTCTCTTTCACTGGCTTGTATCCATTCGGTCCCATTCAGCCTACTGTTTTAAGACGTTTATCCCCATCTAGGTGTCGATTTCTTCCTGGAGAGCGACAGCGAGCCAGCATTGTATGGAGAAATCCGGCTTCGCCGGAGAAATTTTTCTATCGAAAAATTTACAAATTTATCTTTCTGTCAAAACAAAAATACATATATGCTGGCTCGCTACCGCTCGCCAGGAAAATATTGACACCTGGATGGGGGTAAAAGTCTTAAAACAGTAGGCTGAATGGGGCCGAATGGATACAAGCCAAAGAGAGAGAGGGAGAGAAAGAGAAAAAAGCGAGGTGGGCCCCCTTAACCCTTTCAGTACCGGTAACGCCATATTAACGTTATTCTGGCTACTATTAAGGCGGTGTCACACGACCGATTTTTCCGTCAATTTTTAGGAGCAATTGTTGTCTGGCAGGCTTAAGGGGAGGTATTTAGTTTGTTCCCTAGACCTCCATCAAGCTTAAAATTACACCCCCTTGAGTCCCTTTCAAGATAAATTTGTACATTTTTCGGTAGAAAAATTTCCCGGCCAAAGGCGGGTTCCTCTTATATTACAGGCTCGCTATCGCCAGGATAAAATCGACACCTGAATTGCACGAAAGGTCTTAATATGGGGTGAAAGTTCTTAAAATCGCTAAACTAATGGGGAAAACGTTTTATAATATCAAAAGCAATGGGGCTAAACATGAGGGAGAAAGGGGTCCAGAAAAAAATCCCTCAAGTGGAAATCTCCCCTTAACACTTCAGTGACATCAGAAACCAGCCACCTAACATAAGCTACCGTCAGTCTAGTTCCCGATCCCAGGGTGAAAATGCCTCAAAATGTCACGAGAAAAAAATTGCTCATCGACCATTGCCGGAAAAAGCGCTCGTGTGACACCGGCTTTAGACAATATTATTTAGTTTAACCCCTTCTGTACCAGCGACGTCTTTATCCATTTTATTCTGGCTATATTTACACGATTTTGTGCAGTTTTAATAGGATCTGTGCTAGCAAAATGTGTTAAGGGGAGATCTCCACTTGAGGGATTTTTTTCTTGACCCCTTTCTCCCTCATGTTTAGCCCCATTGCTTTTGATATTATAAAACGTTCGCCCCATTAGTTTAGCGATTTTAAGAACTTTCACCCCATAATAAGACCTTTCGTGCCATTCAGGTGTCGATTTTATCCTGGCGAGCGATAGCGAGCCTGTAATTTAAGAGGGACCGGCCTTCGGCCGGGAAATTTTTCTACCGAAAAATGTACAAATTTATCTTGAAAGGGACTCAAGGGGGTATAAATTTTAGCTTGATGGAGGTCTAGGGAACAAACTAAATACCTCCCCTTAAGGGAGATAGTGCGAAGCCTGTTAATTGCTGGAAGTCCTTTTTAAACTGAATATAACTGTCAAATAGCAGGCAGAAGACATACAAAAGGACGGCACTGGTACTGAAGGGGTTAAGGGGAGATTTCCACTTGAGGGATTTTTTTCTGGACCCCTTTCTACCTCATGTTTAGCCCCGTTGCTTTTGGTATTATAAAACGTTTGCCCCATTAGTTTAGCGATTTTAAGAACTTTCACCCCATATTAAGACCTTTCGTGCAATTCAGGTGTTGATTTTATCCTGGCGAGCGATAGCGAGCCTGTAATTTAAGAGGAACCGGCCTTCGGCCGGGACATTTTTCTACCGAAAAATGTACAAATTTATCTTGAAAGGGACTCAAGGGGGTGTAATTTAAATCTTGATGGAGGTCTAGGGAACAAACTAAATACCTCCCCTTAAGAAGGCCTTCCAGCAATTAACAGGCTTCGAACTATCTCACTTAACCCTTTTTACCACCACAGATCCTTCTTAAGCTGCACAACATCGTCTAAATATAGCTATAATAATATTGAAATGGTCGCCGGTACAGTAGGGGGTTAAACAAAGGTCCCCATTGTTTACTTTGGAAATTATTAACCCTTTGAGTACCAGCGACGTGTGTTATATCCTAGCTATATATAGACGATAATATGCAGCTTAGGGAGGATCTGTGGTAGGTAAATGGGTTGGTTGAGATCATTTGAAGCCATATTATTGCTAAAGGTCCTTATTAAATTGAATAAACTCGTCTAATAGTTGCCAGAATATGATCAAAAGGACGTCTCTGGTACTGAATGGGTTAACCCTTAGAAGATACGATAAACGCATTGCTTTCCTGTTTTCTGGCTAATGTTAGACGAAATTTTACTCCGATTAGGAAGGGTGTAATGTGGAAGTCAGAGTGTTAATTGCGATTGTCTTTACCATTATCATCCCCACAGATCCTTTCTGAATTGCATACAATCGTCTAGTGATAGCCAAAATGTACCGCCAAAATGCGTCATCATCTGCAAAGGGTTGAGGGGGTAGGGTTAAATTGTTGGTCGAGATATATTTATATATATATATATATATATATACCGGTATATATATATATATATATATATATATATATATATATATATATATATATATATATATATATATATATATATATTACTTTTTTAGTTATCTCCCTAGACCTCAATCAAGCTTAAGAAAAATCCCCAAGATCCCCCTTCTAGCGTAAAAAAAAAATCCCCAAGATCCCCCTTCTAGCGTAAAAAAAAATCCCCAAGATCTCCCTTTTAAATTTATTCGTAAATTTTTCGGTAGAAAAATGTCCCGAACGAAGGCCGATTCCTCCTATATTACAGGCTCGCTATTTGCTCGCTAGGAAAAAAAACGACACCTAAATGGCACGAAAGGTCTAAATATTGACAAAGAAACAGGGCGGAAGGTCATATAATCGCCAGACTAATGGGCCAAACGTCTTAAATACTGAAAACTAACGGGGCTTAACAAAAGGGAGAAGGGGAGGCCAGAAAAAACATCATCTCCCCTTAAAAGCAACGCTCCTTAGACTGATCAGACTGTATCCTATATGCTATCATCCAGTTGCTGACACCCAAGCCTGAAATACGTCTATAATGAAATGCCTCCTATCATCGCCCTTATACTATTTATTATATCCCCCCCCCCCCCATCAGACCTCCCTTACTCTTACACTTTACGATCATATTCCTTTTAATAAGCGGATCATAAATGCTAATCACGGGTTTTTCACCTTCTTGCCCCTCCTACTTCACTCACTTTGACCCTCAACCTCACTCACTCTTACTCACTGATTCTCACTCTCACTCTCTCGCTCTCGCTCTCGCTCTCGCTCTCGCTCTCTCTCTCTCTCTCTCTCTCTCTCTCTCTCTCTCTCTCTCTCTCTCTCTCTCTCTCTCTCTCTCTCTCTCTCTCTCTCTCTCTCTCTCTCTCTCTCTCTCTCTCTCTCTCTATGTGTGTGTGCTTGCTTGCGTATGTGCATGTGTGTGCGTGTGTTTGCATTCTATTTTACCTGTATTCTATGTATTGTCTCAGCGTGTGCGTTTATGTGTGTACGTACCTGCAAATATGTATGTTGTTATTTATGTATAATTTTATTTTTATCTTATTACTGTTTGTTTAGTTGGCGAGCCAATTCCAAGCCGGTTTAATGGAGGGATCATATCTATAAATAAAAATGGCTTAACCCCTTCTGTACTGACGACTCCCCATCCAGGTGTCGATTTTTTCCTGAGGAGCCAGCATATGTATAACAAATGGTTTTGACAGCAGGCTAAATTTGTACATTTTTCGATAGAAAAATGTCTCCGGCGAAGCCGGGTTTCTCCATACAATGCTGGCTCGCTATCGCTCGCCAGGAAGAAATCGACACCTGGATGGGGATAAATGTCTTAAAACAGTAGGCTGAATGGGACCAAATGGATACAACCCAGAGAGAGAGAGAGAGAAAAAAAAAAGGAGAGAAAACAAGCAGTTCACCTCCCTTAATCATATTTTGTATAATTTTATTTGTTTTTTCTCTCACCTGGACGAGTATCTTATTTTTGTTATATGCAGTCAAACAACCCAGGCCCCAAGCTGCTGTACTTCGTCTATGAGTCAATGGCATGTATTGTTTGTCTCAAATAGAATTAAATAGAAAATACAAAAACATAAAAATAGGAAAAGTGGGGATTGGGCCTGAGCATATAGATAGATAGATAGATAGATAGAGATAGATAGATAGATAGATAGATAGATAGATAGATATAGTAATGCATGTTATATAAACATTGTATATAGTTCAATACATACATAATACAGATAGATCCAATCCTGCAAATATCAGTAAGCAGTCATGAAGAACGTATATCGTCGGTGACACATGCACACACATTCAATTATGCACACTGGCAACATTTATTAAGGGGGGGGGGAGTCACAGTTTTGTTTTTTATCTTTCTCTCCTTTTCTCTCTTTCCCTGGCTTGTATTCATTCGGCCCCATTCAGCCAACTGTTTTAAGGCGTTTATCCCCATCCAGGTGTCGATTTATTCGTGGCGAGCGATAGCGAGCCAGCATTGTATGGAGAAATCTGGCTTCGCCGGAGAAATTTTTCTATCGAAAAATGTACAAATTTAGCTTGCTGTCAAAACATATATATATATATGCTGGCTCGCTATCGCTCGCCAGGAAAATATTGACACTTGGATGGGGGTAAACGTCTTAAAACAGTAGGCTGAATGGGGCCGTATGGATACAAGCCAGAGAGAGAGGGAGAGAAAGATTAAAAAAAAAGCGAGGTGGGCTCCCTTAAAACTACCGGTATGTCTGGAGGGAGAGCTGGATATTAAAAAAAAAAAAGAAAAAAAAAAAAAAACTCATTGACGCGAATATGATCATCCGTGCTTTATATATTATACTCCGTTCATCGCAGGTAGGCCAGACATCATGAACCCTAACCTCTGTAACTCAAAGGGCTAGAGCAAATGGGTTGTACATGTCAACGCCTATTCCCTGATTGACTCTTTCCAAATGGTAAACATATGTGCTCTTTTACTCATGATGTGATGATGTGTGTGTTTTTTTTTTTTTTTTTTTTTTTTTTTTTAAAGTTATGACAGGTTGTGTTTGGGCACTATCTGTAAACACCTCTACCCATATATTTTTCAGTCTTATCAGCCCAACGATATAGCTAACATTGTCTTCCAGTTAATGCCACGTAATTACATTCATCTTGGTGTACACAATATGTATTATAAACAAATTGATGAAGAAACTAACCCCACGCATGTATGATAATTTAATCGTGCACACGCTCTCACAAACAACATTTTAAGGAGAGACGGTCGTTTTTCTGGTCCCCTTTCTCCCTCGTGTTTAGTCCCATTGTATTCGAGATGTTTAGACGTTCGGCCCATTTGTTTGGCGATTTTAAGACCTTTCGTCCCATTTCGTTATACATTTTAAAACCTATCGTGCCATTTAGGTGTCGATTTTTTCCTGGCGAGCGATAGCGAGCCTGTAATTTGTAAGAGGAACTGGCCTTTGGCCGGGAAATTTTTCTACCGAAAAATGTACAAATTTATCTTGAGGA
Organism: Paralithodes platypus; assembly: GCA_032716605.1. Classification (NCBI taxonomy): domain Eukaryota; kingdom Metazoa; phylum Arthropoda; class Malacostraca; order Decapoda; family Lithodidae; genus Paralithodes; species Paralithodes platypus. Next base: position 6,656,393 of record CM064503.1, on the reverse strand, counting down.
GGGGTCTAGGGGACGTTTTTCTAAGTTTGAGGGATGTCTAGCGAGGAAACTAAGAATTTATGAATGAATTAATTTATAGGCCAAAAAAGCAGTCGGTGTCACCTTAAGAGCCCAAGGACAATCGGCCCCGACACCGCTAGAGAGCTCACGCCTGGTTCATCATTACAGGCCATCATCATCATAACACACTATCGTTCATTATGTCCGGTTCACTCTATATTACACACACCACCGCACAAAACACCGATTAAGGGGAGGCAGTGGTTTATCTTTCTCTCCTTTTCTCTCTTTCCCTGGCTTGTATCCATTCGGCCCCATTCAGCCAACTATTTTAAGACGTTTATCCCCATCCAGGTGTCGATTTCTTCCTGGCGAGCGATAGCAAACCAGCATTATATGGAGAAATCCGGCTTCGCCGGAGAAATTTTTCTATCGAAAAATGTACAAATTTAGCTTGCTGTCAAAACTAAAATATTTATGTGCTGGCTCGCTACCGCTTGCCAGGAAAATATTAACACCTGGATGGGGGTAAACGTCTGAAAACAGTAGGCTGAATGGGGCCGACTGGATACAAGCCAAAGAGAGAGGGAGAGAAAGAGGAAACAAAACGAGCTCCTTTAATCATTACAGGCCATCATAACACAATCACCTCCACTATGTCCGGTTCACTCTCTATTACACACACCGCCGCACAAAACACCGATTAAGGGGAGGCAGGGTTTTTTTTCGGGTCCTCCTCCTCCTCCTCCCTCATGTTTAGCCCTATTAGTTATGATATTTCAAGACGTTCGCCCCCATTATTTTGGGGATTTTCAGACCTTTTGCCCCATTTCTATGCCAATATTAAGACCTTTCGTGCCATTTAGGTGTCGATTTTTTTTCCTGGCGAGCGATAGCCAGCCTACATTTAAAGAGGAATCGACCTTCGGCCGGGACATTTTTCTAGGGTACCGAAAAATGTACACATTTATATCGAAGGGGGGGTCTTGTGGGTGTTTTTTTTTAAATTGATAAGAGGTTTAGAGAGCAAACTAAACCCCCTCCTTAAAACCATTGAGCCGAACCAGTAAGTTATGCTGCACAATACCGTCTGGGTCCCCGTAATCATTACAGGCAATCATAACACAATCACGTTCATTATGTCTGGTTAACCCTCTATTACACACCGCCGCACAAAACATCAATTACGTGTGACGCTAATAGCCACCCTTGTCATTAGGTATATAGATAGTCGGGGGCAGTCAATCGTGCATACTAATTCACTAAGCATGAAGTATTGAATACACCAAACCCAATTTATTTCCACTGACACTTCTTAAACTGCATAAACTCGTGTAAATATAGCTAGAATTAACTTAAAAAGGCGTCGTCAGTACAGCAGGGGTTAAGCCATAAACTCGAACTGGCTTGGAATTGTCTCTTAAACTAAACAAGAAGTCTATCTATCTATCTATCTATTGCCGGACGCCTTACTCCCCTTACGAGGGTGGCCATACACAGAATACCCCCAAGCGGACCCATTCCCTGTGAGAGGGACAACCCGAGCCAGTTTAGTGAAGGACTTACAGGATTGACCACTCAATTTAGGATTCGTCCGACTCCGAGGCCCTCTGTGTATCTTGTTAGCACTATT